>JAMZEH010000043.1:5696949-6896949 GCA_024699665.1 Ostrea denselamellosa | reverse complement strand
CAAAGAAACTTGCTACAATACTTCTAATTTTGTGTTGTTTCATCATGACTCAACAATACCATAATTTTCTATAATTTTATTTTCAAATTTTTTTTTATAATGCATGCACACGGTGAACGAAATATGCATGACTTGCTATGTTCTCTATGAAAATTTATTGTTTACAATATAAGCAGATAATACACAGCAAAAAATGTCATATAGATAAAACTTACTTAAAGAACAGAATAAAGAAAAGGAAACAAGCAATACTTATTGATGACAATATTAAAATTTACCTTGGGTCAACTTTTGAGGTCGAAGTATTTCCAAGTTTTGCTGGTGTTCTTTCCATTTTGTCTTCGTTTCCTAATTTTTTGATACAATAACCTCTACGATGTCGCTGGACATATTAGCTAGCTTTCCATCTTAGTACCAGAAACTCTCCGCAAATAGCTTTTATCTTAATCCCCTTAAAAGTGTGTGTTTATTTGTCCAATAATCTTATTTTTAAACACGAAAAACCCATAAAGGTTAGAGTATTCATATAGATCTGAACAAGACGGGATAGTGGAATGTAGGTGATGAAAGTGACCAATCGGATGGCGAGAAACTGTTACGTCAACAATGGATTTCTCCAATGGTGTAAACTAAGTATTAAAATAAACAGGGACGTGGATCAGCTATGCAAACCCTCTACGCCATCTCTCGTTTATTTGGTTACTCTCACTGCATGCATCACTTCCCATTACTGGATGTTGTATGTAAAACCAGGTCTGTTTCTATCATATAAGCATATGGTTGTATGTGTTTGATGTATATAAATTGACCGTGTATAAAAGCCAAAATTCCTTTAAAATAGCATTATTTCCGATAAAAGCTATAATTCATGAACAAAAAATCAGATTTTTTTTTTTAATTTCGCTCTCTAAATCACAATTTAAGAAATATCTAATTGCATTTAAATTTAAGGAAAAATATATGATTATTCAGCAATTATTTTTTCAGATATAATTTCCTTCATTTTCTGGGCACATGTGTGCATATATGTGATAATTGTACATATAATTTTAAAAACAAGAAACCTTCTAGTCACTGGGGAACGGTTTATTTGGTATCCTAACTAATCATGTGTTGTGCTACTTGCTACTCTAACACCTGAAACCTGCCACTTCGTCCATCCATTAGATCATTCGCACTAATCGCCTTGTTTGACCACAGGATGAAAAAAAGGTGTTTCGATGTAAACAGAGGTGATACCTTGTTCTAACGAGTGAGACTTGGAATCCGAATGACAATGTAGGTTTTGACATTTGTGAAAACTCCTAAAATTATATGTGCTTATCTCAAAATAAGTATTGTACTTATAACTGAATAATATTCATTATCAATTTATATGTAACAAAGATTTCAAATTGGATTTAATAAATGTTTAATTCGAAATCAATATCAAACAGAATTTAAAAGCCATGCAGTAGTTTTTTCTCCTCCCCCAGATATCGAGTACATTTGCCTACATTTATTGTCATTTTATAAAACAAAAAAAAAATCTTGTTCTCTGCTTCAGTAGGGGACCTTTCGTGGTCAAGGAAATTACCAGACTGGTATGGCTGTATAATTTAAATTATTTCGTATTTTCATGAAATTCATTTGTTTACCAAATTTTTATCAGAATGGAAATTATCTCTGCAACTCTTGGGGGGTAAATTCGCGTGCCATACCTTAATTTGTCCAAACAGTAAAGAACAACTAGATAAATATTTGTACCTGTGTGCTTTTAGAATAATTGTTACTAAAATATTTCCGTCCAAAGTTGTCCATAAATACGACAAATAGTCCATAAATTTAGATGGAAAAACAACATTTTTGAACATTACAGGATCATTTTAAAAAGAATTATAAATATTTGTGTATGTGAAAATATTTGGAATTAAATTATTTATATTCCTAGAAGAGAACTGAGTGAAAGTCAGATAATACAAGCTGATGTTTAACAAAATTCTTTTCCAAAATCGCAATATAAAGATTCTGTTTGCCCTGTTTGTGTACCTGTGTTTTCTTCTGTGTGCTTCAGAATTTTTGTAAAAACTGAAGTCTATTATCATTTAAATTGCAAAATATCGTTTCTCTTGATATGGAATTTATTTATTTTTTTTTTAAATCGTTTTTAAATCCTATGCACATTCAAATATGTTTTGCTTACATAAACAGCTTTATATCGTT
The DNA here is from genome assembly GCA_024699665.1 of Ostrea denselamellosa. NCBI lineage: Eukaryota > Metazoa > Mollusca > Bivalvia > Ostreida > Ostreidae > Ostrea > Ostrea denselamellosa. The sequence goes on along the minus strand of JAMZEH010000043.1, from coordinate 6,894,747 downwards.
TAAGTAGATAATGCATGTTTGAATTATTATTATTGCTTTAAAGAAAAGAAAATTATTAGTATTATAATCACTGTAATAATGGATTTAATTGACAATTCTTCGCAACAGCGTTCCATCAATTCCTGACCAAGTGGCTCCAATCTGATAAGAACTGAAGGACCACGTCAGTTCGGAATCTCTCGGATTGTCTGAAGAGGTCCTTGGCTGTTGACAAATCAATATAAATGACTCTGGCGCCATGGAAAGCTGTCCTCTAAGATGAGAACTCTCTGTGTTTTCGTTGAACACAGAATAATCCTACTGGGATATGAGATTTTTAGTTATTGAGAATTATTAAATTGAATATATATATATATATATATATATATATATATATATATATAAAGTATATGACAAGTAATGTAATTCTCTCTCTCTCTCTCTCTCTCTCTCTCTCTCTCTCTCTCTCTCTCTCTATATATATATATATATATATATATATATATATATATAATTGTCGGGTTTTTTTGTTTGCTTGCTTTGTTTCTTAATTTCAAATTCTTGAATTTTAACCTTGTTTTTACGTTGTTGGAATCTTGCGAAATATGGTTTGAGACCACAAAAATCGAGGCTCCGTGTCACAGCAGGTGTGGCACGATAAAGATCCCTACCGCCTCAAAAGTCGCAAGCGCTGAGCATAGGCTTAAATTTGCAGCCCTTCACTGGCAATGGTGACGTCTCCATTTCAGTGAAAAATTCTCGATCGGGACGTTAAATTGATTGGTTGTTTAACGTCCCGCTCGAGATTTTTTCACTTATATGAAGACGTCACAATTGCCGGTGAAGGGCTGCAAAATTTAGGCCTATGCTCGGCGTTAATGGCCTTTGAGCAGGGAGGGATCTTTATCGTGCCACTTCTGCTGTGACACGGGACCACGGTTTTTGCGGTTTCATCCGAAGGACCGCCCCATTTAGTCGCTTCTTACGACAAGCAAGGGGTACTGAGGATCTATTCTAACAACCCGAATCCTCACAGGGAGGGACGTTAAACAACATTAAACCAACCAAATAACGGAAAGTAAGCGAACAATTCTATGTTTCATCAACTCTTCAAGTCATGTTAGAAAAAAATACTCCATGCAAATTGTGATATAGTTGTGGTCATTCAATTCGTTTCTTTAATAAAAGGTCGACTTTTTGGAAGTTTTTTTTTTTTGCTGATGATGCACTGTAAGGTGAACTTGTCTCGAATTGACTGTGCCAGGCCTGAACAGAGACCTGTGTAAAACACTATATTCCCTGATAGGAAGTTTTTCAGAGTCAAGCAATTACAAACTACATACAGGAAATAAGGACGATGGCAGTGAATGACCCTTTAAATCAAATATCAACAGACTTGCAGCTGTTTGAAGAAAAATTCCGTTTTAATAAAGTACTAAACAAACCATTAATCACTAGCAAATTGTCAAACTTTGCATTCAAACAAGAAATTGAAAAGTGTAAAAACAAGCTTTTAAGTGTTGCATAGTGTAATTTATTTTTCATATAAGATTAATTTTGGTGGAATTTATAACCACAAAGAAATAAAATTGAATGTTTTGTTGTCAGAAGTTTAAATTGTTGCATCTTACTTGAGAATCCTTTCTTGAATTCTCTACAGGCTCCGTGCGATTCTAATATAACTAAAAAATCTTAAACGAGGAAATGCAAAGGATAGTAATATCGCAAGCTCTGGTTCTGACCGAATTAATTTTCAATTTAGCCGCAAAGTCAAACAAACAGTAGAACTGTGCAACTGATTTTTGTTTTATTTTGATATTTTAATAAACAAGAATATTCATATATATACAATGCAATACTTTGTTATTAAAGAAATAAATGACTGACATCACATTGAGTCAGAACGTCAATTTCTAAAATAGGCAAATTGTAGAGAATTATCGCCTTGAATAAATATTTTCGAAAGTCTTCAGATTACTAGTTGAATATACGCTTTCTGGTCTGAGAATAACGGCAAAATGAAAACGGTAAGTTATACCTTTATTTTGCTGTTGAAGTAGTATACGTATTCTCTATATTCTACGAGCAGTCAACATGATGTGGGCATTTAATCCATTTATTGTTCTTTCGATTTACTGGGTGTTGCAAATACGATATTTACAACATTTGTCATGTCGTAAATTTATTCTTACTGTCGCCCAGTATTTCCATAATTTACATGACAAATGAATCTGCAAAACATATTCGTCCAAATAATTAATTTTTTAAACATCTCTTTGATTCTATGCATAAGTACTCTGAAGCTCATTAATAATATCTTCGTAGTCCTTTTGGGATCAGGACTTCCAAAAGTCTGTTAAAATCCACATGGGCACGAATTATGCTCCTTTATTAGCTGACCTGATTTTGTCTTTTTTATAACGCATGATTTATTCAGAACTTCTTCATGAAAGAAAAAAATTCCTGTTGTGGTCTTCAACGCGAGATGTAGGTATATGAGGACGCTATACCTACTAACAATACTAATTTTCATTGATATGTCGATTCAATATATTCCAGTGAACTCGAAATAAAAGACCCCAAAGAGTCTTCCATATCTGCTTTATATTTGTATATTTCATTGAATATAGACGGCTGTTAACGGCAAACCAACAACTCAGCTTTTTGACACAATGGGATGACCTCAGCTTCTCCATTATTAACCTCCCATATTAATGTACCAACATTCCATTATCACTTGCATATGGTGTTTATGCCTATCAACTGATTCGATACGCGGGAGCTGTTCTATACGTGATCAATGCAAACTACTGACAAGTTGATGCTACTGGGGTTTCAACAGTATCGTTTGAAGTCAGTATTTCGCAAATTCTATTTTCATTATAACGACCGAATTTGCAAATACAATTTGTCGTAAGGTTGAATACTGTCTGACGTGTTTTACATACTGATTTTGACAACCAATGACTTCGTTTACCTGATTAAGATGTAGGACTTACAGCAGGTCTGACCGTTTAATAGGGTATGTTATTCGCCTGATTCCACTTCTGGTGTGTTCAGGGGTCCGTGTTTGCCCTACTCTAAATTTTATACCCTTTATAGAATTTATGGCATCGATCATTGTTTGTTATCTTTAATTTTTCATTACCACAATCTCCAAGTCAAAGACAATGCTCTAAACAAAGCTCTTCTTTCCAAGATTCTGTCTACTGCAGTAAGACAGTCTTGGTATCGACATTTTCTTCTAGGACAACGAGCAAAACATTGGACGTTGACGATCCTGTTAATGGGTATGCCTATGGAAATAACATTTACATTTTCCAGGAACACCAGTCCTGCGATGTAATTAATTACGGGGTACTTTAAACCACAGACAGTCTACAAACGTACACTGAAATTGCAGGTTTATTCTGCTTTAACATGCAATGCCAACATCGGCACATTCAGCAAGTGAGGAATGTTTGAACAACACGTTGCATGGAATCAAATTCTATCAGCTTCAACCATGATCTAAAGCAGGTTAAAAACTCTGATGAATTTTTTTATTTACCAAACGGTGACAGGAAAACTTGATAGACCCTTGAGAAGTGGCCACGTAATTCAAAGGGAAGCTAAAAAGTTCTTGTTATCTGATGCAGGTGGAATTAAACGTTGCGACTCTTAAACGTACTAGTATTTGGTATCATGCAGCCATTTCACATTAAACCCACTACTACTTTTATTCTTTGTATGTATTTATATAAATATGTTCAAATCAGATCACCTTTTCTATCTATTCAAGGGACCTCCGTGGCCCAGGAATTAGAGCATTGCGCTCAAAATCACAAGGTCTCTCACCTCTAGTCGGCGCGGGATCGATTCTCCCTCACGCCGATATATGTGACAAAGTTTGCATGCCAATTTACTTTCGGAAGGTCGGTGGTCTCTTCCCGGGTACATTGTATCTGGGTTCTCTCCTCCACCAATAAAAACTGGATGCCACCAGATAACAGAAAAATTGTTGAGTGTGGCGGAAAACACTAAAAAATCAATCAATCTATCTATTTATTCAGACATAGCATTAATTGGTTAACAGCAGGGATGCTTTTGGAAGTGTCATAGGAATAATTTGACTTAAGATATGTCCTAAGACAAAACATAGAATAGTCTTAAGATATATCTTAAGATAGATATAGATGCTCTCTTAAGACTATCCTAACTGGGATAGACTTAAAGATTCCTAAGATAATTTTTAAAAATTGAAGCATTATAGATTATACTCATATAACAATTCATTATATCAGTGATTTAATTGTTTAATGCATTGTATATTTCTGTCTAATAATACAAAAATAAATAAATAAATAAATAAAATAAATTAAATAAAACTAAAAAATCCTTGATAATGCATCTCTATCTCTCAACAATATGATAATAAATAAAATTAAATATACAGAGTTAAACGTGCACATGACATGTCCATATTAGATAAATATCAAGTTTCTAATTTTATATACACATGCAATATTTAGCAAGCAGTTCTATCCTTTACCTGGAGAGTAAACCACGAAAGAAATCTGCTGCATAACGCTCTTATCCTCATTCGCTCGTTGCCTGTCATTGAATAGCGGTGACTTTGACACTAACTTTGATTTGAGTCATATTCGAATATAAACAAAGATTTCTCTTAAGGTCGTCTTGGGACGGGTCTTGGTTTGCCCTAACTTTTGGAAAAAGCCTAAGATATAGGATTCATGGCTTCATTTAGGACTAAGATATCTATTTATTAGTCCAAAGACGACTTTAATGGCATGTGTGCTGGTACCAATAACTTGTCATATTGAATTGCATTTTATGTGTCTTATTTCAAAACTCAGCTTCTTCGATAAAAATAGAACACGAAAATATTCATGTCTAGTGATCAGTCATCCCAAACATTATTTTGCTAAACATCACTCCGATTATACACACAAGTACTATGAAGTTGACATTAAAAGCTGCTGGAGTTCCTCATTGAAAATGTCTACTAAGTCTTCTGTGATCAGGTCATCCAACAATTTGTTGCAATTTCAATTGCCCCTTTATTAGCTGACCGCTCTTCGTCCGCTTACGAGACAGAATTTATTCAAAGGCTTATGCATAAGAAGTAAAAAATCTCTTGCTGTGACCTTTAACTTGATATCTAGATATACCAACCACATTTTATCTATTAACAATACTAATTTTCATTTATATGTCGATATCCCTGTGAATTCAAAATAAGACACCGGAATGTTTCACATCTCTTCGTACTTGGATATTTCATAGATGTTAATGTCAATCTAACTATTCAACTTCATGACAAAAGGGATTACTTCAGCTTACCCATCGAAAATTCCGATGTTGTTTATGTATCTCAACTAATTCGATATGCAAGAGCATGTTCTGCAGTTTTTAATTCGAGGTGTTTTAAATCGAGGCAGGCTACTGAAATAAATTGATGTTACAGGGGCTTTAACAGTCTTGTTTAAAGTCAGCATTTGGCAAATTCTACGGTCGTTGTAACGATCTGATTTGCAAATACAGCCTGTCGTTAAGCCGTATGCTGTCTGACTTCTTTCATACTAATTGTTAGGCCGTTCCTTACACATTAATTTTGACTACGGATTGCTCCGTTTACCTGATTAAGATATTGGGTTCGCGGCGAAAGTGACCGGTCAACAGGGTATGTTCCCTCCTCCTATGCTACTCGCTTGATCCCAATTCTGGTATATCCAGGGGGTCCGTGTTTGCCCTACTCCTAATTTTGTATTATTGATAGGAGTTATGAGATTAATCACTATTCATTATCTTCACCTCTTCATTGTCATACAATTATCTATGGGCATACTAAAGTCTCTCGTCCCTTGTCGTAGTGAGCTAAAATAATGTTTACAAGGAATATCTATAAAACATTCATTGAAAACGTGGTTGGTTTACGGGGGATAAAATATAAAAGAAAAGAAGTCGTTTTGTATAAAACTTTTCAAGTTATAAAATCAAATTCGTTACAATCCTATCTTTTCACATAACCATCTATAATATATATACTACTCAAAGTTTGATAAGGATCATATAGTTCTTACATTATAAAATCAATATATGAATTGATAAGACACGCAAATTTCATCATAGTGTTGGACTGACCCCTCTTGAGCCTCAAAACACAGGTTAGGTAGGGAAATGCATGCTGCAGTGATCATGAGTAGCACGTGAAGCATGGTACCCACATTATTCACATTTCTGAGTGCTTGTCGTTGATTTGAATTTGGCCATTGTCTTTACATCTGACCTCGTTTAAGTCACTGTTACTCTATGAACATGCCTCCACAACGTCAAAGACGTCGTTTGACTATTGAAGAATTGGCCAGATGCATAGGAATGCTCGAAAATGGGGCAAGACAACGTCACGTTGCAGAGCTATTGGGGTGTCAGTCAGAGCGTTGTTTGCAGAGCTTGGAACCGGTATCAAGCTCATGGTTCAGCTTCTCATCGACATGGAGGCGGCAGAGAAAGGTCCACCACGCAGCAAGATGACCGTTTTCTCTTGATTTCAGCACGACGTCATCGGTTTGCAACGGCGACTGCGCTTAGAAATGATCTTCTGAATGCAACTGGAGTTAACATTTCCACGCAAACTGTGCGTAATCGTCTTCATGAAGGTGGTCTTCGTTCCCGGAGAGCCTGTATTCGCATCCCTCTTACTCAGCGACACAGACAAGATCGTTTGAATTGGGCCAGGGCTCATGTGAATTGGAGGGTTGCTGATTGGGCCCCTGTACTTTTCACAGACGAGTCGAGGTTTTGTGTTGACTTCACAGATCGTCGTGCACGAGTGTGGAGAAGGGCAGGAGAACGATATCAGGACGCTAATGTTGCTGAACATGACAGATATGGTGGTGGGTCGTTGATGATTTGGGGGGGAATCAGTCGAGCTGGACAAACTGATCTCCATGTCCTAAGGCGAGGCACGATGACCGGAGTGCGCTACAGGGATGAAGTCCTGGATGTGAACGTGAGACCATATGCTGGTGCTGTTGGTCCTGACTTCATCCTCATGGACGATAATGCACGTCCACATCGTGCTAGGGTGGTGGACGAGTACCTGGAACGTGAGACAATTGTTCGTATGGACTGGCCAGCTCGTTCTCCAGACCTCAACCCTATCGAGCATGTCTGGAATATGCTTCAGGTAGCGATTTCACGTCGTCCTGTACAACCAGCCACCCTCCAGGAACTTGAAAATGTTCTGATCCAAGAATGGAACAATATCTCTCTTGCGTCCATTCAAAACCTCGTTGGAAGCATGAGACGACGTTGCCAAGCTGTCATTGGAGCTAACGGAGGCCATACCCGCTATTGACACTTGTTTGTGCAGTGTGAAATGGAATGTGCAGAGTTTAAACAATTCCGTGATCATGAAATTACCATGCTTTTCAGGGTACTCTCCCTTTACCTTAGGAGTATGCGATGAAATGTCATGTTTGCCAAATTTTTCTGTCACAATTTCTTGAAGTAAACATTTCTGAACATAAATCACTCTGTGTTGGTTGTCATTCACCTTTGTTGAAAGTTTTACAAGTGCTGAAAAATATGATCCTTATCAAACTTTGAGTAGTATATACATCTTCACACTTCTTTATTCGATTATTGATTATCGCAATTACCGACGGGTGTACACGTTTCAAAATGTGTATCGACATAATAATAGTTTATGCTGCTGAATGTATGTTTACAATCATATCATACAACTATTATGATTTTATATACTAGTATCAAATACATGATTGATTTGAACATATCCCATTGTCCAGATGTTATAACATGTTAAACTCTCTTACTGTACATGCGTATATTCTACGTATAAAAATTATATAGAATTATACAGAATTATACAGAATTATGGAGCAATATAACAATAAACAATAAAGTTTCTTTGTTATTATTTTGTTTTCCCTATCTCGTACTTAAAATATGATTGTATTGTATTCGTAGTGAGGGGAAAAATAAATCTTCTGCTATATTCGAGCGACTTCAAATCATTAATTCCAAAATGGTTACCTTTGAGAATTACTAAAGTGTAAACTGATATACAGTGTAACCAACTGCGTTTCTACCGAAAGTTTAACAATGATATTCAACATTTACTTTTAATTATTGACGTGGCGATCTTTTTACAGCAAAATATACGATTGATTGATTGTTGTTTTCCGTCACACTCAACAATTTTTCAGTCATATGGTGGCGTCCAGTTTTTTATTGGTGGAAGAGAGAACCCAGATACAATGTACCCGGGAAGAGACCAACGACCGTCCGAATTTAAACTAGCAAACTTTCTCACATCTATCGGCGCGAGTAAGGATCGTACCCGCGTCGACTAGAGGTGAGAGGCCTTGTGATTTTGAGCACGATGCTCTAACCATTCGGCCACGGAGGCCCTTGCATAAGATACGAGGGCTGATTGATATATTATGAGCCTCATATGTAAGGGTGTAAATTTTGACGGACATATGGCATTATTTTTCAACGTAATCCCCTTCAATATCTATACACTTATGTCAGCGAAGCTCAAGAATCTCAATGCCACTTTTAAAGAAGTCATTTTCTTGCCTGCTTAGAAAATCCTCCACTGCATGTATGACGTCATAATCTGACTGAAAGTGGGTACTAGAAATAGCCATTTTCACTTTTGGAAATAAATGAAAGTCGAAATCAGGCGAATAAGGTGTATGCTCAATCAATTTAAAGCCACAATCGTTAATGACCGCCATTACAACGACAGACTTGTTAACAGGGACATTGTCTTGTTGGAACAACACAACTTCCCTGAGTTTTTATCAGCGCTTCAGTTCAATATTTTCTTGTAACGGCCTCAAAAGTGATGCATAGTATTTGCCATTGATTGTCCCTTTTGGAGATACCCTACCATCAGCATTCCAGAAAACGGAGGTTATAACCTGTCCAGCTGATGGCACAATCTTTGCCTTCTTTGGCGCGGGTGAACCAGAGTGTTTCCACTGTTTTGACTGTTGTTTGGCCTCTGGAGTGAAATGATGGACCCACGTTTCATCCATAGTAACAAAACTCCGAAGAAAGATGGCAGGATCTACCTCTAAAAAGGTTTAGATTAGCACGCGACAAAGTGCGCCTGGTGTGCTTGTGATCAACAGTCTGAATTCTTGGTACCCAATACTGAAAGCTTTCTCATTACAAGATCCTCTGTCAGAATGGAATGTACTCTTTCCTGTGAAATGCCAACTGTACTGGCTATATATTTTCTGTAACTCGCCTGTCAGTCATAACAATGTCATGGGCTTTAATGACCATTTCTGGGGTTGCAGCAGTGACAGTCCTTCCAGGACGGGGGTCACTCTCAAAGTATCGCCTGATGCGTTTAAATTCCGCCACGTTTTACTGTAATATAAGAAGGGGCGCCCCATCTTCCCGAGTGTTGCTACCATATCAGTATGGATATCCCTGGTGCTAAACATTTCGTATGCAAATATTGGATCACTGCTCTTTCACCTATTTTGTCCATACACCATATCGATACCTCGTCGATATAAACTGACCAAATGACACCAGTCTTCGGGTACACAGCCTTAAATAGACAGGAGGAATAGCAAGTTTCAAAAAGGACACCGACGCTAACCTCTTTCAATACAAGGGTCACAACATATCAATCAACCCTTGTTAAGCAAAGAGGCGTAACTCCAATTTTATTTTATGATATAATCTTAAATAAAATAGAAGATATTGGGTTTGATCCTGCTCCCACAAAGAATCCATATCCATGGATATTGTACTATAACCTATAGTTAAGCAATGGAGGAAATTCGAACCGTGAATTAGTATTTTTCTCCAATCTATGTTGTCTCTTTTTACATTTTTACATGTTTCAGGAGGCTCAACTACGTGAGTCATTGCCACAGAATACTAATTTATCTACGTATCATAATATCTTATCCCACTGATTATATATATATATATATATATATATATATATATATATATATATATACACACACAAATATATATATATATATATATATATATATATATACATATATAATCAGTGAGGTAAGATATTTAAATTATAATAAAGGTTGTTTTCGGTCGCCCACGTGCCCTTTTCCCTTCTGATGTCCACCGTAGTACAGTATCACAGTCAATGCCACCCTCCTTAGTTCTACAGCTTATGTTCGCTGCACTCCATACTTGCCCCGGTTTCCCATACGCTGCCCGTATCTTGTTTGTCCTGCTCTTGATGTCTTGTGATCCTCCTCCTGGTGTCATTATTGCTCATAGGTATAGAAACTCTTACACGTCTTCCCATTCGTCATCACTTACCTTTAACTTGTCTTTCTTTCCTTTCATCCTCATTGTCTTGGACTACTTCCTACTCGCTCTGATTCTCCCTTCACTCTTGTTGTCTTTGTCTGCATGTGTTCGAAGCTTGATGATATTAGTGCCAGGTCGTTCGCAAAAATTATACCGTCATAAGCTTCTGCCTGATTCGTGTTCTCCTGTTAACCGCTCTTTTCGTCATGTAGTCTATTGTCAATGTGATAGGACACGATCATCCCTGCTTAACTCCAGTTTCGATTTAGATACGGATCCACTCTGATAGTTCTCTCTTTTCAATTACGGCACAATCGAACCCATCGGATAACACTTTAATCTTCTTGAATATCTTCTCTGGCACCCATGCGATTCTAATATTTCTACAGGCTCTCTCAGTGCACAGTTCTAGAGTCAAACACGTTCTAAAAGTACACGAAATGCAAATACTGTGAAGCGTTCTATTCATATGCCTGTTCGATGGCATTCTTTATGATGAATATCTGACCTCATGTCCCTCTTGTGGGTCAAAATCCTGCTTCTCCTTTCTTGGTGATTTTTTTTAAAGTCCATTCCCCTTTCCAGTTGTTACAGTCTTTCATGTCTCTTCTTCAAGATCTTCACAATTATCCCCTTCTTCCACTTTTCTGGAAGTCTTTCTCTTGTCATGTAATGTTGAGCATATCTTTCTCTTGGCATGTAATGTTGAACATGCTTGTCTCTTCCACATCCACCTTTAGTGGGTGTCCACTTTCATTGTCTACTCCATGTCCTTCACCCTTCTTTACCTCTCTCAGCGCTGCCATCACCTCTTGTTTATTAAACTGTCCGCAATCTATTTCTCCCACTTCTTCTATCATCTTCATTTCCTCTTCTGCTCCTGGGTGTTCTGACGCTTCCTTGTTGAACACTCTCTTGAAACGTTCTACCCACATCGCCATCCTTTCTTATTTCTATGTCCTTAGTATGCCATTTGTATCCTTCCAAAAACTTATGATACATCTAAAGGACACCACCAACGGGTGATTTGGCTACTGCATAACATATAAGAGTTCAGGGAAATAAGGTTTTTCTGTAGAAAAAACATAGATTTTGAACCCCAGTTGGCCTTCAGGGTGAAAATGAAAAGTGTAAAACTTAACTGCACACTTGTAGGATACCACCAATCATTTCCCAAAAGATGATTTGGCTACTGCGTACTGCGAACAATGTAAGAGGGGTTTCAAGAAGTAGGATTTTGTAGAAAAATGTTAATTTCTGGATACTGCTTAAAATAGAAGGGGAGTATGAGAGAAAAGATGAAAGTGTGACAGGCAGACGGACGGATCAGGGTAACTACAATATACCCGAACATTCTTTAGAAAGTAGGTAGGTTAGTTGTATATTATTAAACGTCTCGCTCGAGAGTTTTTCACTCATATGGAGGCGTAAAGCATTGGTGGTGAAGGGCTTCAAAATTTAGGCCTATGCTCGACGCTTACGGCCTTTAAGCAGGGAGGCAACGTTATCGTGCTACACTTGCTGTGATACGGGACTCAGGGACTCGACGGATTGCCTCATTTAGTCGCCTCTTACAACAAGCAAGGGGTACTGAGGACCTATTCTAACACGGATCCACACGGAGCCAACTTGCTAACGAAAGAATCGCATCTGAACTGATGTAATATCCACAGCTACAGGCATACAGATACACATATTCATTGCAAATATTATGCGTTATTGAGAAACTTACTTGATTATTGTAAAAGGTTTGGTATTATTGTATATTTTACTTAATATTGACTCTAATGGCAGACTGACAACTACATTATATAACAAGCGTGATGACTTCAACTTTGCAATCAGAGCAACTATCCATATTTATGTAGTAACATACCACTTTCGCCGCTTATCATGTGTATATCTCCCAGTTGATTCGATACGCGAGAGCATGCCATGCGTATGAGATTTTTTTAAAGCGAGGTCAACTACTGACAAAAAAGTTGATGTTGCAGGGTTATAACGAATCTCGTTTGAAGTCATCATTTCGCAAATTTTACGGTCGCTATAATGACCTTGTTTGCGATTACAAAGTGTCTCTGGGATATATGTTGAATGGTTTGTTTAATTTCGGCTAAGGGCTCACGGCGAGTGTGACCGATCAGCAGAGGATGCTTACTCCTCCATGGCACGTCATCCTACCTTCGCTTTGTCGGAGATCCGTGTTGCTCTACAATCGAACTTGTATAAATCTTTGGGATTTATGATTACGATTAACACATCGTTAACTTCACCATTCGATATTCTACTATTGATATACAATGTATCTGATCGTTTTTCTACTTGATTAGCTTGACCACAGCAGTTTATCTTATACACGTTTTTTCTGATTGAAAACTAGCGTAATATGCTGAAAATGAGACGAAGAATTAATTAATTGATTTATCAACTAAATGATCGTTGATATAAAATATTTCTGTTGATTCACTTCTCAACCAACTTAACTCATAGATGTATGCAAATGTGGACTAGTTAAATACGCACTTTCTAAAGAAAGTTCGGATATATTATTACCCTGGCCCTTCCGTCCATCTGTTACTCTTTCCTTCCTCAAACTCTTATGCTAAGCAGTAACCAATTGATATTTTGTAATATGATTGGTGGTGTCCTATAGATGTGCAATAAGGTTTTTTAGTTTTCAATTTTACCAACCCCGTGGGGATCCGGTAATGGTGACGTCTCCATATGAGTGAAAGATTCTCGAGCGGGACGTTAAACAATATTTAATCAATCAATCAATCAATCAATTTGGCAAAATGGGGTAAAATTGGGTTTTTTTTTTATAAAATAAATAAATAAAATAAACTAGATGCTATTTATAAGACAGCAATATCAGTATTCATGTCTTTGCTTTTGAATATACTCAATCCCATATGCTTACGCCCATGGCAGAAGGTCCTTCTGGCATATTATATAGAACAAAGAAATAACGTCATGAAGATTTGACGTTACGTAGCGCCTTAATTACGCATGCACTCATGATTCAACACTACGTTTTAGATCTAATAAAGCAAATATCTACGTTGTAAACCAAACCAGAAAGTCAATTTGGAAGCAGTATGTTTGAATGAAATGTTAATAAAATTATTCAATGATTTCTGTGATATACAAAACCTTGATTATTCTGCCTCGGTTTCTATAGGCCTACCACAGGGGCTTGTCACGAATTGACCCTCTCTATTCTATATTTGCACAAGGGAGGAATCCGGAGTCTCAAAAATCGCTTCTTCAAATTTTCATTCCTCTCGTTTTTATATTTTACGGACGTTAAATTTACAATCCCGGTCTCGATCGATCGGGGAAAGATCATAGATTGTAAAAATACCTAATATCTGTTAGCAACGGCAATAACTATGAAGAAGCCATGCATTTTCTGTGGTTTTTAAACCACAGGAACTTTTCCTCAATCACCCAAAATAGAATACGCGTTCTCATTGGTCAATTCAATTCGCTCTTCAATTTCGATCATTTTAACTCGTACACGAGAATGTTTTCGCGGGAACCTGTCAACATGGACAGAGAACATGCTGTATTATGGGGTCATAATGTTTTGATACTTATTTTATATCATTCTAATATTTAGTAAAGTCTTACTTCCTACTTACCACGAAACCCATGTGTTTCCCTCTCAATCTCCGACAGCCCACCTCACCTACCTTTACACACAAGGTACGAATTAACTTGATTGAAATTGGAGAGCGAATTGAATCGACCAATGAGAACGCGTATTCCATTTTGGGTGATTGAGGAAAAGTTACCGAGGTTCAAAAACAATAGAAAATGCATTGCTTCTTCATATTTATTGCCGGTGCAAACAGATATTATGTATTTGTACTAACTATGATATTTCCCCGATCGATCGAGACCGGGATTGTAAAATTTAACGTCCGTAAAATATAAAAACGAGACGAATGAAAATTTGAAGTAGCGATTTTTGAGACTCCGGATTGCTCCATTGTGTAATTATAGATATAGATGGTGATAATTTTGATAAGACAAAAAGTTCGTGATGAGCCCATGTGGGCCTACGGACAAAAATAAAGCATATAAATATTAACTCCAAGGAAGGCCCATATATGATTATGTTTATTTCTTTCGACAATAAATCATGGACGAATCTGAGGTAAGAACAATTTTATAATTATCAATACAATTTTTTTTTAAATGAAGTGTCGAATCATCTAAAAATGCAAGATCCGCCTTATTTTTAGCAATGTTTACACTGTTAAGACAATGTCAAACAAACGATTTGTTATTTATCTCCAAATTATTAGGTTATACACTATTATAAATCATTATTTACTATACAAAATATACAAGGTAGTAAAAAGTCATGACAAAACTTGGATATTTTTGGGTTTAGTAGATTCTATATGAAAATTTTGTACGAGTTGGTAATCTATTTATAAATCTAAGAAAGATAACTCTTTGATAGTAACCTAGCAGTTGGGGTACCCATAGGGAAATTCAAATGTGTTAATGATTACAACCAAATACGAAAAGATCGTTAACTTATCAAACATTCATCATATCAGCAAATTTGAAGTTATACATTGCAAATCTTTGTAATATGTTGATATCGACGAATATTTAGGATTCAATTTGCTTTCCGATTGCATAAATTCCTTTGAAGCTAAAATTAAATAATGGATTCATCTTATGTTCTTTCTCTTTAAAAGTAGAGGGCCAGTTAATCAATTTGTCTTACTTTGCATTTGAAAACAACCAAGTTTGCAAGTAAAACCAAAGGAAAATGTAGGGACCCCCCACTCCTTGTGAGGAAACAATATGATATCGAATGCAAATACTCATTGAAAATAGGAAAATATACGACAGTAACAAAAATAAATAAATCTGATATTTGTACAAGTCAAACATCTACCCCCTTTTGCAGACTTTTGTATTTTGGACTATTGTAAACGATATCGACAATAAAAACATACATTGACCATATTTTTCTCCTGTGTTTGATTGTCTTCATGTGCTACTCGTTTGGTAAACTGTGCATGTCGGTCATGTTTGATTAAGTATTTTCTTTCTTTTTTTTTTTTTTTTTTTGGTGGGTGGGTCTGCATCAGTGTGGTTTGTTAACAGCGCGTGTGTCAGAATGTGTGTGCTTTGGTTACTGGGTTATCAGGGTGTTTGATTAATCAGAGTTCTTGGAATTTATTTCTGGGCTGTCAAACACGCAAGATTTTCATCCCTTCGAATAATTAAATGCAATGTCAACTTTTCTGATCCGAGGCAATTCTAACCAATGAAATCCAACTTTTCCGGTTCGAGACAAATTTAACTAATCAAATTCTTCGGACTGGTAAATTTCCAGAACACTGACTGACAAAAATCAAATTGATGCTTAATTTCTGGCAATGAATTATAAACTAATACATTGAAAAGGAAATTAATGCAAGTCTTACAAAACAAAAGCAAACATGCGTAGTGTAAACGTAACAGCCCCCTCCTCCAAAGAACCCCCCCCCCCCCCCCCAAAAAAAAACAACAAAAAAAACAACAAACAAATTGTGTTCAGCTGGAGAGACCATGTGTGTCAGACTGTTTAATTGACAGTGTGTGTCGGAGAGTTTATTTGACCCTGTGTGTCAGAGTGTTTAATTGGCCTTGTGTGTCAAAGCATTTGGTTTGCCAGTGTGTCAGAATGTTTAATTTAATTTAAGTCAGAGTGTATAATTGTATAATTGTGTTGGAGTTTTTATTTGACCGTGTGCAAATGAAAGTATTCACTTGAATATGTATCGGATTGGTATTCACTTTCTAAGCTAAAACTGAAAAAGTGAATAAATCTATATATTTTACAAATCTATAACCTCAGCTATGTCTCCAGTGTTGTTTTGAATACCCAAGTAGTATATTTATCAATATATTTAAAGTGTTCAATTACAGATGGGAAGTTAACATGTTCATTCTACGCGCGTTACGAGAGAGAGAGAGAGAGAGATCGTTGTTGTGTACACGTGCTTTGTAACTTGACCCCCTAAGGGTAGCTGTTGTAATCTTTTTCTGTGTGGTTTTCTGCATGCTGCACGATTTCCATGGGTCTGGCAATTTGCGATTACTTCTAACTTTTCTTTGGCAGTAAACGACTGGCGTATTTTACCCATCTAAATGCAACAAAATTTCAGAGGATTATGTTTGAATTCTTTGTTTCACTACCATCGCGTTTACAGACAGAACACCAATTATTTATGGCACCTATTAAATTATTGGTTTTGATTATTTTTTTTATAATTACGGAATGGGGTCGACATACTGCGTTTCGTAGAGTTGACGGTATGTTAATTACAACACACTGAACGCTTCTTCAATATTGTGGATTTACGTTTATAACGTCGGATATTGACGTGAAGTTTAAACAAAGAAAATATCGAGTCTGTTAAAACTTTGAAAATGTTACAAAATTTCGTGCTTTGCTAAAATTAACATTATTTCAGAAAAATATTCAGTGAAGATTATTGCTATTTACAGTGTATAAAGACAAGATTAACGGTTTTTTTATTTTATTTTTATTTTTGTTTGTTTGCTTGCTTCTTTTTTTTTCCTGTTTCTTTTTTTGTTTTGTTTGTTTTTTGTTCTGTTTGTTTGTTTGTTTTTTCTTTAATGTTACACTGTATGCAATTTCTCGTGCTTTGTTGAGAACTTGCATTGTGTCCACACAGATTTCTGATGTAATTAATCGGGGAGAATAAAGACCAGATTATCGCTTGGTCAGAATTTTTGCTGCGTATATCATACACACGAAATGCGAATTTTCATCAATTTTCAGCCCCCAGCCCCTACCCCCTACCCGTATTAAATACCAATGTGTATTGTATTCGATTGATTCATTGATTATATATTGTTATATATTTGCGGGACGCTCGAGAATTTTCACTCATATGGAGACGTCACCAATGCCGGTGAAGGGCTGTGAAATTTAGGCCTATGTCGGCGCTGATGGCCTTTGAGTAGGGAGGGATCTTTATCGTGCCATACCTTCTGTGACACGGGACCTCGGTTTTTGCGGTCTCATCCGAAGGACCGCCCCATTTAGTCGCCTCTTACGACAAGCAAAGGGTACTGAGGATCTAATCTAACAACCCGGATCCCCACGGGGCGTATGGTACTCGACAAAATACAGTATCTTTTTTGTTTTGCGTGTTTGTTTAACTAAAACTAAATTTTGCATTTAACCCATGAATATCAAACTTAAAGTGGTGATATTTATTTCCATTTAAAACTATTAAAAGTGCCTAAAATTTGAGTGTTGATTTAAATAATACACATACACATAGAAACATTAAAAGAAATAAAATAAGACTTAGAAGATGGATTCAGCACTTAGTCTTTTTCAGATTAGATTGTCGGTAGCTGGAGTGACGGTAAGAACTTCATAACGTTACGCTAATGTTATAGAATATATATCAGTGCTTGAAATGCAAGAAAAAAAAAACCAAAAAAAAAAAAAAAAGGACCAAAACCAAAAAAACCAAAAAAAAAAAACAACTTAGAAGTGAAGGAGAGCCATAAAATTTCTTCTTTTAAATATTCTATCTATTATCTATATGAATCTGCCAAAACGAGAAAATGAGTAAAAATTGCCAAAAGGGCCCTGTCGTCGTGGGCGCAATCATATGCATTATTATGTTCTTGCTGTACACATATGTAAGAACTGGAATCAATATAATCTCACGTTTTCTTGAAGCCATGAAGTTATGATGCTATGACGTTATGGTGATGGATCTACAAAACACATTTACAGATGTTGTTGGAAAAAATACAATATTTGGATTTCCATGTTCTAATAATTTTTCTCAATAAACATTGTGATCAAACTTCAACAAATATGCATACAACATACCCTCTGATCATAGATTATTATTTACAATATAAACTTAAATAATTACTGTATTTTGCTCTAAGAAAACATATTATATATAATTATATCAATTTCAGGAACTTTCAATATATAATGTATACACACTATTGCAAGAAATTAAAATGTTGGCTTAGACTTATTAAAATAAAATGAAGTATAATGCATGTAAGATATCATACTCTCTGACCACTATACCTACCCCAGATAGGGAACCACTGGTACATGTAAGATATCATACTCTCTGACCACTACATCTACCCCAGATAGGGAACCACTGGTACATGTAAGATATCATACTCTCTGACCACTACATCTACCCCAGATAGGGAACCACTGGTACATGTAAGATATCATACTTTCTGACCACTATATCTACCCCAGATAGGGAACCACTGGTACCTGTAAGATATCACACTCTCTGACTACTATACCTACCCCAGATAGGGAATCACTGGTACCTGTAAGATATCACACTCTCTGACCACTATACCTACCCCAGATAGGGAACCACTGGTACATGTAACATATACTCTCTGACCACTATACCTACCC
The DNA here is from genome assembly GCA_024699665.1 of Ostrea denselamellosa. Classification (NCBI taxonomy): domain Eukaryota; kingdom Metazoa; phylum Mollusca; class Bivalvia; order Ostreida; family Ostreidae; genus Ostrea; species Ostrea denselamellosa. The sequence goes on along the minus strand of JAMZEH010000043.1, from coordinate 6,875,966 downwards.
CAGATAGGGAATCACTGGTACCTGTAGGATATCACACTCTCTGACCACTATATCTACCCCAGATAGGGAACCACTGGTACATGTAAGATATCACACTCTCTGACCACTATATCTACCCCAGATAGGGAACCACTGGTACAAGTAAGATATCATACTCTCTGACCACTATATCTACCCCAGATAGGGAACCACTGGTACACGTAAGATATCATACTCTCTGACCACTATATCTACCCCAGATAGGGAACCACTGGTACATGTAAGATATCATACTCTCTGACTACTATACCTACCCCAGATAGGGAACCACTGGTACCTGTAAGATATACTCTCAGACCACTATACCTACCCCAGATAGGGAACCACTGGTACCTGTAAAATGTCACACTCTCTGACCACTATATCTACCCCAGATATGGAATCACTGGTACATGTAAGATATCATACTCTCTGACCACTATATCTACCCCAGATAGGGAACTACTGGTACATGTAAGATATCATACTCTCTGACCACTATATCTACCCCAGATAGGGAACCACTGGTACATGTAAGATATCATACTCTCTGACCACTATATCTACCCCCGATAGGGAACCACTGGTACCTGTAATATATCATACTCTCTGACCACTATACCTACCCCAGATAGGGAATCACTGGTACCTGTAAAATGTCACACTCTCTGATTACTATATCTACCCCAGATAGGGAACCACTGGTACCTGTAAGATATACTCTCTGACCACTATATCTACCCCAGATAGGGAATCACTGGTACATGTAAGATATCACACTTTCTGACCACTACGTCTACTCCAGATAGGGAACCACTGGTACATGTAAGATATCACACTCTCTGACTACTATATCTACCCGAGATAGGGAACCACTGGTACATGTAAGATATCACACTTTCTGACCACTACGTCTACCCCAGATAGGGAACCACTGGTACATGTAAGATATCACACGCTCTGACTACTATATCTACCCCAGATAGGGAACCACTGGTACATGTAAGATATCACACTCTCTGACCACTATATCTACCCCAGATAGGGAACCACTGGTACATGTAAGATATCATACTCTCTGACCACTATATCTACCCCAGATAGGGAACCACTGGCACACGTAAGGATGTCTCCAATGACAAACACCCATATATAATGCATCATTGACTGATGTCTGTAAACAATTATATCTGTATCTTAATCTTGACAATAACAATAAAACCATTTAAAAGAAATCTGCTTTACTCTAGTAATTTGTCTAGCCTGTAACTTCGTATCACAATATTTCTGCTACAAATAATCCAATTTTACACTTGACACTTTCATCACTTGAAAATATCATACAAATACGACATACTCTATATACATCTTGATGGAACCAATCAATATTTACAGCAGTACTTTAATATTGAGAAAATTACTCTGCTTGCAACATGACTACTAGCTACCTCTCCACAACAAATGGTGTCGCACAAGAAAAAGAATCTCTAAGTGCTGACAAATTCAAACACTTCTAAATTTTGAACAATACCATTTTACCCTTGAAAATGATGAAAACTACAGATTGCAATACTTTGGAAAATAATCAAAAATCATTTACATAACTGCATTTATCTGAGAGTTTGAAATAACAAGTGTGTGAAGATAAAAAAGTTAAATTGCATAACACTGTTGCAATCATAATCCCTACTGGCGAAGTGGTCAAATGCGCAACCACAACAACCCTGGTTCAAATACCCGACCTGCCAAGAAATTTTAATTTTCATTATTATTACTTTTATTTTCATTTCTATTGATTTTTAACATGCACGTAAATATTAGCATAAAATACATCTCTTACACATGTATGTCAAGATGCATTTGGGTACTCTTTTGGGCAATTAATTGTCTTGTGGTCATTCCAAACCTTATTTCATAATTATTGAAATATATTTAAAACAATTAAGATGAAGTACCTTAAGCCATATATATTCCTCCTGTAGATATCAAGATGCATTGTGTATTGTGATGGACAAGTGCCCCAGGGTCATCCTAACACCAGCATTTTTTATTGTTCAAATATCTTTAAAATGGTTGCGATTCCAGCCCTTAAAGCAAATACATTCTTGTTTCACATGATGCAATGCACTGAACACCTGGTTTTTGGTTGCCATTTTTCTGCCCCATTTCCCCCTCAAGGTGAAAAATAAAATTTCGAAAACTTGTTGCACATCAAAAGGACACCAATCATCTCTCAAAAGATGATTTGGGTATTCCTTAAAATGTGAGAGGCGTTCTGAGAACCATGAATTTCTGTAGAAAAATAATGTCATTTCCCAACCCCCAATGGCTCTACGGTGAAAATGAAACTTTTGAAATCTTCTTGCACATGTGTAGGGTACCATCGATTATCTTCCAAAATATGATTTGGCTACTGTGTAAAATATAAGAGTTCTTGGAACAAGTTTTTTTTTGGTCAAAATTCTTTTAGACTCCCATTTCGCCCCCAGAATGAAAATTCCAAAAGTTTACACATCTACAGGACACCATGAATTAATTAACAATATGTGATTTGACGACTGCGTAGATTGTAAGGAGTTCTGGGAATCAGGGAAACATTGTTTGTCGACCCCCATTTCGGCCCTGGGGTGAAAATGATAATTTCTAAACCCTACTGCACATGTATAGGAAACTACCCATAATGTTCAAAAAGATGATCTAGCTACGGCGTAAGATGTAAGAGGTATTCTAGGAACCCACAATGGAGGGGGTGTTAACCGGTCGACAAAAGCCTAGTTTTTAACCCCCACCCCTTTGAGGATGAAAATTCCAGAAAACTTATTGCGTATCTACAGTGCTAGTGCTCAGTGCCTTGTACCCCGTATAACAAGTAAGGGTTGTAATCTCAATCATTTTAAAGATAAATAATAATATGTAGCTGAATAATAAAAAAAAAATGATGGACGTCGAGATGACTACGGGACACTTATTCATCTGAATATTCAATGCATCTCAATATGTGCAGCATGTATACATATGGTTTAGGGGTCAGGACCTCAAATGTCTAAAATGTATTTTAACAATTATGAAATAGAGTTTTGGGTGACCCCAGGGCACCTGCCCAACATAATACTCAACGCAACTTCACATTTACAGCAAAAATATACCGATATATGGTATAGGGCATTTTATATAGGGACAATTGGGGCTTCTTTCCTAGTAACACAAGTACGGAAAGTATATTGCTAGGCAAACACCTGTGCATGGGTATTACTGTCCTATGATAGCATGTCTCTTGCTTTATCCTGGTTGAATCGGAGTTCTGGATCTGGATCTACTTTTGTGGTTGGTGTTAGAAGAGGCAAGCTTCCTGACCAGGTCCACATCCTTTTCTATTTGTAACACATGGTTGTCTCTCAATAAACCACTTATAAGTAGTACATGTATTGGTATTTGATCTTGTCAATTTCATACAGCACTGTTTGTAATTGTATGTAATCTTAGATTAGAAACGTACATAATCATATAATCATATCGATCATAAGGCCTCTCACCGCTAGTCGACATGGGTTCGATTCTCGCTCGCGCCGATATATGTGAGAAAGTTTGCCAGTTTACTTTCGGAAGGTCGGTGGTCTCTTCCCGGGAACATTGTATCTGGGTTCTCTCCTCCACCTACAAAAACTTGACGCCACCAGATGACTGAAAAATTGCTGAGTGTGGCGGAAAACAACAACAATCAATCTATCTATCTATCTATCTATCTATCTCTACATATATATATATATATATATATATATATATATATAGATAGATAGATAGATAGATAGATAGATAGATAGATAGATAGATAGATAGAGGCCCTCGAGAAGTGGCCACGTAATTCAAAGGGAAGCTAAAAAGTTCTTGTTATTTGATGCATGTGGAATTAAACGTTGCGACTCTTAAACATACTACTATATGGTATCAGGCAGCCATTTCACATTAAACCCAATACTACTTTTATTCTTTGTATATATTTATATAAATATGTTCAAATCAGATCATCAGATCATCTTTTCTATTTTTTCAGGGAGCCTGTGTGGCCGAGTGGTTAGAGCATCTTGCTCAAAATCACAGCCTCTTACCTCTTGTCGGCGCGGGTTCGATTCTCGCTCGCGCTCCGATATATGTGAGAAAGTTTGCCAAGTTACTTTTGGAAGTTCGTGGTCTCTTCCCGGGTACATTGTATCTGGGTTCTCTCTTCCAATAAAAAAATCTGGACGTCACAAGGTAACTAAAATATTGTTGTATATATATGTATACACACACACACACACACACACACACACACACACACACACACACACACACACACACACATATATATATATATATATATATATATATATGAGAGAGAGAGAGAGAGAGAGAGAGAGAGAATGTTTAGAATTAACTTTTATTTGTTAGTAGAAAATAATTTTGCTCTTTACTCTCTTTTACTTGTCATTTCGTCCGCAGAGGCGAGAAGGGGGTTGTTTTGCAATAGAAAACTTAAAGCCCATGAATATGCATTCTTTGAGGGGATTGTTTCCCATTAAGCCATGCCTTATTACCCCCCCCCCCCCCCCCCCCCCCCCCCCTAGAAAATCTGCGCCTCCATTACGCATTACACTCCCTTCCTTTGATAATCCCTTGATCCACTCGACAGCCATGAACGTTTTAAATTTCACAGGTTATTTTTGGTGTGGATAGCATATGCATGAGAATGCACTTAGTTTATCGATCGAAGAATTTAGGTTAAAACTGTCTGTCGTACATTTAAAATACAAGACACGATTTAACGACCTATGTGTAGTCACTACTTAAGATCCTCTCCACAAGAGGTAGAGAGTAGAAGACTATAACATGGGGAGCCGTGATGTGTGTCTGTTTTTTCTCTTTGGCCTAGCTTCCATATCGTCAGTAAGTTCATACTTAGACATTACGCTATAATTTTCTGAATGTAACGACATTTATTTAAAGTGAAAACGTTTATATATCTTGCAGGGACAGAATGTGACGTACAAGGTCACCACCATTATTGTGAGTGTTTTCATTTATTTCTCAATATATATTTATGTTGTTATATCGAAAGACATCTTCTGCACGTTTTGTGTGCAGTATAGCAACAAACAATACTTATTTAATCCTGAATCGAAATACATAATTTAATGGTGACAGTTGGTTTAAAGCATCCCGTTTTGTACCTGTTAAAACATGAAGAGAAACATTACACCACAATATCCGTCACGATATCAGATCAGAATTCAGTCATATAAATCCAGCATTTAAATGGTTACTTTAGTAGACAAATTTTGTCATGCATGCTCAACTCAAACCGATTCACTGCTTATCAGAACTTTATTTCTATCCATGCGCATCTAAAACGAACGCTTATCTTTTACCTTGCATTCACACCTTCCATATCTGGAACATGCAGCTTTTGTTTTATAAATGACGTTAAAGCTGACATGAAGTTATCAATACCCTATAATTTATTTTCGCGCCTAACTCTGTCTACCATATTTCTTAGGAAGAAACCAAGTCTTTGGAAGTCGTATACACCCTGATATGGTTGTTACAATTGGTTGATTTGCTGGCCTAGCCCTCCAAAGGTGCATATCGCCCCCGATAAATACGGACATCCTTGCATCGTCATTTTATTCATTTCAATTTTGGCGATTTCACAGGGATCAAGAGAGAGAGAGAGAGAGAGAGAGAGAGAGAGAGAGAGAGAGAGAGAGGAGAGAGAGAAAAATCATAATTGATATTTACATATTTTATTATCTTGTCATATTTCGCATTTGTATAACTTTATCTACCTTTGCGTTATTATACCTTTAGTTAAACCCAAATTCATTACGCTTTGTTTCGCATTATGCTTCTGAATTGTGTTGTTTAATTTCTGTCTATTTTATACGATCTAAGGGAAGATGAGACCGTTTACGTTCTTTTCATTGTCAAATAAATCACGGTATATTTTCTTTCTTTCATAGCAAATTCATTTTGCATTGTAAATATCACGCATTTCTTCGCGTTCTAACACCTTGGATTAAAGGTGTTACGCAAAATGAATGTTTTTAAAGGGGTCTTTTAACTCATGGACATTACTGTCGTGTCGCCAAAGAAGATTTAAATTTTTTTTTTTTCTGTCTTGGCTTTTAAAATAAAAAATATTGTCCATGTGTGCTGAGGATGTATTTGTACGTATCATGGCATAATTTGATATCTAGGATCACATTATTTGAAGTATATTATCTGAATAAAGAGTAATACGAATTATAATCTACACACTGTCTACGTGTTATGTGATGTTTGTTGTCATACCAAATTCTGAGAATTTAGGGCTCACCGCAAGTATATATCGATCAACAGGGGATGTTTACTCCTCCTAGGCACCTAAATCCTACCCCTGGTGTTTCCAGGGGGGTCCGTGTTTGCCCTTCTCTTACTTTTGTATTATGTATAGGATTTATGAGATTGATCACTGTTCGTTATCTTCACCTTTTCGTTCAATATTATTGAATGAAATTTGTATTATATTCAATATAGACAGGACACAACATTACTTACCCGGGACAATATTTTACAATTGTTCACAATGATTTTATGATGTTTTGTTTTTCAGCATCCCCCTTTCGTCAATCAAAAGCAAGATGCTCCTTCAGAATTCGAAGGCCTGGTGCCCGACTTGTTAAAAAAAATAGAACCAATTATCAATGCAAAGTTTGAAATTGATCATGTAGATGACTTCAGGTTTGGCAGCCAAGATAAAGATGGTAACTGGACCGGCATGATAGGGGAACTAATTAATAGGGTAAGTTTTACTGTGTATCTGTCGTATTTCCTAACGAGGGTATGTCATAAGGAACACATGTGTAGCGTGCAGTAATGTGAATCCACTTTCAATAGGTGGTCATGAAAGAGTTTGCAAAATGGCGTCGTCTTCAATGTCAACATGCCCGCTTAAAAGCTGAAAGGAAATTCTGTCTTGAAACACGATCCTTATCAAATTCGAATTTTATCCGATTGAGTGTTTTTCAAGTTTTGCAACTGTTCTGTTTATTTCTGAATTATTTCCCTTTGATAAACAAATTTGTCGTCTGCATAGAAACGATGACTCGTCACGGAAAAGAGTTGACCACTGAGCAAAAGGAATTAATAATATCTCTGTCACACAACAGGTATTCTTGCTGCAAAATTCAAGGATTGACAAATATAAATAGCAGAACTGTTCCGAAATTTTGTAAAAGAGTGCGCGCGAGATGAAGCATAGAAAACAAAACAGCGAAGACAACACCACGGGATGACAGGGTATTATTGAGACGGGTTAAAGAAAACAGAAGACAAACATTAAGAGACCTGACAAATAGATTTAATAATAGAACAAGATGTAATGTGTCTGGAAGAACTGTTAGAAGACTTTGTTCGGATGGTTACGGACGACGTGTTGTTTCTAAGCGTATTACTATATCCCATGTGAACCGAGAGCGCAGGACACGGTTTTATCTGCAGATATTAACATGAACAGTTCGTGGTCCAGAGTCATTTTCAGTGATGAAACTAAAATCATGCTGGCAAACAGTAATAAAATCTATTTTTGGAGGAAGCCTGATGAGCGTTTACGATCTGAATGTCTAGTCAAGTTCGAAGACCAGGAGCACACCTGCAAGAGCTAATTAATGTAAAACAGACAATGCTATAGACACATTACCGTGGCTTGTGCAAAGTGCAGATCTTAACATCATCGACAATGTCTGGAAAACCTTGAAAATCCGTATACAACGACATATATCTTAAATTAAAAATGCCGATGATTTGAAGCGCGTTGTACAGGAAATTTGGACTGCTTGGCCACTTCACTACATACAAAACTTATTTGTCAGCATTCCCCCAAAAATTCGCAGTCTTTTACGTGTTAGAGGCCAAATAACAAAGTAGTAAACAAAAAGGTAGATGTAATTCAATTACTACGTTAAACATCGATCGTATTTTTATTGAGAGCGCGCCGTTTGTTCACATCGACGACGCCGACATTTTGCGAACTCATTCATGGCCAACTACTGAAGATACACGTTGGTAGACAGATGGTCCACCTGCCGTCCATAATCTTCTGCATACTAAACAAAACTGACTTACAAAAATGTCTCTATGAAATAATATGCCCCATCCGTGATGATGTTTAATGAGACCTTCACTTTTATGCATGACCTTCACCATTCATAATGTTGACCTTAACCTAAAACCAAGCTCAAGTTCACGTTACAAACGGACAGATGCATCAACCAACATACTCAGATCTTTTATGTCGGGAACGTAAAAGATGATATAACATAATGTCAACTTTCACTTTAATGTATCACCACGCCTCTGAGATGAAGATCAGAAGGGGAAATGTTAAATGATGCGACACTAAAAGTATTAACTTTACAATAGATACGAGATTATCTTTTCAATATCAAAAAATTCTTATTTTATAATTTTCTAAGATGGAACCCAGTATTATACAGTAAGAATACTGATGGATTTACCATACAACTTGTATTTTCTACTGTTGTCTATTATTTGCGGATAGGAAAAATTCCGCCAAAATTAAAATATATATATATAGGGTGGAATCGCAGAATTTTCCAACCATAGAAAATACACGTTATTTCGGTATTTGTTTAATCATAACAGAATTTACATCATTGACCTACAATGATAAGTTAATAGTGATATTAGTATATAAAAACGTGATAAAATGAGTAGGTGAATCCCTTTGGAACTTACCTTTGGGACTGTTAGATGTTTTCCCACAATTATACAAATTGGAAATGATTGATTAATTGTATATTGTTTAACGTCTCTCTCGAGAATCTTTTACTCATATGGTCTCCATTAATGGTGAAGGGCTGCGAAATTTAGGCCTATGCTCGGCGCTTATGGCCTTTGAGTAGGAAAGGATCTTATTCGTGCCACATCTGCTGTGGCATGGGGCCTCAGTGTTTGTTGTCTCATCCGAAGGACCGCCCCATTTAGTCGCCTCTTAAGACAAGCAAGGGGTACCGAGGCTCTATTCTAACCCGGATCGGGCTATTTAGAAATGAATTCATTTTTGAAAGTACATGAGGACATGACTTCCGACGCTTTACGCCAGCGTTAAAAGTATTCTGGGGTAACGTATTGCTGCTTTTACCCTCACGTATTTTAAAAATTTATTTTCTTTTTATATTATAAATTTAAGGACCAGAAAACGACCAGAAAACCCCTAATAAAGCAACAAAAACAATTTAAAAATTAACACAATTTATTTACAATTATCGATAGAAAAATACAACAATAAAAAAATCTACTTTACGATAGGTATTCAAATACAATCAGCGTGTGCGTTGGGGCTTTGAATGCCGAGCTGAATTCGCACACAAAGCTATCACAAATCGGCTGTCAAAATAAATTCTGAAGTCTCCCAGATACATCCAAAATGCTTTTCATCATCAATAATTATAGTGTTTCTCTCTCAGAGCCTAATATACACATAATTCACAGTGTATGTATGCTAAATATGAAGTCCGGAAAATTCGTGAAGGACACTGTTATGTAATCTTGACATTTAGACAAGTGTTACGTCATATTTCAAAACATCGAAAGTCCAGAATAATCTAGGTCATACGTGTCATCGAGTACAAAGGTATTACCCTGTGCCTTTGACTTTCATTTCTGTCGGAATATATTTATCCAGCCGTTAAAATAGTTGTACTATCTTCATCAAACTTCGTATGGACATTTTTCACACTCACAAAGCTCAATGGTTAGATTGTTCGCTTCGTAACCGGGAGGTCGTGAGTTCGAGCCCCGCTCGTACCAAAGCCGCATCAAACCTAAGACGAAAAATAGGTAGTGATTTCTCCTTCGCCAAACGCTCGGCATTTAGAAGTGAGAATCACGGGTCTTTTGGATATGACCTTAAAAACGGAGGTTCCGTGTCACGGTATGCGTTGGCACGTTAAACAACCCTCACTGCTAGGGCCCTGAGCGCTAAGCATATGTCTAAATATGTGGTACTTCACCTACAGCTGGTGACGTCTCAATATGAGTGAAAAATTCTCGACGGGACGTAAAACAAACAATCAATAAAGCAATCAATCAATCACATTCACAAAGTAACGGCCATCATTTGATAGTAAAGATATTAAAGGTAAAAACATGGAAACTTTGGAAATGTAAATCTTTGTAAAAGAAATCAGTTAAATTATGTGTTGTGAACAAGAAACATCTATCTATATTAACAAGCTTAGATAACCTTAACTTCAAAAATACTCTAAAGTATAAGATTTTCAATTAAAATATATTATACACAAAGGCGATTAGATCATGAGAAAATATGGTCATCACATGTGATAAGATTTATGCTCTTGTAGATTTCAATAATTCCGTTGAAAACAGATATACAGGTAACTTACATACATTAAGAAAATGATAAGTATTGAACAAATCAAATATATAATTGCCTATGAAATTGGGTTTCCAGAAAGAATATTAATTTAATTCAAATCTAGGCTAAATTCACACAAAAAATAGAGAGGAATACATAATGTTTAAAAATAAAACTGTACTGGTATTCATATTGTATCACCCATTGGTGCTTTTGTCGGTATGTACTACTAGAGGTAGATTAAAATTGCACTGTATTTCCAATGCTTTCGTGTTTGTTATTCTAATAAATTCTAACAATAGCTATTTCCTTATGAATGTGTTGTAGTTGTAAAGAATGTGCATATTAGTACAGAGGAAAACTAGATGTTGTTATAAGACAGTAATACCCGGACGCAAATGTTTGCCCTTGCATATACTCTTTGTTGTACTTGTGTAACTAGCAAGGAAGCCACTATAATTACTATACAACATACCCTATACCATATATAGATTCTTGCTGCATATCTCAAGATGCATTGAGTATTCAATCCAATTATCTTCCAAAAGATGATTTGGTTACTTCGTAAATTGTCAGAAGAGTTCTGGGAACCAGACTTATTTTTAGGGGGAACCACCTTTTTTCAACTCCCATTTACGCCCCAGGATGAAATAAAAATTGCGAAACCTTATTACACATCTACAGGACACCACCAGTCATCGTTTTTCGATCCCCATTTACGTGAAGATGAAAATCCGTAAACCTTTCTACTGATGATTTGGCTACTGTGTAAAATGTAACAGGAGTTATGGGAATCGTATTTTTGAAAAAACATCGTTTTTTATCCTCACCCATCATATTCCAAAAAATTAATTGGTTACTGCTTAAAATAAAAAAGGAGTTTGAGTAAGAAGAAAATGTGATGGACGGACCAGGGTAACAACAACAGTATACGCGAATTTTCTCTAGAGAGTGGGGGTATAATAGTTCATCTATGCCAATGGCTGAAAATTCCAACAGAAGCAAAAACACAGTCACCTGAAGTGTGGTCTTATGTACATAACACCCTATCTAGACCTTCTGAAAAAATATAGAACCAATAAATTATACACCCTATCTAGACCTTCTGAAAAAATATAGAAGCAATAAATTATACACCCTATCTAGACCTTCTGAAAAAATATAGAAGCAATAAATTATACACCCTATCTAGACCTTCTGAAAAAATATAGAAGCAATAAATTATACACCCTATCTAGACCTTCTGAAAAAATATAGAAGCAATAAATTATACACCCTATCTAGACCTTCTGAAAAAATATAGAAGCAATAAATTATACACCCTATCTAGACCTTCTGAAAAAATATAGAAGCAATAAATTATACACCCTATCTAGACCTTCTGAAAAAATATAGAAGCAATAAATTATACACCCTATCTAGACCTTCTGAAAAAATATAGAAGCAATAAATTATACACCCTATCTAGACCTTCTGAAAAAAATATAGAACCAATAAATTATACACTCTATATAGACCTTCTGAAAAAAATATAGAACCAATAAATTATACACCCTATCTAGACCTTCTGAAAAAATATAGAACCAATAAATTATACACCCTATCTAGACCTTCTGAAAAAATTATAGAACCAATAAATTATCCAAAATGTGTGATTTCCCTACCGATCATCCTCATAAGTCGCTCTGAATAGTCAGTTTCAACCTTCTGTAAGGTTTTGAAATTGCCGCTTGTGAGATGCTAAAATATGTATTAGTATCTGGCAAGTGGTCTTCTCAAAAGCTTAAAGAAAGAAGAAACTGGCTATGCAGAACGACATACGAAGGTGATCGGCGAGGAAATACTATGATTTGAATAAATTATTCGTTCTATATTTATTTTTACTGTGAGTAGAAGAGAGTTTACTTAACTAGCTACACGTCAAGTGCCTGTCATGAACGTAGAATGTAAAATAAAATTCATTTCTGAAAATGGCATGGACTCCATCGTTTTTCGCCGGCATACTATTCATGAAGTGCTAACGCATTTCATGCCAACATATATTTTCAAAAAAGAAAGTTATTTCTAAATCCCCCCTCCGATTCTAATCAATATAATCGACAATAGGAGAGTGATATCGTGAATGAAATTAAAACTTCTTACTTTCACTACAGAAGGCAGACATTGCAGCGGCCAGTCTTACTATGACAGCGGAAAGAGCTAAAGCTATCAGCTTCTCGCACCCCTTCATAGAGACAGGACTGTCCATCGTCATGAAGAAGCCGAGTGTACGAAGCTGGGCGGCCATAAAGGGCTTTGTGTCCTTCTTACAACCCTTTCAGGCGGGCGTATGGATTGCGTTGTTGATCACTTGTTTGATTATGCCCATTGTATATGGCGTGTTTATACAGTAAGAGAAATAAAAAATTCTATTATCAAAACATTTTATTAAAGAAATGGCTTGATTTGTTTTTTTAATTTTACTTGGTAGGAGTGATTGGATATTTAATGGTCAGTTTAGGCATTGTTGATCTAGCATCCCCTTTATGTTCTCTTGGACAGTTTTGACCCTTTAGAAGAGGATGCTGACTCGAGTTTATTGAAGAATATTGCCGACGCAGTTCCCGTAATCTTCTATAGATTTTGTTTACAAGGTAAACTTCTGTTTTCATGTAGTGTCTGATCAAAGTTTGTACCTGGTCTGTCTGTTTTTCTCTTTATACTGGTAAGGAATGAAATTTGACCGCTTGCATGGACTTTCACTACAGGGAGTGAATCGTTTTTGACCAAGATGGACTGTGGTAGTGTGTGGCGTCAAGGCCTATGCTCAAATCTACAAATCCTGTAAATTTCTTCTTTACGTGTTGTCGTATGAGGCGACTACATGTGGTGGTCCTTCGGATGAGACCGCAAAAACCAAGGCCCAGTGTTACAGCAGGTGTGGCACGATAAAGATCCCTCCCTGCGCAAAGGCTTTGCGTGCCGAGCATAGGTTTAAATTTTGTAGCCCTTCAACGACAATAGTGACGTCTCTGTACGAGTGAAATATTCTCGAGCAGGACGTTAAACAATGTACAGCCAACACTTACAAGTACACTTTTGAAAACCACTTGGGGTATGATGGTGGTACGCTGATTTTAACATCTGATTTTAAAAAAAGTTTTTAATAAAAATGCAATATATATATATATATATATATATATATATATATATATATATATCTGTGTGTGTGTGTGTGTGTGTGTGTGTGGAGATCATTTTGTTTTGCTGATGCAAGTAACACTGAAAACCATATAAACGATAAGAAAAGTTTAATTGTTCTAAATTCGTTATTTTTAGTTCTATTCTCAGCTTATGGTCTGGATGTCAGTTCATTTGTCTTTAATTTCAATACACTTTGTTTAGAAAACTAAATATTTTTCGACCTATTTCTGCTCTGTTCTTGTATTTTCTCGTCCTTTTCTGTCAATTATATATAATATATATTAACAAGAATTAAATTAGCGCAATGAGTGCCATAAACAAAGGAGGAAATCTGTAGAATGAAAAAGTGAAGATAGTTAATAATGATTAGTCTCATAACTCCTATAAGGAATACAAAATGAAGAGATGGGCAAATAGAGACCCTTGGATGTAGCAGGGGTGAAATCATGTGCCTAGGAGGAGTAGGCATCCCTGTAAACCGGTCACTCCCATCTTAAGTCCTTTATCTTCATTAGGAGTAAGTAATCTATAGTCAAAATCAGAGTGTAAAAAACATGTTAACAAAGAAAGGAGAAGTTAAAATTAATAGCAGTATATATATATATATATGTGTGTGTGTGTGTGTGTGTGTGTGTGTGTGTGTGTGTGTGTGTTAACCAGGTGAGGCTTGTGGTACACGGACATGCATTATGACAAGCTTAGATTAGGAGCAATTGTTCAGTTGTGTTCTGAATTTAATTGTTATGATATTCCATGAAAAATGTTCCATGGATGGTGGTGTTTTGGTAATCATGGTGTCATTAAGATTTCTCTGCAAACCTGTAGCTCCCTGGGGAAATATTAGGATAAATCTGGTCTATTCTAATATTTTCCCTGAGAGCTACAAATCTGTAGGTTTCATCCTAAAGAGATTTTAAAACAAAGAGAAACCACCATAGGAATTTACAATGTTTTTATCTGTTTAATCTATTTTAGTCCCTGGAAAGAGCATAATCATATTTAAAAGGAATTATATTTTCATAGAAATCTCAAGGTAAAATGTTACATAAGCCTTTTCTCTATGAAAATAGGAAATAAAATTCATTATTTCCCGCGCATATATTCAGAAAATCAAATTTATCTTGTTTTTACAAAGGCCATATAACTCTTCCAAAAAATGTCAATTGCAAATCGATTGGCTTCTAATTATTTATCAGTCATGTGAATTTGATCTAGATAACTTTCATCATTATTTAACAACGAACATATAGTTTGATTCAAATCATTCAAAATTGTTCAATCTCTTTCCGATACACATTGAATACCTTAAACGGACACTATTTTAACTGAAAATATTAAAATTCTATTTTCCCATTTTAATGTTTACAATGCTTAACTTATTTCTAATGGTCAACACAAGTTTGATGTCTGTTATTGAGTTACAAATGAAATATACATAACACAGATAATGTTAGGCAAACCAGGTTTGTGTCATGTTATTTGTCTACGTATAGATCACTTAATAGAAAATATGATGTCTACAACAAAATGAGAAGTGCGAAATACTAGCAACTGTTTAACTGTATTCAGAATTAACTTGCAAATTGATAAAAATCTTCTTTAAACGAACCTTTTATTTGGATAAGCAAAACCATGACACGAGCCTTGTTTAAATAAATAATTGTGAGCACTGTATCTCTGTTGAAATTCGAAAACTGACATTCAAATTTTTGCTGCTTATTAGAAATACGTTAGTTAAGCATTGTAATCATGAACAAGATTTGGCTGTGAAACACAAATGCTCCCTTCTCCCCGATAATAGTAAATTCCATTGATGGTCAGTCATGACAAAAGAAATATGCCCCCGATCTTCGTTCTCGTGGGCATAGAAATGGAATATAAAGTTTGAAAATTTTCATCTCAAATCGTGTTCATGCCCCTTTAAGAATTAAGCTATGATTCAAACCTACTTTTCAGGAAGTCTTGCGCCATCCAAATCTACCTCCCGAGCTGCAAGAGTTCTAATCGCCTTTTGGTCATTGTTTCTAATCATTCTATTCGTCACCTGGGCATCGGCCTTTGCTGTATACCTGATGGAAGGACAGAGACAAATCCCAACTACTCCAACTCATTCATTCAAACAACTTTCGGAACAATCCGGAATAAAATTTGGAACACTAGGGATGGGAAGCACATACAAATACTTCATAGAAGCCAAAGATGAGGTAGATAAAAAAATTGGAAAGTATCTGAAAGACAACCCCGACCAATTGGTGAAAAATGTAGATGAAGGAATCAAAAGAGTTAGAGAAAGCAATGGGCAGTATGCTTTTATCATGGAGGAAGTAGATGCGCGAAAACATGCAGCAAAGTTGCCTTGCGATTTAATGCTTATTCACCATTCTTTTATTCGGAAGCCGTACGGTTTCGGATGTGCGACCGCCAATGTCTGCAGAAGCATTGACGTTGCCATTCTTAAGCTGAAATATGACGGTGAAATACAGGAGATAGCAGATAAGTGGTTGGATGATGGCAGCGAATGTGACACAGATTTTTATGATGATTATTTAGCATACATTACTTCTTTCAATAGCAAGAAAGACGCATCGGGATATCTATTTCAAACCAATGCGTTAAGTATGGAAAAAGTCGGGAGTATGTTCATTCTGTTAGCGATAGGGATCGTTGTGAGCGTTGGATTGCTGATCTTTGATGTATGCACTGAACGAAGGGAGCAGGTGAGTGATATTCATACCTATATTTATAGTCTTTTTAAAACAAATAAAAGCGCAGTTGATGATTGGATCGGAGAATTCCTTTCGGAAGAATCGCATTCATATGGATCTATCACAAATAGGGCGCTGCATTTTTTTTTTTACCTCCCTTCGAGATTTTTTCACCCAAACAAAGACGTCTCCAAATGTAGATAAAATTTCGCAAATGTAGACCTATACAGGGGCTCGGGGCCGTAGCAGTGAGGATCCTTTAACGTGTCAACACCTTCTGCAATACAGGACCTCCGTATTCAATGTCTCGGACCTCCGTGTGTAAGGTATTGACCCCCGTTTTTAAAGGTTTCGGACCTCCATACTTAAGGCTCATCGAATCCCATTTGCCATTGACTCTCACTTCGAAATACCAAGCATTTGGAGATGTAGGAATCATTATTTAGTTTTACGTTCTGAGTTTGACACGGCCAAGTCACGAGCGAGACTCGAACCCATGACTGCTTCTAAAAGAATTAAGAGGAAGATTATAATTTTTTCCACAATCATACAAGCTTATCAGTAGTCTTGATCATTAATAGCGTTAATGTTAGAAAATAAGTGAGCGATAATCTTTAAAGATATTATTGTCCTCAGAAGTATAAAATGTATTCTGAGATTAGATGAAATTAAGATTCTGTAATGTCAAAGAATATATCTGTAAGTACAAAATAAAACATAAGTAGGTATGCTTAATGTCATGCTAAAGTTATATTAGATATTTTCTCTTGCAGAAAGCGGTGACGAGAAGAGGGGGAACCGATAAACAGCCGTTTCATTCGATAACCGACGACATGCAGTAACCTGTCATAACCGACAGATGTTATGCCACAATGTCGCCAAAGATCTGATACCGTGCATTATGAACTAATGATTTTGCCAATATTTTTTAAATCGTGCCATTTTATGTAGAATACCTTCTCAGAAGATCACTGCAACTGAAATATAATGTGGTCTTTCTATAATAGCAGCGTGTATGTTAAGTGTGAGTGCAGTGCAAATGTCCTTCTTTTCTGTTATCATTTATTGTTGGTTATTATGTGCCTTTTATCGTTTCTTTTATTTAGTTTAGTATGAGGATGCATGAATGTTCTCAGTGCAGGCGCTTAACGATACCGTGTTTATTAAAATCCGAATAATCCAAATACTGGAATGCGATGTGTTGTAACTGCTACAGCAGTGTTTTAGATCAAAACATAAATAAAGTTAACAAATGTGCTTTAAAAATACGAAAAAGATGTAAGATACTAATTTTATGTTTTATGTTTTCTGTATAAAATGACTACTTTTTCATCACGTAATGATGAACAAGTTCAATAAATTTAATAAAATACCATGTGCTGACAGAACATCGACAGCTTCAGATAATTTGTACATCATAAAACAGCAATTTATTTAAGAAGGCTGTGCCACCAGTTTTAGTGAGGTGTAGACATAAACATCAATTGCATGCAATTGGTAAGTACGTTTGGCTTACAATACAATATAATGATAATGATTGTAGTCGTTTGTCCTTCGATTTGATTAATTTGAACATATTTGATTGCGAATCATACAAAAAATAGTGGCTACAAGTTCCAAAACTTAGATTGATTGATTGTTTGTTTGTTTTACGTCCCGTCGCGAATTTTTCCCTCATATTTAGACGTCATCAGCTGTAGGTGAAGTACCACAAATTTAGACCTATGCTTAGCGCTCAGGGCCGTAACAGTGAGGGTTCCTTAAAGTGCCAACGTCTACCGTGACACGGGACCTCCGTTTTTAAGGTCATATCCAAAAGACCCGTGATTCTCACTTCTAAATGCCGAGCGTTTGGCGGCGAAGGAGCAGTCACTACCTATTTTTCGTCGTAGATAATCATATAATATCACATATGCCATACAATGTCTAAGTGTGAGAAAAGACAGAGAAAATCTTGCGTTTAGGTACACACACAAAAAGGATAGGTTGCCTCTTGAAGACAACATTCGCAATTTGGACTAGGATTGATATTGCATCTATATTGGTCATAGTTCAAAATAAAGTTAGGCCTTGATTTCGCATCATTTGTATTAGTAAGTCGCCTTTCTGCAGCAAAGTTATGGGGTGTGTTCTGTTGGCTTGAAAGTATATATTGAAGCTACTAATGATGTTGTTTTCGTTAATAAATCTATTCGAATTCCATTCTTAATACTGTTAATTGCACTTGCTCTATCTTTTCAGCATCTTGTACTATACAATCAGATCAGAGTTGAACTTCGTATTCTAGTTGTGGTTTGATGAGGTGTTGCGCTTTTTGATTTTGAGAATCCTTAGTTTATTAGACTTTCTTTATGGTTTTATCAATATGATTAGATTAGCATAGTTTCGAAGACATAAATGAGCTCATAAACAAATTCTAGTTGATTCTGGTCACAAATAATTTAGGAAGTGGTTAGTATTATTTAAGCTAAAAATACAGGTTTAATTTTACTACAATTAAAATGAAGTAACCATTTCTTTCACCATTTATTACAAATGACCACTTTCAAAACATCTGTAAACCTGGACATCTGTCAGAAAAACTAAATTGATAGTCATTTAGATCAAGAAGGCCTCTTCCAAAATGTGAATTTATTTAGATGATTCTTGGACCTTTGGGGCGGGGTAAAAACTGCCCACAATTGAACATGTTTTTAAATTTTTTCTTCCTACAACCGCACACCTGTAATAAAAACTACAGCTTAGTTATGTTTCGCAGGAATTGAGAATTACATGATCGCAGGGGTATATAGGTTCTGGGACAAACTTGACGAAAAGTGTTTAGGTGTAAACATTTGAATAACTTCTTAATCGTTGATGCTATTGCGACTAAATTGAAACTAAATATATAATAAGGCGGAATAGGTGGCCCGTTACCAAAACTGTAAATTTCATAATCCTAAGGGCAGGGATTTTGGTCCAAGGTCAGTCATGGTCTCTCCTGCTTGAATTAGTTCGGCTGAAATGTTGTCTACTCCAGCACTGTCTACCCTGGCTTACGTGATTTCACTACTACCTCTACTTCTTCCTGTAGAAGGGGATAGTTGTCAGCGTTGGTCACTGGTGGGTGTTTCAATCCAATTTAATTATCATTAATTTAACATTATATTTGGTAGAGACTTTCGTCACTATAGGCACTTTCGGGTACATTTGTATTTTAAGAGTGCATCTTTTTTACATTGCTGCAGAATATTAACATTTAGTTTAGATATGTAGAACAGAAAAAATGTTTCTAAATTTTATAACTCCTGGTGCTGTGTTGTTATCTTGGATCCTGGTTGTTAGAATAGATCCTCAGTACCCTTTGCCTGTCGTAAGAGGCGATTAATGGGGCGGTCCTTCGGATGAGAACACAAAAACCGAGGCCCCGTGTCACAGCAGGTGTGGCACGATCAAGATCCCTCCCTGCCCAAAGGCCATAAGCGCCAAGCATAGGACTAAATTTTGCAACCCTTCACCCACAATGGTGACGTCTCCATATCGGTGAAAAATTTTCGGGCGGGACGTTAAACAATATATAATCAATCAATCGAATTAAAGACATAATTATTTATTTGAAGAGATCTTTAATTGAATTGTTGTGCGCAACAAATGAATTAATGGTATCTTCAAATAACTAAAAATACCTTCATTATTTGAGTTAATTTAGCGCTCCATAGTGGATTAGAATGTACTAAGGTGGCAAGAGAGAGAGAGAGAGAGAGAGAGAGAGGGGTCATATTTTAACATTGAAAGAATGTCTCAAATGTACAAAAGGATTTCTGAACAATCCGTATCTCAGTCACGTGGTGGGTTCATACTTCAGCATTGGAAAATGATCCAAAATGCCAAAATGTATAAAATGTTTTTGAGCAATCCATATCTCATTTCGATAGAAGGGGTCATATTACAACATTAAAAAATGACGCCAAATATGAAAAATGTTACTATACAATCTATATCTCATTCAGGTAGTAGCCCGTAAGAGTCATATTTCAATATTGGAAAAGACCCCAAATATTCAAAAGGTGTTCTGTACAATCCGAATTTCGGTCAAGTGGTGGAGTCGTTTTTCAACATTGAAAGATTTGTTTTGTTTGTTTGTTTGTTTATAGCCCCTGAGCAATTTTTCAGCTATCCGGCGGCTGAAAGAATTGAAAGAAGTCCCAAATATACAAATTCTTTCAATGTTGAAATGACTCCACCACGCGATTGAGATATGAACTATACAGAAAACCTTTTGTACCTTGGAGTTATATTTAAATTTTGAAATATGACCCCCAACTACATGACCGAGATATGGATTGCACAAAAAAAATGTAAATTTGGGGTAAATTTTAAATATGATCCCAACAACTAACCGGGATATGAACTGTACAGAAAACAATTTGTACATTTAGGGCCAATTTTCAATGTTGAAACATGACCCTCTAGCACCTGACTGAGGTATGGATTGCAAAGATTTGGGGGTAATTTTCCAATGTTGAAATAAGGCCTCTACCATTTCACTGACGTATAAATTGCACAGAACCATTTTCTATACTTGGGGTCATTTTTTAATGTTGAAATATGACCCCACGAATTAACCGAGATATGGACTGTACAGAAAACATTTTGTACATGTAGGTTCATTTTCTAATGTTGAAATATAACACCTTCGAACTGACCTAGATATGAATTGCACAAAAATATCTTATATATTTGGGATAATTTTTAACGAGCCAACGCCTGCTATGTGACAGGAAATTCCGTTTTTAAGGTCATAACTGAAAGACCCATGATTCTTACTTGTAAATGCCAAGCGTATGGCGAAGGAACAATCACTACCTATGTTTACGTCCGAGGTTTGACGAGGCCATTGCATGTGTGGGGCTATAACTCACGACCTCCCAGTCACAAAATTAACGCTACCGCGACTGGTGTTGAATGAACACTAATAAGATCACACCAATGTGTTAACCAAGCAATGTAGAAATTCCAATCCTCAGCTGAGACTTTTTTGTATTAAATGAGCATTGAAACGTTATCCCAAAATAATGTTTCGATAGAATACAATGACACATCGCACATTTTCCCATTTACTAAATCTAAAGCTTTCAAGACTGTTCAGAAGTTGTGCAGGTCAGCCTTATATGCATATTTTTCTCGCAATCACAAGATCTATAATGAAAAAACCAAGATAACAAACAGTATTCAATCTCGTAATTTCTATAGAAAATACAAATCAGAGAGATAGGCAAACATGGACCCCTGGACATACCAGAGGTGGGATCAGGTGTCTACCAGCAGTAAGCATCCCTTTTCTACCTTTCTACCGGTCACACTCGCCGTGAGCCCTATATCTTGATCAGGTAAAAGGAGTAATCTGTAGTTAGCATCAGTGTGCCAAGAACGGCCTAAAAATGGGTATGAAACACGTCAGACAGCATTTGACCTAATGGAAGGTTCTACTGGTAAACCAGATCGTTATAATGACCATAAAATTTGCGAAATGTTGACTTCAAACGAGACTGTACAAACTTCTGTTACATCAATTTCTTTGTCAGTAGCCTGCCTCGATTTAAAAACTGATCATATGCAGAACAAGCTCTTGCGTATCGAATCAGTCGGAAGATATAAACGACATATGCAGGTGATAATGGAATATTGCTACACAGATAAGGAAAGTTGACGATGGAGAAAATGAAATCATCCCCTTTGTCATAAAGTTGAGTTGTTAGTTTGGCGTCAGGATCTATTTTCAATAAAATATCTAAGTACCAAGTAGATGTGGAAGACGCTGTGCTGTCTTTTATTTCAAGTTCACTAGGATAGATCAATTCAACATATGAATGAAATAATCATTATTGATAGATAAAACGTTGTCGATATAGCTAAATGTCGAATTGAAGGCCACAGCAAGAAATGGTTTCTTTTGATGTAGAAGTTTTTTGAATGAATTCTGCTTCATAAGAATATAAAAACAGGTCAGTTAACAAAGGAGTGCAAATCGTGCCCATGGGAATTCCAACAGACTGTTGACTGACCTGATAACCAACGACTACGAAGATATTGTCAATGAGGAACTCTAGCATCTTTTTATATCAACTTCAGAGTACTTGTCCGTAGAGTCAGTGGCGTTTAATAAAATAATTTTTTGAATGACTAATCAATAGATATGAATATTTCCCTTGACTATTTTTGTTGAAGAAAGTATTTGTGATGTCAAAAAGTCTAGTCTTTAATTTATCGTGAGGTATGGTCATGTAATCGTAATTACGAGATCTTTTCTCATAATTGCGAGATAATTATTTCGTAACTACGAGATAGTAGAATGTATTTTTTTTTTTATCAAGCTTTCCGACTTTCGTTATATACTTGTTAATATGAAGCGTATATTTACTGTTGTGAATGATGAAACTCGAAGAAATATTCACTATCAAGATCTGAAGGCATTTTTACTATGGCAAAGATATTCTAATCATTGGACACCGCTATTGAAAGGGCCAAAGCAACACCAATTTCAAAACAGATCCCGCACACACAAGTGTATGTAATAAACGATTCCCATTCGTTGTTACCCACAATCCAAGAAACTTTAATATGCGCAGTATTGTAAAACAGTATATTCCTATTCTTGGACTTCCGCTAAAAATATAAAGGAATTGATGGACATGAAAAATATAATGTAGACGGCAAACCTGGAGAAACGCCCACTAAGGCCGAATTTTAGTCAAGTGAATAAACAGCTGAACCCAGAGTTTGGAAATGTGAGGATCCTTGTTGTGGTATCTAGATGTCCTTATTTACAAACACGATTTAAGAGTTACCGTGAAATGTGCTAAAATTTTATTGATTATAGCCAATATGTTATGCCAGTCTAAAATATATGTTGCATGGCTGGGGTGAAATTTCTAGTATATCGGGCCTTATAGTATGGAGCGCCAAATTAACATGAACTCAAATGATTGAAGAAACCTTTACTTATTTGAAGATACCATAAGTTCATATAATGCGCCATATAATTCAAATGAGATCTCTTTAAATAATTATATCTTCAATTTTGAATTATTGTGCACCTTAATTGAAATCATGATATCATTAATTATTCTGCTGAATTGATGCACGCTATATTTGAAATGTTGCTCTCTTCAAATGAATTTAAGATATCAACAATTGAATTGACGCTTGCTACAATTCAGTTGAAGAGGGCAATAATTCAATTAATGCGAGCATGAAGTGAATTAATGCGCGCAATAAATGAAATACTGCTCTTTTCCATTGAATTAATGATATCAGAAATTCATTTCATGTGTTCAGTAATTCTTTTAAAGAGAGCAACTATATAATTAGAAATATTTTCAATTCAACATATCCAAACTGAATTAATGATGTCTTTAATTGAAGTGTTGCTCTCTTTAAAAGAATTGATTCGCGCATTAATTCCTTATACAAAAGAATTGTAAATTAATTAAAAACCTCTTCAATTGAGTTAAAGAGACAATCAAACTCTTTATCCTGAGCTCTACTTTAAGTTTTGCGAGCAATATTTTCACCACATTGATGCCTCATCAATGAATTGATGAGAGCAATAATTGAATTATAGCGTGCATCAAATCAATCATTGTTCTCATTAATTGAATTAATGCGCGCATTAATTCAATTGATGAGAGCATTAATTGAATTGATTAGATGACTCCGGGACACTTGCCCATCAGAATACTCAATTCAGCTTAAAGGTGTATGGTCCGATATTCATCTATTACTTTTTTTGTACAAAATTACTTCATAGGATATATTAGTTATAAAAGTTATTAACTTTCCATTAATTACATGCTTGAAAATATGTGCATTTAAAAGAAAAATCGAGAATATTATTTCAAAGGTAAATATGCGTGAATCCATAATTACATGATCAGTCTGTTGGGCGTCTACAAATAGCCCCACGCGCATGGGGGAATCCTAACACTATATAAATATAATTTGACGCCACTGTCTAGAGCATAAAACAAGGAATCGCGAAGCGGTATTTGATATTTTTATTTCTCTTAAACTTATAACATATCGCTGTAGGGAAACATTATACAGCTTTACAGAAATAAGACTATCCTTGACCGGCAAGCCTGAACTGAACACGTGGCTGTCACGGGGTTTGCATTAAAAATGACCGAGTAGTGATTATTTGTAAACACCGATTTAAAACCAAATAATTCTGGTTAAAAACAAGTGAAATACGGTATGCCATATCATGCAGCTTCATAGATACGTATGTACGATAATTGAACAGTGTTTTTGCAAGGTGGACAAAATATGTCAAAATTTGGACCATACAACTCTAGTATTTGCAGAGGAATATATGTGGTTTAGGGGGTCAAGACCTCATTTCTATGAAATATGTTCGACGTAACAATTATGAAATAGGGTTTTGGATAACCCCACGGAATACTCATTGCATCTTTACATTTGCATCAACAATGTACCGGTATAGGGTATTGTTTATAGTAACTACATGTATTGTGGCTTCTTTGCTAGTATATTGAAAGGCAAACAGTTGTGTGCGGGTAGTTATGACAGCATGTTTCTTGCTTTATCCTGGTTGAATCAGTGTTCTTGGTCTGGATCTAATTTTGTGGTTGGTGTTAGAAGAGGCAAGCTTCCTGACCAGGTCCACATCCTTTTCTATTTGTAACACATGGTTATCTCTCATAAAACCACTTGTAAGTAATACATCTAGTGCATTTCA
Organism: Ostrea denselamellosa; assembly: GCA_024699665.1. Classification (NCBI taxonomy): domain Eukaryota; kingdom Metazoa; phylum Mollusca; class Bivalvia; order Ostreida; family Ostreidae; genus Ostrea; species Ostrea denselamellosa. The sequence goes on along the minus strand of JAMZEH010000043.1, from coordinate 6,850,906 downwards.
TCACGTATCCGTATAGCACTGTTTGTAATTGTATGTAAACATACACAATCATATCAGTCTGATACAATCATTTCCACAGATTGTCTCTAGAGCACAAAACAAATATGACAATTATATATATATATATATGTATATATATATATATATATATATATATGTGTGTGTGTGTGTGTGTGTGTGTGTGTGTGTGTGTGTGTGTGTGTGTGTAACCCAGAAATAGTATAGAAAATCTACACAAGTAGTGGTATAATAAGAATATCACAAAGCCGATTAAGTATATACTCGACTACTTTCTTCAATTCTTCAGGAGTATTCTGAATATTGTCTAGTTACAGATGTACACAGGAATTGCAAATTTAGATTGTAATTTCTGCATAGTATCGTGCTATTTTCATGACTTATTTTATTTCAAAGTGAAATGTGACCTTATTCTTAAGGCATTATTCAGCTGTTTATTGGTTGGGCTTTAAATTGTTTCATAATACACGGATCATACAAATGTAATGTGTCTTATTCCTAATATAGGCTGCTTTATTAGGAAGTGGGTGACTCTATTTTAGTTACAATATTACAAAACCAACCCCCATAAGCAGACTCGTTTGAAATCCTCAAACGCCTTAGAAAGACTCGTAAATCGTTTTTCCAAATGGGGGTAAGAGAAAGGGAAGGTTTTATTGTCCCATTAGCTAACGTCGCGATCTCTCTCCCATGACTCAGGGGAGATGGGTAGTAATCCGTCAATACATGGGGGTAAAATTCATAATTTTAAGCTGCACATATTTTTCACTCATATGGAGACGTCACCATTGCCAGTGAAGGGCTGCAAAATTTAGGCCTATGCTCGGCGCTTATGGCCTTTGAGCAGGGTGGGATCTTTATCGTGCCACACCTACTGTGACATGAGACCTCGGTTTTTGCGGTCTCATCCGAAGGACCGCCCTATTTAGTCGCCTGTTACGACAAGCAAGGGGTACTGTGGATCTTTTTTAAACCCCCGGATCCCCATGGGACACGAATAGTGTAAATATATGGGTCCTTCACATAATTTTGGGCCGACGCGGTTGCTGAGGAAAAAAAACTAACAACGCGCGTTGGTTTACCTTGTTTATATCTATCCAGTATTTTGATTGGATTTGTTAAAATAAATGAACCAATGAGCGTCTTTAAAGATATTACTTATGATGTTGGTAAAACTAGTGATTATGTCACGATATAATCAACCGTATTTTTCATACGTCTCTAAACGGCACTTTAGATTAAAATCTAATTAATATTTAAAATACTCATGATCCTTTAAAACTGTGCTATGTCACTTTTATTGTTTAACTGTTTCATACTGTAAATGCCTATGAGCTGTGACAGACACCCTTCGTGAAATGAACTTATTTTACCCAATCCGGTCGGGAAAACAATGTGACGTGTAAATACTTTGTTTCATGCTCTGAGTCTGATCATTCTGATGTAGATATTATAGCTGCAGCGGATGATCTCATTGAATAATTATTCCCTGCAGCAAATGATCTCAGTGAATAGTTATTTCCAGAATACCTTACTTAAACCACGTATCAAGAGCATGTTAGACTAAAAGTTTGATATCAATTCCAAGTCTTTATTTTTCAAACAAAAAAAATCTGATGGGTAATCTTTGGGCCTACATTGCCTTGGAAGGACTCATGTAGACCCTATTGTTATGGGTCCTTTGGTCCTATAGGAAATACTTTTGAATTGATTCTATGACATTAGGGAGGTTGAGCTGATAGCTACCATCAATAGCCTTGATTACAAAATTACATGGTCTTCTACTGTATAAAAAAACAGTGTGTAGGTTTGGGATTCATTCTGTACATCTAGAAGGGAGAAAAATACTGAACTTGCCAGTATTTTAATGCTCTGCTCGTCTACTATAGCAAGCATCTGGGCAGAGTTACCTTTATTACCTGAAGGATACACTTGCACTGGAACAACCTTTGCACAAGAGTGTCCACTGAACGTTTGGCCAGAGTTGGGTACACTTTCTATCCACTGCCGATTTAGTGGGTGGCTTCATCTCCCCGCCATCAGCAACTGTATTTCCAGCGGTTGCCGCAATTCTGTGCCCTTTATCTGTGTGCATTGCTGATGTGTGATATGCATTTTCAAAAAAGTTCACATTTGATGGTTCCTTTGCAATTCCTTAAAAGGTGTTTAGACACACGGCACTTGTGACAGAATTCGTTTTCGCGGATCCTGAAGAAGTTTTGCGCGAAAATCTCTGCAAGCATTTAATGTATGTTCTGCTTTGTGTATGGAACATCTGGGATTAGTGTTAGATATATATTTCTATTTTCTCCCGTTAATTCCGTTTTACGACTATGGAGGGGAAAATATCCTGTAGTTCCTTTACTTTCTTTTCGGCCTTTTTTTTTCAATGTAGAAAATAATTCTGAACATTCGTGTTGACGAGCTTGTTCATTTTTCATAGTGCCGAGTTCGTGGATGAAATCCGAAAGGTGGAAAGGGAACACTGTACTGTTTGTTATATTTTGCAGCTTGGGAAGCCCATTTATCTTACAGTCCATGATGAAGCTTATTAATAATAGGAATAACTCCAGATGATGAGTCTGTGATTATCTTTAATAGACTCAATTTCTATAAGAATGTCTAGGAGATCATGCATTTTTTGGGGGGCTCCTTTCCTGAAATTTTAGAAAAACTATCCAGTTTGTACTTTAAAGCACCCTCTACGATTTCGGGTCTACCATATCTCTCTTAGAGTCGTTTCCCAGTGCGATGCAGTTATGTGAATGGATTATTGGTACGTGATGCTCTGATGCTGCTACCAAACTTTCGTGATTCGGGTCCCAACCAATGATCAATAAATCCAATACGACTAGCCAAATTCCCAAGTCTAAAAGTATATGTAAGATGCTTATGTCTTGAGTAAATTGTAGGGTCCAGTAACTGGTTCAGTACATATCGGGGCAACTACGGCAAGATTGAATGTTCGTGTGGTTTTGCCTTACGTAAGGGACCTACTTTAGTGGGTTCCATGCCTTATTGGTATTGCATCAATTTACGTGCACGTTTCCTTGCTGGTTTTTATCATGCCCCAAGAAAAGCGAAAACCTGGTAATGTTACTGTATAGGGTGCTGGTTATTCATCATTAAGCAAGCTGTCATAGCATCTCAGTCTGGACAGATCTCGCGTGATTTTAAGGACTTACACTTGAAGTTAGTTTAGCTTGATAAAGTAAATATTAGTGTAGATGAGCGGAGTTACCTCATTCAATCCCTCAAACATCATTAAAAAAAAGCGGTTATGATGAAAATTTGATATTTACGTTTAAAATATTTATTTATGTTTAAAATAGGGGAAATCCTTTATTCAGTTCCAGATCCGCTACTGAATTCTCATTGCCTGTCCCAAAATAAAATTGATCAAGGTCAGTAAACATGGCGAACCAGTTCAAGTTGTGATGTTGACATACAAGAAAAATAACCGATATATGGACTGTACTGATAGTTGTGGATTAATTTATGTCCTGCACAACTGCATTTTTTTTGTTCAGACAAGAAATGCAGTTGCTATCGTCACTTATTTATGATTTGAGCGTTTCGAGAGTGAATAACTCCCAGGCTCGCACCATTACGGAGATTCTATCAAATTGTAGTCCTATCCCCCTCAAAACAAAATGGGAGGTTCTCATAGTTAGTGCCGGTAGCTGGGACACACTCTATTGAAATTCATTAATTATTAAAAGAAATGTTGGTAATCTTGATGAAAAGGCTAAGATAACTAAGAGTATTCAACCTCAAAATTCCTACAGAAAATACAAATCAAAGAAATGGGCAAACATGGACCCCTCTACATACCAGAGATCGGATCAGATGCCCAGGAGGAGTAAGAGTAGGCATCCCCTGATTACTGGTCACACCCACCGTGAACCCTACATCCTGATCAGGTAAATGAAAATCAGTGTGCCAAGAACGGCCTAACAATGGGTATTAAACACGTCAGACAGCATTAGCTTGCCTCGATTTAAAAACTGATCATATGTAGAACAAGCTCTTGTCTATCGAATCAGTTGGGAGGTATAAACCCATACGCAGGTGATGATGGAATATTGCCACATAGATAAGGGAAGCTGAAGATCAAGAAATTGAAATCATCCCATTTGTCATAAAATTGAGTTGTTAGTTTGCCGCCAGCATTTTCAGTAAAATGTCTAAATATGAAGAAGATGCGGAAGACTCTGTGGTGTCTTTTATTTCAAGTTCACTGGGATAGATCGATTGAACATATGAATGGAATGGTCATTGTTGATAAATAAAACGTCGATATATCTAGATGTCGAATTGAAGGCCACGGCAAGATATTTTTTCTTCTCGTGTAGATTGATTGATTATATATTGTTAGACGTCCCGCTCGAGAATTTTTCACTCATAAGCGGACGTCACTATTGCCGGTGAAGGGCTGCAAAATTAAGGCCTATGCTCGCCGCTTATGGCCTTGGAGCAGGGAGGGATCTTTATTGTTCCACACCTGCTGTGACACGGGGCCTCAGTGTTTGCGGTCTCATCCGAAGGACCGCCCCATTTAGTCGCCTCTTACGACAAGCAAGGGGTACTGAGGATCTATTCTAACATCCCGGATCCCCATGGGGTTTCTCATATAGAAGCTTTTGAATGAATTCTGCTTCATAAGAATATGAAAACAGGTCAGCTAACAAAGGAGCACAGTTTGTGCCTATGGGAATTCCAACAGACTGTTCGAAGACCTGATCACCAAAGACTGCTATTATATTGTCAATGTGGAACTCTAGCATCTTTTTAATATCAACTTCAGAGTAGTTGTGCGTGGAGTCAGAGTGGTGTTTAACAATATAATTTTTGGGATGACCAATCACTAGATATGAAAATTTCCTTTTACCATTTACCATTTCCTTTTACCATTTTTGTTGAAGAAGCAACCGTCTATGATGTCAAAAAGTCTAGTATTTAATTTATCTTGAAGTGTGGTCATGTAAAGTGCTGTAAAATCATACGTTTTAATGTTGTTAATTTGAGAAACATTTTCTGATTTCAAATTTACTAAAAGTTTTTTTTTGAATTTTTAAAAATGGTTTACCCCACTTCTGGCATATGTAGTAGCACAATACGTTTGAAGTTTCTCCTTGGTAGAACATTTACTGGATCCAGCAATGTATCTTTGCCAGGGTTTTTGTGGAGTCTGGGGATCCAGTATAGGTACGGTAACTCATATTCATCCACTCCATTGACAGGGATATTAAATGTGTTTAAAACTGAAGCATGATCTTGAAAAAATTCATCTTTTGAAAGGGCAGTTGGAATGTGCGATTACTAAATGTGGAATTAATGCCGAGTCCGTTTAGAATGCAGTTGTAATAATGAGCCTTACAAACAAATACAAAGTTTTTTCAGCTGGAACCGAAACATATTCCCCAAGTAACCCATATAACTCTTTTATCACTTCTGGTTTACTAAAGACAGATGGATGAATGGTACACATTTTTGTTTTGACCTGACTGATACGGGATTTTAATATTCCTCTTATACTTTTTATCTATTCTGACAAGATATCAAGTTCTTCTTTTTCAAATTTAGCCCATCGTCTTGTATACTCTTCTACTGAAATCATAATAGAGATGAAGTTCTGTAGCCAATTGAAAGGCTGGGGTTTTCTGAGTTTAGGACGTTTTAAAATAAGTGATTTTAGGTCTTGATTTTTAACTATATCAACATAACCAGTAATTACATGTCCAGCTGGACTGTGGGTAAAAGAAGACGAAGAACAAGATGACGTAGATGGATTGAGTATAAGATGGTCTATATTGAGGCACTGTAAAGTTTGTAGTTAAAACATTTGGATACAACAGTGGAAGTATATCTAGGAAATACAAGGTGTAGACTTCATTTGAAATACTCTGGAATACAAGACTGAACTTTTTTATGACGAAAAATGTTGCTTATGTTGGCGGCGTCAATTCCTTTGTTAGTAAATTTGAGTTGAAGGAAGTAGCAGCTTGATTCGGAAGTAATATCATCCAAAACCCGAAGTGCTCTAAAGAGCCTGTGATGGGCACCATCCATAATCATATAATTTAGTCTACATTCTGATGTGGAAAAATCCACATATGGACTAGTTTTGGTTTCTTCAAATAACGTATTCAAAACTCGCAATGAAACAGAGTAACGTTTTGTGCGAATATGATGTGGACTTAATTATCTGTTGAGGTAAGGTAAAAGGGGGTCAAATGTGGCATCGTTTATAATAGGTCTTTTATATGAGCGATGTCCATGAATGCGTTTAGGTCTATGTGTAGTAGGAAAAAGTCCCATAACATTCACTTTATATCCTAGTGGACTAGTCAAATTTCCGACATTAGATATATTATCTTTGCATCCATATACAATAGCAGTGCCTAGAGTTTTAATCCAGTGATCTTCTCGTTGTCTACGGAAAGGGGTACTCAAAGTAGGATTGTTTGTATGATGGTAATTTTTTTGAAGAATCCTGATCTTCATGGACAAGATGGAATGGTCTGGGGAATTGAAATGTTTGTAGAGAGATTCATGAATGTTGATGAATTTGGATTTACAGTGGCATGGGGGTGACGCATTCCGCTACTGTACAAACGTTTTGCCATAGAGTGGCTAAAATACGGTCAAAATGGCGTAAAATTATAAACAGTCAATCAATCACATGATTTTGATGACGTGAACCATAAATAGTAATTTCCGCCAAGACCAATTTTGATTGTTCTCACCTTTCACGATCGAAGTGGAGGTATTCCCATCGGATAAGATCTGGGAAATTTAGTTCCATAGTTCATAGTGTAACAGGTAAGCCCACAGTCTGCCAGGTATGTATATTATGGATAGCATTAATTCAAATAATAGGGAATTGACGTGTCCTCAGCAATTGACGGAAGAATCGGGCTTTGTATGTTGTAAATGAGCGAGGCTGGTCGTGGGTCATTTAATTGGTGGCTCCTCCGTGAGTGGGATGACTGCGAACAAGACTTTCCTGTTCACAGCCATGTAGCGTTTGTGCACATAAAGCCAACTGATTTCATATGTATTGTAATGTTGCAGGAGAATTGGAAATTATTCTTTGCGATTGAAGTATGACTGGAATCTGTGAAACTGTGACTATTGGCAAAATGAGTGACATTATCATAAATTCCTACCGATTCCATATGTATTGATGTGTTGCCATTTGAATTTGAAAGTGGCCAGTGCTTTTAAACTGTGAATGTTATGAAACTGTAACTGTTGGCAAAATGATTGACTTTATGATAATTCATTGCGTAATTGAGCTAAATATTGGGTTAATTTGCATACCCTAAATAAATAGCAATCTACGGTTAACCAGGGGAGGTCAATTTGGACCTGTTGATTGATGTTGCATTTGTGTGGGATTGCCCAGATGTGTTGTGAATGGCATCTCAAAAAATTCTTGGTGAATGTCACGGCCATTACTCGCCATATTTAAAGTTTAACGTTATTTTGTTTTTCCTCTGTATAAACATAATTGATAATACATTTCATAATCCCACTAGTGTCCATTCCCTTGTCCGGTGTTCCCGTCTACTGTGTCTGGCTTTCCATGGGCTGCACGCGCGTCCTCCCTCACTGCAGACACCCACTGGATATCCATTCTGTATCAGGACCTTGTTTTGATACACATACATAATATATTACTTGTACGCACTGATAGGCATTACTTTACAAAAACAATACTATCTGGGGGCCTCCGTGGCCGAGTGATTAGAGCACTGCGCTCAAAATCTCAAGGCCTCTCACTTCTAGTCGGCGCGGATTTGATTCTCGCTCGCGCCGATATATGTGAGAAAGTGTGCCAGTTTACTTTTAGAAGGTCGGTGGCCTCTTCCTGTGAACATTGTATCTGGGGTTTCTCCTCCACCAATAAAAACTAGACGCCACCAGATAAGTGAAAAAATGTTGAGTGTGGCGGAAAACAATAAACAATTAATCAATACTATCTTATCAGAAGACAATATATTACACGTGTCTTATGTGATACGCACAACAGATAATCATGCAAATAATATACTATACATGTTGTATGTTTAAGACATTAATGCACTTTATACTTTTGTCTTTTGAAACGACTACACAAATACACCGAAAGTTTTATATCGTATTGCTATATATTTACACAAAACGGACAAATACTAACTTTATGACTACAATACTGCACCATACACTGAATACTAGTTTCTATGAGTACCATTTAATATGAATTAAAATTACATATATGAAATTATGTTAATACTAAGAAATTCTACAACTGGATTTTTTTAGGACCGTTAAAATGAAGTAAACCAAATGACAGAATACTGAGTACTAAATAAAACGCCTCACCTCAGACAAGCTGGATCAAATGAAGTACGTGGTCTATGCAATGAATAGATAAACTTGCTGAATCGAGAAAAAAAATTAAAAACAGGCAATCAAGTATAAAAAGTCCGTCCTGTAAGACTGTCGTGCCCAAACTAAATTCAGCACGGACTGGTGGTTTAAATGTCCGATGAACTGAGATTCGAATTAGGGCATCGTAAAATGGGGATCCAAACAGGAGTGTGTTCGATTTCGAGTGTGTTCGATGTAGATAAAAAGGAGAACCTATCTATTTACAATATATAATGAAAAATAAGGGGTAATATGATATATATATATATATATATATATATATATATATATATATATATATATATAAGAGAGAGAGAGAGAGAGAGAGAGAGAGAATTAAATTTTATTTGTTAGAGGAAAGTATTTTGCGCTTCACTTGTTTTGCCTGGAGAAGCGAGGAAGATATTGGATTATTTTATGATAGAAAACTCAAAACCCACGAATTTGCTTTATTTCTAGGAAAAATGTTTTCCCAGGGAATCATGCCTTATGACCCCCTAAAATATCCGTGCCATCATTATGCATTACATCCCCTCCCTTTGATTATCTCTAAATCTGGCTTACAGCTATGAACGGTTTAAATTTCACAATAGGTTCTTTCTTTCTTTTGGATAGCATATGCATGAGAATGCACCTTGTTTATTGTAAGATGAAATTGTCTGTTCTACATTTAAATTACAGGGCACGGTTTAACGATTACTGTACCGTCACTATTTCAGATCCTCTCCACAAGAGGTAGAGAGTAGAGGACTATAACATGGGAAGCCGTGATGTGTGTCTGTTTTTTCTCTTTGGCCTAGCTTCCATATCGTCAGTAAGTTCATACTTGGACATTACGCTATAATTTTCTGAACGTAACGACATTTATTTAAAGTAAAACCGTTTATATATTTTGCAGGGACAGGATGTGACGTACAAGGTCACCACCATTATTGTGAGTGTTTTCATTTACTTCTCAATATATGTTTATGTTATTATATCGAAAGACATCTTTTGCATGTGTTGTGTGCAATATGGAAACAAACAATAATGGAATAATCCTGTTTCTAAATTTGAATATTATAATAATTTAATAGCGACATTGGTATAATACACTCCGTTTTGTAGCTGTTAAAACATGAACAGAAACATTACACCACAACATATTTTTGACACTCCGTCACCATATCAGATCAGAATGCCATCATATAATGCAGTGTTCAAATGGTTACGTAAGATCCAATGTATGCATATCACGCTTCATTGCTTAACAGTAATGGAGCTGAGGCTCCCAAGGGGCTGATGCACATTCCTTTTAAGGAATGGAGTGATACCAGTGCATTGACCCAAGTAAAACTCACCTTTATTAGGGAAACCTTTTAAAAATTTTCTTTAAAGTAGATACATGAAATTTGAGTGCACAGAATACTTATTAAAATCCATCGGCCACAACGGAGTTACTAAGTATTGTGTGCACTCGAATTCACTATGTTCTTTCATCACTAACTACCCTCTTTCCATATGAAATATGTAAGAATGAAACGCAAAATATATTAAAGTATTTTATTACAAAAATTAACTACACAAACCGGAATTCGAACATGCACACAGCAGTGTGATTCTTACTTTTTAAGACATACGGTCTACTCGCTGAGCCACTTAGGCAGTTGGTCGAAATTCAAAAGATTGACAACAGTATCTTAACATAGTCCTATATCTTATATATTAAGAAAACAAGTAAAGAATAGCATTTAACCATTGATAACAAGTAATAAAGAAATTGTTTAAAAGTTTCTTAGTAAAGGTGGATTTTAAGTGGATCAATATACTCGTATCACTCCATTCCTTAACAGCAATGTGCTTAGGCCCCTTCAGGGCCTCGGCTCCATTGCTTCTAAGGGATGAAACGATACCCGTACATTAAGGCAACCACTGACAACATTGCCCTTTACAAATCACACATCGATGTTTCCTTAGAATAACTGCAAACGCATGAAATACAGTCTGACTCTGACACGAATTCCTTTTTGGCGAGCGCGTCCAAAGTCTTTTACACAGTGCAGCATGCACAATCCCTCATTCTAAATTTAATCCACACACACACAAGAGTCTTGAAGTATATTCTTCATAATCAATCCTTTCCCAACAAGCAACAACAAGGAATTCAAGAAAACCTAGGTTGCTTAACCGCGTCTTTCAATTTGAAAGAAACAATTAACTTCAATTTAGAACAAGGAAGTAATGTATATATAAGTTTTTAGATAGTTCTAAAGCATTTGATACTGTGTGGCGACAAGGTCTACTCTACAAGCTGTACGAATTAGGCGTAAATGGTAAATGCTGGTCAATCAGGGTTAACTAATCACCCAGCCAATGTTCTAACTTGTAAAAAAAAAAGTACATGTATTGTGACAATTCATTGTATGTCTTTGATACCATGTTTATTATCATTTCGTTTTTCTCTGATATTTTGTCATTGATATGTATTGTATGTAACTGATTATATCTATACATTAATTTCATCATGGGGAAATAAAGAATGAATGAATGGTCAATCAATCATTAACCCTTTCGTTATTCTTTACTATTTGGAACCCTCCATCCTGAAAAGAGCGTTCAAACAAAAGAATGACGTCACGGGTGAATTTTAACCGCGCCGGTATTCCCGACGGGTAACACGTTCATCTCCGATAGCCATGTATATGGTATCAAAAACAAGTGAAATCAAGTTTTACAGCACCATGCCGTGGTCAGAAATTACAATAAAAATATCGTACATCAGTAAAGCAATCTAACAGTTTTGGATAAATACAATTTCATATCATAAAATGTTTTACATACAAGCTGTTTTCAGTACATATGACATTATCAAATAAGGTAGCTACAATTATAATTTTATTTAGCAATTCGTAATTATACTCGGGCTCGATGTGGATCGGGTTCGGAATCCATATAACTATAACCAATCAGAACCAGTTTATTAACATGTGCTTGAATAATTTTAACCACCACCTCTCTTCCTCCGCAATCTGTTGACTAGCGTCATATTTGTAATGAGAATTCCAATATTAGAGAGTCTATATTGTTTAAGTTACATATTGGTGTACATTGTTTGATGATACATGTAATGTACCTTTGTCTCCTTGTTCCTTTCGTACGTTGGTTTAGTGTGTACAGGTGGCCATTTTTTCATTTTTCTTACGCCACCTTCTTGTTGCACATTCTTTTAACCATTATATAACAATAGCTGGGATAAGCATACATAATGCTCTTAAATTTTGATTATTCATATGACCTTATCCCAGCTATCAATTTTGATCAAAGTTGGTATATTTTAAATACTGTATATGCTTCTGGGGTTTTTTGTCATTTATTTGGTCAATAAATGACACAATATCACATCACTTGGTTTTAAGGTATTTTTTTAATAGATTTAGCAACAAGAACAAGTTTCGGGAAAGCATGTAGCAAGGATTGAAATAATGGAAAATGTTGTGAATATAAATATATTTAGAATTTTAAAAAAAAGTATATGCATGTTCGTGTAGTCGCAGTAAAGATGTCTAAATTATACTATAAATGCGGAGATGTATTTGATCAATTATCTACTGATAGAATGGAATAAGCAAGGGCATGAAATTTATACTGTTCATTATTCACATCAACTTCAAGCGAAATGCAAATACGTAAATACTATACTTAAAACTTGTGCACCTGACATTATACTCGCCATGAAAACGCATCGAATGCGAACCACTATTTACCTGGGTCTACGCGTAATATCTGTAAAGGGCCGCAGATGTACGTACACACTGCTAGAAAATATTCTTAGCAGAAGTAAAATTCCGTTTATTATCATAATCCATGAAAACAAAACGGTAAACTCCATTTATAAACACGTCGTCACTTCATTATACAGACTAAGACACACTAAGGTCGTGCCGATGAGGCGTCTTCAATCAGGGGAAGTATCAAAGTAGAATATTTACTAGTACCCGGTATTATGCATGTATTCTAATACTACATAATTTATTATTAGGTATATGAATTCCACATGCATACATAATCTGCATAAACAACTATGGGATTGATGAGAGAGAGAGAGAGACAGTCAGACAGACAAAGAGAGAGACACAGAGAGAGACAGACAGACAGACAGACAGACAAAGAGACAGGCAGACAGAGAGAGAGAGAGAGAGACAGACAGACAGACAGACAGAGAAACAGACAGAGACAGAGAGAGACAGACAGACAAAGAGAGACAGACAGAGAGAGAGAGAGAGACAGAGAGAGACAGACAGACAGAGAGAGAGACAGACAGAGAGACAGACAGACAGAGAGAGAGACAGACAGACAAAGAGAGAGAGAGACAGATAGAGAGAGATTGAAACCCTGATCGTATTGGCTGGTATTATGTTATTTATTTCTCAGTTACTTTTCAACACAGATTGGTTCGTTTGTCTTTCATTTAGGGGTGAGAAGTCCCCTCTAAACATAGCTACTGTGATGAATACGTAGATTATGGTAGATAATTATAAATAATTGTATTCCAGAATAAATAAACTATACCATCTCTCTTTTGCATTTAAGATTATAATTCATACTTCCTATCTAAAAATACGTTATGTCCATAGCGCACAAAGTACTTGACTGAACATTTATACAAGTTAGCACTGTGATTAACAAAATATGATCGACGAATGGTTCATATTCAATGTTTATGAATTCCTCATACAATATTCTTGGTGTCCCATTTATACAAAAAGAAAATATTTCTTAGTAAAATAGGTATAACATTCAATATCGTTATAATTTCATAAAAAGAGCATGTAGCAACGCAAAATGTAATAACAAATAATGTAATATGCTCAATTATTACATTTTGCGTTTATCTCTATGAAAAATTTAATAAAGCAAAATGTGATAAACGTAATTAATTTCAGGTACTGTATTTTTGTTTTAAAATAATAATACTAAATGCTGTAAGTACATTAAACCCCTAATGATGTATTACTCAGTAAGATTGACATCTGCAGATTTCATAACCGTAAATTTCCTGTCTATTACATTTTGCGATGATCTCGACGAAAAGTGTAGTAACTGTTCTCATATATCGTTAATTCCATAAAAAAGAAAAGTATTTAAGTATTGCTATCATTAATTGACAATGTAGATGTTTTTCATTCATTTACGCAATAATTCAAAATACTCGAGTTTATGCAAATTTGGTGCTCAATAGTTATTATTATTATTATTATTATATATATATATATATATGACATTTTGTGTTATTACATTCTACGTTGAACTCGACGCAAGCTGTACTAATGCAAAATGTAATCACTGAGTTTATAACTTTTTTTGCGTCCTTATCATGTACGTAGAATCAGGGAAGAGGGCAACCCCCCATTTTTAACAGCAGTAGTGAATTGGGAGAATATAAACTTGAGAGTTTCTGATGTAATAGTGTAAGACAGGACACAACATTACATAACCAGGACTATATTTTACAATTGTTCACAATGATTTTATAATATTTTGTTTTTCAGCATTACCCTTTCGTCATTCCAAAGCAAGGTGCTACTTCAGAATTCGAAGGCCTGGTGCCCGACTTGTTAAAAAAAATAGAACCAATTATCAACGCAAAGTTTGAAATTAATCATGTAGATGACTTCAAATTTGGCGGCCTAGACAAAGATGGTAATTGGACCGGCATGATAAGGGAACTAATTGATGGGGTAGGTTTTACTGTGTATCTGTCGTATTTCGTAAGGAGGGTGTGTCACAAGGAACACATGGCGTTCAGTAATGTGAACCCACTTAGATACAGCTGGTAGATAGCTAGTCCACCTGTGTCTTCCGTATACCACACAAAACTGACTTACAAAAATGTCTCCATGAAATGATTCCTCATCCGTGATCATGTTCAGACCATAACTTTTATGCAATGTTGATCTTAACTTATCACCGGGGGCCTCCGTGGCCGAGTGGTTAGAGCATCGCGCTCAAAATCATATGACCTCTCACCTCTAGTTGGCGTGGGTTCGATTCTCGCTCGCGCTGATATGTGTGAAAAAGTTTGCCAGTTTACTTTGGGATGGTCGGTGGTCTTTTCATGGGTACATTGTACATTGTATCTGGGTTCTGTCCTCCACCAATAAAAAACTGGATGCACCAGATAATTGAAAAATTGTTGAGTGTGGCGAAAAACAACAACAACAAAAATCAATCTTTTATTTTCGGGATCATGAAAGACGATACTATTTAAGAGTCAAATTGGAAAATTTTACAACCGCCGGAAATACCCGTTATATGGTAATTGTTTAGTCAGAACAGAATTCAAATCATTGACGTACAACCATGATTTAATAGTAATACTAGTATATAAAGTTAGGAAAACGTGATACAAATTAGCAGATGAATACCTTTGTAAGTTACCTTTGGGATTTTTTCCCCACAATTACACAATTTAGAAATGATTTCATTTTTGAAAATACCTGTGGATATGAACTGCGATGCTTTCCCTCAGTGTGAAAAGTATGCTAGCATGAAGCATTGCTATTTTTACACTGACTTATTTTCAAAAGTAAAATACATTTTTTATATTTACATTTAAGGGCCAGAATATCCCTTAATAACGCAGCAGAATTCAATAACAAAGACAATATAAAATGAAAAGTTACATTATGTGTTGTGAACAAAAAAACATCAATGTATATTAACAATATTAGATAACTTTAACTGCAGAAATACTCGAAAGGGTCAGGTTTTTGCAATTAAACTAGAATAAGATATCATACAAAGGCGTTTAGATCATGATTAAATATGGACATCACATGTGATAAGATTTAGGCTCAAGCAGACTATGCTGATGAAAATAGATAGCTTGATTGATTGATTGATAGTTGTTTTCCTTGTTTTCCGCCACACTCAACATTTTTTCAGTTTTTATTGGTGGAGAGAACCCTGATACAATGTACCCGGGAAGAGACCACCGACCTTCCGAAAGTAAACTGGCAAACTTTCTCACACATATCGGCGCGAGCGAGATTCGAACCCACACCGACTAGAGGTGAGAGGCCATGTGATTTTGAGCGCAATGCTCTAACCACTCGGCCACAGAGGCCCCTTAGATATACAAGCAAATTATATAAATTAAGACAATGATAGCTATTGAATATATGAATTATATAATAGCCAATGAAATTGCTAGACCAGAAAGAAAATTAATTAAATCCAAATCTGGACTAAATTCAGAAAACGAATTACAGAAAAAATACATGTTATAGAGAAATAGATATTCATATTATATCAGTCACTGATGTTTTTGTTGACACGTGTTACTGGAGATCGATTAAAAATGTAATTTCCTTATTATCTACATTTCCAGTGTTTTCTTGTTTGATATTTTACAAATTCTAATGATGGCCATTTTCTCATGAATGTGCTGTACTTGTAAATAATGCGCGTATGAGTACAAATGAAAACTAGATGCTGTCATAAGACAGTAATACTCGCACGCAAGTGTTTTCCTTTATATATACTCTCCGTCGTATTTGTGTAACTAGCAAAGAAGCCACAAAAGTCATATTAGCATATCCTATATATTTTTGCTACATATGTCGAGATGCATTGAGTATTCTGTTGGGCAAGTGTCCAGCTGGAGTCATACCAAACCCTATTTCATATTTAAAACAATGCAGGAGATGATCTGTAAACCATATATATTCCTGCTGCACATATCCATATACACTGAGTATTCTGATGTGGAAGTGCCCTGGGGTTATCCCAACCCCCATCAATATTTGATCGTTCAAATATCTTTAAAATGGTTGTGATTTCAACCCTTAAAGCAAATATACCCTTAATGCACATGACACAATGAAATAAGTAGGTTTTGTTTGGCATTGCCCTACCCCATTTGCCCCTCAAGGCGAAAAAGAAAATTCCAAAACTTACTGAATATCTAATGGACACCAACAATCATCTCCCAAGGGATGATTTAGCTACTGCGTGAATCATAAGAGGAGTTCCGGAAACCATGCTTTTTTAAAGAAAAATATCGTTTTGCAATCCCAAATTGGCCCCCATAATGAAAATGAAAAATTGAAACCTTATTCTACTTCTATAGGACACCATAAAACATCTTTTAAAAGGTGATTGACTACTTCGTAAATTATAAGAGGAGTTCTGGAAACCAGGGTTATATTTAGAAAGAAGAAAAAAAAACGTTTTTCAACCCCCATTTTAGTCCCAGGGTGAAATTGAAAATTCCGAAACCTTATTGCAAATCTACGGGACACCACCAGTCACCTTCAAAAAGATGATTTGGCTACTGCTTTAAATGTAAGGAGATTTGCGAACCAGGATTTTGTAGAAAAACATCGTTTTTGACCTTCAAGTGATCCCAGGGTGAAAGTAAAAATTCCTAAACTTAGATTTATGTAGATAAACATCGTTTTTTTTAAATCCTAATTTTGCACATCTACAGGAAACAACCCATCATATTCCAATGGATTAAGTGGTTATTGCTTAAAAAAGGAGTTTGAGTAAGAAGTGTGACAGACGGATGGACCAGGGTGACAACAATATACCCGAATTTTCTCTAGAATGTGCGGGTATAACAGTACATCTATTTCAATGGCTGTAAAGTCCGACAGAAATAGAAACACAGTCACCTGAAGTGTGGTCTTATGTACATAACATCCTATCTAGACCTTCTAAAAAAATATAGAACCAATAAATTATACACCCTATCTAGACCTTCTGAAAAAATATAGAAGCAATAAATTATACACCCTATCTAGACCTTCTGAAAAAATATAGAACCAGTAAATTATACACCCTATCTAGACCTTCTGAAAAAAATATAGAACCAATAAATTATACACCCTATCTAGACCTTCTGAAAAAATATAGAACCAATAAATTATACACCCTATCTAGACCTTCTGAAAAAATATAGAACCAATAAATTATACACACTATCTAGACCTTCTGAAAAAATATAGAACCAATAAATTATCCAAAATGTGTGATTTCCCTACCGATCATCCTAATAAGTCGCTCTGAATAGTCAGTTTCTACCTTCTGTAAGGTTTTGAGATGGCACTTGTGAAATACTAAAATTGTATTAGTATCTTACAAATGATCATCTCAAAAGCTTAAATAAAATTATAGAAAATGGCTATGCAGAACGACTTGTGAAGGTGATCGGCGACGAAATAACATATTTTGGATAAATTATTGATTCTATATTTATTTTTACATTGCGTTACAGTCTAGTGCCTGTGATGAACGCAGAATGTAAAATAAATTCATTTTTGAAAAGGTATGAACTGCATCGCTTAACGCCAGCATGCTATACATGAAGCGCTATCGCATTTCATACCCACATTCATTTTCAATAAAGTAGTTGATCTCTCTCTCTCTCTCTCTCTCTCTCTCTCTCTCTCTCTCTCTCTCTCTCTCTCTCTCTCTCTCAATCAATCAATCAACAATACCATCATCAGTAGGAGACGGATATCGTGAACAAAATTAAAACGTCTTACTTTCTCTACAGAAGGCAGACATTGCAGCGGCCAGTCTTACAATAACAGCGGAGAGGGCGAAAGCTGTCAGCTTCTCGCACCCCTTCATAGAGACAGGACTGTCCATCGTCATGAAGAAGCCGAGTGTACGAAGCTGGGCGGCCATAAAGGGCTTCGTGTCCTTCTTACAACCCTTTGAGGCGGGCGTATGGATTGCGTTGTTGATCACTTGTTTGATTATGCCCATTGTATATGGCGTGTTTATACAGTAAGTGAAATAAAAAATTCTATCTTCAAAACATTTGATTAAAGAAGTGGCTTGGTTTTTTTTAATTTTATTTTACTTGGTAGGAGTGATTGGATATTTAATGGTCAGTTTAGGCATTGTTGATCTAGCATCCCCTTTATGTTCTCTTGGACAGTTTTGACCCTTTAGAAGAGGATGCTGACTCGAGTTTGTTGAAGAATATTGCCGACGCAGTTCCCGTAATCTTCTATAGATTTTGTTTACAAGGTAAACCTCAGTGTTCATGTAAAACCGGTAAAAATAAAGCTCCTGCTTAACGCAAAGCAATGCTTAACACCCCCCCCCCCCCCCACCACCAACACCCCCCCCCCCCCCTCGGACGGAAGAACACCCTCCACGAGACCATACACTGTACAACTAACAGAAAATTGGAATCCATTGCGAAAAACAAAATTATGTCGTGGTATGCGACTCGGGTATGGATTCACCCGAGAGAGGGTGCGGACATTGATATAACATCTACCAGTGTCTTAGAAATGAGATACCGATGGATGCCTCCCGGCACCATAAGCTGTTTGCATGAGCGGTTAGTTGAAATCCGTAGATCTATCTTAGTCGTGTCAAAATCAGCTCTTATTATTATAGCATGAAAGGTACTGTTTTGATAGTAATCATTTTAAATTACATTGAACCATTTCATTGGCACTTGTATGTTTTTGTATGGAGTTGATTAAATATATACTGGACAACAAAGTTAAGGATCATAATTTTGACCTCAAAAATTTTTATTAACCAAATAATTATTTTGACAAATTTTAACATGTATAGTTTCTCCAATGTGTCCTTAACACAACAGATTTACCTGGTTTCATATTGACGTCATAAGTGCAAACACAAGCAAGGGGTCAAAATCAAAGTGTATATTGAAATTGAAAAATTGTGATTTTCATTTTATTGTGGGTATTTATTGCTCTAATCGACTCTTAGGTGAACAATTATTGACATTAAAAGCCATGAGGCGCCATTTAACTGCTCTGGAAGCTGGTCAGGCAGTAGGTATGCTTCAAGTTGGCCAAGTCCAGAGAACTGTCTCTAGACATTTTAATGTGTCCCAAAGTGTGATTTCAAGGTTGTGGAATCGTTTTAGGCAGACAGGTAATGTTTCTGAGAGACCTAGATCAGGTCGTCCAAGGTCCACAACCGCTCGCCAGGATCGCTATATGTCACTTATGGCTCGTAGACACAGGTTTCAGAGTGCATAACACCACAAACTCTCAGACAGAGACTTCATGCTGCTAACCTTCGGGCTCATCGACCTGCTGTTCGTCCCATTTTGAGGAGAAGACATCGTGAAGCACGACTCAATTGGGCTCAAAATCACATAAACTGACAACTGCGTCATTGGACGCCTGTTCTTTTCACAGACGAGTCACGTTCTGCGTGGACTTTCATGACGGTCGTAGGCGTGTATGGCGCATGCGTGAAGAGTGGTACGCTGATTGCTGTGTAGCAGAGCATGATCGTTTTGGAGGTGGCTCTGTGATGATTTGGGCCGGAATCAGTATTGGTGGATGTACTGACTTGCACGTGATTAATGGCAATCTTACCGGTGCAATTTACAGGAACGAGATACTGCATCCAATTGTGAGACCTTATGTAGGAGCTATAGGCAACGACTTTGTGTTAATGGATGATAATGCTCGTCCCCACAGAGCACGTATAGTGACAGACTACCTTGCTATAGAGACAATTGAACGTATGGATTGGCCGAGTTGTTCTCCGGATTTAAATCCAATAGAACATGCCTGGGACATGTTGCAGCAAGCTTTTTCCAGACGCCCTGTACTTCCGACAAACCACCAGGAGCGTACGTTAGCTTTACAGCAGGAATGGGCAAGGTTGCCACAAATTGCGTTCCGCAGGCTCATCAGAAGTATGCAGAGGCGTTGTTGTGCAGTTATACAGGCTCAGGGTGGACATACACCCTATTGATATTGCCTTTATAAAGATTCAATCATTTGTAATGAAATTTGTTATTGTTGCTCATACCGATTTTCAAACTGTTTTGGGGGGGTTACCTGACAATGATTGCTCTGGCTGCTTAACGTATTGATGAATTTGTAAAAACAGGTTTAAAATGTATTGTTCGATTGTCGTTGAACATTTTAAGTATATATTTAACATAATTTATTTGGTTTTGTTATGAATAAAATAATTCTGAAATCATGATCCTTAACTTTTTTTGTCCAGTATATATTCACGCAACAAAGATTACGATGGTGACGATCACAGTACTAGCGATATATGTGATCTATGTATTTCTTTATTAAAATATTTTTTGATATAAAAAAATCGTGTTCGATTTAATTTTGTTGTTTTTTCTAGACACGAAAATAACGAAATTCAATACGACACGAATTTAAATGCGTCTACAGTAATTTGATTTCGTTATTTTTAGATCTACTAACGCTACATCTTTTCCGCACCACGTGTCACATTAGCCGTTATATTGCTTTGAATCATCAATGTACAGGTGTATACCATGTACACAGCTCAAGTAGTACACAAAGAATTCTGTACACAGCTCACGTAGTACACAAAGAATTCTTATTTTAGCGGTTTGATCATAATCCGATAAAATTTTAATCGCTAAATTTTTACCCTTAAGTATGGTGGAGTTATCTTTCTTGCGTATTTATCTGAGGTCTCAAATAAATAGGCATTCAGTGATATGTATTCACGACACAATATGGTTTTTGAATTTTTTCAAGTTAAAATCCACAGTTCTAAAGGGAAAATCTGTGTCAAAAAATAAAAACCGCCAAAATTATTGGCATACCTGTGACCAGATAAAACGCCAAATTTTACATCCGCTATACGGTAAATTGATTTCGAAATTTTTTAGTTATGACATAATACACAGATTATCAGAAAAATGAACTTCTTTTGTGATAAAACTGAACTGTTGCAATCAGACTCGTACATATTCACTAACATTTCGTTGTGTTTATTGTCCCCTCAGTGAATAGTAACGCTGTGCCAATTCTGTATTATTTTGTGTTTCTCCTTCTCAGTTCTACACAACCAGGCTTGGTGACCATAAACTAAGAATCGGCTTAAGTCAATTTTTACTTATATTTTAAGGGCCTCCGTGGCCGAGTGGTTATAGCATCGCGCTCAAAATCACAAGACCTCTCACTTCTAGTCAGCGCGGATTCGATTCTCGCTCGTGCCCATATATTGGAGAAAGTTTACTTTCGAAAGGTCCGTGGTTTCTTCCAGGTACATTGTATCTGGGTTCTCTCTTCCTCTAATAAAAAAATGAACGTCACCAGAAAACTGAAAATTGTTGATTGTGGCGGAAAACAACAATCAATCAGTAAATACTTATATATTACGATTTATTTAGCTATATACTGCTATATGCTGAACAGTTATCAATCTCATAACTCCTATAAGGAAGACAAAATAAAAGGTTGGGCAAATACAAACCCCTGGGTATACCAGAGGTGAAATCAGGGGCCTGGGAGGAGTAAGCATCCCCTGTCAACCAGTCACATCCGCCGTAAGTTCTGTATCTTGATCAGGAGTAATCCGCAGTCAAAAATCACTGTGTAAAAACATGATAGTAAAGAAAGCTGTTAACATTGATGGCAGTGTATATACATGTTTGTTAACCAGGTGAGCCTTGTGGTTCACGGACGTGCGTTAAGACAAGCTTAAAGTAGGAGCAATTGCTAAGTTGTGTTTTGAATTCATTTGTTCAGGTATTCCATGAATAGTATTTCATAGATGGTGGTATTTTTTAATCATGGTGTCATTAAGATTTTGCTGCAGATGTGTAACTCTCTGAGAAAATATTGGCAAGTTCTATGTTTGGTTACAAAAAAGATCTTAAGATCAAATTTAAACATCTTAATTTAAGATATCACTAAGACCCTTTCATTTTACATCCTAAAACACGTCTCAAGATAGTACTAAGATATGTCCTAAGATTCTTCCTAAGATATATCTTAGGGTGTATCTTAAGATAGTTTCATAAGCATGCCTACAGGTCTATCCCAATATTTTCCCAGAAAACTACAAATCTGCAGCCAGGTGTCATTTTAAAGATTTTTAAAAAACAAAAATAATTCACCATAGGAATTTACAAAATTTTGATCTACTTGGTCTATTGCCTTTGGAATTTTACATTGAAGTCTAATGGATTGATTGATTGTTTCTTTTACGTCCCGTCAAGAAATTTTCACTCATATTGAAACGTCACAACTGTAAGTGAACTACCACAAATTTAGACCTATATATGCTTAGCGCTCAGGGCCGTAGCTGTGAGGTTTTCTTAACGAGCCAACGCCTGTCGCGACACGGGATCTCCGTTTTTATAGTCATATCCAAAAGACCTGTGATTCTCACTTCTAAATGCCGGGCGTATGCCGAAGGTGTAATCACTACCTATTTTGCGTTAACGTCGATAATACGTTTATTGATGGTAGATCAGGTTTGGAGACCATCTTGTTGAAGACGTTTAATCTTTTCGAGCACTAAAACTATTGAAATAGCCACAACTGTATGTAAAAATACACGTGTTTTAATTTGAATCTCTCTCTCTCTCTCTCTCTCTCTCTCTCTCTCTCTCTCTCTCTCTCTCAATAGAACTAGATTCCAGTTGGTATCAAAGCTCTGTTTGGAACCATTCAGAAAGTACATGACGCGACCAACCTTTTCATAGTTACATTTGTCAAGGGTTAGTGCGAGGTACCGAATCGATAACCCTTGACCTATGAAGATGCATTTAATAAGAAACATTTATTTTGATTCAGATCATTCAAAATTGTTCAATCTCTTTTCGTTATACATTGAATATCTTAAATGGACACTATTTTAACTGAAAATATTCAAATTCTACTTTCACATTTTTAATGTTTACAATGCTTAACTTGGGTGTTTCTAATGGTCAAGAAAATTTTCATATCAGTTCTTGAGTTACAGATGAGATACAGATAACACAAATAACGTTACGAAAACAAGGTCCGTGCCATGCTTTTGTTTACATATGGATTGCATAATAGAAAATATCATGTCTAAAACAAAATGAGATAGAACTGTTTAAATGTGTCCAGAATTAACTTGTAAATTCCTAAAAATCTGCTTTAACCAAAACTTTTATTAGGATATTTAACCTATCGGAAAACAAAACCATGACACGAGCCTTGTCTGCATCAGTAATTGTGGGTTCTGTATCTCTGTTGTAATTCGACAACTGACATTCAGTTTTTTGCTGAACATTAGAAATTCCTTAGTTAAGCATTGTAAGCATTAACAAAGTGTGTTTGTGAAATGCAAATTTCCCCGACAATGGCAAATTCCAATGATGGTCATGTCAAGGTTAAAGTTTTTAGAAAGTAGATAGAATGCCAAGGTCAAGGTCAGAAGGTTAGATATCTTGATACCATTAGAAAGACTTGTCACAAGGAATACTCATGTGAAATATAAAATGCCTTAGTAGTTATCACTTAGACGTTAAGGCCAATGTCAACATTTTTAATAAGTAGGTTAAATGCTAAGGTCATGTTCAATACGTTTAATATAAACAGCAAGATCTTGTCGTAAGGAATATTTATGTGAAATGAAGTCCCTAGTCCTTACCATTAAACAGTTATGGCAAAGGTTAAAGTTTTTAAAAAGTAGGTCAAACACCAAGGTCAAGATCACAAGGTCAAAAATTTTGGTGTCACAAGGAACACTCATGCGAAATATCAAAGCGCTAGTACTTGTTGTTCAAGTTTATTAAGAAGGTTAAAATTTCAGACAATATGACAGAATTATGAATGACATATAGGACAAAAACAAAATGTCCCCCGATCCTCGATCTCGGCAAAGAATGGAAAAATAAAGCTTGAAATTTTTCAGCTTAAATCGTGTCCATGCACCTATAAGGATTAAGCTATCATTCAAACCTACTTTTCAGGGAGTCTTGTGCCATCCAAATCTACCTCCCGAGCTGCAAGAGTTCTAATCGCCTTTTGGTCATTGTTTCTAATCATTCTATTCGTCACGTGGGCATCGGCCTTTGCTGTATACCTGATGGAAGGACAGAGACAAACGCCAACTACTCCCACTCGTTCATTCAAAGAACTTTCGGAACAATCCGGAATAAAATTTGGAACACTAGGGATGGGAGTTACGTACAAGTACTTCACAGAAGCCAAGGATGAGGTAGATAAAAAAATTGGAAAGTATCTGAAAGACAACCCCGATCAAATGGTGAAAATTGTAGATGAAGGAATCAAAAGAATCAGAGAAAGCAGTGATAATGAACAGTTTGCTTTTATCATGGAGGAAGTAGACGCGCGAAAACATGCAGGAAAGTCGCCTTGCGATTTAATGCTTATTCACCATTCTTTTATTCGGAGGCCGTATGGTTTTGGATGTGCGACTGCCGAAATCTGCAGAAGCATTGACATTGCCATTCTTAAGCTGAAATATGACGGTGAAATGAAGGAGTTGGTAGATAAGTGGATGGATTATAACAGCGAATGTGACACCGATTTTTATGATGATTATTTAGCATACATTACTTCTTTCAATAGCAAGAAAGACGCATCGGGATATCTATTTCAAACCAATGCGTTAAGTATGGAAAAAGTCGGGAGTATGTTCATTCTGTTAGCGATAGGGATCGTTGTGAGCGTTGGATTGCTGATCTTTGATGTATGCACTGAACGAAGGGAGCAGGTGAGTGATATTCATACCTATATTAATTCATGGATTGGGGAATTCTTTTCGGAAGAATCGCGTTGATATGAATCTATTATAATTATCACAAACACGGCGCGACATTTTTTTAACGTCCCTCCGAGATTTTTTGTCTCATAAGAGTGTGTAAGGTATTGCCCCCGTTTTTGAGGTCTAAGACCTCCGTATTTAGGTCCCGGACCTCCGTGTGTAAGGTATTGGACTCCCGTTTTTAAGGTATCGGACCTCCGTACTTAAGGCTCATCCGAATCTCATTTGCCATTGACTCTTACTTCTAAATATCAGGCATTTGGAGATGTAGGAATCATTATTAATTTTTACGTTCTGGGTTTGACACGGCCAAGTCACGAGCGAGACTCGAACCCACAACTGCTTCTAAAAGAATTAAGACGAAGATTATAATTTTTTTCACAATCATATAAGCTTAACAGTAGTCTCGATCATCAATAACTTTAAAGTTAGAAAATAGGTGAGCGATAGAATTTGAAGAAATTGTCCTCAGAAATATAAAATTTATTCTGAGATAAGATGAAATTAAGATACTATAATGTCAAAGAATATATCTGTAAATACAAAAGAAAACATAAGTAGGTGTGCTTAATGTCATGCTAAAGTTATATTAGATATTTTCTCTTGCAGAAAGCGGTGACGAGAAGAGGGGGAACCGATAAACAGCCGTTTCATTCGATAACCGACGACATGCAGTAACCTGTCATAACCGACAGATGTTATGCCACAATGTCGCCAAAGATCTAATACCGTGCATTATGAACTAATGCTTTTGCCAATATTTTTTAAATCGTGCCATTTTATGTAGAATACCTTCTCAGAAGATCACTGCAACTGAAATATAATATGGTCTTTCTTTAATAGCAGCGTGTATGTGTGAGTGCAGTGCAAATGTCCTCTTTTCTGTTATCATTTATTGTTGGTTATATGTGCCTTTTATCGTTTCTTTTATTTAGTTTAGTATGAGGATGCATGAATGTTCTCAGTGCAGGCGCTTAACGATACCGTGTTTATTAAAATCGGAATAATCCAAATATTGGAATGTGATGTGTTGAAACTACTAAATTAATGTTTAAGATTAAAATATAGATAAAGTAAAAACAATATATATTCTTTAAAAAATCTAGGAAGTTGCCTCTCAGCAGCAGATTCATAGGGTACTTTCTTTATGCTTAGAAGTATGAGTTTTTAGAAACTAATACATGTAATTGACTTGTTTTCCTTTCTGCACTACAATACCATCTGCCAACAGCTTGTGGTATGGATGAATTTAAATTATTTCTAATCCTAATGTAAAAAGGTAGATTGTAATCTGAAGAATTACGTGTGTTAGAAGTGGCATTTTTGATAGTTGGGACTACATATTTCAGGTAAACTGAAACCATGTTGTTGTGAATTTTATACATGTTTAGAAGGTTAGTCCTCTCACATCTTTTATCAGGTGGTTTATACCCCGTTTCTGAATACAAAGTATTTCTTGGGGCTATTATTAGGACACCCATAATAATTCTTAATCCTGTTGCATTTGCTCTCTTTGTCCAGCATCTGATACAATCAGACCATAGTAGAACACATATTCTAGTTGGGGTCTTATACGAGTAACATCTATATATAGTTTAGAAAGTGGTTTTCGTGTTATACAAAACTTAAGTTTTTTGAAAATTCCTACTTCCTTAAAAACTTTCTTTACGATTTCATCAGTATAGTTAGACCAGCATAATTTCGAAGAGAGAGTGATTCCGAGATTCATGTACTCTTGAACAAATTCTAGTAGATTCTGGTCAAAAATAATTCAGGAAGTTTGTTACTGTTTTTAAGCTAAAAATACAGCTTTAGTTTTACTAGGATTAGATTTAAGTAACCAGTCGGATTAGATTAGATTTAAGTAACCATTTCTTTGACCATTGCGTTTAGAATGATTATTCTCTACAATACGCCATTTGTAAAAAAAAAAAAAACAAACAAAAAAACAAAAAACAAAAAAAACCCAACTAAATGCATAGTTATGTAGAGCAGGGAGGCCTCTTCCAAAATATGAATTTCATGATCCTCGGGTTAGAGGATCTGCCTTCGATTGATTGATTGATTATATATTGTTTAACGTCCCACTCGAGAATTTTTCACTCATATGGAGACGTCACCATTGCCGGTGAAGGGCTGCAATAGTTAGGCCTATGCTCGTCGCTTATGGCCTTTGAGCAGGGAGGAATCTTTAATGTGCCACACTTACTGTGACAGGGGACCTCCGTATTTGCGGTCTCATCCGAAGGACCGCTCCATTTAGTCACCTCTTACGACAAGCAAGGGGTACTGAGGATCTATTCTAACAACCGGGATTCCCACGGGGCATCTGCCTTCGAGGCGTGGACAAACTTGATATGCAGTGTATGCATGTAAAGCATTTAAGGTACATACCCTTTAGTGCTCTTGCTATTGAAACTAAATTTATAATTAACAGGAGCAGGTAGTCCTTTACTAAAATCATAAATTTCACGATCATCAAGATGGGACCAAAATAGTTATTGTGATTAAATGTATGCGTTAACAGTTTTAACGTCTTGATGCTTCACTTCCGATTCTTTTCATATTTCGTATCAAGAGTCTTTGGGACAAGGGTTATATAAATTGTAAATTCAGGACTCCGGGATCTTTGGGGAGGAGCAAAAAACTGCCCAAAATTGATCATTTTTCAAACATCTTCCTATAACATCTGTAATAAATGCTAAATGCATAGGCATGTAGAGCAGGAATTGAGAATTTTATGATTCCCGGGGTAGATGCTTTGATTCCAGAGAGGGCAAAATATTGACATGCAGTGTTTATTGTAAAAATTTAAATTGATATTAATCTTTGGTGCTATTAATACTAATTTGAAAATAAATAGATAGTTTGGAGGAGCCAGTGGTCCTTTACGAAAACCCTAAATTTCATGATCCTAGGTGTAGGGGTTTCGGTACCAGGATGGGGCCAACACTGTTATAGCGATTATCGTTTTTATAATCTTAAAGACTTCTTTAAATTTGCTAATTGATATATAGGAAAAGCTGAAAATGATGTACAATTTTCTAGAATTGTGAATTTTGCAATCCCAGCTATGATTTTGACTCTAGGATGGATCAAAAATAGTCATATAACGTTACTTCACTTCACTTATCCCTTAGTCTAGATGACTGTTGGGGCACCAAGGATGATCGGGCAACCACATTTATCCATCTTTCCCTATCTTCAGACCTTCGAAGGTATTCATCCAACTTTCAATTTGTTCATAGGGCTTCCGTGGCCGAGTGGTTAAAGCATTGCGCTCAAAATCACAAGGCCTCTCACCTCTAGTGGGCGCGGGTTCGAATCCCGCTCGCGCCGATATATGTGAGAAAGTTTGCCAGTTTACTTTCGGAAGGTCGGTGGTCTCTTCCCAGGTGCATTGTATCTGGGTTCTCTCCTCCACCTACAAAAACTGAACGCCACCAGATAACTGAAAAATTGTTGAGTGTGGCGGAATCAATCAAACAATCAATCTGGCCATTCCGTTATATTGTCTTCCCATTTCTTTTTCTGTCTGCCTTTCCTTCTCCCTCTTTGTACAGTACCCTGTAAGATCGTCTTTGCAATTTCTTTTGATCTTGTTTTGTGGCAATATATGCCCATACCATCTTCGTTTGCGTTTTTTCTCAGTAGTGAGAAGATCTTTTTATGATCCAATGGTATGCCTGATTCTGTTTCTCACTTCATTTGTAACATGATTTCTGTAGGAGATGCCCAAACGTCTTTGAAAGCAATCGTGTATCTTTCTCTCTAACTCTATTGTAAGGGTCCATGTCTCACAAAAGTTAAATGACCAAGGAATGCATCAGTCTGATTTTAGAATTGAGTGCAATGTTGTTGTCTTTCCATATGGTCTTGATCTTCAAAAAGGCACCAATTGTTGGGGCAATCCTGCACAGTAATTCTTGTTTTGATCCTTCATCCGTCATCACTGAACCTAATTATTTGAAGTTCGGAACAATCGCTAGTATTTGGCCATCAATTATAATGACTGAGTCGATTTCTTTGATGTTTTTGGTCATCAGCTTAGTCTTTTCGTCACTGATCTCCATTCCATTTCTTGTTGATGCCTTGTCCAGATGGTAGATTAGCTTGACGATTTTTTTCCCTTTCCCTGCAAGGGCATCAATGTCATCAGCAAAACGTAAGTTTGTGATTTTTCTGCCAACGGAGCTAACTGATCCTTCATTTTCTTCCAAAGCGTCAGTTTTGATTCTTTCAATAAAGATAATAAAAAGAGTAGATGAAAGAAGACATCCTTGTCTAACTCCAACTGTTGTCCTGAACCATTCTCCTACACTGCCAATGTAGTGTACTGCGCTGGTGGTTTTGCTGTAGAGGGTCTCTGTGACTTTAATCAAGTTGGCATTGATGTTGTATAGTTTCATTGTGGGCTAGAGGGCTGCATTCCATACTCTATCAAATGCACAAAATCATTGTAGAGGCCCTGTTGGTGCTGTAGGTACCTCTCGCACAGTATTCTAAGGTTGCAAATCAGTCCAGTTGTACTGCGTCCAGGTCTAAAGCCTTCTTGTTCCTCAGCTGTGATTTTTTTTCTGGCTGATGCTTCAACCTGTTTAGTAAGATTTTCAGCATGACCTTGTTCGTACGACTATTAAGGTTAAAATTGTGCGATAGATTTCGGTAGACCGCGCTTCATTCGGAATTCTCCTATGAATCCGGAACGCTCGATATCGTTTCAGATATAATTCAACTTCCGTGATTGATAGAGCGAATTTTGACAATCAGATGGAAATGTTGTGGAAAAAATAAAGATGTTGCGAGTCTTGGTAGTAAATAAATATGGACGATTGTACTGGATTTTTTTTGGCATTGGATACGTCTCAATGTTTGACGGATAATCGGGGAATTAGTGCGTTTTGAGGCCGAATTCTTCTCGTTGGGTATGGAAGGGGCCAAGGTAGTTTTCAAGCCTTGTTTCATTTAATATACAGCGAGTGATGTCAATTTTTAAACGCTTATGAAATTAAGTTTTCTGTTCATACTAATGTATAATAAGCATAATATATTAGAAAAAACTAAAACTCCACATCGTGCAGTGGGAAAAAATGTCACGATCATCGGAGTTCGAATTTCCTCGATAAGTAATATAGTGTTTATTAACGTTGTCCACGACCCGAGCGCCTATGGCCAAAATAGCATAAACTGTAATAACTGAAGATGTCAGTAATTATTTAAAGATGTCGTTAATTCAATTATTGCTCGTGACAATTTAACATTGATGCGCGCATCAACTCGGTTATTTATCTTATCAGCTAAATTGATGAACACATCAATGAGGTGGAATTGTAAAAGGAATTCATTCACTCATCAATTCTTTTTTAAAAACGCACCAAAGAGATAATTAATTCCGTTGCGGATATGTTGAATTGAATGTATCTCTAATTAGACTGTTGTTCTCTCTAAAAGACTTATTGCGCGCATCAGTTGTATTAGTGATATTAATTCAAACAGATACAATGTACCCAGGAAGAGACCACCGACCTTCCGAAAGTAAACTGGCAAACTTTCTCACATATATTGGCGCGAGCGAGAATCGAACCCGCGCCGACTAGATGTGAGAGGCCTTGTGATTTTGAGCGCAATGCTCTAACCACTCGGCCACGGAGCCCCCCCCCCCCCCCCCCCCCCCCCCCCCCCCCTCTCCCTCACCTGTGGGAACAAGCGAAGCTGAATTTCTTTCTGTTTCTGGTAATATGAATGCCATAAAATCGCGGATTTGTTTCATCAAAACATAATTCTATTCAATTCTTCTGATAGAAACCATATTATAACTACGAAAGCCTATTAATATCATGTGTAAAAAAAAATTAAAAAATAAACACCATAAATTCACATACCATTATCTCGTTTTTACGAGATAATTATCTCGTAAGTACAAGAAGCGATCTCGTAATCAGGGAAAATGCATAAGTATTGGTCACGTGATATCTTTCTAATATGAAAAGTTCCTTAGTTGTGTTTTAAATGTTGTTTTAAATATAAGAAATCACTTCCTGATCGAAATTCAAGACTCTTGTAAT
The DNA here is from genome assembly GCA_024699665.1 of Ostrea denselamellosa. NCBI lineage: Eukaryota > Metazoa > Mollusca > Bivalvia > Ostreida > Ostreidae > Ostrea > Ostrea denselamellosa. Next base: position 6,819,863 of record JAMZEH010000043.1, on the reverse strand, counting down.
TCTGGTTAGTTGTTTGTTTTTCGACCCATCGAAAATTTTTCACTCATATTGAGACGTCACCAGCTGTAGGTAAAGTACCACAAATTAGACCTATGCTCAACACTCTAGTCCGTAGCAGTGAGAGTTCTTGACCGTGATAATGCCTGTCTTGATACATGACCTCCGTTTTTAAGGTTATATCTGAAAGACCCGTGATTCTCACATCTAAATGTCAAGCGTTTGGCGATGGAGCAATCAATACTTGGGTTTGAGGCGACAATGGCACGAGCGGGACTCGATCTCGTGACCTCCCAATTACGAAACGAACGCTTGACTAGTGGGCAGCCGCGACCGGTATTGAGTGACCACTAATATGGTCATTTCAATTTGTTGACCAAGAAGAAAACTGTTGCTTGTTGAGTTATCTGTTTATCGTCATTAAACATTGAAATAGTATCCCAAAACCCAAAATAGCATTGTTCAGAAGTTTTGCAACTCTGTTTGTATACATATTTTATCGTATTTTCGAGATCTGTACTCGTGAAATTTTTACGAGATATTTTATTTGGCCTGATACTAATAGGTTTTTGTATATAAACCTGTTACTATGACAAAGCGTATAAACTGAAACTCGGAGAAATATTTATCGCCAAAATCTGAAGGCATTTTTTACTAAAGCAAAGATATTCCAATCATTTGACACCGCTACTGAAAGAGCTAAAACAACACCAATTTCAGAACGCGTCCAGCAACACACAAGTGTATGTAATAAACAAATCCTGTTCGTTGTTACCCACAATCCAAGAAACTATACTATGTTCAGTATTGTAAAACTGTATATTACTATTCTTGGACACTCGCTAAAAATATAAAGGAGTTGATGGACATGAAAAATTTAATTTACAGCAGACAACAAACCAGAAGAAACGTTCACTAAGGCCAAATTCTGGTCAAGTGAATAAATAGCTGAACCCAGAGTTTGGGGATGTGAGGATCCTTGTTGTGGTGTCTAGATGTCCATATCTACAAACACGATTTGTGAATTACATTGAAATACGGTAAAATTTCATCGATTATTGAAGCGAATACATCATGTAAGTCTGAAGGTATGTTGCAAGACTGTGACGACATCGCTAGTATATCGATATATCACAGACCACATAAAGGCGCGGAAATAATAAATACGGGACCCCCTCATTTCACCCTTGATACAGTAAATTCCCGTTATTTCTCAATTGCTCACTCCACAACTGATTCAATTTCATTGAGATTGCAACGCTTGATATATTCAACCAGTATCTAAAATCTGGAAATACTTTTAATTTTGCAATTTACACACGCAAAACTAAATAATCATAAAATAATTGATTTCCTAAAGCTGCCCTCACACATAAACCACGACCTTACTGCGACCTGAAAACTAGTAAAATAGCATTTTTCTTTCGAAAATCGTTTGGTTTTCTTTCAAATTTCCAAATTTCTCTCGCAGACGGTCCGGGGCTCTGCAGTCTTGTGTTCAGTACGTTTCCTCTATGTCCTCAATACGACCTAACCAGGACTCAGCAAGAACGCAGAGTTTCTGCGACTGTTTTGTGCATGTTCAAAATAGTCGCCGACGGTCTGCGACCTTGTGCGTCCTTGGGTTCCTCGCTACGACCTCGCTGCGTCCCTGCTGCGTCCATGGCGACTGTGCTGCCTCCTGGGTCGTAGCAAGGTCGCAGTAAGGTCGCGAGGTATGTGTGAGGGCAGTTTAATACATCTGATGGAAAGCGAGAAAAGATTTATTATTTCATGTGACATTTATGAATTCAGAAGATCTGCAATTGTTATACTGGTCGGATACATACATACATACATACATACACACACACACACACACACACATATATATATATATATATATATATATATATATAATAAGAAATTGGATTTGTTATTCAGTTCCCAGGCACACGTTTCTGTAAATAAGTTATGACGTCTGTATATTAATAATGTTAGTATATACAGACGTCAATCATACAGACTGTATGTGTACTTATAATATTAGTAGACGTCATAACTTATATTAGTATATAGACGTCATAACTTATATTAGTATATAGACGTCATAACTTATATTAGTATATAGACGTCATAACTTATTTACAGAGACAATTGCCTGTTATTCAGCTGCACTGTAACACCCTAGTGTCTAAATTCACTGACATTCACCTTATAGCTCTTGAATCAAAAAGTGGTCATCCCAATAGTTGATACAGAACTAGTAGAAACTGACTATTCAGAGCAACTTATGCAGGTGATCGGCGGGGAAATCATGTTTTGTAGAAATTTTTGGTTCTTTATTTTTTCATAGGGTAGAGAGGTCGAGTAGTGCGGGGGAGGGGGTATACAAGATTTGTACACGCCATCCCAACCTTCGGGCGCTTGTTGTTTCACCTAGTGAGCGCCGCTGGGGTTAGTATAATCTCGGCTGAGATTCAGCTCGGTGGATATGTGCACCGACGCCTATTCCTAATATCCAGCTGAGCTGAATCTCAGCCGAAATTAGGATATGTTATACCATCTTTACACTTTCATAAAAATAAGTGACAATGAGAATAGGACAAACACGGACGATTGATTGATTGATTGATTATTTATTGCTTTCCGCCACACTCAACAATTTTTCAGTTATCTGATGGCGTCCAGTTTTTTGTTGGTGGAGGAGAGAACCCAGATACAATGTACCTGGGTAGAGACCACCGACCTTCCGCAAGTAAACTGGCAAACTTGCTCACATAACGCCGCGGCCGAGATTCGAACACGCGCCGACAGAGGTGAGAGGCTTGTGATTTTGAGCCCGATGCTCTAACCACTCGGCCACGGAGGCCCCCCAAACACGGACGAAGCGCCAGAGGTGTGATTAGGAACCAAAGAGGAGTAAGCATCCCCGATGTCGCATAATGTACGTTCTGGATAGTTTAAAAGCGTTCCGGCCGAAACGCGAAATACCTATAATTTTCGTTCCGGCCCGTGTAAGTTTGGTTCCGATCATAATTTTGGTTTCGGGCACACGTTATCCTTGAAAAAAAAAACTTTTGAAATACGCAATATTTTCATTTATTATTTCGCTAAATCCTCGGCATTTAGAAGTAAGAATCACGGGTCTTTCAGATATTACCTTGAAAACGGAAGTCCTGTGTTGTGGCAGGCGTCGGCATATTTAAAGAACCCTCACTGCTACGGCCCTGAGCGCTAAACATAGGTCTAAATTTGTGATACTTCACCTACATCTAGTGACGTCTCAATATGAATGAAAACTTCTTGATGGGATATAAAACAAACAAACAAAAATGTCAGAGGTATCCCTGATACGGCCTTGTCACAACTTTGACTATTTCCTTATTCTCCTCTTCATTTTCTGAACAACTATTAGGATGTTTCCCCAATGTCAGATATGTACTGACACCTTCTATCGTTCAAGGTTAGAATGAAAAGTGACAAGTTTTGGGTTCATAGAAACCTTGACCAGAGCGAAAATTACAGTGAAACCCAAGGTTCCGGCTGGAACACAAAATAGCCAGAATGTAAATTATGTGACACCAATCACACCCACCATATTCCCTATATTTTGATCAGGTATACAGAGTAAGCCGTAGTATGTAATGAATGACCTAACAGAAGCATGTCAGATGGCATTCAACCTAATGAGAGTTTGTATTTGTAAATTGATTCATTATATTAAAGAACTATAAACTATGCAAAATACGGACTTTAAACGAGACTGTGACAAAAGCTTAGGACAATTGGGAGTAAGTTATATTATTTTTCTCAGACTTTGTTTTAAAGAGTACACAAGGAAACACTCTAATCACAATCTCCGTTAAAGTTGTGGTTATATTAGCATATAGGTGATAATCACAAGAATTCTAAAACAGTAGTCATTCTATAATCTCTTGAACAATATCTAAAAAAAATTCCAGGGTAGGAGGTATAATTATGTGACCCCTCTTCGAGAGGAGGGGGGGGGGGGGGGGGGGGGGGGGGGGGGTAATACCGTTAGACGCCCGTCTAACACGGGACGCATTATGTTATGGTTATCATGTCCGTCCACCCCTCCTCATGGCCGGCTTGTAACATGAATACTATGAGACCTATAGTAATCAAACTTTGTCAGATGATTCATCATGGGCAGAGGGTGGGTCTCACTTAAAAATTAAGGCACTGTGACATATGATTAAGATGATATGGCCATATATGGCATAATTCTTTTGGGGGGCTCATGTAGATAAACTTTGTCAATTTGTGCAACTCTATAGAAATATAAATTGTAGCTTAAAATTAGGTTGTCAATACTTTTAAAAAGGTAAATATTTTAAAAAAAATGTTTTAAGGGAGGTAATCCCTATATTTGTGAGAGAGTAATGCTATTCATTACACGTTACACGTTGGCTTTTTTTTTTTCAGAAATACATAGCAATTAGTATGAATGCTTATTTTGTTTCTAACAATTATGGTATAAATATATACAGTATTGTACTACAGAATTTGCAAAGACATAACAAACACTTCACAGAACCAAGGAATCTGTCTCATGGGAATGATAATGTTTCTAGCAGTTTAATCTAAGATTCCATTAGCTCCTTGGGAGTAAGCCATGGTGTTTCAGAGTTCAGAGTTCAGCTGGAGATTCAAACACCATTTTGATAAGAGCTTAATTACATCTGTCCACTTAAAGATTAATTAATGCGTATAATGTATTAAGAAGGCTGTGGAATACTCGCTCCTTTTCTTTGTACAACCCAAAATAAGTAATTCATACCATGTGAAGGAAATTATCTAAATAAATGTAATAAAATAAAAATGTGCTTTGGAATATTTCTGTAGTTATTTGAACAATTCAAGAGATATATTGACAAGTCAGTTACAACGAATGATCTTGAATTTACCTCAGACCTAAAAGCAAAGGTATTGGTGCAGTCTTTGTACCAGTTAAGGCTGACAGGATTTTGTGTCATGCACTTTGTCTGTTTATGATAAATAAACATCTGACGGTCGTATCATGTGCTGTGGCGGTGCATATTATTTTTGTACTTTTTGTCCATCTTATTGTCACAAAATCTTCTGGATGCTTCTTTTGTATAGTGTATCAAGTTGTTGGAATAATTGATGAAAAATCTATTTTCACTTTAATTGTAAATTACTTGTTATGAGATGTGATTACCCGAATTTTCTCTTACTTGCAAATGCAGTGTAGGTATGATTATAAAGATGGAATATTTAGGGTTTCAACACCAATCAAATAGGTAACATTAAGTGCTATATTTATGAGATAATTCTGTTTTATTACCACTTGTGGAATTTAGGAAAATATTTCCCAGCATAATTGATTGATTGATTGATTGATTGTTTCTTGTTTTTTGCCACAGTCAACAATTTTTCAGTTATCTTCTGGCGTCCAGTTTGTGTTTTTAATGGTGGAGGAGAGAACCCATATACAATGTACCCGGCAAGAGACCACGGCCTTCCGAAAGTAAACTGGCAAACTTTCTCACATATATTGGCGCGAGAGAGAATCGAATCCACGCTGACTAGAGGTGAGAGGAATTGCAATTTGAGCGCAATGATGTAACCACTCGGCCACGGAAGCCCCTGCCCAGCATAATCACATTTAAAATTATTTATAGGTGCATATATAAAATCATTATATGATTGATATTATGTACTTTTGTACCACTTTTTGCAAACTTGTGTACAGATTTTTGAATCAAAATCTTTTAAAGTCCTACAGATGTGTAATTGTAAAATGTCATATGTATTCACTTTATTGCAGATATGCATATATTGTAAGGACAGAAGGATTCAATTGATATCCTTAAAAGTTATAGTGGATCCAAGAGGGGTGGATGATGTAAAGTAGCTTGTGAACACTTCTCCTATGTTTATGTCTATAGGATAGCCTTGAAATTTTGTACAATGATTCATTACCATTTGATGATGTTCACGTTGTTTTTGACCCATGAATCTAATCTAATCTTGCAATTTACAGAACGTCAAAGAGGAGAGTTTTACAGCTTTTTTATACAAAAGGGTATGCTCATTTCTATATAACAGTCATTATTTTTTGTATACAGTGACATTGGTCACATCAATGTTGAATCTTTTCTCCGTCATTTTCATCAATGCACAAAGTACAGTTCGTAATGCCCATGTTCCTGCTCATGCTTTCTCTTCCATACTGTGCAGTATATTAAAATGAGGGAGTGTAATTTGTTGCAATTTCGGTTTGAGTCGCCATTTGTTTTTAACAAAACTTAATTATATTTTAGGGTTTGTCGGATTGATAGAAATGCAACAATTTTTAATTTAGATCTTATTTATCAGTTGTGTACCTTGAATCAGAAATGATCATATGCAGAACATGCTCTTGCATATTAAATCAGTTGAGAGATGTGAACACCACATGCTGGTGATATGAAATATTGCTACATACATATGAAGAAGCTGAAGTCATCCTTGTTATAAAGTAGTTGTTAGTTTGCCATTGATGTTTTGTTAGTTTGCCATTGATGTTTATTTTCAATAAAATTGACAAATATGAAGCGGATATGGAAGACTCTGGATTGGATTTCTGGAAAAAAAAGTCAAACTTACATTTGAGTTTTCTTTTATTTGAACTGTCAAAATTTGAGTAAAAATCTCAGACTCAAGCCCAAGTATTGACGTAAGTTTATTTCAAGAAATCCAGTCCTTGTGTCTTTTATTTCAAATTCATTAGGTCTGGAAAAACTTCTATGTTTCTGGTAACATTTTCATCCAAAATAGGATTGGTAGGTCGGAATTTAAAAAAAAATATATCTGAACTTCCTGAAGCATTTCACCATTTCACCTCGCAAAACGTCCCCATATTTTATAAATGACATTTGTCAAAATATGACGTTGCTTTTAGCATTTCTGTGCTTACTGTAATTTGCTGACTGTAATATGCAGTTCCGTTGGGGAGGGAGGGGGGGGGGGGCAATTTGTGTGTGTAATACACAGTAAAAATTTTGCCATGGTAATCTTATCTTTATACATTACGGTAGTTTTCACTGTATGTTTTTGCTTAAATTGTGAATTTAAAACAAAAAATTAGAATTTGCAATCCTGCAGCTATATTTTCGAGATAACAGACATCTACGGTAATTTTCACTGAATATCATCGGGGAAATACCCAGGTAATCATGTTAATTTCAGCAAAGCACGAGATTTTGTAGCATTAAAGTCATAACTGAATCAGTATTTGCTTTGTTGAAACTGTATTAAAATCAATTAAAAAGTCGATGTTTTGTGATGTACAAAGGTAAGATTTATCCACCCCCTCATTAATTATAAAAACTATTATGACCAAAGACATTCGTAATAAGTGCTCTGCCTGTAAAAACAATGCTTTGGATACAGTAGAGAAGTACAAAAAGTTGCATGAGAATGGGCATTTACGACAAAAGAAAAATTAAATGTGCACACCGACTCGTGGAAATGGGCAGCATGTCAATTTATGTCTTGGACATTCTGCGCGGTTTTTTTTTTTTCACTTGATAAAATGTGAGGGAAAAAAGTACCCTTTTGGATATTTCTTTACACTGAGGGGGTATCTGACAAGCAATGGTTTATAAAACATATGCTGGTTGCTGTCTCATTATTTCTTTTGCATAAGAAAAGTTTTTTCAAACTCTCAAATTAACATTTCATTAAAAAAAAATATTCATAAACTGCTTAGCAAAATACATGTACACAAGCTTAAATGTTGGCAGCATATGAGGTGCAGTATATACAGAATTTTACTCGTCCGTTTCATAATGATTTAATAATTACATGTTGTTAAGTGTCACATTTTCAACAATCTACAGTTATATAGCAATTTTCCTGAGAGATTTTTCGCTTTTAAATAGGTGAACACGTGGAAAATGTACAGTATCTTTGTAGGCTAAGTGTCCTAGCGAAAGTTTCTAGTTGCGAGTTTCACCTGAAAAAAGAAAAAGGTCAAGCGCCTGTTGTGATATATAATATGCAACCCTTTCTCACACCAAAAAAATATTTGAAAATGTGTGTTATATTCTACAAACTTTGTGCGGACATTACATTTTGCAATTTTAACTGCGGTTATTGAGCTAAGATTCCTCTTTATATATGCATATATAAAAAAAATGGATGATTACTTCGACACCGATTGGAATGTTGGTGTATATGTGTGCTGACATCATATACAAAGAACTTGAATGGCGAAGTGATACTTCTGTTTTTGGCATGGAGTCATTTAAAGGACGATAACATCATATTAATTATGATCAACTTGTAAAACAATCATCTGAGTATTGAATCCTTACGGCTTGGGCACTTTTCAAAATGGAGTCTGCTCTGAATCCCCTCTACCCTGCACATGTCACATTATATAATAGCAATGATGAGAGGAATCTCGGATTAATCTTACACCTTTAAGCTGTCGATGACCATGTCTTTTGGTTTGTATAATTTTTAACCTCCACATCAGAGACATTAAAAAAAAAAAACCATAAAAAAAAACCAAAAAAAAAAATAAGAAAAAAAAAAAAATGAAAAAAAACAAACCAAAAAAACAAAAACAAAAAACCATTAAAAAAAACAAACAAAAAAACCAAAAAAAAACCACAGATAAATTCTGGATTTTGTTGTTGTTGTGTTGCCGATCCTTTAAAAAATTAGGATTGGGGCTCAAATATAGGGTCGGTTGGGTACTGGAAACACATTTTTTTTAAAAGGCCTTATGATATATTAAACCAACATATGAATGAATGTGAGTATTGTTAATAGATAAAATCACAACGATGTATCTAAATGTTGAGTTGAAGGCCAAAGCATGAGATTGAGTAGACAATGTCTTACTATGTCCAGTTTTATCCTTGACCTTTTGACCTCAAAATCAATAGGTGTCATCTATATCTTAAGTAGAACCAGTGTACCAAGTATTATGTCTATCAAGCAAAGGGTTCTCAATTTACATATTGAGAGGACAATATCATACTATATCTATTTTGACATTTGACCTCAAAATTAATTGGATATGTCAACAACAAAGGGTAAACCAGTGTTCTCAAGATACCGAGTAGACAAAATCTCACTGTGTCCAGTTTGACCTTGACATTTGACCTTTGTGCCTCAAAATCAGGATGCAATCTACTCTGTTATGGGAAACCAGTATAGGAAGTTTGATATCTGCTTGCAGTCAACAAAGGCTTCTTAAGATATCAAGTGGACAACATTTGGTCTACTCACTGACTGACCAACCTACAGGTGGAAACCAACGGAATACCAACTGAAATGAAAGTAGAATGTAAATATAAGAAATAGATATCATTTTTGAAAATATTTGAGGGTATGAACTGTGACACTTCACAATGGCATAATTTTCATGAAGTACTAGCATGCTTCAAAATATGCTGGCATGAAGCATTGCAGTTCATGCCCATGTATTTTCTAAAATAAAATTTATTTCTTAAATTCATAACAGTGAATGTCAATTAGAGCGAACTTCATGATTGATTGAGAGGTAGTGTTTGTCACCAACACCAAGTACATGATTTTTTTAAAATTAATTTTTGACCCTTATTTTATGTATCAGAAAACATCTTGGCTGAGCTTAGAAGTTAAAACAATCCCATGTTGAAATTTGAAGCCCATCTGATAATCATTATGTTTTAGTGCAACTCCAGTTATGTCATTAGGACTACAGTCTTGACAGAGACTTCCAATTTTAATGATTTATTGTCATACCCTGGAACAACTCTTCATTGATGTGTTAATTAAGAATTGACAACCATATATGTTACATAAATGTTATTGACTTGTATATCGATTTTTATATGAAAGTGGTATTTAAATATGCATTCTTTTGCCTATTTTACAGCAAATGGCATCAAAAATGAAGACATATGTACCATGTCCTGTTATTGGAGAAACGTGATCAATTATTTTCTTTTGTTGAATTTGACTAGGTTTGAAGGTAAGCCATTGGAATATTTTCAGCTTTCCTTAATATTTTATATTACCATTTATAGATGTATGAGCATTGCAGAACATTTGTTAAAAAAAACCAACTGGGGTTTTGAGCTACATAAAGAAAGGAAAAATATGAAAAGCTTAAAAGTGTACAATGCCTGTAGTTCATAATTAAACTTCCAAGTTCCATTTCATGGATACTTGTTTGAAAGGATTTGGTACTAGGGTGGGACTCTGTGGCTTGAATATTAAAAATTTCCTTCATAAAATCTTCTTAGCATTTGGACATTAAACAACTAAATTGAATTCATGATAATAATGAGGAGAAAATTAATCAAAATTAATTAGTCCTCTGCACTAGGATGGGGCTTGCAGCTTTTATTGGAAACTCATTACTGTAGAAGCACACATTTGTGGGGTTAAAATTTTGTTATGAAGTTCAATTTCATGGAGATTTAATTTTGTTGTTTCAAGATTTTTAAAAAATTATTTCTGGAAACAGCAATTTCACATTCCAGTGCTCACTTTTGTGAAGCTATTCCTTTTCTTGAAGAACCTTTCAACTTAACTTTAAGTCCACATTTTCCAGACCATGTTTACAAAACTCATAAAAGCGCAGTGACCTCATTTCAAACTTGTGACCTGCGAGGTCAATGTATATCATGAATATCATGATTACAAATGATACATAAGAAGCCAATAATTTTGGAATTGGTATTTTTAAGTGAATTGACAAGTTAATTACTTCGGACTAATCGTGTATCAATGAGATGAAATATATGCAATCACGAATGCACTATTTTACCATGTTTACGGATTGTTTTATTTCTTGATTTTCGACCGTCGTCTAAGCTTGCATTCTGCATGTAGGTCTATCTAAAGTCAGCAAGATTTAACCTGGCCATACCATTCATCGTGCTTGTTAGTTGCATGCATTTGATATAGCTTCCAAAGAAAATGAGTTTATACATAATGGATTTCGGCGGGGGCCAGAATTATAGATTCATTGGGAACATGTAACAATTCTTGAGATCTGAGATTTAATGGAGTAAATAATTTCTAAAAATTGTCCTTAATGTATTGAGTGTGTGTTTTTGATAGTGATAAAAATGGTTAAATATATCTAGTGTCTGCTACATTATGTTCAAATTCAATGTAATGAATGGTGAAAGTGGTATGCTGTTTACTGATGTAAAGATGTTTGTAATTTTAATATTTGTGTTAAAAATTCATCAAGGTTTCCATTTTTGATAAATGTAGCCAACAAAATTGAGATCTCCTGGGATGAATATTTCTGCTTGTACGGTATTTTTTTAAAATATCTCCTTGAATCCTGGACATCAAATAACTAAACTGAGTTCATGGTAATAACTTGGTTATGTATTTGACCCTAAAGCATACTACTACATTAGTGGAACGGTGAATGAACTCTGAATGGTTTGGAAATGGTTTTGTTTGGGAAACAAACACTGATTGGTTTGAACGGAATGGTTCTCAGTGAGAATGGAATGGTTCTCAGTGAGAACGGAATGGTTCTCAGTGAGAATGGAATGGTTCTCAGTGAGAACGGAATGGTTCTCAGTGAGAATGGAATGGTTCTCAGTGAGAACGGAATGGTTCTCAGTGAGAATGGAATGGTTCTCAGTGAGAACGGAATGGTTCTCAGTGAGAATGGAATGGTTCTCAGTGAGAACGGAATGGTTCTCAGTGAGAACGGAACACTTTGGGCCAAGATGGTTCAAATCTTAAAATAACAGTATTTCTGAAATTTGGTCATTTCTTTTCAAAATATTTGTCTAATATATCTTTTTTCCAAATGACATGTTTCTTGAATATTTCAGTTATGAATTTAAAAAATATTAATGAAAAATTGTTATAATTTTCATAAATGTTTTTTTTATCTAAAATTAGATAGCTATATTTATATCATATGTCAAATCAGAGTAAAATTTTGGCTGTTAAAATCTCTTATTTGCAAACAAAACATCTTTTTAGCTCACCTGAGCTGACAGCTCAAGTGTCTATAGCTTTTCTGATAACCTTTTGTCTATTGTCTATTAGTCCATCTGTCCATTAAAACTTTTCACATTTTCATCCTCTTCTTCAGTCCAATTTCAATCAAACTTGATACAAATCATTTATGGGTGAAGGTGATTCAAACTTATTCAAATAAAGGGTCATGCCCCTGCACATGGAAGATAATCACAAAACAGCAAAAATAGGACAGGGTCATTTAAAAAATCTTCTTCTCAAGAACCACAGGGCTAGAAAAATTCAAAATTTCTTGACATAGTGCAGATTCAAGTTTGTTTAAACCATAGTCCTTGGTGGTAGGATGGTGCTACAATAGGGAATCAAAGTTTTACATTTCAATTTTCAGGCAAAATCTCTAAAATTCTTCTCAAAACCACTGGGTCAGAAAAGTATCTTCTTAAAACCACTGGGCCAGTGTTATATTTTGGTCACAACTCAATTGACTGTAGTCACTTTACACCTGCAGGCACAGTGCACTAAAATATATCTCCCGTTAAAAGAAGTACACAAACAATATTCTTCATCCATGATTACTATCTTCCTCCTGGAAGATGACCTATTTCATTGTTAACATTGAAGTACTGATAGGACCGTTCATTGAAGAGTTGTTCCATGTTACTCAGGTGACAGTTTAGGCCCATGGTCCTCTTGTTTCAGATATAATATCCAATAACTTTTACTTTCAGTTTGAATTGATTGATCAACATTGTAATTCACTGATTGGAGTATATATTTGGTATTAAATGTTTTATATGCCAGTCCAAATGGAAAAAGAGACCTACAGCAGTTTGTGATTTTGATTATTTGTAAGTGGGTGTAGACTATTTATTCTCTTCCAAATTATTCTTTATACTGATATTAGAGGACCAAAGTGTGGGATGATAAATGTGTGCATATATAACTGCAAGCCATTTCTTTAATGTCCTTTTGAAGAGAAATTTTTTTTATAATGTGTTTGTGTTGATCTGGAATTTAATAGGAGCAATTTATTCTGTGAGTGCAGCACTGAAAACATATTTAAAGACTGCCTATATCTTTGCTTACAACAGTTTTTTATTTAGTGAAAGTTTACCAAGTTCCCACGGACAGGATGCATTGTTAGTCAGTTTACATTGATAAGGTGATGGAGCATGATAATTATACAGAGACAAAAGTAAGAGAGAAACAGATCAGAATAACACATTGTGGAGTAGACTGTGCAAGTCAATTGTAATCTATCATCAGGATTTTAATAGAACTTTTAACTATGAAATTAATTAATGTATGAATTATTCTTATCACCACCCTCCTCCTTATGATATGAATTAAACTGGCATAGTAAACTTTTATTCATACAAATGTTTTTAGTCCCCTACCAGCTTTGCCAAAGGGATTATTAGTTTACTCTCGGTTTGTCTGTCTGTCATTCTGCTTGAGGTTTTCCGGACTTTTCTCCACTTTGGATAAAGACATTTAACTGCAATTTTATGCATGGCTTTGTCTTGGATAGGTACAGATCAAGTTTGGGTTTTGTTACACTTGACCTACTTTTGACTGGATTGTCCTACAGGTAAAAGGGGACTCAGAGTGCTTGTTTGTTCTGTGTCTCTTCAAGAATTCTTTAACTGATATTTAGATGCCACCAGCTGTGGGTGAAGTGCTAGAAATTGATACGCATGCAGGGATCTCAGGGCCATAGCAGTGAGGGTTCTTTATTGTTCCATACCATGGCATGGGACATTGGTTTTTAGGCTCTTGTCTGAAAGACCTGTGACTCTGACTTCTAAATCTTATGTGTTTGGCAAAGGAGCAGTCTACAAGTGAAGCTTGGTCTGATGACTTTCCGTCGTCATGAAGTAAACATTCTAAACTGAGCCATTATGACTGGTACAAATAGATAAATTAAACTTTTTTTATTTCTTGTACAATTATACAAGTCACTATAAAATAACAATTTGTCACTAGATAGCTTATGAGTTAGCAGACTGCCACCAAGACGTACAGTTCAAATGAGCAAGCTGCCATCATCTTTTCAGTGTGGTGAAGTGAAGTGAAATTTCCTCAACAAGTTCATTGGGATCACAGATATGTCGGCATAATTTTGTACGCACTGGTGATAGTAGTAGTCTCAGATATGATTTTTAGGTCTCTCTTTTTGTTACTGGTAGTGGAAATTCTTGAACAGCTCTGACTCTACTTGAACAATACCATAACCTATTGTCCAAGACAATGTAATCTGTTGGCTCTGAATTTACACTTCAGAGGTCAAATAGTGAAGTTGGCATCCTGTATGTTTTTTAGGTCACCTGAGTCACTCAGGTGACCTATTGTCATTGGTTTTCGTCATTGTGTGTCGTCCATTAACAATTTCACATTTTTAACTTCCTGATGATAATTTACAATTGACCTTTCACTTTCCATTATATTGACCCACTTTCATTGGAGCTTAAAAGTATCCCAATCAGTGCTTGCTTTAACATTCAAGTTTGTTAACATCATCCCCCCCCCCCCCCCAGGGGGTAAGATGGGCCACAATAGGGGATCAAAGTTTTACATGTGAATATGTAGGAAAAATCTTCACTTGGCAGAAAAGAGGATATCTAAATGACAGCTTTCTGACATAGTGCAGATTTGTCAAAATTATGACCCCTGGGTGGGGGGGGGGGGGGGGGGCATAATAGGGAATCAAAGTTTTACATGTGTATGTATAGGAAAAATCTTTAAATGGTGGCCAATACAAGAAGACTGTGAGCAATGTGGCCCATGGGTCTCTTTTTGATTGATTTATTATATACCATTTAATGTCCCTCTTGAAAATCTTTCACTCATATGGAGACATCACCACTGCCGGTGAAGGGGTGCAAAATTTAGGCCTATGCTCAGTGCTTACAGCCTTTGAGCAGGAAGGGATCTCTATTATGCCACACCAGCAGTGACACAAGAGCTCAGTTTTTGCAATCTCATCTGAAGGACCGCCCCATTTAGTCGCCTCTTATGATAAGCAAGGGGTACTGAGGACCATCTATTCTAACCCGGATCACCACAGGCTCTCTTTTTGGATAATACTTTTCTATTACAAAATGTTACTAAAGGACAAAAAAAAAATCTTTCACAGTTAAAATGAAAAACTACAAATAAGTTTAAAAATTATGATATATTTGTCGTTTTATGTGTTGTGATGATATACCTGTAACCACGATGAAAAAAAGAGCAAATAGTAATTGACTGCTTTTTTTAATTTGATTAACCATTTTGGTTTTACTTTTAGCAAAAGTCAAATTATCTGCAATTAGAAATATTGCTGTGACCTTTGACATAAAACAAAATTCTGCACCCATACATATCTGTATGTAACACAAGCCTCCAAATTTGAAGGTTTATATGTATCTTGAAGGCCAAATTGATTAACCTTGTATTTCATACTTATTAGTACATTAAACAGAGGAAACCTATTTCTTTTGAAAAATGAAATCAAAGTTAGATTATATGGGAAATAAATTTGTTACCTAGTTCTGATAAGGGTTGTTCATTCATTCTTTCATTCATCCTTCATTTCCTTGTTGCATGAGATTATGACATTAGAACAAAATCGCATACTAGTACACATTACACATAACTATACAATACTGAAAGTAGATAAGGTAGTATATACAAAAACATAACCTGAGGTAATTTTGGTGCTATATGTTGTACTGAATTAAAATCTAAAGGTTAAAATTTTTATGCACCACTGATTAAATGTACTGATGATCATTGTTTGAATTTTGTTGTTCATTTATTGAAGTAGCACCTAAAGGTATGGATGATTCTAACACAGACATTATAGATGTCAATGAGTAACATTCCAAAGTGTTATGTGGTCCAATGAGAAAGTGATAGGGCAGAGTTTGTTATAATTATGGAATTGTTAATTATGTAAACTCATAAAAATGACAAGTGCTTGTTAATTACATACCTACATGAAGGAAGATTTTCACTGTCTGATTACATAGCAATGCCATCTAAACATTTCTTAATGCCTCACATAAATTTGCATGCTAATTACAACACATAAGGAATTATTGTTTTGAAATTCACAGCAGCAATATTTATGTTTGTGTGAGAAAAGGTGCAAAGGTCAAATTGTGATAGTCCAATCCTTGACATATTCGGTAACTTCCTTGGGCATTTAAGCCAGCCTCTAACATGTATTATCATTTGTCTGTTTATTTTTTGTTCTATCTTCCCTGTACTTTAAGGACTGTTTTTTTCTAAGTGGATATCTCTCTGACTTGTCCCATGTTGGCATACACAATGAGTCTGTGTTTTCATTTTTTTTTTGGCATAAGTTCTTTGGCTTTTGATAGTTTGCATGCTTTTGAAGCATACAAATACTTTTAACTACCAGCTATCTGATGTGGTGCCTTCAGCCTGTCAGTACTAGAGGAGTTTAATTTTTGAAAGGTAAGGCATTATTTGCATTCACATTAGTTATAAATTACATTCTTGTTTGTCTCCCTTCCCCCCTTATGTCCCACCATTTTGTTATGTGGGTAGCTATAGGTAGGGAAGGTTATCTTTTTTTTTAATTTTTGTATTGGATAAACTGATGTATAATTACATTGGTTTTACACAGGGAAATTCAGGGAGATCAATCCCTCATCATCACATGTCAGCAGTACAAATCCTTTGTTGATATGTTTGGATTATAATATCACCCTCTTGCATGATTTCATCATGGCTACTTTCTGGATCATAATATCCGTTTGACTTGCATTGCGACAACAACCATTGTCAGATCATTATAGTTATTTGACATTGTGACATCAACTATTGTCAGGTCATTATAGTTATTTGACATTGTGACATCAACTATTGTCAGGTCATCATAAGATATTTGACATCATGACATCAACTATTGTCAGGTCATCATAGTTATATGACATCGTGACATCAACTATTGTCAGGTCATCATAGTTATGTGACATCGTGACATCAACTATTGTCAGGTCATCATAGTTATGTGACATCATGACATCAACTATTGTCAGGTCAATATAGTTATTTGGCATTGTGACATCAACTATTGTCAGGTCATCAGTTATTTGGCATTGTGCCATCATATAGATGCAATGTTTTAAATCTTTATGGTTTTCTTGGGATGATCATTTAGGAATTTATATATTCAGCATATGATAAAACTATTATTGACTTTTGTTTTGGTCAATATATAGGCTCTATCAATTATCAGTCAAAAAAACATGATATTGACCTTGGTGTCACATTTTCCTTCCTTGTTTCAACCTCAAGAAACTCTGTAATTGTACATGTATAGTAAGATTTTTATCAGAATTTTTAGGGCTGGTACAGGTATCTTTATAAACAATTGAGTTTCATTGCATTTGTTGTTGATTTCTTTTGTCTTCATTTACCTGAGTTTATATTCCAATTAATATTATTTCAATATTCAAAATGACAAAAATACAAAGAAAGATTTTTTTATCATGTTTTTATTCAAGTTATAAATTACTTGGACAAGAAAAAGGAAAGTAAATGTTCTTGAGTATTGATAATTTTGTCTACATTGATGTGATATATCTGTAATTGATCCAATATCAACAACAGTTTGGCACCATCCAATCCTTGTAAGAGTTCCTAAAATACAATTTAAATTAATTGCATATATGTGGTTAGGAATGTGTTCACACTGTCAGATTTTACTTACATAATTGCGATACCAGGTAGGTAAGCTGTCTTGGTGATATGAAAATTTTTCATATTTAAGACAGTGAACTTGTTCTGGCATTTCTGTAACAACACGGAGTAGACTGGAGACAATCACCATTAAGGTTAAAATTGTGGACAGTCATAAGGAATGGATGCCATACAATATTCCATAGAGATTTTTGATAAAATTGATTTGATAAAACACACAAGACTGACACTTATGTGGTGCTTGGGGAATTTATCTAATCCCAAGCAATCATGTATGGTAATGACTAGTGTTAGCGATTTCTCTTCATTTTTATGAAAGTCTATTTTGTATGAAACAAAATTCATAATTAATGTAAGCTTAATGATGGTACCAAGAATGAGTTCTTGTTACTTCTGATAGTTCCAAATGCTTGGAATGTTGGGCCCAAATTGAGATTTACCTCCACCCAAATTTGAACGAGTTTTCATTAAGTCCCCATATTGAAAATGAGGCCTATTAAAATGGCATTGTTTGTCTTGTCCATCTGTCTCTAATATTGATGTCTTTTGCTATATTTTGAACAATTTTCAACATAAAGCTGTCATGTCTACATGGTGGTTAACCATTAAAAGAAGAAACTTATAGGTTTTATGGTCACTAGGTCAAAAGGTCACAGCAGACCTTCAAGTATCAATTTTAATACACTTTCACTGTGAAATAATATATTGAAAAGTGTTCACATTCTAAAGACAGGAAGTAGTTATTAAAGGAAGACACTCATAGATTATGGATGTTTGTCTGTATGCATGTCAGTCTGTCACTTTGGTGGTTACTTGATATCTTGAAAAGTTTTCAATTTACAACATATATTTTACAGAAAAAGTTTTATGGTTTTTGGTCGAATGTGAAATTTTGTTGTGATGCTGTACAAAAAAAAAATTTTGTTTTGTGCATTGTGAAATTATCATCGGATTTAAGGGCTCTATAAACATGAGTAAATGGCGCTTAGAGTTTTGTGTCAAATACAGAATCCCTTAATTAATGTTTTTAATTCTTCACCTGTAAACCTAAGTAATGTTCCATCCCCCCTACTTTTACTATTTGTTAAATGTACAATGATATATTATTTTCCTCCTTATTTAAACAGAAAAAAGGGTTATGCTTTCTATCAAAAAAATTCCACTTTATATATAGCAGAGGTTAACTATCAAGGCTAATTCAAGGTCATGGATATTTGTCATGGGAGGATACATAGATGTACATTGTCTAGATAAGTAATTTTGAGATGTATTAAATACAGTATAAATTGGAATATTATATAATCCTGTGAATTATATTACTGATATATTTCAAACAAACATGGACTCCATAATTCTGATATGACCTTTGCAGTTCAACTTTGCTGGATTGAAATCCTTTAATCTGACATCGGGGATTTTTTTTTAGGTCTAAAGGAAAAGTTTCATACAAAGAAATAAGGGAGAAAAATCAAATCAGTACATTAAGGTATAATTGGACTCCAGCCTTTCAATTTGGTCAAAGTTTACCTCATTAAGTATAAAGCAGAGACCAAAAGAATTAGATTTACTAAAACAAATTGAGGCAAAAACTGTAATCTGTGGGCCTGTGAAAGAAATTCTAAACAATAAAGCTATCCTGTTTTAATTTGTTTCATTGTTTGGGAATTTTGAATGCAAAAATTGGGAAAAAGTACCTGATTTAGCATTGGGAATTTGCTCTTATTCTGGCCCCCTACAAACTCTAAAAAAAAACCCTGTCTTTTCGTTAAACAGTGGATAACAACATGTAAAGATATTTTAAAACAATGGGAATGTAGCTGTAAAGCTTCCGTAATGCTAATTCATGAAAAATGTTATGTGAAGTATACTGTTAAAACTGCGATAGCATCCCTACCCACCACCCCTTAAATAAGTGAATCCCCCACCCACCCACGCCTTAGATAAGTGAATCCCCAAAGTGTTACCCTATCTATTGTACCTGTATTAAAAGACCCTCTATCTGTCTGGCAAGACTAATAGCCAGGGTTTTTATAACCATTTTATGTGATGTCATGCAATTTTACACTTATTTAAAAACATTTTTATTATATTTTGTATTTTAGATTTCTAGTTTTTGATTTCTGTCTTAATGGGGTTATCGTTCATGACTTTTCATTCTAGCAAGAGTTAATAGATCTTGATTGATTGATTGATTATTTATTGCTTTCCGCCACACTCAACAATTTTTCAGTTATCTGGTGGCGTCCAGTTTTTGTTGGTGGAGGAGAGAACCCAGATACGATGTACCTGGAATGAGACCACCGACCTTCCACAAGTAAACTGGCAAACCTGCTCACATAACCCTGCGACCGAGATTCGAACAGGTGCCAACAGAGGTGAGAGGCTGGATGCTCTAACCATTTGGCCACAGAGGCCCTCTAATAGATCTTGAAGATTGATCTATATGTATATGTGCTTTAAAATATAATACAAGGTTTTCAACATTTAGCATGAAATATTGGTGTGATATGAATTGAAAGATGTACACTGTTAGTGTACTTGTGACATGTTGAGGTTAGGGACTGAATTTCATTAACAACCACTAAGTTAATGGATTACTGGTTATTGCAGTTTGTTATTTTAGTATAAAAATTAATCCTGAGTTTATTGAATGAATTTTCAGTCATCGCGGTGAATAATCAAAAATGGCATTTAATGAGCAGCAATGTCTTTTCATACATCTTTCCATATCAGACCCAGAAGCCAATTATGGCCCTTCAGGCCTTTGATTTTTTCGTGGACCCTAGGGTTAGGGTGGGACTAAAACCAGGGATCAAATTTAACAAATTACTTCAAAATACTGAGAAAGAACTTTAAAATCATTAAAAAATCTTCCCCTGAACAGCAAGGCCATGTTGCACATATCTGTATTTATGTCTCAAAATGTCTTGCAAGCTTCAACAGTTGGTGCTAGATTTTGCAGAATTAGATGATAATAAAACCGAATAATTGAGAGATGAACTCGTCATTTATTACGAATGATGTGAAAGAACATTCAACTCAAAAACAAAGGGATTTTATTAATTATAAACTGAATTGAGAGATATTACATAACTATACTGTCAATATATTATCAGTTGTCTAATGTCCTAAAACAAACTAAAATAAGCCATCAAATTATAATCAACAACAAGAAAAAAAACATTTATAAAAATGAAGCAAAAAGATGGCTAACAACAAAATATTAGGCCACAAACTGGGATCAACTTATCACAGCTGTGTGAAACAAAAAGTTGACACGACAAAATTAGGCACAACACAGTTAGGCTGCCAAAAATTAAAAAAAACACAAAAAAAAGATGGAGCAGTAAGATGGCACAATAACAAACCTGAGGCTGATGATATGATACTTGATGTGCAAATTGAAATACATTAACTAATATTGACATAAGGATGGTTTGAAGTGGGAGATGAGTAAAAATATTTTTTTTAAAAAGAGGAAAGTATAAAATGTGTTTTAACATGCCAAAGCAAATTTACAAGTGGTGCAGGTGAAGGGTATGTGACTAAAAACTAAACTCTGATTTGATAAATGCAAGGCCAAGAAAATAAAAAAAATATTCTGGGCATGAAAAATATGGAAAGCATAAAATGCATTTGACACATGAATACAATCAAACGACTATGTAGGTTGGTTTTTATGAGGCAACCCAATGTTGTGTGGATTCATATTCAGTTATTTGCCAGTTTACTTTCGGAAGATCGGTGGTCTCTTCCCGGATACATTGTATCTGGGTTCTCTCCTCCACCAACAAAAACTGGACGCCACCAGATAACTGAAAAATTGTTGAGTGTCGCGGAAAACAAACAAACAAACAAACAAAAACATATTCAGTTAAGTCATAACCCCCATGGGGCTAGGTTATGGGCTTAATATGGGGTCAACATTTGTCATGAGATTGATGAGGGCAAAGATCTTTTTAGGGCTCTCATGGTTCAGATATTTTTCAGTTCCTTTTCTTTGTACCAGTTATGTCTGTGGTACATGTGAGATTGAAATGATACACTTTATTTGATGTCCACATGTCTTAGTTGCATGCATTCATTGTGACTTTAATTTGTGACATTTTGACTTAGAAATCCATTAGGTTCTAATTACCCCAGGTGTTTAATAATGAGACGAAATACTGGTTTAGTACTCTATATGCTGTCCATATCTCTCTTGCAATCAGTTAGTCACTGTGACCTTAACCAAAGACTTTTTGACCCAGAAATAAATAGGTATTTTCCTCTTCCCACAGGTTACCATATTCATTTCACTAAGTATGAGGAACAATATTGATATACAGGTGTCAACAATGGACTTGCATGCACAAGTGGCAACTCTCTATATTCCCTTTGTTGTGAAGTGTTAACACAATGGAAATACAATTTTTACAAATTATATGAAGAGACAAACAAAAACCTTTCAACTTTTGCAGAAGTCTTATCTGTCAGGGTGTTGTACTTTATAATAAAACTAAACAGTGACTCTCCAGACAAACTGCAGAACCAGACAGAGATGTAGGTGATCCATTCTTCCCTAAAACTGATTAAAAATATATTTGTATATACCCGTCATAGGCTGGTGATGTGATGGTATGGTGCAGTGCATCTTTCCATTTGTCATTGTCTTGTGAGATGGGTAAAAACAGTAGTTATAAGGCTAGGATAATGAAACCTAATAGTAATGTTCCCTTTAATTTCAGGAAGAAGCCTATTTTTCAAGGTCAAGGTTAAACTTACATAGGTAATTCTATAGGTACAAAACAAAATAGAAATGGGATTAATAGTTGAGATAAAAAGGTCAATGTCAGTTAAAAAATCTAAATTCAAGCAGTTTAGAGAAGAGATGGGTGTTTAAAATCTCCCATAAGTTTATATCAATTACATATTTTTTTAACCCCGTGAGGATCCTGGTTGTTAGAATAGATCCTCAGCACCCCTAGCTTGTCGTAAGAGGTGACTAAATGGGATGGTCCTTCAGATGAGACCGTAAAAACCGAGGTCCCATGTCACAGCAGGTGTGGCACATTAATGATCCCTCCCTGCTCAAAGGCCATAAGCACCGAGTATAGGCCTAAATTTTGCAGCCCTTCACTGGCAATGGTGACGTCTCCATATGAGTGAAAAATTCTCGAGTGGGATGTAAAACAATATATAATCAATCAATCAATCATATTTTTTGGAACAAATTAACTTTTTAATGTATATTTAGAATACTATATGTACAATTTCATTTGTGAATAAACAGTAGAAAAAGTACAGGGTGTCCCAAAATATATGATACCATTTGAAATAACCATAAAAAGCAAATACCTTAACCAATTTCTTTGATTTTTGTCTAAGTTATATAGTTAATTAGTAGTACTTGTACTTGATAATAAATTTGAAACAACATTTATCATATCATAGTTTTATTAAGGAGGTTGGAAGAGGTCTTGATAAAAACTATATGAATTTTGTTGTTTGTTTGGTTTTTTGGGGTTTTTTTGGTCAGACATTAAACCTTTGATTTCTCCCCTAAGGGCTTGGATAAATAAACGTAATACTATATTTCATAGACAGAAAGTACATGTATAATGGTGCATTGTTTTTATGTGTTTGTATGTTGATCCATCAGCAGCTTGTTGGAAGGATAAAAAGAGTACTAATAAGGCTAGGGTAATCAAACCTGGTATGTATAGTAAAAGGAAAACTTCTGTTATTTCTCAAGGTCAAAGATCAAGGTCATACTTCCTTGGATAATCATGAAGGAAAAATAGTATTGGTAAGGGTAGTATTATAAACTCTCTGTACATGTTTCCCATCATTATGGTGCCAAGTATATTTTATAAAGCAATAATGTTTTGTCAGTATGATGTTCAACAAAATTTAATCTTAGAATGAACACTTTATTAGTTCTCCTTGATATTGGAGAACATTGTCGGTGCCATATTTTGACCAATGGATGGTTTATTTGGATATAAATCTTTCCTTTGATTGCTAATGCACTTCTGAATAAGACAGGGATATTTCAAGTGTTAAACCTTAACATAGGTTGGACACATCCTGGAAAATATCGCTGAGGGAAGGGACATCCCCATGAAATTTCCTGTATTGCACAATGCACATGCAGATAATTTAAATAATATTGTTATAAATAAGACGAGACCATATATGTCAAAATGAATGTGAATAAAAAAGGTTACTGTATAAGTTATGGCTAAAGTCACTGTATTTCATTCTTCCTCAAGGTGGCTTGTTGTTACTGAATCGGTAGGGTGGAGCCGCCAAGTGAACTTGCCTGTAATGTGTGGTTCGCACCTGTAAAATCGCATCATTACTTTTCACAACTAATCACAACTTTTCACAACTAATCACCCACCATGGCTCATCATTATCTTCTGCAATCAATTTCACCCTTCCTGCTAATTAACCTTAATACACTGTGACCGTTTGATAATGATCTAAGAGAGACAACTCTAGTATCTAACTTTTTTTGAACTCATAATTGAACAAAAGCAGTGATATGTTTTTACAATAAATTACAGGAAATTAATTTAAATAAATTTAAGGACATTCCAGGAATAAAGAGGTTCTTAATAGGGCCTGTCTCATTCACTGGAAGAGAAAAAATTAAATATGCAAACAAATATCAGGTGTCATGGGGAAAAGAATTTGATTGGCTTGAGAATTATCAATTATTATGAGCCACTAAGAAGCGGGACGTTATTTGATATACATTTAAAGATTTACACTGTGTTTCTGTGGCATGAGAATTTTTTTCTGCAGGATTTGTTAATAAGTTGTTTCTTATGTAAAAGGAATTTCTTTTTCATCTAAATGGATATTTAAGGAGCTAATAATTTTGTATTCAGAATTGACTACACTTATTACCTGATTGATTGAATGATTATATATTGTTTAACATCCTGCTTGAGAATTTTTCACTCATATGGAGATATCATCATTGCTGGTGAAGGGCTGCAGAATTTAGGCCTATGCTCAGTGCTCAAGGCCTTTGAGCAGGGAGGGATCTTTATCGAGCCACACCTGCTGTGACACAGGACCTCAGTTTTTGTGGTCTCATCCAAAGGACCACCCCATTTAGTCGCCTCTTACAACAAGCAAGGGGGTACTGAAGACCTATTCTAACCCGGGTCCTCACAAGAGCTTATCACCTGATAAACCCACATGACATAACAGAGTGAGAACTAGGTCAATGTACATTCAAAGCTGTCTTCATCTAAAGTGTGGTGTGCTTTGTCATGATAAGTACAGAGTTGATTTACCTACCCAATCATATAACAATGAAAAGGAAGAAGTTTATATCATTAACAACTTTTTTTCTTTTCTTTTTTTTTTTTTTTTTTTTTAGATTTTTGAAATTTGTAAACAACCATTCAGAAATAATCAGAGATTTTTATCTTTAAGGTTTAAATTGTGTGCAATGGGATGTATTAGCATCAACTCTTCAATTGAGCATTGGCGAGGAAACTTCAAAAGTATCTTTAATTCATAACAAAACAATGACCTCTAATTTTTTAGACCAAGATCCCTATAAATGTATGTTTCCAGTAGTTTGATGATGATATATCCAATATTATTTGCATGGGTTTTACTTTACACTTCATAAATGGGATTTCCATTATGGTGAATACCATCTGATTGGTTGTGCTTCATTTCACTCCTCTGTACAATATCCCCGGGTAGTTTTACATAACATTAGATCACATGCTACAGGTCACAAGTTTACATTAATCTTAAAAGTGTTTTGTGTGACAGCTAAATTTTTGTGTATGACTTTCATATCAAAATTCCTTTTGGGGGTCAGTGCAAATAATTAGTGACATTGTTTAAGTTTAAGCTTTATCTTGAAAAAAATGTTTATATTTGCATCAAGAGAAATATCATGAAGAAGTCACCTCAAATAATCATTGTCACAAGCCATGGCTGAAATGTACGCTCTACATTTTCACCCATGGCTCTCTGCATGAAAATTTTCTCTCATAAACATACATGATGAGAATGATATAATTTATTGACCAATAAAATTCATGCTTGACCTAAATTTGAAGATCTGGTTTAGCATGTGTTTAAGTCAATAATGGCTGTGGCTATCAAAGCTTGTGCTTTATGTAATGAAAAATGAAACTATCTTTGACGAGAAGTCATATTCCCCAACACATCTGTTCGTTCATTTTTTGACTGTTCAATGTCGAAATTGCCATACCCGTAGACATACGAGTAGTTTACCGAAGAAGTGGAAGAACAAAAGTTTCAAGGGGTCAAGAGTAATTTGCTTTCATTCTGTAAACAGTTTAAATCTCCGACTAACCTGTACTTGGAAGCTCTGTGATTGACCAAATTGCATCATACATATTTTATGAGACACAAGAAAATTTTCACGCAGAGAGTCCCAGATAAAAAAGGAGACGAGCATACATTGTGATCTGAATAAATTGTTCTGTAGTCATACGGTCAAAGGACACTACTAAGATTTTTTTTTTTTGAATTGTTTCTGCCTTACATTTTCAGAAACTGCAGTTGCACGTTCACATTTGCTGCATTCCTTGGTATGATAAACAGGTTGCACAACATTTCATTGGAAACAGATACTTTTAGCTGTCTTAAAATTCTTAACTGTGAAGGAGGCTGGGTGGTCAACAAAAATTACCCATCAATTCCACGTAGAATTTTAAATATGATTTTTCTGAGCTATAAACTATTATCTAGTGAAGAAAACATGCATACATGTTCCAGCTTTAATGTTTAATCTACTGTATATACTCGCATACAAGTTGGTTTTTGGAGAGCAAAAATTTGACCCTGAAGTCTGTGTCCAACTTATATGTGCATAGTAATGCCATATATATTTTTCTTCTTGCACAGCTCACAACATTTGATGGGATTTTGAATGTATTAATTAAAAAGTTGACAAAACGTTTCGTCCTCTAGACACTTAGAGTCCTCCTAGGCACCTGATCCCACTTCAGGTATATCCAGGGGTCCATGTTTGCCCAACTCTCTAATTTGTATTCCATATAGGATTTATGAGATTGGGGGGGGGGGGGGGGGGGGGGCAGTATGACCATATAGTGAAAATGTATTAAACGTGAAATTTGTGGCTTCTAGGCCAGGGGTTTGGGTGCTAGAGTGGGGCCAATATGGCCATTTAGTGAAAATGTATAACAGTAATTAGGGAACATTAAAGTGATTTATAATTTTTTTTAAATTTTTAAGCTTCAAACTTCCATTTTTCTTTCTTCTGTAATGGAAGAGGAATTGTATATATTTTGAAATATTATAAACATGTGCCCAAAAGACTCCATTTTGAGCCTTATATGGAAATATGAGACTCCCTGTATGGGCGATAATGCTCAGGTGACCGTTAAGGCCTGTGGGCCTCTTGTTTTTGTTTGAGATCTACATATATATTTTAAGGCACACCAATTTGTAATCTGAGTCCGTCAGATTCGCCACATCAATTGAGATCAGTACTAGAGTCTTTCCTGGTACTTGTCCACTTGGCAAATACACATGGCATATAATGGACTCCCTCAAATGAATAGGAGGTGCAGGAAGG
Organism: Ostrea denselamellosa; assembly: GCA_024699665.1. NCBI lineage: Eukaryota > Metazoa > Mollusca > Bivalvia > Ostreida > Ostreidae > Ostrea > Ostrea denselamellosa. The sequence continues at coordinate 6,792,598 of JAMZEH010000043.1, read as the reverse complement.
GGGCTTGTAATGCTTTTTCAATACTCTCAGAATGTTTTCTTTTTTAAAAAGGGAAAGAAATATGAGGTATTTGAGGAAGAAAGAAAAGATCCATTATAAGAAGACTATTCTTGTAGAGTTTCATTGCTATCATCCACAGACCACAAGTGACTGACCTTTGAATGGTATCATTTTGCAAAAGAAATTCAGTTCATCTAAAATTTCACTTACTAATATTTACAATTCCAAAGTTTTTGCCTTTGATATCTTTACCAATTGTATTGATAGCCATTTCCTCATGAATGCGATGCAGATGTGAACAATGTGTGTATGAATCTTGATAATTATAGTACATCTATTTTAACAGGTAGGAAATCCAACAGAAATAATATATAAAAGTTTTAATTTCATTTTTGAAAATATGTGAGTGGATCAAAGGATCTAATTTTAATAAGATTGGCATGAACCTGTAGTGCTTCATGCTGACATGCTTTTCATGAAACATGCTTCAACTTTTTTTTACCCTAAAACAAGCAGAATAATGCAAAATGTTTGTTTGAATTATCTTTATGGAGCACCAAATTAACATAAACTCAAATAATTGAAAATATATTTAATTATTTGAAGGTATTATCAATTCATTTGATGTGTGCAACAATTCAAATAAAGATCTCTTCAAATAATTAATGATATCTTCAGTTCTAAATTGTTGTGTGCATCAATTAATTGTTGATAGCATTAATTATTCTGCTGAGTCGATGTGCACTATAATTGAATTGTTTCTTTCTTCAAATGAATTGATGATATCAACAATTGAATTGATGTGTGCTACAATTCAATTGAAGGGAGCAATAATTCAATTAATATGAGCAATAATTGAATTACTGTTCTCTTCTATTGAATTAATGATATCATTAATTCAATTGATGAGTGCAATAATTTTTTTGAGAGAACAACTATTTAATTTTAACTAGAGATATCTTCAATTCAACATATCCACCGCTGAAGTAAGGATCTCTTTAACTGAATTGTTAATTGCTCTCTATAAATGAATTGATGTGTGCATTAATTCCTTATGCAAAAGTGTTGTAAATAATTAAAGATATCTTCCATTGAATTAAAGAGATCATCAAATCATATATACCGAGTTAAACGTCTCCATATCAGTGAGAAATTCTCAAGTGAGATGTTAAACAATATACAACCAAGCAACTTTTGTGAGCAAGAATTCCACCACATATTGATGCATGCATCAACTGAATTGATGAGAGCAATAATTGAATTGATGTGCACAATAATTGAATTGATATGTGCATCATTTCAATTAATGAGAGCAATAGTTGACTTGATGCACACATAAATTCAATTGATGAGAGCAATAATTGATTTAATGCATGCATTAATTCAGTTGATGAGAACAACAATTAATTTGATGCATGCATCAATTCAATTATTATGCATAATAATTGAATCCATGCTATCTTCAAATAATTAAAAATATCTTCAATTATTTGAGTTTATTTGACACTCCATATATCTTTGCTAAATCTCAGATAATATTTGAGATATTTTCAGGACACCAATTGTTATCTTGTGATTCAATGATCTTGACCTGGTGACCTTAAACCCTATAACTTTAATACAATAAAGGCCATTCCTAAGTTATATATAAAGACTCTTCTTGTGAAGTTTTATTCACTGAAGTTCAAATAGTAATTATGATACCATGGAGAAGCCATTTCCTACAATTTTTAACCATATACTTGACCAGAAAATACAGGGATTATTTTTGAGTTAAGTTTCTTTCTTAAGCTCAAAAAGTATTTATAAGATGTCATCCAGAACCATTGTTTACCATGTGACCCAATGACCTTAACCTAAATTTTTATGACCTGAAAAGTATCATAAAGTCACATATGAAGTTTCATTTAATCCTGAAATGTTATTTGCAATATTATTAGGAAACCATTGAGAAATCATCCAGAAACCAAGATATTACAAACCAACAGAGGAATGGACAGACAACCAGACAGACTCATATGAAGAAGTGTGAACTATTTCCCTTGTTGAGAAATGATTTTGTTGACCTCCTAGTACGTAAAGGTATCAAACAATGTATTTTACTTTCTCGTACTTTCTCTGTAGAGTTTTTAAATGTCCGATGCTCTACTTGTACTCTTTGTTTATTCACACTGATTCATGTCAATGATTTGTAAATTATTACTGTTCGTGATCACAATGTGTTTTAGTGCCCCCTTTTCACTACAATGCACACAATCAAAGTGGGTTTATGTGTGTCATGTATTAAAATTATTTTTTCTGATCATACCCAGACCTTGGATTTTTAAACTTTGACAAAGTTCAGCCATTCAGAAGTTGATTTGGGTGCTGTGTGTTATTTTCATTTTTAAATAAACATGGTAGAGGCTGATGGAATTTGTGTATCTGCAACAGTCCTGAATAATTAAGAAAATTGTCTAGATTGTTTGAACTATGGGGGTATATAAACAATGGAAGAAAAGCTGATTATATGAAAATGACTCCAATGTGTCCATTGTTTATGTATCTTTTTTCCAGACAAAATTTTGGCATAGAGTATATTATATGTCTTCATTCTGCTGAAATGTTTCCCTACACTTGACAAACAGGCTTTCATAATTTTGAAAAAAAATCACCAAGTTGGTGACAAACTGACATCTCTTTTACTATCTTCACCCTGGTGGTGCTTTGTGTTACACATACATTAATTAGATTCTTTGTGTTTTTGTGTTGGAAAAATGCAAGCATGTTAACATGTTTTGCTGCATTTAATTTCCAGCATTTTTTGACTATTTTTCAGTTTCATTTCTGGCATTTGATTTTTCCATATATCAAGCATTTTTAGCTCACCTGAGCCAAAAGCTCAAGTGAGCAAGTGTGTTCAAACTTTGTAATATGGCAGTTAGTCAGTAGCAGAGATGTAATTTGATCTTAATTTATCTTCTCCCCCAGAATCATTGAACCAATTTCATTGAAACTTGGCATAGAAATCCCTAGGTAAAGGGGATCCCAGTTTGTATAAATGAAAGGCCATCTTCCAAGGAGATATAATTAAGAAAAGGCAAAAATAGGGTTGGGTCACTTAAAAATCTTTTGTAGAACCACTGGACCAGAAAAAATGAAACTTACATAGAAAGATCCTGACATAGTGATCAAATCATAGCCCACAGGGGTAGTATGAGTCACAGTTGGTAAACAAAGTTTTATATGAGAATATAGGGTATGAGATGGGGGCTTTAAAATCTTATATGAAGTGCAACAGGGCAATGATTACTCATTTTAATATGATCCATCATCAAGGACTACAGATTAATTTTTTTTTCAGTTTGTGGCCTCCAGGGGATAGGGCCACAATTGGGGATCAAAGTTTTATATTAATGAAAAGTCTTCTTAAAATTTTCTCATGAATCTCAAGGCTGTGATAGGCAAGCGACCTTGGGTAATGCAAATTCCAGTTTATTTAAATCACAGCCATGAAGGACAGGGCGAGACCATAACAGATCAAATTTACTTGGCAATATATAAAATCTTTTTCTCAAGGGCACCAGGACCAGGATTAGTCATATTAATATGCAAGCATCTTTAAGAGGTGGAGATTGAAGGTTGATCAAATCAATTCCCCAGGAGTACGTTTGGTCCACAATATGGATTCAAAGTTTTTATTGGGAATATCTGGGGGAGTGTTAAATCTTCTCAAGAACAACAGGGTGATTAGTATTATCCAATTATCCCCAGGTAGTACAGATTCAAGTTTGTCTTAACGAAAAACTTTTTGGAGCATCGACTGGCCATTCAGGCCTTTGTATCTGGTCTGGTTATTTGATCATAAGAGAAATTCATCTGCCCAAATCCAACACAAAGTATTACTTATTAGCACACCTGAGCTGAGAGCTCAAGTGAGCTTTTCTGATCACCCATTGTCCTGTTTGTCTTTCCATCTGTTTGTAAACTTTACACATTTTTCACTTCTTCTCCAGAACCACTGTGTCAATTTCAATCAAACTTAGCAAAAAGCATCCTTGGGGGAAGGGGATTCACATTTGGTCAACTGAAGGGCAACACCCTTCTCTAAGGGGAGATAATAGCAGAAAATACACTGACAAATTTTAAAAATGTTCTTCTCCAGAACCAGTAGGCCAATTTCTACCAAACTTGATTCAAATCATTCTTTAGCAAAGAGAATTCAAGTTTGTTCAAATGAAAGTTCATGCCCATTCAAATTCTATTTTTCCATTTGTAATTATTACAATGCTTAACTAAGTTATTTCTAATGGTCAGGAAAAATTTTAATAACTTTTGTTGAGTTATATAGAGAGATATAGAGCTCATAATTCTTTGATATGTAAGCAAGGCTTGTGTCATGTTTTTGTTTACATAGGCTAAATATACTAGTAAAAGTTTCATTCAAAGCAGACTTTTCTATTTACAAGTTAATTCTGGACACAAACAGCTTCTAGTGTTTGTTACAGCTTATTTATTTTAAACATAATATTTTCTATTAAGCAATTTATATTTAAACAATAACATGGCACAAGCCATGTTTATGTTGATTAATTAATTGATTGATTGTTTGTTTGTTTTACATCCATTCAAGAATTTTTCACTCATATTGAGACATCACCAGCTGTAGGTGAAGTACCTCAAATTTAAACCTATGCTTAGTGCTCTGGGCTGTTGCAGTGGGGGTGGGGGTTCTTTAACGTGCCAATGCCTACCATGACATGGGACCTCCGTTTTTAGGGTCATGTCCAAAGACCCCTGATTCTCATTTCTAAATGCCAAACGTTTGGCGAAGGAGCAATCACTACCTATTTTTGCGTCTTAGGTTTGACGCGGCCATGTCACGAGTGGGGCTTAAACTCAAGACCTCCCGGTTATGAAGCGAATGCTCTAACCACTGAGCTACCACCAACAAAGATTTGTGAGTCCTCGTTGTCTCTTGTAACTCAACAACTGATATTCAGAGTTTGGCTGACCAGAGCTAAACATTGTAAACATTATAAATGGAAAAATAAAATTCGGAAATTTTCAGTTCAAATTGTGTCCATGCCCCTTTAAGTGTAACATTAAAATTGATTATTTTTTTTACAAATCAAGATTAAGTGCATCACACACCAACAAAATTTGATTATTTATGCACTTAGTTACTGATTAACCAGCCCCTAGGGCTGTAGTCAAAATTTAACTTATTTTTATTAAGATAAATAATCATTTGGAAATAAAATGATACCTAGTTATTAAAGTGACAAATAGAAATTTACGTCCATTGTTTCATATTACCCAGATCATGGTTTGGCATCAAGCCAAGTAATACCAATGGATTCAGGCATTTTATATTTACATTCACTGAATCTTTTGTCATATATTTCTATTGAAATTGACATTGCTTTCATCATAGACAATGAATACATGTTTGTTGCAAACTAGTTCAATTCAGTTTTTTAGTACCACCTGTCTGCGTAGTCATTGCCAAATATGGAGTGTTGCCAAGGTCAAATGGTGTTTTGGCTGTTCCATTTAAAGTAACGAAATGGTCAAAGATATGATATTTTGGTATTTAAATATAGCTTATATTTTTTAAAAATACATAAAAATATAAATATAAACAATAAAATGTCTTTCTTTGTTTTACTGGGTTATGAAGGTAGCAATCACTGAAGAAAAATTTGCATAACAATTCTTTTTTTCAGGTTACTTTCTACTAAAACTGTATTTTTGACTAAATAAAGTAAATTTGAAAGTTTTCAATTTCAAAAATATTATTATACATATCCTCTACTTTTCATTCATATCAAATTTTCCTTCATTTCTTCCTTAAAAACATATATATATATATATATATATATATATATATATATATATATATATATATATATATATATATATTTCATTAATTAGTTTGTGTAGTAGGAGTATGTCTATTGCCATTGCATCTTGTTTACTTGGATGTAAACTTTGATGATAGATAAACTTTGAATACTCAGGTGATGGTAAAAGGCGTTACTTTGAAATAGATTTCTGATATTGTTCAAGATTGATTGATTGATTGTTTGTTTGTTGTTTTTCGCCTCACTCAACAATTTTTTTAGTTATCTGGTGGTGCTCTAACCATTCAACCATGGAGGCCCCTAATATTGTTCAAGATAAACCTGTGAAATAGCTATCTTCATTACAGGGAACCAAGTTAAATTAAAAAAAAATCTGTATGTTAAGCTCATAATTTGGCCAAATGCTGCCAGACCTTGATACAGAAGTTTGATTCTTTACATTAAATCATTATTTGGCACAAGTCATTGATTTGAATTTACATTTGCAAACCTATAATTTAAGAGTATGATTTTAAGAGGTATTAATATGGGTCATAAGACTTACTATTTTAAAGAGAGAGCTCTTTAGTTCAAATATTGTTTCCTTTGAATCGTTAATACAAGCATAGTAAACATTAGAGAAGCTGGGAGAGGCAGCTCACAGTTTGTGATTTTCTTGTGTCAGTGTTGAGTGCTTATGAAACTGAATTAATACATAGATCAATTTCTGCCTTAATTTGTTGGCGGATTTGAATGATATATTTGTCGTAGAATCCAATGTCTGTGATCAGCTACATCCATGCTGTGGGGATCAAATGAATGTATGAAATCCGACATAAATGGCATCATTATGATATTGTAACAGATGAAAAAAAAAAACCAAAAACAAAAACAAACTGATAACGTAGATGTTGCATTATGGATATGCTGTCAGTTAAAGCTATATATTGGAAATGATTGGGTTCTCAATGAAAATTGGCTTGCACTGATGAGATGATGATATCTTTAATCTTTGGTTTTGCACCATACATTGCAGGTGATGTTTCTGAAGATGTGCACTTTATGTGGTACAATGATAAATTACAGTAGCAGCAGAAATATTCATGGAGGTTTAAATTTTATTAATTCCGTTGGCAACATTTATCAATGAATTTAAATCATTGATGAATTCTTAACCCAAATATTCATGAATGCAGAGTTGCTTCTTGTTTTTCATTGGTAAATAAACATATTTACATCATCAAACAGTTAAAGTGCTTTCACCATTCATAACACAGCACTTACAGTAGTTCAGTGGTGGAGCATTCACTTCATAACCAGGAGGGCATGAGTTCAAGCCCCGCTCGTGCCATGGCTGTGTCAAATCTAAGATGTAAACATAGGTAGTGATTACTCCTTCAACAAATGCTTGGCATAAGAAGTGAAAATTATGTGTCTTTTGCATATGACATAGATATCAGATGTTCCGTTTTGCAGCAGGCATTAGCACATTAAATAATCCTCATTTCTATAGCAGTAAGCACAGCACATAGGTCTAAATTTGTGGTACTTTACCTACAGCTAGCAACGTCTCAGTATGAGTGTAAAATTCTTGAAGAGATGTAAAACAACTAAACAACACAATAAATTAAAGATGCTTTTTGAAGTGACTTTTTACACCATTGTCTATCCATTCTCAAATCCACTGTTTATTTGTAATCGGGGGTTCATACAATCGTTTCTAATTACTTTCAATTAATAGAAAATTGGAATGGGAAATAATTGTGTCAAAGATTCTGGATCTCTGTGTATGCAATATTTTCATCAATTCAAACTACATGACATTATTTAAAGTTGAATATGCTGTAGATATGGATCCTTCAGATGAGACCACAAAAACCAAGGCCCCGTGTCACGGCAGGTGTGGCACGATAAAGATCCCTCCCTGCTCAAAGGCCATAAGTGCTGAGCATAGGCCTAAATTTTGTGGTCCTTCACTGGCAATGGTGACGTCTCCATGAGTGAAATATTTTTCAAGGGGGACATTAAATCAATCGATCCACTTTCAAAAACTGTTACTCAACAACCTAATGTGTTCTTTATTCTGGCCAGCTGAATCCTGTTTCGAATTAATACACTCCATTGTCTTTAAACAATACATCAACTGTATGCAACGACCAGTTGAAGTGGCCCAATTTAATATCACTGATAAGCAAATCAACTCAAATTTTCTCCATTAAGCTGTGAGGAAGCCAGCCAATAAATTTCTGTTTAATGATAGGCTTAAAGCAATACAATCAAGATGTAAAACAACCAATAAAATAGCATTGTATATTATATGAATCAGGATTATTCTATAGCAATGAACTTGTAAAACCATTTTTAAAAAAGCCAATTTTTGAAATATTGGCTTCCAGGACAGTATCTCTCATTCATAATTTATAATATGCATTGGCTGCAGTGGTCACAGGTTTGGAATGAAGTCTCTGCATTTTAAAAATGTCTGAAAAACATCCACCTAAAGTTAAGCTCACAGATTCTTCCAGATAAAGACACAAATTCACAATAATGAGCATTGGAACATGAAATTGCATTTCCATGTATTCAATTTCTGTCTTCCTGGAAGTTATACAAAATTATGCACAGAGGTAGCGTTCATATATAAGCCATTGGTAGTGAGTGAGTGATGTAAAACAAGCAAGAAAAATCTCTACTTTAATCGCAACAAAGTTGAATTGGCATTAAAACATCAAAATTTTCACCCCATGAAAAGTTGTATTTTTATATTAGAATTATTAACTTTTTTCAGAAATAGATTGATTGATTGATTGTATATTGTTTAATGTCCCTCTTGAGAATCTTTCACTCATATGGAGACATCACCATTGCCAGTGAAAGGCTGCAAAATTTAGGCCTATGCTTGGCACTTATGGCCTTTGAGCAGGGAGGGATCTTTATCGTGCAACAATTTAGCAGACAGCATCCTTGGGTGATGGAGATTCATTCTTGTATAAATGAAGAGCAACATCCTTTTCCAAGGGGAGATAATAGCAAAATAACAAAAATATACTGAACATTTTTTTAAAATCTTCTCCAGAACCAGCTGGCAAATTTCAATCAAACTTGGTACAAATCGTCCTTGGGTGAAGGGGATTCAAGTGTGTTCAAATGAAGGACCATGTTCCCATTAAAGGGAGAGATAATTAGAAAAATGCAAAAATAGGGTGAACCACTAGTCCTAAAATGTCAATTTACATGAAAACTTCATGACATGTACATGGCAGCTTTCTGACATAGTGCAGATTCAGTTTTGTTAAAATCATGGCATAGTGGGGGAGGGGGAACCACAGTAGGGGATTAAAGTTTTACATGCAAATATATAGGACAGATGTTTAAATATGGTCCATGGTGACTCAGGTGAGCAATGTGGCCCAGCCCAAGGGCCTCTTGTTCTACTTCTTCCCTGGAAACATTGTGCCAGTCTTTAAACCAAGTAGCACAAAGCATCCTTTGATAAAAAGATTCCAGTATGTTGAAATGATGGCTCATGCATGCTTCCATCCACGAAACAATAAGAAATTAAGATATAGAGAAAAAAAATAGGATAAAGTGCTTAAAATTTCTTTTTAAGAACCACTACCCCCAAAAATCTGTAACTTGGCAATGCATGAAAGTATTGAAGATTTAAGTTTGTTCAAACAATGATCCCCATCCAGGGTGAGGTGGCAATAGGTTCAGGTCTAGCAGGAGTTTTAAATATTTTTTAAGATAAATTTCTTCTTTTTGATTAAATAAAGAAAATTTGAAAGTTTTCATTATTGACAGGGCTTCAATAAGGGTTGATAAAGTTTTACTTTATAGACATATCTAGTGTGTTAATGGAAAAAAAATCTTCTCAAAAGTTTAATTTGTCAGATTGATATTGAAGATCTTCGTGTGATGTAGATCTAAAGCTTTGTTCAAAACATGACCTCCAGGAATTGAATGAGGCCATACTAGGGGTAGAAATGATTTGAATAAATAATTGTATGAAAATTTCTTTAATGATTTCCAATTCTAGATAGCTACATTAGTACACAATTAGTCAATTTGCTTTTCCTGGAGTCCTGATCAGACAGTAATGGGAGTTTCAAGTTCAGTGGGAATTTGAAATGCAACTCATCAGATCAGGTGAGCATTGTGGCCTACCTGTCTCTTTAGGACATACAGACTGATACCTAAATTAATGGCCATTCAGAGCTTTAAATATGCAGAAAGTTGACAATAGAAATCCCAGTACAATTTTGTACACATTTTCCAGATAAATGTTTATATTTTGTAATTAACCCAAACATGTGTAATACTACTGGTAATAATGTATGACATGTTTATTGAGTTTTCATCCATGAAAATACAATCTTTAAAGTAAACTCATATCAATCAAAATGGGGAACTGTAATTAACGAGGTGTTAATTGCATTGGCTGTTCTATTAATAAATATTTTTCCCTTGAAACTTCTTACTTTGTCATTGTGTTGTAGAAGTATTAATAAATGTAGTTAAAATTAATTACTCAGATTACCTCATTACATAAACACAACACCGGATAAAAAAAAAAATAGATCAGAACTGGACTGTGTTTGCCCTTTAAATTCCCCAATACCATGTGGTCAAGCAACAGTTCTCATGGAGGTCACTAAGGTTGCCAGAGGACAGTGGTAAAGCATATAAGCATATGGTCTATTTATAGACATGCACTTTAGCAGCTATCTTAATGGTAGATCCTCATTGTGTGATATAGGAGAAATCATTGATTAATGGTACAGTGCATTTTTTCTCTCTGTGTGGGTTTTTACCATATGAGCAGTTGGCTAGCATTCACAGTTCTCTTCATTCAATATTTCCTTGCTGGAGCATGATCCAGAGTTAGGTAAGTGCACAGAAGTCAGTGTAATCATTTGATAAACTGTCCCAGACTTTTTGTACAGAAGGTTAACATATTCTTCCCAGTTGAATGTGTTCCTGTGTCCGAGGTGTATTGTTGAAAATCTCTGTTGATTTTGTAGATGTATAGGTAAACATCATTCTCTGTACTTGAATGATATTGGTATTTTTTTTAGTTCGACATGACCCAGATAGCTTTTCACAAGGTGAACCGAGTGCGTACTTGATGTACTTTGCATTTTTTTTTGTGTATACATACACACAGAGCTTGAGGAATGTAAATGAGAGGAAATTCGCAAGACTTACCTCTCCAATCAATATTTGAATGAAAGCTGTGATTTAATCCTCTTGCATAAAGATTATACTGGTAAGTGTTTTGAATGGATGATAAGTCAATAGGATTAATATGATTGTTAAAAATTTTGTAACACAAGTGTTAATGATATTAAAGTAGTGAGTGCAAGAACTTGGATAATTGAACAAAATCATTAGACTGGATCATCCAGGATAACATTGTAATGACATGTTGAACAGGTTACGCATGTATGTATGTTGAGAGTGCAAGGATTAGGATTCACGGGTTTACAGGAAATTGCATATATATATATATATATATGCAGATTTTTGTCAGTTTAGGGAGATTGCTTCAATTATCATGTACAATTTTGTCAATCAATTCTCTGTCAAAACACAGTAATCAATACATGACCCAGTCATATCATTTACTGTAGGAGTCCATGTTTGTTTTAGATGTTTCACAGTGTGAGTAGTTTTCAGTGATTATTCGAATGCTTCAGAGAGTTTGAATTTCAGTTGAATGGAATTAGTATACGCTATGTTGTGATGCTTTTGTTAGGGATTATGTCATTATAGCTAGGAATGCTGGTACATATGTTATAGTCAAATTGTATCTATATGAGGAAAACTAAGTTTTAACGGATAACTATATAAGGAAAATTTATGAAAGATAGCAGAACGATTTTTGAAGAAAAACAGTGGCTTGGAATGTTGACACAACCAGATGATTCACCTGATTTGCTGAGTATATTCTTAGTCTTTAATTAATACTGATTCATAATGAGATCCATCTTAAGTAATTACCAAAATTCTTATTTGTTATTCATTTTCAATGATATGCTAGGGTAATTAATGCATGTAGTATAGATACTTTCATTGTTAAGACCTCACTAAAGCCTCTGTGAAAACTGAGGTCTGTGTAGATTAAATGTATTGTAATGCTCAGTGAAATTGTTAGTTGATGTGTATTAACAGTGCCCTAAAAGATAAAAAAAGAAGTGTGTGTAATATAAGGATTATCACTTCACATTAGAAGACTTGTCAAACAATACCAATTTCTAAGCTGTATAGATCTAAAACAAGTGTTACTATGTGTCTCCTCTGTCAGGAGGAGACATTTGCTTTTGTACTTTCTGTCTGTCTGTCACAATTTTTTTTAATGCTTCTCCTTCTGTATGGCCTATTGGATAGACTTGAAACTTTGTACAATGCTTCATTACACATTGTAGATGTGCATATTGTTGGGATGTGAGGATTCAATTATTTTCCAAAACGTTATAGAGGATCTGAGGGGTGGGGAAAGTAAAATAGCTTGTGAACATCTCCTATATGGCTTATCCAATAGACTTGAAACTTTGTACAGTGCTTCATTGTCATTTGCTTATGTGAATATTGCCAGGACAGGAGGATCCAATAGTTATCCTTTAAGTTATAGTGGATCTGAGAGGGGTGGAGGGTGTAAAATAGCTTGTGAACACTTCATCTGTATGACATAGAGATAGCCTTGAAATTTTGAGCAACACTTTATTATCATTTAATGATGTTCTAATGTTTTCCTACAATTTACAGTGGATCAAAGAAGAGTGTTTTATAGCTTTTTTTGTACAAGGTTATGTTCACTTCAGCATAACAGTCATTATTTTTGTATCATGTACAACAATGAGATTGGTCACATTGAGGTTGAATCTTTTCTCCATCTTTTTCCTCAGTGTGCAAAGTGCAATTCATAATTAATATCTATGTCCGTGCTTTTTCTCCTCCATACCATGCAGTATATTCAATCTGGGGAGCTGAGAAAATTTAACATTTGTGTTTAACAGAAACAAATCATATTTTCATATTTGTTATGGGTTTACCTTTTTGAGTGGTTTTTCTTCAAACTTTTGAGCTATTATGAGAAAAAGAAATCATATTTGAAATGTTTCTTCAACCCTTCTGGTTTGTTTGATTCATTTTGTAAGAAATTATTTAAATATCCCAATTTCAATCATGGTATCCATGACAAAATTTTATGACCTTGACATTCTGATTGACCCTGGCCTCACATTTAGATGAAGGTCATTTTGAGCATCATGTGAATGTGATCCCTCCTGATTATAGACCTATATATCCATTGAGTATTTTGGGAATCTAATCTAGCTTATTGGGTATGTTGATTAAGTACAATAGAAAATGTGATAATTTGCATAATGGCTTTGCCCTTATACATAATTATCACATTTTCCATAATTGTAGTTGATCACCTCATATTTTGCCGTTATGCGAATTATCATGTTTTCCATTGTATTTAATCAACTCACAACAGTCTAGACAGTATGCGATTCTTTACATTTATATTTGAAATAAAAATGAAAATATGAAATCAACATATAAGAAGTAATACCTAATAGAAATCATAGTCCACAGCTACTGACGTCCTTCGTTTGCATGAACTGAGAAATTTACATCCAATTGTGTATATGGGAAACATAACACAACTGGAGCTTCAAAGGGTTAATATATTGCAGAGAAAACAGCGGAAATATAAATACGTACCAGTATTCTTAATCATGGAAATATTTCAAATGCAAATCCATATATATGCCTTAATTAGCTATGTAAGTCTATATATTGTATTTTGGTACATGTAATAACCAATTATTGTAATTTATTTTCACCCAGCAAATGCTTTTTTATTTTGCAATAATCATTAATTAGCAGTCTTTTTTTTCTTCAGTGGGAACATTATTCATTCCTGGTACAAGTTGTATGAAACTAGATTGTTTGTAGTGTAATGCTGATCCTAGCTAAATAAGGACATACATTTACTGAAGCATCAACTAGTTATGCATTTTACCTAGTATTAAAGCAACTTGTCCTTATACTTAATCTTATTTTGAAAGAAAAGCCTGGTTGATTTTTTTTAGATGTTATAGGCAATTAAAGATCTTTAGCTCATCCTGTGTAATTCACTGCTGTATAAGATGATAATTTATTATTGAAATTTAGTCACTCTGGTGATTTATTTCTACTCAGATTACCTATCTGCATCTGTCATTGTGCATCGTCTGTTAACAGTTAAACAATTTTAATTGAGGAAACTGCCTATCATTGAAATATATACTATTACATTTTATCTATATTTTTTCTGTGATAAGTTGATATTTGTCATTTTTATTTTTTATTATAATTATATATATATATATATATATATATATATATATATATATATATATATGAAAATAGAAGTCTTTACAGTCGTGAATGGTATCGAACACATTACCCAAAATGCTCCAATTACAAATCACCGTTGTGTCCTCCAGCGGTTTAGACACTCGACCAGTATTTGAAATAATCTAATTGCTTTGTGTTTCATTTATAACCTATGTTAAGTATACTGATACTTTAAAAACAAATTGACATATTCTAATTCTTTTTGAGAGTAATTTTATTGTTGTCTTTCCTATCTTTTGTTGCCTAGTTTGCCCATTTTTGGTAGGAGTCATCCTTGAGGACTCCTGCACCCCCTGGGCAGAATGTGCCAAATTTTTGCAAAACATTCAATTACCATCTTTTGTAATGTTATCTATGCTATTGATAATAGATTAAAATTAAATGAATATTTAGAAAGAGCAGATAGCTGTAAATTTCGTGATCTTAGAGGTAGGGTTTTGGTACCAGAATGATGCAAAAATGGTCATTAGGTAGTCGAGGTTCTGGGGTCTTTACCCCTCTATGCCCCACCAAAATCACCTGGCAAAAAAAAAATGACCACACATTAAATTATAAAATCATGGAGATTTTGGGGGGGTTCACCTCACCACCACTATTAACAAGGCTGTCCCAGACTCCCTGCCTCACTTTACTGATTTACTTCCAACACCTATGAACAATTAGAGTGTATGATCATTGCTTGATCATTATGATCATTACTTGCTAAATAATGATGGTGGTGACAAGTTGATTTCTTTTCTGAGTGAAAATGTTATAGGTCAAGGTTATTTATATTCAGTAATGAAATGTGACAATCCCAGAAACACCATATGAAGAGCAACATTTGATAGTAAATAGTGAGGATTGGAAGATGCTTTGTGATCACTGTGTCAATACAGCACTGCTGACAATGTGAATAATATCATTTGACCATTTTAGCCTTGTATTTGCTAATACACAGATATGGTGAAGAAATGCTTTTTGGATTTTAGTTCCAATGGTCAAGGTCAGTTATCAAATATGGTAATGTTTTAGGCATTATATAAAGGATAGAATTTGACCTTGCCACAAGGTTGATAGATTTTATATAATTTCTGATTTCAAAAAGTCAAAGGTCAAGCTTTTGCTGCATTTGCTAACACTGTCTTAGTGCAGCATGCTATTAGTTGGAAGAGGAGAATGCTTAATGAGATTTGGATAAACAGATCAAAGTAAAAGATGAAGTAAATGAGTTAATGTACTGGTGGACACTGTGACCTTTATTCTCATACTTGCATCAAGCAAGAGAGTCAGATAGCTGTAAGAGACATTATTTATCGACCATGGGTTTCATACTCAATATTACTGTTATAAGAGACCTTTAGAAGAATGCAGTTGATAAGAAATTTTTTTTTGTAAATTTGAAGTCATGGGTCCAAATCCAATTTAAGACTTTATCCCCTGCGATATATTTTGTAGAAATTACCGTTTCTCTTGTATTGATGTAAAGTCATTTGAAATGAATGCAGCTGAGTTGTGCATGACTTTCTAATGGCTGTCTCCTGTAAAGGAAAAGGATGGGGTTTTTTTTAAATGCTTACAGTGTTTTGATATTTCTTTCTTTCTAACGCATGCTTATTGAATTTGGAAAAAATAACATCAAAATAAAACAAATTGGAAATTTGTTTTAAAATTAGCACTGTATAAACCATAACGTAAAGAATAGCCAGTCTCATTAAGGATGGTTTTGCTTCCATACACACTGTTGGATGGAAGTGTACTGTCCTATGCTTATGAAGGTAAACTCCATCTTGTGTAGAAAGGTAAATCCTTCCAGTCATTAGAGTCAAACTAAGAATAGATAACCCCCCCCCTACATTTCACATTCAAAATTCTCTGATGTGGGTGTTGGAGACATGCAGTGTATGCACAGACCCGTAGCATAGCTTTTCAGAATGGGACGAGGGTCATTTCAGTAAAAATATCAATTAATACTTCACTACTGTTTACTCTGGCAGCCATACAAACATGGGAGGTGGTTCACAACCAATTAAATTTGCATGTATGAAATTAATGGAAAAATTACATTGTAAAAAAGCAAGCAAGCCCCCCCCCCCCCCCCCCCCCCAGCAGTTTGTTACTGGGCATTTTTTAGCCACAAATTTGGGGACAAGTATATAGTATTTGGCACTGGGAATAGTATTTATTTATCATTGCAAGTTACATTAGGTAAAAACACCACTGTTACTGTGCAGTACAGTGCAGTATCCGAAGCCTTATTAGATATGCAAGTTTATTTTTGATATGATGCATTTCCAATAATGTGTTTACCAATTGAAGTGATATCCACTTTCTCATGAATGTGTGTATAAATCTTGATAAATATAGTACAATTATTTTAATGGCTGGTAATATTCCAACAGAAATGGAATTAAAATTTAAATATCAAAAATAAATTTCATTAAAATACATTAGGGTATGAACAGAACACTTCACGACAGCATTCTTTTCATGAAGTAGGCTGGCCTAAAGTGCCACATTTGATGCCATCATGTATTTTCAAAACTGAAATTTATTTTTAAAATAAACTTTCTCTCTTAACAGAGATTGATTGATTGTTGTTTTCTGCCACACTCAACAACTTTTCAGTTATTTGGTGGTGTCCAGGTTTTTATTGGTGGAGGAGATAACCTAGATACAATGTACCTGGGAAGAGACCACCGACCTTCCAAAAGTAAGCTGGCAAACTTTCTCACATATCTCGGTATGAGTGAGAATCAAACCCGCACCGACTAGAGGTGAGAGGCCTTGTGATTTTGAGCGCGATGCTCTAACCACTCAGCCATGGAGGCCCTTACTCTCTTAACAGAGAGAAATATGAAGAAATTATATATTTTCCCAGAATTATCATATTCTTATAGTTGTAGGGTGTTTTCTACATGATAGTCCTGCCTGACAAATTGATGGGAATGCATGGTATGACATGGAACTTTGCACAGTTAAATCTATTTCTTTATATTTAAATAGTTTAGAACTGAAGAATCAGAATCTAATACCTAGTCAGTTACAGCAGGAATTTAGGTTTTCCAGTATTAATGTGTAGATAATGATGATCTTAACCCCTTTGTGGTAATGGAGGTTCATCTCACAATTGACAATGTTGTTCTGAGACACTAGTGTATTTAGCATGTGTCACACAATTGTTAGGGCATTCTTGAAACACTGATCTTGATTATGGATTACTCCATTTACCTGATTAGGATATAGAGCTCATAGTGGGTGTGACCACAGGGGATGATTACTCATCCTAGACACCTGATCCCACCTCTGGTATATCCAGGGGTCCATGTTTGTCCAACTTTTGTTATGTATTCCTTGTAAGAGTTATGATTGATTGATTATTCATTTTACATCCTGTTGAAAATTTTTCACTCATATTGAGACGTCACTTGCTGTAATACCACAAATTTAGACCTATACTTAGTGCTCAGGATCGTGCAGCAGTGAGGGTTCTTTAATGTGCCAACACCTGCCACAACACCTGCCGCAATACATTACCTCCGTGTATTAGGTCATATCCAAAAGACTCCTGATTCTCACTTCTAAATGCCAAATGTTTGCTGAAGGAGCAATTACTACCTATTTTAATGTCTTAGGTTTGATGCAGCCATGGCATGAGCGGAGCTTGAAATCATGACCTCCCGGTTATGAAGCGAATGCTCTAACCACTGAGCTACTGTGTCCTGTTGTAAGAGTTATGATATTGATCTCTGTTTGTTATTTCACCTTTTCATATGCATACATGTTTTCAAGTTGTCTGTGAAATTTCATGAAGTTTATAGGTACCCTAGGTCCAAGACTTTGAATTCTGAATGAAATTTATGACCTGTATGATGTTACAGAAACCATATCCGCAAAATTACATCTCATTAAAACTGACATATTGGCTATATAGATGAAGCAGGCCATGCTCCGCTAAAATTGGTCCCCATGAATTTAAAATTGAAATTGCATGGGGAAAACACCAAATAATAATTCCTACTGCAATATTTACTACAAAAAGACAAATTGTCAGTTCTGATTCTGATGGATGACACATCTATGTCATTGTGATGTCACCATATTTTACTGCCGCCTTACAGGGGACACCCGTCTTGTTGACCAATCAAAACGTAAATTACAAGTTACAAGTTAGGAAAGACTTATTATTATTATTACATTGATTATCACGATAACCAGTCATTTCAACTTTGGCTGCCATGGTATTTTGCTGTTGCCATATGGTATTTGCCGTTGCCAAGATAAAGTCATCTTTGTAACCACAATGGCTCAATCTCCAGACACCTTAATTTAAGCATAGGAGTTATTACATATCCAAAGATCTTAATTCGGTATTATAACCATTTCTTTTGATTGGTTGAAGTTATTCAAGCCAGTTGAGTAATGAAGGCTTCTGAGAACAAGAGAGGATGAAGGTTTCCAAAATGAAGTAGTATGGTTATATCATTCATTAGAATCAGTTTTCAAAAAGATGGTTACCTAACGCAAAGCAATATGTGTTTAGCGGCCACTTTGTATACTAGCTGTTTCAATTGGTTTAATGTCTGTAGCTATTAATGTTCCGATCAATTAGATCACAATATTCATTACATTACATAACATTTCAATGAAATAGTCCCCCCATTTTTTTTTTCATGATGGATTTATCTGTTGTGTGATTAACAGAGCATTACTAACAGTCTTCAAAGTGGAGCTTTTTTAGGACAAATATTATTGAACAAATTGTGTATGTTTGCGTTTGGTGATCATAGCATAAATGTGAACTTCACAGACAGGAAGCTTTGGTGACGTCAGTGACTTATATTTGCTTTATCAAACTCGCTGAGGTGTGTAGGTCTAGGACCTAGGCCCTTGTATTGCTGTCGGAAAAAATCACATTAAACATACGATTCATGACTACCGTGTTACAGAGAATCCTGTAAAAGTGCTCCCTCAAACTCGGAATCTAAGTTTAGGCCAGTGTTCTTCCTGAATTTAAAATTAACATGTGTTATTACCAGATTTTGATGTGGTGGACAAGAGTGATCTTTATGTATCTGCACATGTTTTGAATTCATTATGAGGTGTTACCTTGTTGATAGACAAGTCCTTTTCATCATATTATAACTGATTATATAATTCTTGATAAATATTTTTAGAACAAAATTTTAAGAGTTAATAAATTTTGATAGAAGTAATAACAATGTGACAAATATTATTGTGATTTGTAAATTTGGATGAACTTAAAGCAGTTTAAATTAAGTGTAATTATTATTATGTATGAGATTGATAATTTCTGGGAATCATATCTTTGAGAAATTTGATAATGCATATGTAATATCCATGACCGAAAATGGCAGTTGATGAACTTTACCCAGTGAGATAGTAAATATAACAATGGTTTCAAACTTCTGTAATACAGACATACCTTTAGTTAATTTATATGTATTAAACATGACATAATACAAGACATTTCAGTCATATGATGTAAAAGTTGAAATGTTAAAGCTGAATGATTAAGAAAAAACTACCATAATTAACAAGAGATTTTTTTTTCTTCTGTTCTCCAGCCTTGTACATATTCTGTTGTAAATCAATAGCACACTTGAAGACAGCTAGGGTCAGCTGGTGTGAGACTGTAACACACAGGATGGACCAAGCTTCATCAAAGAGTGCATGAACCCAGCAAATGGGGAAAATCAGTAATGGGCACTTTTAATGATCTTGTAAGCCAATTGATTTCACACAAAAATGAAAATGAAAGTACACAAACCCAGGATTTAGAGAAAAGCTTAATAGTTTGTTAGTTTGTTTAAGGTTTCAGCATTGTGGGTGTAAGGGGGGAAGTGATGTGTTATCACCTAAAACTAGGTCACTGTGACCTATTGTGGCTAGTTGATTGTTGATTAAATACTGTTTAATGTCCTTCTCGAGAATCTTTCACTCATATGGAGACGTCACCACTGCCGGTGAATGGCTGCAAATTTAGGCCTATGCTCGGCGATCATGGCCCCTGAGCAGGGAGGGATCTTTTATGTGCCACACCTGCTGTGACACAGGACCTCAGTTCTAGCAGTCTCATCCGAAGGACCGCCCCATTTAATCGCCTCTTACGACAAGCAAGGGGATACTGACTATCTATTCTAACAACCCGGATCCCCATGGGGTAGTTTTCATTTGCTTAGTTCTTCATGCTGTAGCATTGCTCTTAAATATAGGCAGGTCAGTGGCATGAGAAAAATATTTGTCATTCAATTTTGCTCATATATGGCATATATATTGACTGTTCTTGTTATGGAATGGGGTTCTGGACATGGGGAGAATTGCTTCCAGAAAAGCAGTGAAAACTGATGAATACTGCCTCATATATAGCCCTTAAAGTTAAAGTTTCTCTGAAATTGATTTCTGTCTGAAATTCACACAAACCATAGGGAATAGATACCCTTTTAATAAATTTTCAGCATATGTTCACATCTTGTGGCCTAGACAAAACTATAAGCAGTAAATTTGAAAATCCTGGTTTTATTAGTGTTATTCACACATTTACCTGATTTTGTGAAAAGATGTGTCAATTATTGAATTTTTTCAATGCATGTTAGATAAAGTATTATTATGGACTTAATATGTCATATGATGGGAATATGAAATATTCAATCGTACCTCAACTACAGCAACATGCAAAAATATTGGATGTACACATATATATAAGCACTTCACAGGATCATTTTTATATTTATGAATGATGCTAAGTTTAATTGTGTATTATGATACATAGTATTTAACATATCAGTGTAATTCCTCATTGAAGAAAGTTTTAATTATTGACTCTTGAAGCCTGTCCACGCCTCAAAGGATTTCAGAGTTTAACTCGTTTAATCTTTATATACCCATAAGCTTAAGATCCAAATCTCTGTGCATGTTTTCTTTCACCACAAGGTATGCATTATATATTTTGTCTTTGTGAAGTGTGTTAGCTGGTGCAGAAAAGTGGCTTGTGCTATTGAAGAATGCATAATCTATTTCTGGTCCAAGTATAATGTTATTCTAAGAGTACATGGTGTGTGCACTTTTGAAAAAATTGGAGCATGGTGTAAAAACCTATATGTGAACTACAGGGAGCTGGCTTGATGCTGAACATAAAACACATAAGTACACTGTGTCGACTGTGCCGATTTTTTCATTGAGGTACTTTAAGAAAGAATTAAAAACAGGATGGTGTCTTGATTTGCAAAGGTTGTGAATTTAAACAGTAGATAAAAACCATTGAGATATGGCTTCCTTCATTGACATATTTTATTTGTATGAAAAATGGGATATTCAAGCCATGCTATTTGAACTAAATTCTGTGTTTGAGTGATATTTGTTCAGTAACAACCCTAGGAATATTAATGTTCAAGACATTTAATGGATCTGGTGACCAAGTTTCAGATATGTAAGTAGACACTTTAGACGTTAATTAATTACACATACTGTTCAGGGAAGTTAGTGTTCCAAATGAATGATGTGTTTAAATTAATATTGCAGTTAAAGTCATGTGAAGAGAAATGCGTTTTCATTTCTTGCTTGTAGACCTTGATACGGATCCATGCTTAAAGCATTATTCAGAACATTGAATATATTACAACAAGTGTCCACCCATATAGAGGGCTTTTTATCTCTCTCAGCCAAATAGGAAATATCAAGACAGCACAATCAAACAACAGCTTGCAGAACGCTTAAAACTCATCAACGATTTCATATGATAATCACATAATCCTACCTGTGTTTTGATGTACCGGATTAGAATGAAATAGCAATTTCTTGAATTTAGAAATGTATATATTCATAACATCTGTATATCACTAATGAACTCTCGTATAAATACTAAGATATATGCCACATTCAATCATTCCATTCTCTGTTCTTGTCTGTGTTCATTTGTTGGTTTATTTGTAAACCTGCAGGGAGGATATAGCTAATATGATATTGATCATTAACTCATCCAATCTGAAGATTCACCATGGCAGTGGAGGTTGTTCTTCATTGAATTTACATGTACAACTTTTAAATGAATGATAATTAGCAAGTACAAAATGTATTCGTTGCCAAGTAATTTAATGCCAACTTCTTATACAATATTTTACGTAGAATTAGGGAGGAAGTAGCTTTCAGACAAGACCTATTCAGAAATGACATGCAGATCATGTTTTAGTTCTTGTTGATAGCTTAGGTGTACATTTGTGATTTGAATTTGAAGAGGAATTGATTTATCATTGTTTTGTGAGTTTTGACTGGGTCACTGAACCCTTGTACAGGTAAGACAGGAAATAAAACTCAATGTATATAACACAGAGGTGGCAGAATGCTGCTTATCATTGGATACTAGCAAAGATTGTCGAGTGAAGTACGTGTTGTGTTCTGCATGATATTGTATAACACCAAAATATTTACACTGGAAATTACTTAGTATGTCTATAGTTATATATGGTATGTTTTAGTAAAGAAGTAACACCAAATTATTTACAGTGAAATATGCTATAAGTATGTCTGTTACAGTACTTAACATATTGGTAGATAGTAACTCTTCAATTTCAACCAAACTTGGCATGAAGTATCCATGGGTAGAGGGAATTATAAAGAGCTGCACTTCTCTGCAAAGGGAAGATAATGAAAATATGAAAAATTGGAAGTTGATCTAAGTTGTAAAAGTTTTCTTCTTAAGAACCCCTGGGCCAATCTCAAATCACACTTGTACAAAACATCAAAGTTTGTTCAAATTACCTTTACAAAGAAATAATTAGAAAATAGTGAAAATGAAGTTGACCTACTTAAAAATCATCTTCTCTTGAACCACTGGATCTGTATTTCAGAACTTGGACAGAAACATCATCATCATCTAGGGTGCATTCAAGTTTGTTCAAATGATAGCTCATGAGCTAAGACTGAGGCCACTGTGTAGCACAGTTACTTTAAATGTTTGTGAAACAGCAAATCTACATTATGTCAAGTGAGAATGAAAGTATTCGTACATAGACTCCGTTGATATCATTATTTGACACTAACTTGGTGTCTTTTTAGATCATTAGGACGCTATCTGTTTTTGTCTGTCATTAGGGCGCTATCTGTTTTTGTCTGTCATTTGTTGTTAGTCTTCTGTTGTGTGTCAGTCATAAACTTATGAACATTTTCATGAGGGATGTAGCCAAAACTATGAAAAGGCTGAGATAACAAACATCTCATAATTCCTATGTAGAAAGTACAGATCATAGAGATGGGCAATTACGAACCCCTGGACATACCAAAGGTAGGATCAGATGCCTAGGAGGAGTAAGCATCCCCTGTGGACTGGTCACACCCACTGTGAGCCTCATATCTTGATCAGGTAAATGGAGTAATCCACAGTCAGAATCAGTGTGCCAAGAATGGCCTAACAATTGGTATGAATACATCAGATAGCATTTGACCTAATGGAAGATTGTACTGGCAAACTAGATTGTTATAACGACCATAGAATGTGTGAAATGCTGACTTTAGATAAGACTGTAGAAAGTCCTGTAACATCAACTTGTTAGTCAGTTGCCAGATGAGTGCCTCAATTTAAAAACTGATCATATGCAGAACAAGCATTTGAGTATCGAATCATCTGAGAGATGTACACACCATACACAGATGATATTGGAATATTGCTACATAGATGAGGGAATTTGATAATGGAGATATTGAAATCATCCCATTTGTCATAACAGTTGAGTTATGGAGATATTGAAATCATCCCATTTGTCATAAAATTGAGTTGCCAGTTTACTGTCAGCATCTATCAAAATAATGTATCTTTAAAAGTCTTCTTTACTCATGAACTTGAAGCAGTCAAACTATTGGCATAATTATTATAAGCAATGAGTCCTTTACCAAACTGAAATCCATTACTCCTTGCATCAAGGTTCATGCCAGACTTGGGCTAAGTTGGTCATATATTAAAAATACATTGTATCTGCTCTACTTCTAGACAATGTTCACATGATTGTAATGAACTTTGAGCTCTCTACCAAAATGGAAATTTAAATTTCATGAACCCAGAGTTCAGGTCCTAAGGTGGAGCTTGGTTAATTATATATCGAAAATACATTATTTCATAGAAAGTTGTCTTTTCCTCTGAATGTCAAGAAGGCAAAGTGTTTGCATGATTAGGATGAGTATCATGAAATTTATGATCCCAGAAATCAGTGTTCAGGCCCCAGGGTGGGGCTTGGTTGATTATGTGTCAAGAATGCATTACATTTTCAAAAAAACTCCTGGATATATTGAGCACAATATTGCCACAAACAGTTCCTCATTTCTTCTTTAAAAATAATACACATATATAAAACAAGAAACTATAAATTAATTTAAAAATAACTAAGTCATTTGCAAGTTGCATTCAACAACTCAAATGATAGAAAAATCAAATTTTGCTGTGATTTGATAACTCTTGTTCACCTATAAAAGAGTTGTGAATTATCAATTAAGCATGATAGTTATACTAGTATATTTATCATCCTGTACAAAGTATAAAAATGGAGAAAGACACAGATAGCACAATAATGCCTAAAGACCAAAA
Organism: Ostrea denselamellosa; assembly: GCA_024699665.1. NCBI lineage: Eukaryota > Metazoa > Mollusca > Bivalvia > Ostreida > Ostreidae > Ostrea > Ostrea denselamellosa. The sequence continues at coordinate 6,767,788 of JAMZEH010000043.1, read as the reverse complement.
AATGTACATACTCAGGTGCCATTGGGCTCTTGCTTTGTACAAGCAAGTCTGATTGACACAGTGGTACTTAATAAAACGAACACGAATAAAAAATTTATGTTAACTTTTGATAGGGCTATGATGATCAATGTCATAGACTAGGAAGAAGCAGTCTTCCAACTCCGTCAAAATGAAATCTTTAACCATGAAATTGCTCTAGCTCTGATTTTTTTTTTCCCTTTAATTAGTTTTAGGAAATCAACAATGTTTTGCTACAATTATCATTTTTATTAAAGTATATATAGTGTCTGAAAAAGAATATTTGTTATTTGTGGTGTCATTTATACATCTGATACCTGTCTACAAATGTTTTGGACAATGCTGTTCATTGTACGATGACATAGAGATTTGGTTTCATTTTAAACTGAATTTATGTCTAATGTAATATCTGAATGAGACAATTAACAGCTGGTTTAGACAGCATCTCACTGTTCAATGATGTCTGAGGATAAATGAAGATCGTACATTGATTAGGGTAAGAGAATGGAGATACCGAGTTAAAATCAGGAATAGATATCAAATTTTTTTTGTAGCCAAATTGTAATGTTAGTTGCACTCTTGGTTTATAAATCAATGCTTAAAAAGTTGGTTTCTGGATAATTCCACTTAACAAAAATATCATTAGACATTCAAGCACCCACGATCGAGGAATAGCACATTTTGTTTTTCAGGTCAATTTGCCAATGGTCAAGGTCACTGAGCACTTAAAAGTTTCAGACTGTTGTCTAATGAAATGGGAAGTTTTCATAAAGTCCCTTCATAGCCTAAGAGTTGTCTCTATTTAATTTGAGGTCAAGTGGTCATGTGATTGTGGTTTAATCAGTAAATATCATTTCTAGATTGCAATAAGAATGCTTCATTTATTTCTAATTTGGAAAATCTGATAGCAGTTGAGCTTTAGCAATGACAGCATGTGAAACCTCAAGAATTAAGTCATATTTGGTTTCAGGACTTTGAAGATGTTTGTTCTTAATTAGAAGAGTAGCCCCCATGAGTTTTTTAAAGTCAAAATGTCAAGGCCACTAACATGCATATTTTAACATATAAAAACTTAATTGGCTCAATTTCAGTCTGATGCAGGTTCAAATTATGATCTATACTGTCAAGAATCACTGGGCCACCAGGAGTGCTGGTCTGCAAAGAGATTTACATTGGAGATTTTATATTGTCAGCAAGAATATCAAAAGACAAGTTTAAATATAAACATGGGAAAAAGTGTGTGTAATTTGCAGTTGTACAATTATGAGTTTGAATGGACTTGGGAGAGCTCGCTAACTGCAAGAGTTCTTCCACTGAATAGTTGCTTGTCAGGTCACAGACTATGCTATATTTACAATGTTCATTTCATTTTGTTTATTTAGTTTGTAGTAGTTCATTATTCCTATTGTATTTCATGAAATGATTTTCACCATCATGGTAGACTGAGACAAAACTGACTTTTTTGTAAGAATAACATTATATGCTAGCTGTTAATCTATGACCTGCCCCTCTTTTGGTTCCAGCATGTCTACCCTGGCCTGTAAAGGATGATGGAAAATTCCCTTATTTCTGTCCAGATGTTTCAAGAATGCATTTTTGTCAATAATAAGGTGTAATGAAATTTAAGGGAAAGAGTATGGTTGTCCGACATGTTTGATATTCATTGACCCGGTTGTTCACAACAGTGGAACTTTCTAAGACTTAAGGGGACTTGAAATCCTGGCCTGATCTGTCACATTTTATCTCCTTACTGTCACATTTGGTGCTGATTATACCTATCTTGTTTAAGTCATTATACTTATAAGGGAAAAGATCCTGATCTTTGAAGTATGAAGACATCAAACTGTTGCATTATGGGACATTCAAGTGGGTTATTGGCATGTAAAATAAAACAAAAGACAGTTTCTCAAGAAACATTTTAGTGATTGATTGATTAAATATTGTTTAACGTCCCGCTCGAGAATCTTTCACTCATATGGAGACGTCACCATTGCCGGTGAAGGGCTGCAAATTTAGGCCTATGCTCGGTGCTTATGGCCTTTGAGCAGGGAGGGATCTTTTATGTGCCACACCTGCTGTGACACAGGACCTCGGTTTTTGCAGTCTCATCCGAAGGACTGCCCCATTTAGTCGCCTCTTTCGACAAGCAAGGGGTACTGAGGATCTATTCTTACAACCCAGATCCCCACGGGGGCGGCATGAAATGATTATTTATTTCAATAAAGTATTAAGAAAACTACAGGTCATCAGGTAACATTTGATGAAATTTAAACATTTCTAAGCAAGGAGAGATAACTCCTATTTAAAACAATGCACTAAGAAGTCCCTTTTCATGAGAATTTTTTAGCATTGAATTCATGCCTAACATATATCCCTCAATCAGTAATGAAACAACCATTGATTAAATATAGGGCATATTCATACTGATTTTTAAGAGAAAACATTGAAAATTAAGAAGCTGCAAAGTAGAAGAGAAAAGGAGTTTAAAAATCTTGGAATTGTGAACCTACTCTAAGAATCAAAGATCTCTGTCATTACAGATCTGTGGTTGGCAATATGCCTTTTAACTACTGGAGTGTATGACTACTAATGACACACTAATATGTGAACTCTCAAACTGCTAAAAACTCTACTGTATTTCTGGTGTGCTATGGATTGAGTCTTGCATTATAAACCCTCTCGGACAATTCGTACCAAATTCAACAATATGAAAAATTAATATATAGAATTCCAATTATAGAATAATATATAATTTTTCATGGAATTTCACATACATTTCACATGCATTCCATCTCGTTTCTACAAGAAAGGGGTATATTACCATGTCTGTATTAGAATTAGCATATTTTGATAGTTCCTGGTTGTTACAAGTAAAAATAAAATTTCAGCTCTACTGTATAAATGAGCAGTGCCATAGTAGAGAAGAAGTCTTAGAGAAAAATCTTTGGAACTATCAGGTATCGGACCCAGAACCCTTCCATTACAAGTTAGATGATCTAACCACTGAGCTACCCAAGCCAATATGAAAAGGTTTAGTATATGATTACTAAACGTCATCAAATTTAAACCTCTTTTGGGATATGTAGAACTCTTCATATTGAGGAGATGAAATTTTAGAGATTGTCAGAAATGTTGCATGTATGTCCTTGGAATGAAAAAAACTCTAGTATTATGTATCAGATACCAACTTGGAATAAGTTTTAAGAAATAATTAGATGTTACCTTCATACGTGGCAGTGTTGATTGATATCATGTTTGTGATAAAGCTCATTCTGTGTCGCCTATGACAGAGGACATTTGATGTTATTACAGATTTTGGTGTCTATGAAGTCATGTGATTAGGAGAAATTAAGCACAGTGAGACCAGGATGTGTGGAAAATCATTACTTAAATGTACTTTTAAAGTACCTTTAAAGTGCATTCATTGGCCTACATTTCAAAAGTTGTAAATATCTTAAGGGGCAGATGATCCGTCTTTTGTGTGTATCAAAATTTACACATTCAAGATGACACATAAACATTAAGACGTGCCAGCCAAGATTTGCTAATCCATGGTGATATGAATTGAAATTTACGACCAAATTATTGTGGGAAAATCTTGATTTATCTAATAATTTATTCAATAAGAAAAAATGTAATGGATGTCAGTAAGATTATTTATTTTATGGTACACTGCTTTTAATCTGATGTACTTTAAAAATCTTCAGTTATTTTCTAAAGCAGATGATTGAATTAATCCAAGAAATCCATGAATATTCAAGGTAGAAAAAGAAAAATTGACCTGCTTATATATTCAAGAATTTGAAATCTGCTGTATAAAAAAAGTAAATTGGTTTATAATAACGATATATATGTTTCAAATTCGTCCCATGGGCATCATGATGTAGTACACTGATATTCAATAATTCAAATTTGTAAGAATTTGCATCTAGAAGATATTGTGCCTGACAAAATGTTATGACATTAAGTTCTTGTCTTCAATTAAAATTTCTGTTTGTGCTAAAATTTGTCATGTAAATGTGTGCTTGTATCTCAACCATGACAGATATGAATGTATTCTGGAAATATAACTTTTGGTATCTTAAGTGTATCAGTCAATAAGAAAATAGTTCAGAGGAAGCCATGGACACTATTAAACAGAGCTGGGTTACAGAAACAGAAGAGTGAAGCAGGAGTTTTGATTCCTAGTCTAATTCATATTACATGTAATCCATGTCTTTATTAGGGTTGATAGGAGTTCATGAAAACTGCTGATCTGAAGATTTTGTCCTGCAAACTTCCTTTGGATGTGTTAAAAGTGATGATACATTTCATTATTAGGCATGCAAGAATCAGATTCAAAATGGGGTTTGAGATGTGCATTGTAGTTTGTAAGACATTTATATGGAATATTTGCTTTGCACTTTGGTTGGGATAATAGATATAATTGTCACTGGCCAATGTAGTAGTCCTCAGGCTTGTCCACTTCTATGTTCTCAAATCACCTTTATTTAATAGAATATTTACACCCACTCAACAGGACATTCATCAGCAAAATATGTATATAAAAAAAAATTCTTGCTAGATTTCAGTTTTCTCATTCATTTTTGTATATAGTAATTATAAGTTATATAAATATAATACTTTGTGACTGCACAAGTGAGGATGTCTAGCACATAACTAGGTGATGAGCCACCAGAAAACCAGGCTTATTGAGTTTTTTTCAACAAAATAAAATTTTAACATTTAAATAAAAGTATGAAATATTGCAGTGAAACACCATATATTTAATGAGTATTGTTGACACCTAGCTTCCTCTTAAATTTCAAAAAATAAATGTAAAATATTTTTATATTATTTTTTGTTCTTTTATTTAATTCAAAAACAGAGAACATTATAAAAACAGAAAATAATTAATTATACAAAAAATTCATTATATTAACAAATAACAGTTCTCAAGTACTCATTTCATATTTTATGTGCACAAATTAAGATACTGACATTAGTGCAGAAAGGTCATCAATTGACAATTTTAGAATTACTTTATGATCACTGATTATTTTGTCTGATAATACCTGAATTTGTGTATTAATTACTTTTTACATCAAATATATGGGAAGTTTTATTGAATCTTATTCCCACCTATTGTTTGCACTGGTTAGGGTGTTGCTAAAATGCAGAACAGAAAACAAAACAGAACAAACCAAAAACCAAAAATGAAAACCATGTTATGATGGGAAAAATGTGTAATAATGAAAAAAAGTTTTATTGAATCTTATTCCCACCTATTGTTTGCACTGGTTAGGGTGTTGCTAAAATGCAGAACAGAAAACAAAACAACAAACCAAAAACCAAAGATGAAAACCATGTTATGATGGGAAAAATGTGTAATAATGAAAAAAATCGATAAGTAATCAGTTTGAATCAGCTAATGTCATTGACGAATCAGAAATTAGAATGAAACTGCGCTATTATATGTTTGGACTAATATTAGTTAATTGTAAAACGAGTTTCTTAAGTGATATAAAAATTTAAAAAGTGTCTTAATTGATGAAAAAACCAAAATGAAAATGATATATCATGTATATGATATAAAAATTAAGAAAGTTTATTTACAGTGCATGTTAATTGGATCAACATCTCTACTTGTAATATTGAATTCAGAGATATACTACTTGCTTAATTCTGTACATAAGATCTTAATAGTAACCTCATGATCTTGTACAAATGATTGACAGAGTTGAATCTTCTGTTCATAGTACAGGTTGATACACATAAATGAAACTTTTTAATTAAAATATAACAATTGAAATGGAGAATACAAACATGCATGCTTTGTCCTTCCATGGCTGTCAAATGTGGGGTGGGGGTGATCAATTCTTTAATTTTCGATTTTGAATGTGGAATTGTTTGAAGAATATGGCACTCCTCCCCGAAAGTAGAAAATACTCCCCTTTCCTGTAATTGAGTGAATAAAAGTCTACAGAGGTATGGAATCCATTTGCAGGGATCATCTTGCTGTCTGAATCATCGCTTACCCCCCCCCCCCCCCCCCCCCCCCTCTCAATGTATTCATTTTCAGTGTAGGACATCAACATTTACGAGAAAGAACAGTTATAATTAATGTTTGTGCTAAGGACATTTACACACACACACACACACACATACACCCAAGAACAAAACATACAAACAAGCTAGGTGAGAGATTTTGTTATTTTTTCAAAGGCGCATTTATTGTCATCAATTTTTCGAAAGAGCCAAAGTGTTTGATATGCTGTCATAAGACAATACTAAGCCATTATCTTTATACCATTTTGTGCTGATTTCATGATTTGGTTGACAACCGAGCCCAAAAGTTACAATATGTTGAACTGAGTGTGAATTCATTGCTTTTAATTTCAATGGCCCTGCATTTATTTTCACAGATTTGGTTTTTGTAGATTCTAGTATTGATTAGCAAAATTGTATTTGAGATTGCCACATACGCTAACCAAATGCACGTTAGTGATTTTATAAAAAAAAAAATAAAAATTTCTTCAAAAATCAATTGTTAGTAAAGTGTCTAACCTAATCATTTTATCAATGATTTGTATAACTAATAAAAGATTACAGCTCTATTCACTTGCACAGAAACACATGCAATGAAAGCAATAAACATATTAATATCAACAAAATATTGTAGATCATGTGACGCTGTTTAGAACCAAAAAAATTTAACTCAAAAATATTCTGTTCCATTCTCCGTACCACATTTTAGCGCACCCAGTTAGTTGCCACTTTTGGTTTTTCAACAATTTCAATCCAAACAAGATTAGTCACCTCTTATGACAAGTAAGGGGGTACCGAGGACCTATTCTAACCCCGATCCCCACGAAGTTAGAGTATAATGGAATTATCACGTCTATCCTCCCATCTATCTGTCCATCCATCTGTGAACATTATTTTGTCTGGATATTTTCAAGGAGACTAGTTTTCTAATTTCCTGACATTTGCTCACTATTTATTACAGCATGAATGTCCATAAAAATCAAGGTCAAAGGAATTTAGTGTATCCTGTAACTTGTATTTAGGTGAAACATAAATAATGTTGATACTCTGGGCTCTCTGGTCATTTTAAATATCTCCCATTGTGGTTGACCCCCATAAGGGGTATTAGACCCAGAAGGACAGGTCCAGTTATATCTAGTGAGAGAATATTGATATAGATATGTTCTGAAAATTCATGTTTGGTTCCAGTCAAGTAAATTTTGGAAAAGTTGAGCCACTTGGACTTTTGAAAAATTTCAAACAATTCACAGTTTCCACTGAACATGGACATTTTTAATTGAAATTTGAGATATAGGTATATCATGAGGTCAAGGACTTTTGTGGGTCACGTGTGACAACGTTTGACAGAGTTATGTGTGGGAGTATTTGTGTCACTCTATTTAGTTAAAGTTTTTACAGTGCTTCCAAATTGTCTCTGTACTTTTCTAATATAACATCATTATGCAGATTAAATCAAATTTTATGTCCACATTTAGATTTAACCGAGTGGTTTGCTGTCCAGGATGTTTTGGGTTTCTTGTAAAACACACATTCTGAGAGTATTTTAAAGTAATACATGTCCCTCAACGTCCCATTGCAAAAATCAAATTTTATGCCAAGGGCCATTACTCTTGTTGAAAGCACAAGCAATTACCAATTAATGTAAAATTTTTACAGTTTTTTATTACAAAGCTACAGCAAGTGTAATATGAATGCCTTGGAGTATAATGGGAAAGAATAGTGTAGAAAATGAAATGGGACAGACATGACTAGTGGGCAGACCAAGGATCAATTAAGAGATTCCAACAGCTTTCAGTGTTGGAAGACTATAAGATCATTTAGTAGCATTAATGATAGTATAATAAGCTTACTACTTTATGTTTCTGGTAGTAAATGTAATTAATTCTAAACACAGCACTTGAAACAGCAAAACCCTCTATTTCAAGTTGACAGCAGAGATTTTCTATGTTGTTATTTCATTCATGATGCATCAACTTGAAGTGAGATAACTCTTCATGAGGATATGAAGAAGTTGTCTTTCCTTTAAATGCTTTTGATTTCAAGTTCTCCTGGTACTCGTAGTCTATCTGTGTATGTCATGTTGTCAGACTCAGATTGTGGTTTATCTTTCCAGAATCCTGTAAAATGGAGTTGATCCTTAGTTGGTCAGGAAAATATTGATTTTTCCTTCCACTTGAAGGAAGAAATGTAGAAAGTGATTTCGATTCATTTCTCCATCATCACGGTGCTTACAACCAAAGTTTTCATTAATTAGGAAAATTACAGGGTTGCTTTCTCACATAATATTGAATAAATCGGTCACATACAATGGGTGACAGTAATAATTCACTATTATTTAATCCTTTCCTGTTCGGGCTAGTGTACTAATGGTTGGAGATATAAAATCAATGGATATTGATATCAAATGTGTCACAAGTCACTGGTCACAAGTAGTTATGAGAATTTCATTGTGACTCATAAGTACATATAATGCATCCAATTTTTTTCCAAAGTAAACATCGGTTTGTGGTTTATGAAATAAATAAATTTATTTATAGGTGTAAATATTGTTTCTCTGCATTAATGAAATTTTTGGACGTATTAATTAAGTAATTCAATCTTGTGTTTGCTGACCCTCAAATCCTGGGGCCTAAAGTCAGCATGTCGTCATGGTAATGCCACCAGGAAAAACCGCAGGCAGTAGACTAAGCTTTCATTGATGTACGTTAGCATATTATAATGAATTGCAAAATCTGAAAATAATCAGTTTTAAAAATGACAGGAAAATAAATGTCTTGGATGATCTGTGAGCTAGACAACTATATTTTAAAGAGATACATCAAGTCTAACTATGAAATGAAAGACCTTATACTGTTGACAAAATACTTGATTGAGTCTCAACATATAAAAGGGATTATGAAACAACTATTGATTCTTTAGCACTTTTAAGCAAAACAGAAAAAAAACATCTGATTATTCCGAGAAGTTTGATTTGTCAGCTGATTGAATCTTTGACCGGATCGTAGGGAAGCATTATTTCTGCTCTATACTGGATCTGGAATACATATTTAATGATCAGCTTTCTTTCACACTGAATGACTGCGAGTGACATAGAATCTACACTTTAGAAGTCTCCATTGAGCTTATATGTGATGATGTCAAAGATCTGACTGAAGCACTCCTTTGTAAACATCGACCACTTGTCTGGTAGATTCTAAACCTTGTTAACACTATATTATAGATACAAAATGGAAAAGGATGATTTTCCAATGGTGTCTCTAATTGGTAAGTGTAATATTGATTAATGCAATATCTTTGCACTTTTTCTTTTCTAATTGTGTTTGTGATACTTGCATAATCAGAATTTTGTACAGTTGGTGTGTAAATAGCAAGCCATTTTATTGGTCTTTTTTACAGACAATAATTATTATTAACTTTGTATATTTACCATTTACATGTAATTTAAAAGAATGAGTGCATTTGACATAATATCTGTGAATCCCAATAAATTAATGAAAAAAATAAGTTTTATATCTACCTTTTGTATTTTGCATGTGTATTCTCCTACGTGATAACTGTAATTTTTTTTTATAATTGTCTTCTAATGAAATCACTTTATGTGTAAATAAAAGGTTATAGACATGGCTAGGTCATGATCTCTATAAGATAATCAAGATTGGCTACATTTTGAAAGCCCTGTACACGGTGAGCACATGGTTTTGCGTTGTATTGAATTAAATATCATATTGGAGAGAAAATATGAGACTGGCATGTGATAATTAGTGACTTTACAGAGAATTTTCTTCTTTGTGTTTATTTGATGTGCCATCCATGCATTGACTTCATGATTACCTGTTGAATAGCATGCTTTACCGTGTGATCACTAACATTTGCCACTTGGCCACAACCACACCCTAGTGTCTAATATTCACATATGTATGTTACAGACTTGCATAAATCCATTATCATTATATGGTATGTTTTTCCTTCAACACAATCTTTTTTTTTAATACCAAATTTATATTCTGCCATTCACCACCCTGTTTTCAAAACATAGCTAAATTTACTCTGTATACCACCACAATTTTTCAATGATATTATTTTAAGATGTCACTTGCAATAGGTGAAGTGCCACAAATCTAGACCTAAACATGGTTTATAGGGCTTAACAGTGAGGGTTCTTATTATCATGCCAACACATGCTGTGAGACATTGTAGATTTGACAATGCCGAGGTGATGAGCAGGTATTAAACCCACAACCTCCGTGTCAAAGCTCTGTCATATGATCAAGCTGGCCTTCACCAGTAATCACACAGGATCAAAGTAATAGAAAATTTATTTACAAAAGAATTTATTACAAAATAAAAGAAAGAGATAACCTTAATGAAACTTCTGCACTCACCCTCTCACTCAGATTCACTCCAAAAAAATGCTCTGTGCTATTTAAACAAAAACAAAAAAATTACAACTATTGATATTTCAAACGACTATACTTTTAAATTAACATTTGATCCTGAGTTCTTTTTTTAAATCATAAGCTAGCTCTATATATTTCTAAGTTGTTGCCAAACTGTTCAAACATTTTCACTCTATTTGTCTTCACTGATGCTTGTGATCCACCAGTTTGCCACTAATCAACAAAGTGTTCTTTTGGAACTTATCTGTAGCCATTTTTCACAATGGTGGCATTCCCACTTCTGGAGTGTATTCCTGGAACCTTTTCAGCGGTAGATATACCCCACAGACACTTCATCCTGATAAAGTCTTAGTTGTATGAAGGGGTCTTCTTCAACGTGATTTCCCACTAGGCCATGTCTACACCCCAGACGCTACAGCAATGAATGTTGATTAAGTCAAGTGTTGTACACATGTTTGGCAACACAAATGCACATAAGTTTGTCAATATATACAACTAAAAACAAAAATTTGTATACTGTTGCAAGTATAAAAATGTAAGTAACAATTTCGTTTCACCATAGCGCACCATACTCTCAACTTCCGGTCACTCAATTCCGTTCCAACATTTTAACTAAGATATTTAAATGGACATATTTCCCAAATGATGCGACAATTAACACAAGAAGGAAAAACATGCACTGTTAATACAACTTTAGTGATGAAATACAAAAGGGCCATTTTCATTTTTGGAAATATATGAAAGTCTGATGGAGTGAGATGAGGCAAATAAGGTGGATGCTCAATCAATCTAAAGCCACTATTATCAATGGTAGCCACGACAATGACAGACTTGTGAACAGGAGCATTGTCCTGGTGGAACAAAACACCTTTACTGAGTTTTCCGCGGTGCTTGAGTTTAATATTTTCCCGTAACTGCCTCAGAAGTGTGCATAGTATTTGTCTTTGATTGTTTGCCCCTTTTGGAGATAATATGCCATTAGAATACTATTAGCATCCCAGAAAACCGATGCCATAACCGTTCCAGCTGATTGAACAGTCTTTGCCTTCTTTGGAGGGAGGTGAACCATGGTGCTTCCATTGTTTAGACTGTTGTTTGACCTCTGGGGTGAAATGATGGACCCATGTTTCATCCATAGTAACAAATCTCTGAAGAAAGTAGGGTCTACCTCTAAAAGCTTAAATTAGTACATAGCAAAGTGCACCTGGTGTGCTTCTGATCAACTGTCAGAATTCTTGGTACCCAACCAGCTGAAAGCTTTCTCATTACAAGATCCTCTGTCAGAATGGAATGTACTCTTTCCTGTGAAATGCCATCTGTACTGGCTATATCTCTTTCTGTAACTAGTCATAACAATATCATGAACTTTATTAACCATTTTTGGAGTTGCAACAGTGACAGTCCTTCCAGGACGGGGGCCATCCTCAAAGCTCTGCCTGCCGCATTTAAATTCTGCTACCCACCTTTTTACTGTAGCATATGAAGGAGCATCTTTCGCTAGTGTTGCTATCATATCAGTATGGATATCCTCAGGTGCTAAACCTTTCTTATGCAAATATAGGGTCACTACTGTCTCACAGAATTTGTTCATTTTGCCAAAAATACTCAATGCCTTGTTTACCCTAGAGTGCTACCTCGATGATATAAACTGACCAAATGACACCAGTCTTTGGGTATATGGCCTCAAATAGTCGGGGAATAGTAGGGCTGTAAAAGGACATCAATGCTAACCTCCTTCAATACAAGGCTCACAACATATCAATCTGCCCTTCTATGTCTCTCCTCTTCCATGGGGAGATAATTTTTGTCTATCACAAAATTTTGTGAATTCTTTTCCAACTGTATGACTTATTGGATAGACTTGAAACTTTGTATAATGCTTCATTGCCATTTGTAGATGTGCATATTGTTGGGACATTAAGATCCAAAGAAACAAAGACATCATATTTGAAATAACTTTGTTTTGCGTTGTTATTTAAATATTCACATTTTGCCAGATGACGTCACGCCGGCGGTGCATGTGCTCCAATTCTTATGTTAGATTTTAATAAAGATATCTGAATATTGCAATATTCAATGGATAAAACGAAACAAAAATTCTGTTAAATATGCATACAAATAAATATGATTGTAATATATAAATGAAAATAGTTTCAAAAGACATCCTGTCTTAATTTTTACACATTTTCTCTCCAAAATAAGCTGTCGAGTGTTGAACACGTGACTGTCTTACTAGCATACAAGGTACCATTTTCCCTGCAATTCTTGGATCTGTGCATATTTACCTACCCTTTAGTGTTGTACACATGATCTAGCATAATGAATTTCATGTGATATATCCTTACTTCTCTCAGCAATGAATTTGATGTCGAATTTACTGACATGCCATTGTTTTCTTTCCAAACACCTGTGAAACAGGAGCACGAAATAAATTTTTAAACAAAACCAAAAATGTCCAAAAGTTAAATTAATCAACAATACATTAAAAATTTCAACCAATTCCATTTGTTTGAGATGAAATCAGTTAGTTATTGCTGCATAAGTTATTATATATAGCCATCATAGATACATTAACCATTTTAGTTTGGAAATGAAGAAAAGTTAATGTTTAGTATACATGTTGTACCATTAAGGAATCACTGTTGACTAGTTTGTCAAGTGTGTATTGATTGCAATTTTGCATAGTGACAAATCGCTTTACAATGTGATAATTTAATTGCATATGTAGTGGTAAATGCAAATGATCATGTTTTCCAATGTAAACTACGATGGAAAACGTAATAATTTGTGTAATGTCTTTGCCTCAGTGTTGTGCCCAACAAACTAGACAGTGATTCCTTATATTTGAAATAAAAATGAAAGTATAAATCTACATCTCGAAAGTACCACCTTAAATAGGAATGGAAATACAAATGGCAATCCATGTTAAATTCCATAGTCCTGCCCACTGACGTTTGATTTTCATGCAAATGAGAAATGTAAGTTGTGGGGAAATCAACACATTGGAGCTTCAGTGGGTTATCACAGAGAAAACAATAAGAAATGTCAATATTTAGTGACAATGTTGCATGTTATTTCAGTTTTGATGTACAGTTGAATGCTAGCAACATCACTGGAATCGTGTGTGGCATAGCAGCAGTGACACAGGTGATTGCTAGTATCATGTTCATTACAATTTTCACAAAATACAATCTCCTTACAAATACTATAATAATACTACTATAATTAACACAGAGAATAGATAAATCTTGAAGAAGTTCAAAGTGAACTTCGAATTAAAGACTTTGGAAGTCAGTTTTCTATAAAAAGATGTATAAAGATATTCTCTTCATTCAACATATCTCAACACAGTAAAGGCAATCTTACAATCCCTGGTGGTAAGAGAAAGTTAAAGACCCACACTACTGAAACAAAGTTTCAAGCAATTGCTGATGTAGAGAAAGGAACAGGCAGTAAAACAGCCATTTCTTAAAAATCTGTCTTTTTCGGTTTCTTTTGTGAAAAGTTCTTTAACTACAAGCATGGAGATCAATAATTCATAAGTCTGAGATATGCACCATCATGTATTCAATGAAAATCTTTACTGATAAAGAAAACATTTTTGACTTTGAATTTTTACCAATTTAGTAATTTATTGCTCATATATGAATTACGAAAGACAATACATTTTGTTACTTACAGTCAGGTGCAAGTTGTGCATCATATGGAATGTATTCAAACTTACGTCACTGGAATGACATCAGAAGACAAGTTCAGATATCTGAAAGTTTTGTTAAAGACCCCAAGATTTCAAGATACCAGTATTGGACTGCAGTTTTAAAATTCTGTAAGATCAGAATTATTGCATTTTCCGTTAATTGAAGACTTGTTTTGTGTGATGCCAAGAGTACACAATATTGCCGTACTTTCTGCCGAAACAACTTCAAAGTCAATCTTGAAAGTGCAGTCCAGTACACGTAACATGCATGATGTATTTTCTGTTGTGAAGATTCATTGCAAACTCCACCTTCAATAATTGATAAATAAGTAACATGCCATTATAGACAACTGCTTGAATGAAAATTGAACACAGAAATATTCATATCTTTTGATCATTCATTCAAGTATGATTAATTTGTTAAACATCACTTACTCTAGCACAAATAGTGTTTTGAAGTTGAGATTAAAAAGATGTTGGAGTTCCTCAATGACAATATCTACATATTCTTTGGTGATCAGGTCTTCCAACAGTTGGAATTTCCATGGGGACAAATTGTGTTGTGACATGTTTTAGTATTCTAATGAGGCAGAATTTATTCAAAAGCTTCTACAAGTGAAGAATAAAATCTTTTACTGTGGCTCTCTTTTTGACATTTAGATATTAACATTATTCATTTTCATTGATGTGTCAATTCAATATAATGACCCATTGAACTTGAAATAAAAGACACCACAGAGTCTTCCATATCTGCTTCATACTTGGATATTTTATTGAACAATGATGTTAACTACAGACTATCAACACAGCTTTATGACAAACAGAATGACTTCAATTCAGCTTCTTCATCATCAACTTACCATATGTTGCAATATTCCATCATTACCTGCATATGGTGTTTTTGTCTCTCAACTGATTCAATATTCAAGAATATGTTCAGCATATGATCAATTTTTGAATCAAGGCAGGCTACTGAAAGATAAGTTGATGTTACAGGTTTTAACATTCTCATTTAAAGTCAGCATTTTGCATTTTCTTATAATAGTTGTTATTGTGATTTAATTTGCAAATACAACCTGCCATTGAGTCAAATGCTGATATCTTTCATACCAATTTTTAAGTCATTCTCTACATACGGAGTTTAACCATGGATTATTCCCTTTACCTGATCAAAATATCAGGTTCACAGCTGGTTTAACTGGTCAGCAGAACATGCTTTTTCATCCAGGCACTTGATCCCACCTCTGGTTTGTTCAGAGGTCCATGTTTTTCCTACTTTTGATGTTGTATTCTTGATCAGATTTTTCAGATAATCACTGTTTGTTATCTTCACATCATGAAATTAAACTAAGATGGCTGCCTTCACAGCTAGCTTAGGGAACCCTTGCACAGTGCAAGTGATTTGATTGATTTTTCAGTGTTCATTAACATTTTTATACATGTGTCTTTTTTTCACTGATTTAGGATTATCAGGAATCATTTTAATTTTGGGTCATATTTAATATTTAAAATTGTAGTTTTTGAAATCCAATTTCAATCCATTCTGTGACTGTATGTATGATAACCAATATAATGGGTTTAATCAGGTGGAAACATGTGACAAGGCACTTAGAATTGGGGGAGGGGGGTGGAGAGTGTTACATGATAGTATCCAAATTAAAGCATGCTGTCACTAATATTTATGTAGTACATGGCAGGTAAAAGCTTTAAGTGTGAACTACTCTTCATTTTTATATCTGCAATTTCTTTCAATTTATTATGTTTAATCAATTGGTTTTGCAAGAAAAAAATGAACATTTATTTAGCAATGGAATATACTTCCTGTATGCACATGTAAGAGTGGTCATTCTTTCGAAATTTGCTATTTATTAAAGATATGTTCTATTCAGATAATTCTTAAGCTTGTCAATTACATCATTGACCAAATTTATTTTTCCAAGAATTTTTTATTCTCTGCAAAATTAAAATGTGAAAAATAATCAAAAGAAATGAATTTTAGCTAAATTTCTTGAAATGTTTGAAATAGGTTTTTTTTAAAAGATTTTGTAAGTACAAAATGACTATACTCTCTCTCTCTCTCTCTCTCTCTCTCTCTCTCTCTCTCTCTCTCTCTCTCTCTCTCTCTCTCTCTTCTGTATATATTGGAAAGGTATTAATATTTCCAATGATATTAGTTATTGATTTCCTATGCAAGATGTGGCAATTATGGTCATAGACATGCGGAGCTGTGAATTATATCTATAGTATAAACAGCCAACCGTTCGGTTAGGTTCAAGTTCATAATAGAGAGAAACAATTGATATAAATTTATTATTGCTACAGTGCTACAGTGGCCTGATCTAAAGAGTCAGATTACATCAAATTGGCAGGTGCTGGTTTGATTGATGTTAATGGGACCTGATCCAAGTCTTTGGATCAAGTTGCTTTAGTAATGATCAAATTTATCATATACTTTCCAATGTGTTTTGAATACACATTTAGATGATAATAAATCTATTTGTAATTCACAAAAAAGATGAGCATGCAATGAATTATTTTGATGTTGTCATTTATAGAGGTGGTGATATGGATTTAGAGCACCACCATAAGTGGTGATCCAGAAAATTGGATCACATTCTGTGAAATCAAAGGATTATACATGAACGATCCATAAAACAAAAACTGTATGAAAATGGCATAATGATTTAAATGAATTCATTAATATCCTTTACATAATATAGAAAAAACACTGCAGGAATTTAAAATGAGGTGAAAAACAGCAGTTTTGTTGGAAAGTGTTAAAATATAGTAAAACTCGGTTACAGCAAACACTACAAATAATTCACCCTTTAGTCAAGTGATTTCTATTCTATAGTTTTAAAACAGATGAACTTAATGAATATAATGACTATTTTCATTACATTTATAGCTAATCCAAAGTGTTCTCCCCAGCACTTTGTTACAAGCATGTTACACTGTCTATCCAGACTGTGCTCAAGCAGTCATAAGATTTAAATGATATTATATCCTGTCTGAGTTCAACAAGTTATACAGTCTGGATTGAAGTTTTATACAATGGACATCATGTAGGAGATATTGTGGATGGTAACTAAGACCTATTGTACATGATTTGGTTTAATTTGGCCTCTGAAAATATGAAAATTTATTAGCGATTTGAAACAGGCATGATGTCTACCACCATATGCCATAACTAAACGTAATTTGATAGGATTGAGACAATTTCCTGTCTGTTGTCAATTTTGTGATTTCTAAGTACTTGCTTTTATTTTTATTTCAAAAAAACCATAGGTTGCGTTTATGAACAATATTGATATTTCTGTCAGACATATGTGGAAACTATATTATGAATCATGTCCACAAAGTTGCTCAAGAAATTATCCATATTCTGATAATAGAGTTTATTCTTTCATGATACATGAAGTTGAAGGAATTTGCAACAATATGCTCATAAATCATGTCATATTCAAAAAGTTACAGGGAACTGCTTAGCTCATTTCTGGTTTTGTATAATTTAATGTTTCTACAGACATAAAGAAAATTGATGAAAAATTCTGAATACAGAGGAAATATAGTTGCAGATCCATTGGAGGGAAATCCCATAAAATGTGGGCTGAAACAGGCAAAGCATCATATTCAACTTCCTCAACTGTCAATCAAAATTTTCACACACTCATTACAGAACTATGCCAAATGCCCAGGGTTGTTCTACACATCGCCAAGGAATACATTTAATGTTTTGTTATTTTGCAGAAATCTATAAGCTTATTTCCATGATATGACTTTTTGTCTGCACGCAATTTTTTTTTTTAAAAACCCACTTGACAAAGTAATGTTGAAGGGGGATGGTTTCACCTTGCCTTAATTTCTCTGTCTGTTTACCAGTTTGATTAGATAGTTAACATTAATGTTACTGAAATGTCCAATGGCCGTAAAAGTAGGGATGTCAATTTTACTCTGATTTCTTGATTAGGCCTTTGTCAGTTGGTGATTATGAGCCAAGCATTTATATTTATGTGCCCATCAAAGATGGGACATATTATGGCATGACACCATCTGTCTGGACTTTGTAGGCAAAGTGAGCCATAATCTCCAGGATCTTACAATTTGGTACATTTGATAACCATGATGAGAGGAAGCTGTCAATTGTTTTTCAAGTTCAAAGGTCAAGGTCATAGTATCAGATAAGAGGAAAACCTTATAGGCAGAATACAGACCAAACTGTTGAAGCTAGAACTGTCAAACGTGTACACATACTCCTCATGCCAAGTTGTGGACATGTTTTGTTCTTGCTGGATTGGTGGACCAAGACCTGCTACAATGGTAAAAGTAGGTCAAACAGTTTCCAGATATTTTTTTTTCATTATGAATACAGGTATTGTCCTGAAATTTTGTCACAACCTCCCTCTGAGAAAAATACTTAATCAGTTCACATTTCAACTTGATTGGTGCACTGTGACCTACTTTAGGACTAAAAGTAAGTCAAATAGTTTTCTGGAATTTTTCTGCTCATGGATCCAGATATTGCCCTGACATTTGTTACAGATATACATAATAAATTCACATATCAGATAGACTGGTACACCTTGACCCACTTGAAGGCTTTTCTTAATTTGTAATGTGTATGATATCAATTCAGAGTGCATAAAATGCTTACAGGTCCAACAGACAATGTTGTACTGTTTGCAGTACTTATAAGGTTTGATGACCTCCCTAATGTAAGGATTTTATGATTCTGTGTCAGTATTTAGGAAATGAATTTCATTTTTTTTGAAAAAATTAAATTCACTTCTTATATTTACATTCTATTTTCATTTCATTCATGCACTGTTACCCCGTGGGGATCCGGGTTGTTAGAATAGATCCTCTGTACCCTCTTGCTTGTCATAAGAGGTGACTAAATGGGGCGATCCTGCAGATGAGATCATAAAAACCGAGGCCCAGTGTCACAGCAGGTGTGGCATGTGAAAGATCCCATAAGCGCCGAGCATAGATCTAAATTTTGTAGCCCTTCACCGGCAATGGTGACGTCTCCATGTGAGTGAAAGATTCTCGACCGGGACATTAAACAATATATAATCAATCATTGTACTGTTTACAATTGCAGCACATTCATGAGGCAATGGCTATCATTACAGTTTGCAAAGATTTCAAAAGCAAAAACATTAAAAATGTAAATATTTGAAATTAAGTTAATCTGATACTGTCACCACAAAGGAATAGTCGTTCCCCTCTATCGAAGCACACGTGATACAGTGATGCTTACAATGTTACAGTTATTCCCCTTAGAGTGGAAGTTCAGGACAATCCTCTAAAGCCTTGTATCAGAATAGTATCAACAGTGTATTGTCATGTGCTGAATTTTAACAGGTCGTATTATGTGTATTGTAAGGAGAGGGTCAGTATTACTTCAACTGTATACAAACTAAAACACAAGGTTATGAATACAGCAGTGAAAAACATAAATCAAAAGCAACTGTGAGGCCTTATTATTGGTTATTAACTGACACGTAACTTGTAACTGAAGTTTAGTTCTGTCTGAACAAAGAAATAATTGATTCTGAGGATTTCACAAATAAATGAAGCAGTTTAAATATCAACAGACACCTGGGGGAAAAACAGGATGAAAGCATGCAATGATATAAATGAAATTAACATGTACTTCTAAGAAATTGCATAACAGGTCTAGCAGTTATGTCAGATAATTGATATGAAATTGAATCACAAGTGAAAAATATATTTTAGCAGAAAAATTATACTAGAGATTTGTATTTCTAGCTTGACCTCTAATTAGCAATTGTTACTTTGATGGCAAAATTGCTATTTCAAAGGGAATATTATTCCAAAATTGGCACACAATATGAAGATGTAGGAATTACAGGGGGGGGGGGGGGGGGGGGGGGGGGCTAAAGAGCAGATTTTAAGTTTATGAACATTTGAAAACACAAGTCAGCTGGGATAAAGATGGCTCAGATATAAGGAATGTTTGTCAGGAATATGAGGTGATTAACCAATGATAATTTGCATAATGGTTAAGCATGGCATTCTATGTTAATTTCTATAGTCTCCCACACATTGGCTTTTCAATTTGTATGAATTGAGAAATTTACATCCATGAGTTGTAAGTTGTAGGGAAATAAACACATTGGAGCTTTAAAGAATCAGACTATGACGTCATAAATATGTTTTGCTGCAACTGTCAGTACCCAATGGGTCAAAATGCGTCTCATTTGGAAATTGGGGTTATTTTGATAGGCCTTATGATGAATATTTTGAAAATTTATTTACATTGGATATCATAAAAAATTTTGGTACACTGCTAGTTTAAAAGAAAAGTTAATGTGTTCTTGGCAGATAAACAAAAATGTAGGTACATAATACAGCTTTTTCTTTCATTGTTGGTTTAATGCTGGATATGACCTACTTTGACTTTACCATTTACTCTGAGAGTCGATCATTATGTAGGCATACAATTTGATATAAACAGAATTCTTGGGCACAGTGGTTATTTCACAGGCATTATACGGCTGTATTTAGAGTGAAGGAGTGTCGTATTGATTCGTACCTGTCTAACCCAGCTGCATTATATGAACATTCAAGCTTTATGATATGGTAACCATGCCCATATCCATATCATCTGTAATAAGGTTAATAGTCAGTTTTGAGGATAATATTGATGACATTAGGCCATGATATGTTTTTTGTCTGTTTTACATCTTGTACATCACTCTCGTTTGGCAAACTAACAAAGTTTTTAAACCTGCACTTCTGTACACAGAAGTCTGGTCTGTAATGTCTATGTTTCCTGGACTATGTCCATTGTTTCCAGGCCTTGTCTTGGAATTTCCATGGGAAAATCTGGAATCCCTGGAAAAGTGAACCATGCCCATGGAATTTCTATAGCAAATGCGCTAACCACTAGTTACCACAACTGGTTGAATTCTCTCTCTCTCTCTCTCTCTCTCTCTCTCTCTCTCTCTCTTCCCCTCTCTCTCTCTTCCTCTCTCTGTCTTCCTTTCTCTCTCCTGCACCTTTTTTCTGACTTTAGAAACATAAAATGCAAGCATATGGAGAGATTTGAGATTAATCTAACAGTGACATCATGGATTATGATTGATTGATATCCTAAAAAAAAAAAGAGTGCTGATTTTATTTTTTACAAAAAATATCACAAGAAAATTAAAATGGGAAAGAGACGATATAGACATGTTTAATTCGATGGAGTCATAATTTCACGGATTATTATTTGTGGTTTGGTGTGCGGGTATAAAATTCCACCAAGTTACATGTGGCTAACATGGAATTAGCTTACAGACTTTAAGTACACTGGTATGAATTTACGCACATTTTATGAGACCAGGGACTTAGCAGAAATATACCGCACATAAAAATGTACATTTACAGTAGAACAACCAAATGGGTTTTCATGCAAAAGGTGCATGCCAATTGATGTAAAACACAAGCCATATCTGAAAATCTAGGTATCCTTGATATGTATAATAACGACTGGTAATGTTTATTACAAGGCACACATACAGAGTCCCCAATTTCAGCGATTAAAATAAATAATTAGATGAAGGCATTATATACTGCATTCTGTACCTTTTGACTTGCTTATAACTTATCTAGATTGTCACCAAATTGCATCCAAAAATTCTTCTTTGAAAGTCAATGTAAAAATTTTACCTATTTATATTAGCAGATAATAACCTGGACCCCACCACTGAGTGCTGTATTTTTTTTTCTCCCCACATGTACACAGACAATAATCTCCCCACATGTACACAGACAGTAATCTCCCCACATGTACACAGACAGTAATCTCCCCACATGTACACAGAGAGTAATGGTATTTGCAGTGAAGTAAAAAAATTATCTTATAACCTTCATCTAATAACATTTTGAAAATGAAAAATTAACCTCTGCAATTGAAAGATACACGGGGTGAATCAAGGTAAAAAGAAATACGAATTTTTACAATTTTCCATTTTAACTAGACATAGGTACTGTAACTTTTAAATGATTGAAATCATTATCATTACATTATGTCTTATTGTTTCAATGTAGAAAATCATCCCTTTCTTCAGCTGTAGCTGTACTTCACAACCAATGGTCATGATATTTTCATTCATATAAGAGATGTGAAGAGAAGTAGTCAGTTGTGAATAACTTGAAAATTTTGACAAAATTTGATGGAAAAATCAAGATTTATTATATGCATATAGAAAGCTCTGTAAAATGCCGTGTAAAATACCTTTAAAAAGTTTATTTTCTAATTTTCTGTTTTAATTGTTGAAATTGGGTACCCTGTAATAGGAGTTATAAGCCTTCCTTTGTTGTGCATATCAAGGATACCCAGATTTTCAGAGGGCCAGGGGGGCCTCCGTGGCCGAGTGGTTAGAGCATCGGGCTCAAAATCACAAAGCCTCTCACCTCTGTCGGCGCGTGTTCGAATCTCGGCCGCGGCTTTATGTGAGCAAGTTTGCCAGTTTACTTGTGGAAGGTCGGTGGTCTCTTCCCAGGTACATTGTATCTGGGTTCTCTCCTCCACCAACAAAAACTGGACGCCACCAGATAACTGAAAAATTGTTGAGTGTGGCAGAAAGCAATAAATAATCAATCAATCAGAGGGCCTGTGATGTAAAACAGAAAAATAGCATATTATGGCCTCATGTGTGTTTACAAACTGACGAAAATCCACCATTTCTCTTATGAAGCAATGATTTTTGCCATGGAATATCTTCCTATTTTGTTACATTCATTTTTCTCTGTAGACACGAAGACGACAAAATTTCCCATAGCGCTAATCACGACCCCAGGTATTTACTTTTTTGAAAGGTTGTCGATCCTTTGAACCATCATATGAAATTCTTTTTGAAGGTGTAATGAACTTGTTTTGATACAAAATTAATCAATAGATGACTTGTGACGTATTGTGATAATAAATTTGTCTCCAGCTACAAATACCAGATAATTACAATTGATTAGTGAGGTGTACACTGTTTTGCATTGAAAGCATATATATTAATATATGACATTGTCTAAAGTTCACCATAATTATTTCCCTTAAGTTAAATAAAAGTGCAAACCACCTTTACTCTTATGAAGATCTGATGTCGAATATCAAAAGATGCAACTGCATGTATAAAATGTCATGTGATCAAAAGCCTGCATTTTATCTCTCTGAATTGATATATCTTTTCCACCTGATTTTTTAAAAACTTGAGGAAGTGGTTCACAATTTTCCTGAAAATCTTTTGAAGTGGAACAATTATGAACCCAATGCTCATAACTCTTGCAATAGGCACATTCATGAATAATTCATGTTTGTACTTTGTAGATGTATAATTCAAATATTCCAGGGATGTGATTTTGTACTTTTAAAACTAAAATCATTGCCTAATACAAAAACTATTTCCCTGACAGTTCTATTAAGTTAAACATATTTATTACAAGTACATAAGAGATTTGCAATTATAATTTTGATATGATAAAAACACCTCATACAGTATGATTCAATATAAGCATTTTCCAGAAATACAGACCCTGTTGATATACAAGGGCTAATTATACAATGCACTGGTATTAGGACTTTGATAGACCAAGAACTATTTGTTGAAGTTTGACCTCACAACTAAGGATATGTGATTACAAATTGATTTAGTAATAAGCCTATTTCTTTTTCATTTCTTCATTTTTGTGTGTTTGGTGGTGTAGCATTCTATGCAAGATATAAGTTGCATTTCAGATTTTCTTTCTAACATTGCAGCAGATTTGCAGAGGAATATCACACCTAGCATGTTCATCTGTTTACATGTTCTTTCATTTGATGTTTCTTGGTTCATATATTGGTTTGTACATCATCGTATACAAAATTTAAGCCACATTTCTTTCCCAATTTTTATCAATGTAGCATAAAGACCTTTGTTTATAGTAATTTCAAAGGTTGAAGATCAAAGCTTGACTGAAGAGAATTCTGAAATTTCTGTGTACAAGATTTAAAGGACATTTTTTCTAAATATTGTCAGACATGCAGGAGTAGTACCTTGTACTAAGACTTTAGTTCTAGTTGATTTTCAAGGTTACAGATGAATGTCAAGGTCACTGGAAAGGAAATTCCAAAACTTTTTTGGTGTCCAAGATTTGCAATAGATTTCATTTTTATCGGATTTGCAGGAATGCTATCCCATATATATCTTCAATTTCAAAGTTAAATATAAACTGGAAGAAAGACTTTAAAATGAGAATGACATAACAATTTATATCAATATTTCATAATATTTTTTTTGACAGATTAATAAGTTCTTAATATGGAATATTTGTATTTAAAATATCATGCACTGGTTGGATTAGCTCAAGAGATTGTGAGTTTGAGCCCCTCTCATGTCATTGCAGCATCAAACCAAAGATGTAAACATGGTAGTGATTTCTTCTTTGCCAAACACTTAGCATTTAGAAGTGAGAATCATGGGTCTTTTGGATATGACCTAAAAACCAGACGTCTGTGTTACAACAGGCATTGACACATTAAAGAACTCTCACTGCAATGGCCCTGAGTGTTAAGCACAGAGGCCCAAATTTTTGTGGTACTTCACCTACAACTGGTGACGTCCTAATATGAGTAAAATATTCTCAGTGAAATGTAAAAACAAAGAAATAAAATGCATCAACAAAAGGTGAGATTCTCAAATGGCATATTTGCCCCTGCAAATTTTTCAAAGGTTCAGTATAGTTGTTGATCAGTAGGGTTCATGTCACTATCTGTTTCTCATTATAACATCATTCTCATATTGGATTTTGTGTTATTTCATCAACATCTTCATCAAGGCATTCGCAGATTCTTGAAATGTGTTAAATAAGATTACAATAAGATTATTATTAAAGCTAGATTTCAGATCTTTCAATCATATAGCGTATGCTTCTGATTGCTTCATTTTCATGATCTAAAGGAATTGAAGAATGATGAATAACGATTGCTAAACTTTCTGGATCAAGGGTGATGTAAAGAATGGCTGTTGAATATTTTTTTTAAAAAATGTGTGTATTTTGCAGAAGTTCCGAAAACTTTACAAAAGTTCAGATGCCCTTTACTCCTGTAAATTAACCCAGTTGATGAAATCAATAGGTCAAAGCCTTATCAGTACAATTTTACAGAAAACTTCAGCTCATTCTAATATTTTATTGAACTGCAATTTAATGTGGCCACAATATGAACCCGAGTCTTGTAGAATTGTTACTTGTGGTATTAAGTCTAATTGAGCTGTCATGAAGATGAGATTGTAAAGTTCTCATTAACATTTTATGTTCAGTGCAATGCATGCACATCATTTCTTGACAAGTTATGATTGAATGTTACAAAGTTCATCGAGTGTTTCAAGGGATGTAGCTAGGTCTTAGAAGGTTGACTAAAGCCCATGATCAATCAAACTATATACTGCGCACTGTATTTCAAATGTTAGTTGAGTTGTGGTATTAAGTCTAATTGAGTTGTTGTGAAAAGATTTTTAAAAAGTTTTGTTCTGCACTGTATTACAAATGCATATTTGTTTCATGGCTTCAAATGCAAGTGGTACATCGAGGTTGCCATCTATAAAAAGTTTGATCAGAAAATAGGAAATTTACAAAATCTTTGGAACTAGATTTCCGTATAATCAATATACTGATACAGCAATGCAGACATTATTTTATTTTATCTGCTTGATAATTTCATATAGTAAACTGTCCTGGTAGTTGAGTAAGCTTGTGTAGTATAGATTATGTTGGAGTCAGGGCAAGGAAAACCAAGGTGAATCAGGTGAGCTGAGTGGCCTATGAGTCTGTTATTGATTATCATTATTTTTGGTTTAGTAATATACATGCATGTATTGTGTTAACAAATTTTTTTAAGTGTTCTACATT
This sequence comes from Ostrea denselamellosa, assembly GCA_024699665.1. NCBI lineage: Eukaryota > Metazoa > Mollusca > Bivalvia > Ostreida > Ostreidae > Ostrea > Ostrea denselamellosa. The sequence goes on along the minus strand of JAMZEH010000043.1, from coordinate 6,741,754 downwards.
GTGTGAAGGAAAATATTTGAATTTTTTTTATGTTTGAATTTTAAGGTAGAGTTACATCTCTTGGTATGTGAGTCTGTTAACTGGTTACTTTATGCTGCATAGGGAAAAAAAGTAAGAAAATGTATTGAGAATTCTACAATGTAACAAGCACTTTGAGGCCTCTTGGAAGAACCATCTGTCCCCATTGATTCCCTGGAAAACGTTGATATCTCTGACATAATGGAATATTTAGTTAGAGAAAAAAAATCAAGCTGTTGTCAAACCAGCATACTCCGACACCTCGCAATTGAAAATTCCTGGTATATGCTATATACTTTGTCGTGATGAATTTGACAGTATTTATATATATTTTTTTGTAGAGAGGTTCACTGCGATGGAGCAGGTCAGAGACATTCCCCATCATGCAATGGGTGACCCCTGGCACTATGGATACACAGAACATTCCTTGACAGAGTCGATGTCCACTAGTGACGATTATGGAGAGGTAGGAAACCTGTTCGTTTCTTGTACACATCATGGAGTATTGAGATACTGATTCAGCTACATTCCCCCCTAGTTATATCATGAAAAAATCTAGAATGGAAAAAAAATTTAAGTCAGGTGTAGAAAAATTAATAGAAGCTGTGGAAGAAGTATTTGTGAACTACACCCAAATTTGAAGGTGGCAGATACTTCTTAACATTGGTCTCTAAGTCTTGGTACATTGTTGGATATCCGATACTGTTTAATGTTTTGTAACAAGTTGTGAATTTTCATTGTGCCTGTCCCAATGGAACTTTGTGAATTGGGCCAAAACCCCACTTCTAATAGTTTAATGTATAGAAATTTCCTTTTATGTCCAATCATCTACCCATGCTATTGCTTAATTGCAAGTCTTTTATATTACATTGCTGTAAATTTCCAAGCTTTATAAGAACTTGGATTATACATCAAGCATGGTATTGAGTTGCCAGGCGAGATTGTTTGTTATGTTTTGCAACTGTTCAGAACTACCAGTCCAGAGCTTGTCTTCAAATGATAATCAAACATTGACACAAGGAAAAAATTAGGCTACAGTGTCAAAGCTTACAAATTTTTGTCAGTTGATTTTATGGGGAAGTTTCGAACACTTATATTTATATTGAGCATGGAGGGCATAAATAAAATTGCTCAGACTTCAGGGTAAACATAGTAAAAGTATATTGAATGTTCTTTTTTGTTTTAAAGTTCTTTTGGATCAAGTTGCCATCAATGTGTATTGCTGTCTATCTATCTCAGGCAGATTAACTTTATACTTTTTCATCTTTTCAAGAAAAAGAAAAAGGGGGGGGGGGGGGGGGGGGAGGGGGTGAAAAATTTCAAGTGCATGGGTGAGCAATATTGTCCATTAGGCTGCAGTTACTCATGCACATCCAGCATACTATCTATGTGAATAGGGTAAGAAGCAAGAAGGCCTGTACCACAATTGTATTCCTGAGATCAGGATTCAGGCAGGGTTACTAAGATCTCTCTTAATTTAAACAGTTGGGTAAGACTCTCCTTTGATCAGAGGCCAAGCAGTTGAATGAAGCTTTATGTATTTCTATACTGTGAAATTAGTCAATCTTGACAATTTTCCTCACTAATGCAGAAAAAACATACCTGAAATGTTGTTAGGTGATATATCATTATAATATCCTTTGGATAGAATAGGGTAGGGTCAGTATCTAATTATACAAGTGGTCATTTGATATATGAGTATGGAGGTCTTAAGGAATTAAAAATTCAAAACAGGTCATCCCGAAAATGTGAGTAAAAAGAGGTACAAAGGTCAATAAGGACAAAACGTGCAAAGTATAAGAACTGTTTCCTTGTTACTGAAGAGCAGATCTCAAATATTAAAACATAAAAAAAAACAAACTAAGAATTGAGTGATATTTCAGGTTTTCTAATCATCCATTCGGATCACACACATACAAAAAATAATGAATATCCCATTTCTTGGAGAACAGACCCTCTTGTTGCAATGGGAACCATCATCATATCTAGTTTTTAAGTTTCTTGTAAGAAAATATAACAAGTTGAAATAATACATTTTTGTGCTTCAAGACACCTAATGGCTTCCTTCAATCTTCTTCTCTGCATTATATATACAACTCCAGCTGTGGCTTTTCTGCATTATATACGACTCCAACTGTGAGTAAAAAGCATAATGAATATTACTGTTTTCTGTCTCTTTGCAATGGTTGAGAACTCATCATTTAGAAATTATTTCATACCAAGTTTCATAAATGATGAAAAGTATGAATACTTACGTTGTTCTCGTTGTTCTTGAGGCTCTCGTTATATTGTGGTCTTGCAATTAATGTGTGGTCGTGCAGATAGCACAGTTGTAAAGAAACTCAGTCAATTAGTTAGCTCCACAAAACACTTGATACAAATTATGCTGTGGGCAACTCATTTTATTGCTTTTTCCCCCCACATTGCTGTATGTTTAATGATGCTGCAATTTTGAAGTATCCCAAGATGCCTTCAAAGAAGAAGTGTGATTTATTGCTTTTTATACATGTATATGAAAAGATCAGTGTATAAACCATGAGCGAAAATTAAACTTACTGATAGACCTTAAATCTTCAGAGATTACTGATTAGTTTCCAGCATCCTCAATAAATGGTGATGATTGAACATTTCTGCTGTCTAATAATACATTGCTGCAAGGAATTGGATAGTGTCAAGGTGTTAAAAAAAATGAAAACTTACGAGACCATTTGTAAAAGGGGATCACAACAGGGGTTCACAGTTTTACATCTATCTAATGAAATTCTTTTTAAATCTTCTGAAGAACCCATTGTGGTACAATATGTCAGATAAACATACAAGCCTCTTCATGGAGTGTTTATTCAGGTTTATCCATGACTGGGGATTTCAAATGGTTAAATTTCTGAATGAAAAATTTTTCTCAATTAAGAACCACATGGCATGATCACAATAGGGTTTTCAATTTTTATATTGAAATACATGGTATAATTCTTTGACACTTTTTTTCTGAAGACAATCAGGAGTGATTTACCACAAATGGTTCCTATCAAATTGGGATGTCTTAATAATATATCAATTAACATGGAAACATCCTCCTCATGTAGTGTAGTCAGTCAAGTTTATCCACACCTGGTCACCACAGATGTTTGGACAGATCTACAAGAGGAATTTAATTTTTTTTTTACATAAAACCGCCTTTTCAAGAAGCTCTAGAGTGCAGTATTCTAAGATTCAAGTTTGTTCACATCATGCCCCTTGAGACCAGGGTGGGCGGTAATTGGGATTTTAATATTCTAGGCGTGAGAGATGCAGGTGAGCTGTGTGGTCCATTGGTCTCTTGTTGTTTATTACTTCAGGAGTTTTCAGCAGTCTAATTGTATTAAGGTCTTGTTCTGACTCCAAACTGAGATCTCGGTTATCAGACAACAATATCTGTATTGAAGGTCTAATTTAGTGGGTTTGCAATGTGAAGGAGGATAGTGACAGATAATCAAGGGTGATTTACCACAAATGGTTCCTATCAAATTGGGATGTCTTCTGTTGGTAATTTACACATTTCTGCTGGTGACTATCCAATTCTTTAGTCATACTGCTCACTGCATAAGGAAGTGGTCAATACATGTTATTGATAGATATTAGATTTTTTGCTATGGCTGAATTCAGGTTTTTAAAGTCATTTTTATCCGGGTTTTGTAATTTTGTTTTGTTAGTTTTTAACTGATTTTTTGTTTACTGTAGAATGGCTCAGGCTAGGATAATATATTGATAAAGTCAATGAAAAGTACCAATCATGATATGCATATTGATAATTAAGTGAGATATCAATCCAGAACATAACTTATATGGTTCCGAATTCTGAAATGGCCACTAAAATTTAATGTTTGAAGACGATGATCAAACAACACTAATGTTGTCCGTTATGTGAAGTAATACACTTATATTAAATAAAAAAAGGATGTGTTAGTTGATAAAGTATTTGATATTGGGATAATATATTGAGGCAGCTGTAATGAGAAGACAGTTTTATCTGAATGAAACCCATATTGTCCCTGCTATAAGAGTGACTGTCTGTATTAATGGGTACCAGTAATTGCAAGATTGCAAGGAAGAATAACACATTTTCAAACAATTTCCTAACAGATGTATGCCTATAGATGCCAAGATAAAATGAAAAAAATATTCTAATCCCCTATAAAATTCCTCACATATCCATTAGATCAGTGAATCTAGATATACAAGGCTATCAATTTTGTGTTCAAATCCCAAAGGAGTGTTAATTATTTTCTGAATGACTGTACTAAAATTGGATTTTTTTGCTTCATTATTTCCAATACCATAACATGATTATACACATTTCCTGTAATATTTATTTAATATCTCCTTAAAGATATAGGGAATGTTGTTCCATTGATGAAACTTAATTTGTTCTTTATTGATTGAAGTGTCATTAAGAAGAGATTTATCCAACTGTCATCAACAGAAACTTATAATATGAAATTGTTGTTTTATCCTGGACTATTGAAAAAAGATTTAGTAAGATTGTAGTACAGTACATTGTAATTTTCATATTAATTTAAAATTTGTTGATGTATTTATCCAAAAAAAGAACAACTTTTGTATAGCATATGAATCAGGTGAGCAATAAGGTCAATGAGCCTCTTAATTTCAGTTGCTCATGTTATGTAGGGCACTTTCCTTAGACGTATATACAGTAAAATACTATTATAGTGAACCTCCAGGGCCAGCAAAAAACAGTTCATTATAACCAAACTTTCTTATATCCAATGAAATGTTCGTTATTTTCCTCGTATTGGAAAATGAATATCACTTCACAATAATATTAATTTGTTATATGTGTGTTCTGTATAAATATGTTTTACTGTAGTATGCAATGAGTCATTACTGGGGCATTTGCTTAGCCCTTTATTATATTCTGTAATTTTGCTTTTGACCAACTTGATTGTAGCATTCATTAATTGACCCAGTTACTGACTAAATGGATTACATTTGGTCAACTTAATCAAGCCAAATAGATCCAGATTAACTTTATGATTCTCTACACAATATGATTAACCAGAATTCATTGATCCATGTTACCAGAATTTAGTTATCCACATTGCCTGCAGGGTTCAGTGATCCACAGTGGACATGAGAATTCGGTGATACCCATTGCCAGAATTTATTGATTTGTATTATTAGAGTTCATTGATCCACATTACTAGGGTTTGATTATGCTGATTACCAGGGTTCAGTGATCCACTGATCCACATTACTAGGGTTACCAGGGTTCAATGATCCACTGATCCACATTACTAGGGTTACCAGGGTTCAGTGATCCACTGATCCATATTACTAGGGTTTCCAGGGTTCAGTGATCCACTGATCCACATTACTAGGGTTTCCAGGGTTCAGTGATCTACTGATCCACATAACTAGGGTTGTCAGGGTTCAATGATCCACTGATCCACATTACTAGGGTTACCAGGGTTCAATGATCCACTGATCCATATTACTAGGGTTACCAGGGTTCAGTGATCCACTGATCCACATTACTATGGTGTGGTTATGCTGTAGGGTTTAGTGATCCAGATTACCTGTAACTTCAACACTTTCTTACTATTTTGTAAATTAATCAGAGATACATGTGTATAGGTAGAGCAGGTACTACCTCTAGACAACAGCATCCCTTGTAAACATCTTTATCAGTATATCACCGACATTTTTTGACTGTTTCTTGAATATCAAATGTAGCTTTCAATTAAATGTAACATATAAAGTGTATATCTGCCAATTTTGATTGAAGAGTACATTTAATAATAGATTGCAGCAAAGCCTATTTTTACATTATGAATGCCTGCCCTAGAAGTGTAATGAAAACTTTGCATATAGTCTCTTGTCATACTTATTAGCTACATATCAATTTTTATATACATTTTACAGAAATACAATATGTAAATTTATTCATAGTTTATCCAGATTGTCCTCCTGTCTTGTGAATCTGTCAGAGAGATAGGGTCAATTTTCAATTGTTGAATATACTGACAGCTGCATGGTATACAAGCAAGAGTTACTGCACTTTAATGGTACAGTACGATTCATTAGGATTGGCACTCACAGGGAAGTCCATCCATCAAGTCTCAAAGAATATGCGTACACCGTCTTAGCATTTGTAATAAGTGTAATAGCCGGGAAACCTGAAGCTTTTAACTCGAAGAGAACATTCTTGCATCTTAATTGAATTTTGCAATCATTTGGAATAATTTTAGGTAATAATGTACCTTTCTAACAGCAGTTCGAATAATTGAGCACTCAATTGCAATTGTTTTACATTCCAGGAAATTAGCCTGTGGACGTACTCCAGTTAAAATTTTTTTCGTTCCTGTGCATATAAAACAGTTCTAAAGAGTGGATATTTGATTCAAAATATATATAGATCAGAGTTTTCATGCAAGAAAAATTATATATATTTTCTACTGAAACAGATGAAGTAAGATATGACCAAAAACAAATACAGTCTTAAATTAACCCAGATATTGTTATGTTCAACAAGTTTATCATTAAACAATAATTTTCATGGTATGTGTCATTCAAATTGACATCACTATCGTGTTTTTGGGTAATATTCCAATTTAATGGTAATTCACTTGTAATTTGATGAAAGCAAGTAAATTGTTTTCATGTGTTGTATTTTATTGCATTTCTTAGACAAGAATCAGCCCATGACTATTGTGGTAACTAGGTAATGCTTTTAACGAAAGTGCATAGATTTAAAAGTTAGTAATTTGAGGTAAAGAAAGTCCTGATTTTTCACTCAGATGGTTAAATAAGATCAATTAACATATGATAGTGTGTTACTGTCCACTCACAAATTTTTGACAAATCTGAAAATTATTTTCTGCTGTCATCTTCAAAACTTACTTTAATTGTTGATTGTCAAGAGATTACCATTGTACAGGGTGAAATGTCACTTGCAGAAACATCCAGTTAACATAATGCACATTGATATTCCCAGGCATTATGGCCACATGTCCTTGATAGTAATAATGCTTGACTGACAGCTATTGTCCTTTTACTATAAGTAAATAATGTGTGGCAATATGAATAGGTGTTGCAGTACGGAATAACAAAGGAGAACTCAAAATGGAGTTACTTCCCTTTTATAAAAGTATGTTAAAATGTTATACTGATTATGGTTAACAATTTTTAGTGTTTGTATGTAAATAATTACAGAAATGTTCATAATCGAATAGTAAATACGGATGGTTATATTTACATTTCCTCCAATGTTTTTGCCTTTGATATCTTTACAAAATAGTAAATAGCCATTTCTCCATGAATGCGCTGCTGTTGTGAACAATGCACATATATGAGTCTTGATATAGTACATCTATTTTAACATCTGAATGCTTCATGAGGGCATACTTCATACAGCGGCTGTATGCAGCAGTTCATACCCTCACATGTTTTCAACATTGAAATTGTAAAATACGTTCACTGAATTTTTTCTATAAAATTTCTTTTGAAATTGATATTGCTTTCATCTTAGACAATGAATACATGTTTGTTGCAAACCAGTCTGATCTGGGTTTTTTAGTACCATCTGTCTGCATAATACCAAATATGGAGCATCACCAAGGTCAAAGGGTGTATTTGCTGTTCTCATTAAAGTAATGAATGGATCAACAGCATGAAGTCTAGTTTGTATTCTTAAAAATTCATAAAAAGATGAATATAAACAATAAAATGCTCTCTGTGTTGTTTTATCGGGTGATGAAGGAAGCAAGCATTGTAGAAGAAATTCATAACCCACTAACAACAAAGAAAGCATTTAAATGTATAAGAACACATCATAAAGCAGTAATGCTTTGACATACAAGGCTGATAATAATGAGCAAATTCCTTCAATAGTAAATAAATTGTTTACAATTTTGGTCTTGTATTTTTTATACAGTTTATGGGACTGTCATTGAGGAATTAGATGGATGTATTGCTGTCTGTCACTGATATTATTGTAAGATTTTATGGTGCATTTTGTGAGACTGTTTTGCTTATACCCCTTTCGCTGTGCCTGGGAGTTGGCTGATCTGTAAATTGTATGTGTAGAAAAATGAAACGGAATAAAAGAAATCGAGCTTCCAAACAAAAGAGCTTTTCTATCTGATGGCTGATCATTGGCAACAGGTCTTTTATAGAGTTAAACATGCAGTCATGATTGCAAGGATTTCTTTGTATTCAATATAATATAAAAGTTTATCAGATACCTGGCATTGTACCTGTTAAAACTTCAGTATTGAAATGATCAGGGATAGAAAACCAAATCCTGGTGACAGAACTGATCAATAGTGCTCTATATGCAAACTGCATTTCTGTAGCCTAAAGCACCACACAGGCCCCATGCAATATGATAACCAGTAGACAACTCAGCTGAAGGTTTTATCTTGCAACATGTGAAACCAATTCATCCCTTGATAGTTGACTGAAGTTGAGAAAAAAAAAATGTACAGGGACAGTACGAGTCTGAACTGAAGCCTTGGTGAATCCCATTTATATAAAGAGGAGGTCTTAGTGCAATTTGATCATAGATGAATAGAACTCGGTCATGCATCATTAGGGTAAAAAGTGTAACCTGTTTTTTTATGGTAAAAGAATTGTTGCAACATGAGTTACAGCTCAAACACAGGAACTTTGAAATGACCTTTGCCATTTTGGTCTCTATATTTAGGTTTAATTAGGCATTGAAATGAAGTGGCACAGAAGAACCGACCAAGTACTGTACTGAATTACTTTTCCCATCTCACACTCATTTTATATGCTTTCAAAACTTTATAGCTTAAAGTTACAAATATGTGTTCTTTGATATCTTCATGGGCAGTCTATCTGCAATTTCCCTTAATACCTGTATCTGAAACCCCTGGTTACAGGAATTCATGTTTTGGACTTCCTGGAAACCTATACTCAGAAGAACTGTTGGAGGCTTCACGATGCACTATTCATTGAAATGTTGTTGTAAGAATTGAAATGACAGGCTCTACTGAGAACAAAAAGAATACCAAAGTTTTTTTATAACCTTGATCTACTTGGGGAAATAACAAGGCAGAACAAACACAACAGGAAAACCTGCATTTACTCAATTGGATAAGATGTGTCTGAAGTGAATCTCGGCACCATGAGGATGGCTGCAGTTTTCTTGATTAGCCCCATCATGAGAGGGTTTAAATTGATCTTTAAAGCTTGATTTTTTGGTGGAAAAAAAAATACCCGGCACCCGATATGACCTCTTGATTTGTTATATAGGGATCCCATGAAACTTGAAAGCCAAGCTAAATGTACAGTGTGATTTCGATTTTAGTTTCAATCTGTAATTAACAAGGTGATTAGAAACATATTATCAGTAAAATTTTGACCTGTTCTTGTAACCTTTGAAATATTTAGATATTTGTCAATTTAATGTTCCATTTGTACCACAAAGCACCTGTCTATAAGCCAAGTAATGTGCAAAACTATTGTTCTTTTATTAAATGACTTAAAAGAACAATACCAATATATATTTATATATATATATATATATATATATTATATAGTTCTTCATATTGGAATGAGATTTTTTTGAGCAGGTTCTATAAATTATTCCACCCTGGTGTAGTACATTATGAATTTTAATTTTATTGACTACATTTACAGAAATAATTAAGTGTTTATGAGTGCAAAAATTTCTGCATTATCTCAAGACTGTGCCCTTGGTGACCACACAGTGTTGCTTGCTCTTTGTGAACCAATATACCAAGTCCAAAAATTCACCTGTTTGATATCTAGTTAAGGGGAAAAAAATGAATTATAGGAACTAGTAGTTTAAGGGTTTTTAAATTTTTCATGGAATATAAATTTCTTCATTGAAATAAACCCATGGGGACAAAGGTTAGAATAGGTCCTCAGTACCCCATGCTTGTTGTAAGAGACAACTAAATGGGGCATTCCTTCAGAAGAGACTGCAAACAACAAGGTCCCGTGTCACAGCAGGTGTGGCACAATAAAGATCACTCCCTGCTCAAAGTCCGTAAGAACCGGGCATAGGCCTACATTCTGCAGCCCTTCACTGGCAATGGTGATATCTCTATATGAGTGAAAGCAGTAAACACTATAATGTTGTATGAAATTGCAGTTACCAGGTAAAAATTTCATTTGATGTGCCATACTCACTGGATGCTTACCATATACATTGACTAATGTGTCAAAATTTTCACCTTTCAAGGGTTTGTTTGTTTGTTTATTTGGTATGATAATAAAATAGTATATTGGTATTTATAATTAAGCATTGAATGACTTTTTTGCACATCTATTGTACTAATAATCTAGAATTGTGTGCATATAAATGGACTACTGTATGTTAGAGTTTTTGTTTTATTTGCATAATAGATGTCCAAAAATAACCATTTATTGTGCAGATTTAATCTTCTCAGTAAAATATGTTCATACTTTATTTTACCACTAGATTTACATTTTCTCGATAAGATATTTTGATTCTTTATTTTACCACTTTCTCCATACATATCTGTGAAATTAATAGGACAGTAACAGCTGACTCTGCTTTGTATTCAATGTATAATGATCATATTTCATATCTAATAAATGGATGGTGTAATTTTTGTAATCATGGTATCATTTTGAAGAGTTTATTAAACAAAAATAATCCACCAAAGGAATTTCAAAAATTCTGATTACTCCTTGATTTATTTCACCAAGCAGTTTACATCGAAGCCTTTGGAATAAGAGCAAGTTCTATTTGAATATTTTTATAGAAGAAATACAAATCTCTTGGTAAAAAGTTATATAAACTATCTCTTTATGAAAATGTGAAATAGAATTAATCATTTACTGCACATATTTCTAGAAAAATAGATTTTTCTTATTTTTATCAACAGCGGAAAACCCTTCGAGAAAGGAATTTTATTACAAATTCAATATCTAAAGTCGCACCATATGATGTCACAATTCATTTTTTTTCTTCTGTTTCCATTTTGTTTCTACAGCAGTATTGTTCGCAGCATCATAAAATTAATATTTTCTTAATAATTTATTCCTCAAATTACCTCAAGAATGAAGGTAATTTCTAACTCATTTGATATTATGGTTAAAGTAAAATCAGTTTTTGCTTTCTTATAAACTGCTTTCATTTATTAAATGAAACACAAGGCTTGAAATTTTGCATAATTGGTCAGAGGTAAAAACAGCTGATTGTAAACATGTAGAATTGAACATCAAAATTAACCATATTAACCAATGTCTTTTACTCAAATATGTTGAGAAAGAAAATATTAAAACATTTTTCCACAAAGAAAGTTTTTAAACTAGATTTAAGACCTCTCCAAAAAAAAAAAAATATTGAAAGATTAATTTGGTTTGCATGATTATATAAGAAATATGTTGTAAAACTGAGTAGTTACTATATCTGATGCAGAACACTTCTGAAAGGCATTTCACTTGCAAATGAGGACAAGGTGTACCACCCCTGATAACAGCACGGCCACGGGCCACTTGCTTAGCACACTACATCCAGAAATGAAATGAAAGAAAAATTCCTCATTTATTAAAATTCAAAATCTAATTCAACAGCTATCTGGCATAAAATGAAATAAATAGTGGCAAAAAATAATACATTTTTGAATAATTTGATTTTACTTGTGAAATGCAGTTTGATTGGTTCATTGAATATACATTAGGGTATGACCTGTGATGCTTCATTCAGTATTAGCACTAAATTGCTTCACAACGTATGCCAGCATGAAGCATTAGAGTTCATATTCTCATGAATTTCATAATGAAAGTCTTATACAGTTTGCACTCATTACAGCAGCACTTGATTTACTGGCAAATTCCTCTAATGGTGAAAAATTGTTGTTAACAAATCTGCACAGTATTAATATGGCTTGATGTAACGGCATATTCGTATTCTGGCACATTAATTATCAGTAATGAATGTGCATTTTGACACTATATAAAATCCAGTATAACGGCAGGTTACCTGCGATTGTTGGGTTAATACATGTACATGTATAACTATTACCTATCAGCAATATTTTCACACTTGACCAAGATTATATAATGGATTACATTCCTCCTCACCTTTACATGAGAAAGCTGTCCAGGTAATGTTTATTTGTGGAAAGCATGGATGGGGTTTATCATTACACTAATTAGTGTTTGATAGGATGGTTTTAAAAAATAATTCCATGGGTATGTTTGATGGCTTTCTTTAAATAAACATTCAACCCAAGAAGAGCCCTATGGAAACAACTAACTTGGCCATTGTAATGAGTGCTGACTGTGTGTGCACATTTTCCTTTCGTTTCTGTCAGAATTCCCAGCCATTAAGATAGACTTACTATATTTGTCTGTATTTATATGTACATTGTTTACTTCAATGTGTTCATGAGGAAATGTCTGTCATTACAATTTGTAGAAATGTCACAGACAAAAACATTGGAAATGAATGAAAAATTTGGCTTTGTTAATTACATTCTTTATAGCAACTGCATTGAGCTCTAAAGATTAGAACAGAGAAAAGCTACATATATGTCCAAAGAAATTTTGATGTCAAGAAAAAATTCCCATAATCCTAATTAATGTCCTTTTTTATCTTGTAGAGTCACATGACCTGAGGTTATGAACTTACATGGAATACCTAAATTTCATTCTAATGCTGTGATCCCCTTCACAATAAGTTAGTATATTAATGTATAATGATGTGTATTATTATAATCGTAGCTAAAGCAAAACAATAGATGTGACGTCATGGCCTTTGTTCTGATGTCATAATACGAGTGATGAAGTGGCAGGTCTTATTGAGGAGACGCTTTTGTGCAACAGAAAATACAACTTCCTGGTTTTCCCTCTTCTGAAATTAGCAACCATTCACTTCAAGTTTCAAGTTTCATCTCCTTGGTATGCCAGGTCATGCAGATGATAGTGTTACTTTCCTCCCCATCGCTTTAGGGTTAGTGAAGCGTGAACGCACAAGATGTAAATCAAACAGTTTTCTCTGCTTACTATAACAGAGAAATTGTACTTTTATATCTATGGAAATATTTCACTTTATATGCCTGACATTTATGACTATCAGCTTGATTCATTCTGAGTGGGTTACAAACACAAACCCTACTCAATGTTCAAGAAAGAGGGGGTGGGGGGTGGGGGGGATAACAAGTAGCAAATCTGGAGGATGAAATATTTAATCATTGTGTTAAAATTTAGGATTCTATACAATATCATATTGTATAATATTTTGCTCTCTGAAAAATATGACTGGGAGGTCATAGAGCTTGAGTCCAGCTTGTGCCGTGGCTGTGCTAAAGATAGATAGTGATTCCTTATATGATATCTGACCTGATGATGAAAGTGTAACAGCAGTTTGAGAATATGATAGTTATGGACAGCCTTCTAAAATGAAGGTCCTGGGTCACAGCAGATTTTGGCATCTTACAGAATCCTCTCTGTTATGGCTCTGAGCGTTAAGCATAGGTCTGAATTTGTGGTACCTCACCTGCAGCAGGTGGCATCTTAATATTAGTGAAAAATTCTCAATGGACACAGAACAAACAAACAAACAAAAAAATCAAGTCTTTGAAAAAATAAGTCAACACTATTTAAGAATTTTTATATAAAATTTCACTTACTTGTACTTGTCAAACCAAAAAAGTAGTCACACTTCACAATTAAGTCACATTGGCTTTTCATAAAGCAATATTTCTGCTTCTCTATCAAATCAATTTATTTGAAGGATATACAAATTTGTATCAGTCATATTTACAATAAATTTTATTCAGTGAGTATGCTTAATGAGATAAAAAGTGTATAGAATTGTCTTTTAAGTCTTTCAATATTGGGACATGGCATAAGTTACTGCAAATGCAAAACAAAATGCAAATATATGTCCATCACAAAAATACATTGTTTAATTATGACAGCTTGAATTGTTAATGTAACTTGCACAAAAATATCTATCATCTACATGTAGCAAGTATATAAAAAGCACACAGGTAACACAATGATTTCTAAAAACCAAAAAATGTGAATACTCAGGTGATTGTTAAGGCCTTTGTGCCGTTTGTTCTTAAATCATGAATATTCATCCACAAAACATTTTTTTTTTCTTTTCCTTATGAATATTCATTCAAAAAGCATTTTTCTTTTCATCATGAATATTCATCCACAAAGCATTTTTTGCAACCATAGCAAACCAATAAATTTTTAATTCTGTAAGTTTGAAAATATAGATATAACAGTGTATTCACTCAAATGTGTATAGATCCAGAAACATTCTCTTTTACAAAATGTGTCACATTGTATGGTGCATGTACCCCATTATACAGAAGGTGTTCTAGTGGATTTCAGTGGCAGATTCAGTGTTCAGGAGGGGCTAGCTGGAGGCACCAGGGTTTTGAGGATTTTTAGGTTAATTTTATGGGTTATTCTAGCTACATGTATACATTAAAAAAATCAATAAAGAACAACAAAATATGCATTTGTTTATATGTATAATGTCAAATCTTTTAGTATTGGTGTTCTACTAATTTGTTAATTGTTTGGTCACAAAAAGTGGGGGTCAGGTCTCACCTTTAAGTCTGCCACTGCTTGGGTATTCTGATTACTGAATGAATGAATGTATACCTCCCTTCTCCCTTCACCCTTTATTGTTAAAGATTTATTGAATTTTTCAGTACAGTACAAATATCTTGATAAGCCGATAATTTTTGCAATATATAAAGGTTCATTTACAGTTTATAAGTGTTGACTAATTTAATTTTCCTTCTGTTAGTAAATTCTGGATTTAAACTTTGAGGGAACTCTTAGATTGCAGAAACTTGAAACAATTATGAATGTGAAATTTTTTTTATTCTATATCCACTGAGGAACTATTGTGTCTGGACTGTTTATCCCTCGTCTCTTTGTCCGCAACTTTCACATAAATAGAGACTTCATTACTTGAGTCCTAAAGGTTAAGGACAATGTTATATAACTATAAAAGACCAATGTCATTTGTCAAGGTCAGTTTTGTCACAACTGAGCATGCACGGCCAGATTCAGGAGCTTGTCTTACACAGCTTGAATTTGTTGGAGAGGAAGTGGGCTATGTGAGCACCTTCACAAACTCTCAACTCGGTAAAGTCCTGGTGTCTTACTGAACATTGGATCTGAACATCAAACATTTCAAACAGAATGTCAAAAATAACATAGTTACTATGTTTTAAGAGTTATTTTAGTTAATTTGTTTTAAAACACATTGATCAAAAACTGTGATGGCTTAAGTGAATCTGTGGAGAGAACATTCATCTGGTGTGATACAATTTGTTGCATCAGCCAAGAGATTTCTTTTGATAAAGTAATGAATTAACATCTTTTTTAGCTTTATCAGAATTTTTTTAGTGTGTGCAGGTGCATTTAATCTTAAGTTGTGATGCCGTTATCCAGGAGACTCCAACATCCTATGCATGAAGTACTTCTCTTGAGATCAAGATCCAAAAATTTTTTAAATATTTAGGTCAAGAAAATTTACAGGTCAAATCAAATGGAAATCTTCACTGCATTTCCTACTAGTAGTTCTTGCACAGCCACTCATAGTAATCAAAGACATGCAGTGTTAAATTTGCCATTACCCCACCCCACCCTCAATTTACCATTTACCTGTCATGCAGCATTCCTTTCTTTTACCTTCTGTTCGATTACTGTATATACTCTCATATAAATAGGGTTATTATGGAGTAAAATTTTCACTCTGAAGTCTAAGAGTTATACGAATATACTAACACAAGAATTTTTTTCTTGTTGAACAACTTACAAATTGTGACATTAAACAGCATTTTTAATGTGTTAATTTACTGTAATCAGTAATAAATCATTATGAATGATCATTTTAATGGCAAAATAACAATCCTGAGTAATGGCCACAGTGTTATTAGTAGTGACGATATATTTAATTCTTTATTTTTACATGTTGATTAAAGTCAACAATTTTTTTTAATTTTTTCTATTTTTGCAAACATGGCACGAAAACCAGTAATAAAGCACATCATTATTCTAAACTTCACTTGTCATTTTATAGAGCCAGTAAAATTAATATTCACTACAGATTAAGATTTGCAGTTTGGATGTTTTCCTCTTTCATTTACCTGTAATAATGATTTTAAGAAGGAGCACCTATCATCAAACAAGCCCAGACTACAATATGGTATGCCATTTTCAAACAATTATCAGGGTGACTGCATGGAGACGGATTTCTGTTATAGGTTAGAATTTCTGTTATGTGTTAGAATTATCCAATTATTTGACCTTGCTTTACCTGAGAGATGGGTTGGGCAGTGTGCACCCCTAGCTTGGGTAGTGAGCATCTCAAATCTTTTTTTCTTTTTTTTTTCGCCACACTCAATAATTTTTCAGTTATCTGATGGCGTCCAGTTTTTGTAGGTGGAGGAGAGAACCCAGATACAATGTACCCAGGAAGAGACCACTGACCTTCCGAAAGTAAACTTCCAAACTTTCTCACATATATAGGCATCAAACCCATGTTGACTAGAAGTGAGAGGCCTTGTGATTTTGAGTGCAGTGCTCTAACCACTCGGCCATGGAGACCCCCTCTCAAATCTTAATTTCTATCAAATTTATATGATAAAATTTCCTATTGCCCCCCCCACCCCCCCCCCCCCAAAAAAAAAAATAAAAAAATAAAATAAACTCTGTAAAATTATTTTCATATTCAAAATGATGTTAATGGTAATAATGATCGAGAATGATGTTCAGAAAAAGAAACAATTCTTACTAGAAAGTAGGTATTAAGTTGACAGAATCTCTGATCAAATTATAGAGAGGGTCAATGTGAAATTCCCAAAAATTTTTCTGAAAATGGATCCCAACTTACATGCAAATATCAACTTATATGTGAGTTATGTACAGTAACTTATAACTTCACTTTTTACCATAGTCACAGTCCCTGACTTACACAAATTGACTTATATGTGAGTTATGTATGGTAACTTATACTTAACTCTTTACCAGTCACACTGGCTCAGTGGTCACATCATTCACTCCCTAACTTAAGCATCAAGGGTTCAAGCCCCTGAATTAAAGATAGTGACTTCTCACTCACCAAACACTAGGCATTTAGAAATGAGAGTTGCTGGTCTTTTGGATGAGATCTTAACAACCAAGGCCCCATGTCATGGCAGGCTTTGGCACATTAAAAAAAACCTTTACTGGTATGATCCTTAGCACCAGACAATGATTATGTAGGTCTAAATTTGTGGCACTTCACGTTTTGCTGGTGAAGTCTTATTATGAGTGAAAAATTATCAAATGGGCATAAAAAATAAACTTAAATCTTATACTTAACTCTTGTTTAAATATCCCTTAAGTACTAAAATGCATGTTCATCCAAATCTAATAGTGCTGTATATTTATTTGTGTAGAGAATGTGTGCTCTCCCCTGATTTAGACCTAAGAATACATACAGCACCCTAACATCATGTGGCTTTGATCTCCTAGCTACGTCTTAACATAGAATGTATAACCTCCAAGATTTAGTCAAATATTGCATCTACAAGCTGCATACTTTGAAATCTGATATATTGTATGCATTTATATCATTCCTGAATCATGAGAGGGGGGAACTAGAATTAAGATAAAAGGAATATATTATGCAAATGGTTTTCAGAGATTGCTGAGGTGCAGATTGCATTAGAAATTTTAAGGTAGTCTCCATTAAGTTTTCAATTGATTTTGTAAATGAGTATTTCTTATTAACATAGTTTAATATGCATATATTAAGATTGAAATATATCCTTATTGCCCCACTTCACCTAAAATTAGTTCTTCTTGATAATTGTACTAAATACACACATGTACCCTCACAAGGCCATACAAAAGTGAAAATTTGTTTGAAACAGATCTACTTGACATAAAAGATTTTAGAGTCCATTTGGAATAACACTGTCAAATTCTTCTGGAAGAAAAAAAAAATGCCTACCCAAGTTTTACTTCATAGCTAGAAGAACTGGGCAAACAAAGATGTTTCTTCTCTGTTTTCACAAAATGACATGATTTTACAAGGGGGACTACTCCGTCATGATTGAAGCAATTCATTGATCATGGGTATTAAGAAATCTTTTATTTTCCAAATTTCCATCAATTGCATACTTCCTCTCTATAAGGAGTGTGAATTACTAAAGGTGAAAGTATTTATTAGTAATCTTTATTGGAGACAGGACATAAATATATGAAAAATGCTAATTGTCTTGCTTATATAAACACTTTAACACATTTGAATATTGTCATCAAGTGTCAGTTAATATTATTTATATATGAGAAAATAATTCAGAATATTAATTTCAAGAAATTAGAATCGTATATTTGGAATATATCACAAGACAATGGGTATTGCAGACATTTTTTTCTTTCTCGATCTTTCCCTTGTGAAGATTCATGATGACAGAGTGAAATGTCAAACTCAGTGTATATATTCATTAGAAATTCAGGCATTAACATTCATGTAGTTAAGATTACAATAAAGGTTTTGTTAATGAGAATATAAATATGAAATTTTACAATGAGTGGCTTATGAAGTTGGGTTTTGACAAAGTGACCATATGAAAATTTATCTTCTTAAAATGACACAAGGCCCATCTACACCAAAAGCTAAAAGCTTGTTAATGACATATGATTTTTTGTATAAAACATAACATATGGCTTCAGGCATGGGTTGTTTTTGTTAAAAAAAAGACATTTGGTTACATCAATTTCCATCCTTGAATTAAGAATTTCCTTGGAGACAATTGGAAATAGGTTCCTTTTTAAAGAATTTGAGAGAGAAAAAAATCAATTTTGTATTGTCTACTGACTTCCATTCATGTACAGGAAGCCAGTGGAGCTGGAAATTATGTCATTGTATTTTTTATGAAAAGAGCTGGGTTATGGAATGTTTTAAAATTGCTTTCTGATGACGTGAAGAACACGTGTTCACAGAGCAGGTTACCAGTCAAGTTGGAAATCTATTTGTTTCCTAACCGCGATTTTATACCTACTCCCATATCTATTTACCTGGCTGTTCTGTGCTTGTTCACTGAACTGTAAAACCCTGGACTAATTTAACACACTGCTCTGTTTTTTTTTATTGAAATAGGAGCAGAGACTAGGCTGTACAGACGTCTTTTGTTTTCTGATTATAAAATTTTGGAAGAGTGTGCTGTATATCAACAGAATTTTCTTTCCCTTAATTCTTTTGTTTGTGTGGAGTTTATTGGCATTTAAAAAAAAAAAAAAAAAAAAAAAAAAAGCCTGGCAGTGTGAAGGCATTGGCGGCTGTTGATTTCTATTGATGGTACTTTTAATTGCTGCACGGTTTCAGTGGTAGAAAAGTGGTGTTTCCCGGTTTGCCTCAGATGACCTTGTGCGAGGATTACATGTAGATAGCTGGGACATAGATAACCTGACAGGGGTGAAATTAGAACACCTGACACTGTAGGCTACGAATGTAGTGTGGAAAACTGAGCTGCAACCCAGTAAGACAGGATATCACATACCAAGAGCTTTCCCGTGGAATATTACATACCACTGACGACATAGTGTTGTACAAGTTGAACGTATATAACGAACACACCGAGAGTCAAACTGTGCTGTTGTGTTATCATACAGAATAACTGTAAACATACCCCTGGGTCAATAGTTTCATTGATATTGGATGTGAGGTCCTTGCTGGCTGTCTCAACAATAGATATATATTCTCCTCGTGCTATGGAGTGTGCATAATTTACACGAGAGAAGTGAAATAAATGTCTTGAAGAGGGAAAGATATTAATATATGGTTTAAGCTTAATCTTCCACCTCTTGTTTGACACTAAGTGTTTATGACACACGTTGGATCATAGACCCTAAGAATGCAGTAACTGTGCCCGTGTTTTGGAAGGGGAAAAGAGTGTGCTGGTAGCGTGTTGTGTTGCTCAATGATCTAATCGTTGCAGTCTTGTTTGTGTAATTCAATTTAAAGTGTTTTGTCTGGGAAATATTTACCAGCTTGAGGATCAGAAAAATAAATCTTGGTTCAAGGGAAGTAAATTTGTAGCTGTAGTTTTAGTTTCACAATCACTTTTTGGAGATTTTATGTGATGACAATAGGAGTTTTGTACCTAGAACTGAAATAACCATGAATAACATAATTTACGATGATTTCCAAGAGTGGCTGTATAACCCCAACCCAGTTAGTACTGTCCATCAAGGGAGTTTCCCACCGATGGTCAATAGTGGCCCCATGATAACACCACCCCAACAACTCCCCCCTCAACAGCAGAGGGAGAGCATGGACACCAGTGAGCCCATGCAAGTGTCCACAACAGGGGATACATATATGGAATGTGAATCATCAGAGGTGGGTCAGTTTAGGTCAATTTGTCAAACTATTTGTTACAAATAACATCTACTTGTCTTACAACTGTGTATACAGATGACATGATCTGAAAGGTCAAGAGAATAATGTATTGTTCCTGGGTACTGATTCCAGTAAATGTGGTTGTTCAAAATCTGTCAATGAGCACCAGTTTTATCTGTGGTCCTAGAGGATTATTTTGGTAAATAAATTGTGATTATTTTTGTAAGAGCAGATGAAAAGAAAAAGAAAACATTTGATCTTGGCCCTTCAGCGCCCCATCAAAAATCTGTTTGTACATAAAGCTAGTTAAACATTAAAGAAAAACATTTAATCATTTCTTTCTTTACTATTTATTATTTCTGCAGATCTTTGAATGTATTCAATTATAGAAATGGAAAATTTCAGAAGCGGCTGACTATTTGTTCAATACCATAAAAATCTATCTCCAGAGCATGTGTATTATCTAGATTTGTATTATAAGAATCCACCTGCCTCCTCCTGCCTTTGGGGGGAGGGGGGGAGGAAGCATGACATCTCAAAAACATTGAGGTGTGACACAATTGCATGTAATGGCATGGCAATATATATACCAGGACAACCGTAAGCTGTTCTATATTTGTATAGGTTTTGTTATGGAGCATGATGATTCAATTTAAGAGAGAAAAAAAATATGATCACCAGTGGTGAAAACAAAAACATTCTGGAAGTTCTATATTACTTGTCATTGTGTGAAGCTATTACGTGCTTCTTTAATAAATTTTGGAGTAAATGATCGACCATGTAGTAAACCAGAAACTCTGAGATAAGAACCCAGAAAACTCATTGAACGTATTCAGACATATATACACCTATATTTTTTTTTTGATATTGATTTCCATTCATTTGGTGTTTGCACAACATAAGACACAGTAAAATCATGATGGAAAATAACAAGTCGTTGGTGTTCTAGATCTCTATTGATCACTCCTGATAATATCAGAACTAACCTATGGAGTTGTATTGCTTCCTTGTAAGAGGGTATAGCTTTATATTTTGATTTTTTTATCATAGAAATAAAGGAAGATGGTTAAGATTTTTTATTATATACTGCAGTATAAATGATTCATAGCTGTTGGCTTTATTATAATTTGACCTTTTTTTTTTATATCAGAGCTATAGGTATTTAGTCAATGTTGACCTTGCAGTTATTACGATGAAATAGAGGCGACATATTGGCAGCCCTTCCATCAAAACCTCTTTGATATGATCACAGTTTAGAGATGAAAAACTTTGTGTGCCACAAAATCTTTGTTGTTTTTTTTTTTTTTAAGGATTATATTGATTAATTTTTTTAAAAGCATCTGAGTGCTATGAAAGAAATACGTCCAAAAACTATAGATCTAGTAAACTGTTGGAAAACAATACGTTAGCCTGACAGGACACTCAATTTTACACATATAAAGGCGTTTTCTACCCAAGCTAGCACAGTGCTGTAAGTTATATTTGATATAAATGATAATTATGTAAAAGATAATTATTCTGAATATCCTTCTAGATGGTTCCACTGATTTTCAGCAAATCCAGTTTATGATAAATTAGATCAGATATCAGTTTTTATGTGTTAGGGGAAAAAAACTATATTAGAACAAACATAGCAACATTTCACCATACATTATGCATCTTTTTCCCACCATCTTGCAAATGGTGAAAACATCTTCCTTCCCAACATTGGCCAACTAAATAATTTTCTGATCTGTAGCGTTCACATTTGGGTTTTTTTTTTAATAAATTGCAGTCAACTATGATGATGCCCAAGGGTGGGGCAACCCACAAACTTGTATGAAGAGTTAATAATCAACTATAATTTACTGTTGAAATTTCTTACATTTGGTGGGGGGGGGGGGGGGGGGGGGTGTTTGTGTTTTACCAATTAACCTTTGGCTGACCCTTTAAAGGGGGATAACTCAAATTACTGTTTGATAGGTGTATGGTAAGTTGATTTAATGATATAGTGTCACCCACTGGGCACATACAGCTCACGTACTATGAAATCATTCTCTTTTGTAGGGTTTAATTTTCATGGGTACATACACCTCTATTCCACAAATTTCAAACCACAACAAAATGCAAAACTTATATACATTTTATATGTAATGTTTTGATGCACAGAAACCATATCCAGAAACCTGCATCTCAATGAAACTGTAAAATGTCAACAGTCCATGATTATTGGCACCTACAATTCACAGTAATAACAAAAGTTTTGCTTTGCTTTAATTGGCCAGTTTTTTTAAAATGCCCAATACATGTCATGATAGAAAATTTTATTCTGATCTTGAAGATAATTTGACAATGTATCATATACATGCAAAAATCATTAATAAATGTCATTTGATACGCATTAACGCAATCTAATCATTCTAGAAACTAAAACCAAAGTAGTAATACTACAATTAAACAGAAATAAAAATTTTACAATCCAGTTGTCTATAAATGGGATCAGCACTGGTTCCTTTTATACCAGCTGATTTATAGAATAATTATTATTGAAAGCTCTGTAAATGTGTTAACATAACACTGTTCATTAAAGGTTTGCATATATTTTTCAGGGAATTGTCTTATTAAGGAATGTCAATTTGGATTTTTAAAATACTCATGCAATCTGCATTTAATTTTAACCCAATTTTTGGAATATGTACCGCATTGCATGGTGTCATAATGTGCATTCCAGTGGCTGCTAGATATAGAAACATAAAATATTTCATACTTGTAACAAAATAAAAGTATATTATGAAACTTTGGAGAAATCATTTACAGCATATGCTTTGTTAGATTCCTTTCTGCCCAAAATTTTAATTTCTCGTGCCTGCAAAAATGAGTCTCCCTTTTCCTGGAATACAAGATTTAAATGGAAACATGCAGCTGCAGAAAAGATAATGGCCAATATATACACAACTACTGCATCATTTAGTACAGTACTCTCTACATACTGATGAAGTATGATGTACTGATATAAGGTGAGAAAGTTCACCGTTTTATAGAAATTGATGTAAACTGATGTCAGTGACAAGATGCAAAGTTGAAATATGAATAATGATCAGATTAGAACTGTATCTCAAAATCGATACATTATACACACTAGATTTTATTTTATATTTGTTAATTCAAAGGCTTGTCTGATGAAATAGATATCCCTCATTTCCATAAGGTGAAAAAAAAATGTTTTCTTGAATTGAAGAAAAATTTTAGTGATATGCAACAATGAAACGCCCAAAGTTTATATTAAGATTTATAAGGCACAGTATTAGGGAATTCAGGTGAGCATTATGGTCTGTTGGAGCTCTTGGTTTTACAACACCTATTAGTGATTCAGATTATATTTGTAGTTAACTTTTTTTTTTTTGGCCCTTTATATCTCAGATGTAAACTGACCTTATTCGAAAATCTGTGAAATGATATTTATAGGATAGAAAAAAACAGTTTACAATTGTTTGTATTTAGAACACTTAAATAATATTGAGTAATATTAAAAGTTCCAAACACATCCACATTATATTTCTTTCATAAAATTAATTATCACGCACCACTAAATACCATATATTATTTGGATCTGTGAATCTTTATACAATCTGCATAATTTAAACCATGAAAATGCCTGAAGCTAGTATGAAACAAAATTGAGGTTGTATGTATTTCAACCATAAAATTGAAATTTTAGGTCAGAATGACAATGAAAGTACATCAAAGTGCCTTAATAAATATCCATAATTCTTTATGTTAATATATGACAAGAAAAATATTCTATTCAAAGAGCTCTGTATCAGGTGTACTGTTCTGCTCTTTGTATGAAAGAACTGAGATTTAAGGAATGGAAATGGACAGAAAAAAGAGGGAAAGAAAAACAGGAGTCTGTGTGTCCTCTATCCACTTCACTCTGCAATTATCAACTACTGGTTTATTTAATGTCCATTTGATCCTTTCATTCTAATATCTGAACCAACTAGAAACATTAATCTTGTTTGTTAATCACCGTAAAGCTCAAACTATTTTTTAGGCAATGAGATATATTTATTACATGTTGAACTGAAAAATACCCTTTAAATGCGGGGAAATTGTTCAATCATATTTATTACTCGTTGAACTCAAAAATACCCTTTAAATGCGGGGAAATGTTCGGTCATATATGTTCATATTCAAGTTAATTTTTTTTTTGCCTTTTTTTTGTTTGTTTTGGTTATTGAAACAACCAATGCCTATTTCATACTGTGTTTCATAAATATATGCGTGGTTGTTGGGGTTTGATAGACCCTGATATGATTGTTTGCAATTAATTTAGAGAAGTGAGAGCGTATGAATTGTGATTGTCTCCTGGATAAAAAAAAATAATCTGTTTTAAAGTCCAAATTTTCCTCAAGGAGTCCTGTAATTCCATTATGCAACAATT
Organism: Ostrea denselamellosa; assembly: GCA_024699665.1. Taxonomy (NCBI): domain Eukaryota; kingdom Metazoa; phylum Mollusca; class Bivalvia; order Ostreida; family Ostreidae; genus Ostrea; species Ostrea denselamellosa. Next base: position 6,716,927 of record JAMZEH010000043.1, on the reverse strand, counting down.
AATCTGTAAAATACTGGATTGCCTTGATGAAATAATCCTGAAATATCTCAATGCTTAAAACTCTGGTATGCATAAAGTAGGGCTCAAATAAGGTCCACTGATCCCGATCATTTCAGTACGTCTTGCGCTTGTTCGCGTCATATGTGTATCAGCTACAATCTAGTTTTTGAGTTAATGGGTGCACTTCAGATGAACCAAGCAAAAATGATGCTTGGTTCCAGAGTGATGGTTAAGGTCATCCCAGTGTGTTCCTATAATTCAGCTACTGGTCAGAGAATCCACTACTGCTGCCATTGACGGTGCCATAGACTAGCACAGGCAAACATTATACCAAAATGCACAGTGATCAGACCGTAGCTCCTGTGTTGTCGTGTTCACCGTGTAAACTTATATTGTGGGGTGTTATGCCTAATGAACAATCTGAAAGTTATACAGCTATGAATTAATGCATTTTATTGAGTATTTATTGGGTTTATGCACCTTGAATGTTCAAAATCAGTGTACTAGAAAAGATCTGGACTTATAATGAAGCCAATCTAATTGAAATTGGTGTTAATTAGATAGAATACAGTATTTACATTTTGACTCTGTTGGAGGCGCTCTTAGATCTTGATTAATCATGCATTAATGAAATTTGGTCCAAGTGCACATTACCAACTGAAAAATGTTATTTTGAGAAAATGAGTTTGACATCATTTTCATCAATTATGAATCAACATTCTTGATTTTGTTTAATTTGTGTATAGGCTTTCAAAGCAGTTTTGATCACTTTAAATGAATGAACAGGTTCTTATTTTCAGGTCTTTTGACCTCTTCATTAATACTAATTGCAGAATCCAGGAAGACTTTGTTTCATTGAATAATAACTGTTTAATTTGTCACACAATCGTGTGTTTATGATTTTCAGTCAAATTGTGTTGCATGAGAGTGTTGAATCATGTTTCTAATGAGCATTTCCTATTCCACGTCACATATTCTATAGTGAGATATAGGATCTGCGTGCATTCAATCCTTAAACATCTGTCTTTGTTACCTCATATTGTCCTATATGTTGGCAGGTTATCTGTCCTCTGGTTTACATGAATTTGATGCTACGTACAGGAGATAATGCATTTTGCTGTTATCTGACATGGTGTCTTGTTGTTGAGTCCTGTAACAGTTGGATTCTAGTTTTTTCTATTGTTTTTACATGTTGCTGATCCAATGTTAAATCTGATAAAGTGAATTTTGATGTAAAGTTTTTGTTAGAAGCGTGCATATAATTACAATAGAATAAATATTTATGCAAATAAAACATTTTTTCCAAGAGCTTTGAATGTTTTTAACTTGTACACATGTAAAAGTTTAAAGCGATCAATTGTGCTTGAAATAACAGACAGTTTTATAAGTCTTGTAAATATATTATTTCAGAAAATTCTATGTAATTTGAAGTTCAAGTCAACAAGAAACGAACAATATGAAATAGTTTGGCATTGATTTCACAAATCTGGTCACTGAAGTGCAAATTATGCTCCTCTTGCACGACATAATGTTCATTCATGTGCCAAATCTTTAATTCTTTTGATTATGCAAGATTTAATTCCATTAGTTTTAAGATTTATAGTATGTAGTGGTGTCTTTGTGTGTTTTGGAAGAAATAACAGTAAATAAAATATTACTTCACTAAGTTCCTATATCACAGGATTTTGTCACACAATTTCTAACTATTTGGAAACTGAATATGTTTCTGAATGGAAAAAGAATATAGACTTGGGCTATGAAAACAAAACAAAAACCCAAGTTTTTTTAAATTTGTTTTCTTATTTAAACTGGTAGTGATGTGTGTATTATTCAGTATATTGCATTCTGTATACAATAATAGCATGCAGCATGTATTAAACTCTTCTTCATTTTCCCATCTCAATTCTTTCATAAATATATACGTAGTAGAGTTTGATACACAATCTGCCAATTAACTCTGGTTAGTGGGTTAACCCTTCACCTTGATCTATAGAGCACAGTATTGTTGTGCTGAAGGTCCCAAATTCGATCCCGTCAGTGCCATCTTTTTTACATTTGGTGCCCATGTTGGTACCCGAGTAAACTCTCTGTGAGAGTGACTGCCCACTGGACTTCTCCTAACAGGCACTGGCACACCGAGATATTCAGGACACCTCTCTAGAGTGGAACAATGTGGTAGTGTAGTAGGCCTTCCTATTAGGCCCCCTTAAGCTTGATAATGGTAGACACTTGTCAGTCATGCCAGAGGTCCTGGGTTTGATTCTGAGTAAAGGCAGCAGACTGTTACAGCTGTGTCACTGTAATTATAAGGTCTGAAAGCTAACTGTTAATAGTGAATTGATATACATACGTATAATTTTTCATTTCGTGTTACATACGTGTTGAACAATGTCCTAAACCTAACGGAAATTGTGCTATATTGTCATAGCCAACATTTCTTCATCAGTATATATCGATCAAAACATGTATATGACACGAGAGTTTCATGTAATGTGTGCTGTAACTTTTTCCTTTAAAATTTTATGTGTTAACCATTTCCTGACTGTCAGAAGAGACCATACACATAACATTGCCTAGAGTGTATTATTACATATAATCAGAAAATATTGTTTGGTATACAAGCATTGAATAAACCTACTGAAACCTGACATAGTGAAGGATTACCTCTTCCATGGTACTGCTGGAGTACTCTGCATTGTTTTTAGGGGTTTTTTTGTGAACTTTCACCATTGGATAAGTCACAAATTCTCTAGACAAGACAAATATATCACATTGATCCACTGAGATAATGAAAATTATTTTGTATTGGCAACCATTCACCTAATTGCAATTAGTTGCTTGAAGATTGCAACAGATACTGACATAGTAGGTAGTTCAGTTTTCTACTAATGTGATAGCATGGGTCGAAAAGCAGGATTTTTACATCGTAACTAATCATAATATGGTGCTTAGTAAGTTATATTGGGTCAGCAGTCAGAAATGGGTCTGCTGAGAGACACTTTTTACATGGTCATGGGTGTAAATGTGTGACTGTTTTCTTCTGACAGTTCTACGGAAGAGATGGTTCAAACAAACGAGAGCAGAAAAGACGGCCTAAACCCAAAGACGGAACCCTGCTCATCTGTGGAGTGTGTGGGGACAAAGCCCTTGGATACAACTTTGATGCCATCACCTGTGAATCTTGTAAGGCATTTTTTAGAAGAAATGCCTTAAAAGCCAAGGTAAAAATACACTATCACTGACTTCAGTTCAGCCACATGTCTATTTGTCTGTCTGTCACAGAAATTTAATCTGGCAGATAACTTTACAATATATGTATTCTCTCTTTGAAACCCATATGACTTGTGACAATCAAAAAGTCTTCAACCTCAAATTCTTGAATTTGCTAGTTTGCTATTTTTTCGTAGATTTAAGCACAGGGCCTGCTCACATTGCTTGCGTTTTACAACGAACACCAGCAATGCACACAAAAATTCTTGAACAAATATGTAAATAACTCTCAAAAAATGACAATGAAAAATGAGGAGATTTAATGGTTTTATACATGTACAGCAGGTGCTGCTCAAATGTGGTATCTCTGTAATGAAAGAAGGTTGTTGATGTATACCAAGTTTGGATGTTTCATATTGATTCATATTAGTACAGTCAATGTGAATATCTCATATTTATACTTAGATAGAATCTCAAGTACAGACTCTGCATTTTTCATGCAAGGTTCCTTTGAAGTGAATAATGTGAATTGCACAAGTAAAACCAAAATGATTCCAATTTTAATCTAAAGCACAAAGAGATACCGCTTAGAGTGTTATAATGTGTTTATCTTTAGGCAGAAGAGAATGAATAGATAATGCTGATAGGACTATTCCAGAGAATTTAAGTACTAATTAAGTTCGTTGGAACGTCCTGCATGATAATTAATAGGTTGCACTTCATGACATGAAAATTTCAGAATAGATAAAGATCTTGACTTATAGTACTCAGCTTACCGATTCTAAAAAGATCCTTATCATGGTAGAAATATCTATCAGCAAATCATGGCCTCCCCGTGAGGATCATTTGTTGAAACCCTGTTTGGAGAACTTACCTCTGTTAAAGAAAAAAAATCTGGCATGACTTGCCAACTAATCTCTTTATGGTTGAATTATTCAAATTTTTGCAATATTTTACCATCGTTCTCAAATTCAGTTCTGATTTGGGATTTCTTCAGTGAATTAGAATATAATCTTACCAATAGTAAATGAAACGCAAATACAGCATGCTTGAAAACAGTAACCTCTGAATATAAAGGTCTCAAAAAAGCACTACTTCATGAGGACTTTGCCCCAAACTAGCAATATTGTTCTGACTAAGCATGAGTTACACTCTCTAACATGGATCTCCTGCCTGCATGCAGTTCACATTTCATAACAAAATTTAATTTAAAATCAAAAAAGGTCATTGCAATGCAGTAAATTAACACATGATCAGTATTTTTATCATAAGAAAAGGATTTGTGAAGAAAAAAGAATTATGCAATGATTAAGATTTAAGAGAGACATTGCCTGGTTTTTTTCTTCAGGTTTTTGCATGCAGTTTTGATGGAAATTGTAAGCTGGACACCCACACAAGGAAATTTTGCTCAGGCTGTCGTCTGAAGAAGTGCTTTGATATAGGCATGAAAAAAGACTGGATTCTGAGTAAGTAATACAATATAGGTAATTATTGAGAAGATGAGTTGATCAGGGTTTGAAAGCAATCCCGTCTACTCATGTAGATTAATGGAAATACACAGCCCTCTTTAAAGCTGAGACATATAACATTATAGAGTCTTGTAATACTAAATGGGGTCACTGCCATTACATTTTAAATGATCTACAGAGTTCCCTGCAATGTCTATTTACGTATAACAATTACCTTCCTCAGACCCAGCTTATAGTCATTAAGTACTGGATATCTCTTTTGATTAGTAAAGCTTTGTTTTTGCGTAATTTTGCAAAGTCTACTTTTCACAGATATATTTTACAAAAACACTTAGTGTTGAACATAATTGGACATTTGCAAAAATGTTTTACTGAATAAATCTCAAAGCAGATTCTGTAACAATACATGTCTTGTGAAATTTAAGTCATTTAGAGTATGGATTTATTTGTACCCAGGGCTTATCCCAAATAAAAGGCAAAATGGACTTACGAATTATTCCAGATGACAAAATGCAACAAGCTAATCTAAGCTGATCCTGCAGGTTGAATGAAAATTTGGAACTTAGTCCAAAATGCAGTTAAACTATTCCAAACTAATCTCAACTATTGTACACAAATAGAATGCTTTGAACATTTTTTGTTATCTCCAATAATTTCATTATATGTTGTTTATGATGAGAGGGGGTTATTCTGAAAAAAATCTGTTGGAAGTCTTGAAGGTCATAGATATGAAATATAGAGTTCTTCTGGACCTATAGACAACCTTAGAGTATTTCTAAGCAGTCAGTTGATTATGCAATACTATGACAGATTTGATAGGTTGAATGTTATGCAGACCAGACCAAATGGACATACAGAGAACAGTTTTTGTGTTTTGCATTGTTAATTTGTCTCAGCTATAGCTGAAGACTCCAGCCATTACAAGAAAGGGGAGGCAAGTACTTGTAACTGTTTTGTGCTGAATGACTTTCTGATGGTGAATAGATTCATAGGGATGATATGAGTGTCTGATGGTCACATCATGTCTTAAATTGATGATGATATGGTTGGTTGGTTGTATATTGTTTAACGTCCTGCTCAAGAATTTTTTCACTTGTATCAAGACGTCATCACTGCTGGTGAAGGGCTGCAAAATGTAGGCTAAACTTGGCATTTATGGCCTTTTAGCAGGGAGGGATCTTTATCGTGCCACACCAGCTATGACACAGGACCTCTGTTTTTGTGGTCCCATCCAAAGGAATGCCCCATTTAGTTGCCTATTATGACAAGCAAGAGGTACTGAGGACCTATTCTAACCCAGATCCTCATGGGATAGTGATGATAGGACTTTCTGATGATCATATTACATAGATTGACAGGAATTATGTGATTTACTGATGGTTACAACACATCTTAAATAGCTCGACAGGGATGTGACTTGGAGAATGATGTATGTTGCTTATGACAATTTTATCAAAATAAAATTAAAGCAAACACCTTTGTTGGAGAAGAATATGATTTCATATTAAAGTAGAATCTGTTTTCATGAACATATCTGTTTCTATAAGGCATTTCATGCCATGGTATGCATTAGCAGGACTGTGCACTTTACAGCATGAAGTGCATGCAAATTTGCAGTTAGATAGTCTTATGTTTCAGAAAGTGATGACACCAGATATGCAAGAGGGCTGATTTTACTGAAAGATGAACACTTTTAAATTGGAATTGTACCAAATCCCCATATATATATATATATATATATATATATATATATATAAATTCATTATGTGTAACCTTTTAATATTTATTGTCAAAACCTTCAAAGAATGTATTATTTATTGATATGGCTATGTTTAGATAACATGCATCAAGAAATCGAATCTTTTGATTCTTTTTTTTTTTTTTTTTTTTTTTTGCCAGAAAGTAATCTTATTTTGCAGTGCAGCAAATTATGCACAGATACATTCTTCTTGTAAATATTTTTATAATATTCTATCTTCATAAGGTGAAGAAAAATTTGTATACAAAATATTTGCAATTTGTTCATGTTTGCATCACAGTTGTAAAAGGATGAAGCGGATGTAAAAAAAAAATATAAATCCTATTTCATTATTTCTGTACATTTCTTCAAATAAACAAATAATAAACTGTTCAGTGTCCAAATACAATAGGAATAATGTGAAGGATGCCACAGTCAGTGACCATAGCAGTGCAAAAAGTTCAAATTGATTAATAGTCTGTCATTGGATATGATTTTATTAATGTTGCTTTTAAAAAAAAGATTCAATCTAAAAATTCTGAAAGTTCATAAGTGTAAATATGACAAATATGAAATATCTTTAGTTCACCATTAAGAATACTGACTGAAGATTCCTTTTTGATTTTATAATTGATAAACTAGTATCGCCATAATGGTGTATGTCAGAAAGATACTTAGCAAGAATTCTTGATGGAAATAGAATGAACACTGACCTATTATAAACTTTGCAAGAGTAGGATCTTAATTCTGTGCTTTAGCATTTCTCACAGCAAGACTGTAATTCACATCTATTTCAACATCTTAAATTACGCATTGATGCCACTGGCATCTAGATGTGAGTGACATTAAAAGGTATTGACTCCAAGAATGTATTGTTCACTTTGCTCAAAAAATGTGTTTTAATGGAATACATGTTATCTTGTCAGGTAGCAAATTAAACCCATACCTTAATGACACTGGCTGCAAACAAACGTTTTTCAAATCCAATGCAAACATCCAGTAAAATGAGAGTTATATAGAGGGATGATAAATTTCGCCTCCTGATCATTTACAACTCCATTATTATTATTTTTTTTTAAGGAATTTTATATTTGTATTTATGACAACCAACTAATTTTTTATTTTTTTTTTTATTTTTTTTTTACATCATTGTGTCCTTAATTTGCTAATGGTAGATGGAATCCTTTCAAATTAGCTAGGACATGAACTGTTTAATCACACCAAATTATTAGGCTAGTGTCAGTTTAGAGCTGAGTAGATTGAGAGAGAAGCTGAGAGAGAAATCAGGTGCCTCCTACATGTTAAATTTTACAAATAACATCAATTTCCCATTGGTGGGATTTGAACCCAGACAACATTATAGTTTGCTGTCCAACTCATTAGGTTATAAATGCTTCAACAATGAAGGGTTGTAAGGTTGTGGTAATATTTTCAAATTTATTGTGTATTTAAAGGTACACCATTTTTTACACTCTGTTACAGTTTTTAATTTCTCCTACTTACTCCATCGCTTGTTGTTTTCAGACAACCCTCGCATATGTTATAGAATAAATGGTTAGGGTGCTCATGTTGTTGGGAGATAAATATAAACAATGGAGTAATTTCAAAAATAATACAAAATTACCTCACTCTTTGTCTATTTTATCTTTTCCTTATTACTCTTATTTTGTATGCTACATAAGGTTTTAATGTTAGTTGAAAGGTCAGTACTTTCATCAAGAAATTAAATGTATTGAAACAGCAAACGTTGATGTGTAATATAAAGATTTGGAAATGTATGTGTGGTGGTAATTTTCACAATAAGGGAAAAATCGCAATAAATTACATATATGTTTTATATATTCCTTTTTTCTGAAAAATTTATCCCAATGCAGAAGTTTTGGTATACATAAATAGCAAAAATTACTTCACTCCCCACAGATAGATTCACATGCAATTAGCTGCTTTCATCATTTTTAAATTTTTGAATTCAAAGAGAAAATAGAAAAGTGTCATGTCTATTGAAGATTATTTTCACTTTGACCTTCAAAGAAATTCTTCTACTGACAGGATTTTCAAAACATTTATATCAGAGGTTTAATCTTGTAGGTGAGGACCAACTGGCCAAGCGTAGGCAGAAAGTAAGCAAACAGGATCGTGTTAAGCTTCGCAAGATCGAGGACCCCAATCCAATGACTGCTTGTTCGGAAGTGTCCACTAGTAACTATCACTCCGATGAGTCTGTAACTTACAATCAATCCCCTCCCACAGAATTATCCCCGTTCAAGTCGGAAATGGATGACGATGACTACCCAAGACCATTGTGCGAAGAATACAGCAGAGAAATTACGAATTTGGAGGAGCAATATGCATTAGTGTTTGATCAGCCCTACAATGAGGCTCAGTTTAAGAAACTTACAGAAAGTCCCCGGTCTGCCAATGATCTTTTCAATTTAACAGACATATTTATACGTAGATTGATAAAGTTTGCCAAACATGTACCAGAGTTCAAACAACTTCAACAGGAGGACCAAATCCATTTGCTTAAAGTAGGTTGTAGCGACACAAATGTGTGTATTTTTATGCTCCTGTGATAAATGCATCTCGTTCATGTCATCTCTAATTTTAGCAACAGAGGTAGATTATCAGCCTCTAAGAAATAATTAATTTCTACTATTTCTGATACTTTAACAAAACATCACAACAAAAACACATTCAATAGTCAACATCATGTGTTGAATAAACTGTTGATGGTAAAAGTAGTCATTCTCAAAAAGGAGTTCAGAAATTCGTTCTTAATTGTAAACATGTTCAATTAAATCAGTCAATCACATGTTTATCTTAGTAACTTCAATCTGCACTTTAATTAGCCCTCATTTGATTTTGATGGATGACTTATTCAATATCACGTAGACACTTTCTTTTCAGACGATAAGCAAGACGCTTTAGATTTAGATATTTTATCTTTTTCTACAAGGTTCTGGAGCAATGCAACAAGTGAAATCGCCAAATGTATTATGTAACATCCTATCTAGTGCCAAGATATCTTGCCCTGGTTTTTTTCCCTAGAATTTGCAACAAATTTAAACTGTTAACATAGATAATTGCACTGTTTCTTAGTGTTCACTAGTATTAAAATGATACATAATTTTGAAAATCTAATTCAAAAAACAAATCCTCTGAGCATACACACTACCTATAGGACATTAATTTTGAATGTCATAATCTCTCATAAAGTATGCTTTATCTTTAAAAAATGAATTACATTTAATAATTCATTAAATCGTGGTACAGAAATTTAAAACTTAATGTCAGAGGTCTGTCTGTCTAGACGTTCACTGAACATGGTCACGTTAAGAAGATACTACAATCAGGTCAACTGTGAGAACTTTGTCAAGTCGTGAACTAGGTGAACTTGTGTAATCTTCCATACAAGTTTGCTCTAATGTGTTGTAAATTAAATTCATTTAAACTATTTTTGGCAGCAAAAGTATGTTGTTAACCAAAAATTGTTTTAAAATTCTGTGTTGATTGAACTTAATCTGCCATACTAAATAAGTTGCGGGCTTTGAAAAACTAGATGAAAGAGCTGATTGGTGCCAGTGTTGTGAATTATTGATGAAAAATCTTGTGTGGTGTCAAAGAAAAATCAAGCGTGGATGTAAATCTTTAATGATTCTTGTCCAAGATAATGATGATTATTTTCAACCTCTATCTGTCAGTAACCAATTTATATGGGAACAAAAATGGAAAGAACTCCATTTTCTCAAAATTTTCATGTTATCTGCCCACTTGCAAAACCCAGGTTTTGATGTCAAGTGTATTTTTCCTATTTTAGCATATTATAATTGCTATTGCTGAAGCATTTTCAGTCATTGACAAGCCGGTTCGATGACCTCTCACTTTATTCATGTATACAAATTTCTCCGATTACCAGTCTCACTTTGGAACCCTTTTAGCAATGCATCCAAGTCTGAAAGCTGATAATGAATCTAAAAGTAAAAGTACATTTTTTAGTATAGTTTTTACAACTTTGCATACCTGTTTTTTTTCATGGAATTTTTTTTTACATATGAAATCTTTATTTCCAAATTCAAGACTGATTTTAAAGGAATGTACATTCAATGCTTGTAACATACTGTCAAAACATTTATTTTTGTGGATACAAATATTTTGCGGTTTGAGAATAATTACTTAGTGTGCATGGGTGAGGTGATTATATGAGTGCAGACTTTTTATACTCTATAGTATTTCAGCATTTCTTCATCATGGACACTTCAAACTCCAGCGTATATTGGCCATACCACAAAAACAATAAAAATTTAAAAACAAAACAAACAAACAAACAATGAGAAGCATTACATTATCACTTAAAACTGACTAAAACTATATACATGAACATCATTAGCATGACTTTGGAATTGGAGATTGGGTTTGTATTTCTTATCTGTCTCCTTTGATGTATTGTGTACAGCCTGTGATTTGGCACTTCATGAGCATTATTCAGCATATCTTTTTTATCTGAAAGACCCATCGATTTGGTATATTTTTTTAATTAAAGTATTTTTAAGTAGGATTTTTAGAATCATTTAGATTTCCTCTTTAAGGAATTTTTTTTTTATTATTTTCTATTTTCATCTGGAATTTAATAAATCAATTTAATATTTTTTTTTAATTTGTGTTAGTATGTCAGATAAGAAATAGAGCAGTAGAATATTTATATTTAAACCTCAACAAAGGATACTTATGATAATCAACATGCAAGTCATTTGTCGGATAGCCTACTAAATTATCTAAAACACAATTAGGTCTACGGGGTTATCGATTTGGTATCATTAATAATCATTGTTATGCCAGAGACCTTTTTCTTGGTTTCATTTTTCCTTATCTAGAAGAATGCCACAGGGCTAGTTCTGATTATTTTTCTGAATCCTAAAATGAGTTTAATGTACTGTCATTACGCAGAGTTATCAGGGAAACAACACCTAGGAAAGCACTGTTAATCAACATGAAACGGCAATTTATTAAGTTAATGAAAATTCGTAATATCAGACAACTTGCTAAGCCAGTGGCTCTTGTTAGGTAATGAATGATTAAATGACACATGAAAAAAATATTAATTGCACGAATGAAATATATGTTAATAAATTGTTGTTCCGTTCCTTTCAGGGAGGCATCATGGAAATTATGGTCTTGCGTTCAGTAATGGGCTTTGATGCTCAGGCCATGGCATGGAAAGTACGAGGGGCATCAATGCAAAGTAATAACATATGTGAATCAAATTTAAGCCCAGAAATGATCAAAACAATGGACACCGGCGTGTATTCAGAGCATGTGAAATTTGTCATGAGTCTAAATCAACTCACAAAAGCCAACAAAACCATACTGACTCTTCTGTTCGTGATTGAGTTATTTTCTTCAGACAGACCAAGTCTCAAAAACAAGGAGTTAGTGGCCAAAGGACAGGAAAAATTTTCTACCTGGCTACAAGCATACCTTGAATCCATTTATCCTGTCAGTGAAGCTAGACAACTGTATCCCAAACTCCTAATGAAGCTGCTAGATGTGAGAAGCCTGGGTGAATCAAGTGCTCAACTTGCCTCCCATCTCGATATTACACGACTCGAGCCTTTGCTTGTGGAAATCTTCAGTTTACAAAAGTGACAGGAAATGGCACAAAGATGAGCGGAATTTGACAGACAGTAGCTGGTTTTGGCATCAACGACCTTGTACAATATGGCATCATTATGTTCTTCATGTTGTCTTCGTGTACTGAAGCACCATGCTCGGGCAGCTAAGCTATCATTGTCTTGGGATAGGGAGTGGGTTGTTTAGGGCAGGACAGTCCTACCAAGACTAGGCACCAGGACTTCATGTTTGTGTGAATGAGGAATTGGTCTTCAGGAAAAAAGAATGTTCTGCTAGCTAGCTGCCTTCTAAAACAAGCCTAATGGTTATATATTGTGGAAGTAATGTAATCAAAATAAATTTCTATTTTTTAGTAAATGGCAAAATTTTAGATAAAATTTTTGTTAATGGGGGCTTTGAAATGAAACTCCATGGATTTTCTTAGTTATGTGTAGGCTTGCTAGTAGTAGAGTAGATTCAGTACTAAGGATGTCAAAAGCTTGTGTGTGGTAGTTTCTGCCTCAGTTATGTGTGCGAACACAGCAGTGGAATGTTTCTGTCTGTTGAGCCTCAGGGAGGACAAAAATCGTTCAGGGAATCTTCAGGCTCGGCAGCACCTACCTCTAGAGCATACTCACAATTTATTACCCATCACCCACTGCAACATTTCCCATCATTTGCTGAAGCATCTTGCTTTCTGTTTTCATGTGTATTAGCTTTTTATGTACAAGTGCTATAATTACCTAAAAAGTAGAGTTGCTTTGTAATGCTTTGTATTGTGTTAAGAGCATGATACGTATGAATGTAATTCTGGACATTTTTAGAAGAAAACATATCCCAAAATCTTTGGATTTAGCATAGCATATCCATTTGTTGGTTTATTCTATAACCAGTATATTGTACTGTTTCAAAATGGAATAGTCATTTTACACCAAGCATCGACTCGAAGTTAAATTTGTTTGCATGTATGTGTATAAAGAGAGATCCACCATGCTCCATGGGGACTCACAGCCTTGAACAGCACAAAATTTTAGAGGATATGCAGTATTGTAACAAAGCTGGCTTGCTGGGTACTTGCTAGTGTTATATTAACATGGAAACCATCCATTGATTTTTTTTTTTTTTTTTGCTCTGGTATGACGTAGGTGATTATTGATCTTCCTTCATGACCCAGCTCGATCAAAGGTGCAAAAATCAAGGTTGCGAGTCCCATTTCTACCGCCTTATCAATATGCGTACCGGTTATAACATTTTATGGCATGCTTGAGAATGGTGCTTGAATGCATTTTGTGTGTGTGTGTATGTCGTGATTGTTCAAACATGTCTTAGTGAAAAGGGTCACCCAAATGTGGCAGGAGAGTTATTTGTATAGTATAATGTGATATAAGACTTTGTTACTGATTCGTAATATTTTTAACGGGGAATACAAACTTTTTTTATATTGTATTTGCCAAATACCCCGTTTTTGCTTACGTAGGATGAATGTACATCTTTTCAATATTGATCAGATTTATAAAGTTTAACCATCTACAAGTATATACTGTTGTTTGAAACAGAGTCAGTATATACGTGAAAGATGATTCTACTTCAGAAAAAAGAAACATTCAAATATTTTGTGGGTTGGAAAATGCACTGAAATAGAATAACCACCACTGTAATTTGCATTTCTCTTTATGTTTTATCATAAAGAATTAAAATTATTATTTGTGAAATATGTCTGATCGTGCAATCTGAAGTATCACCCTCAGAAAAATTTCCATCTTTGTGTAGTTTAGAAAAGCTATATATTTTGATTTTAAAACAAAAGATGAAGTGGAATTTTTTTCATGAATGAAGAAGATACATACCTAAATATGCTCTATATTTCGTTAGTCTATGATTCAAGTTTGCCTTTAAACATGAAAAGAAACAGACCCTATTAATGCATGCACATTTCGTCCATGTTCACTGTTGTGACGCTGTGTATCTAGCATTATTTATTGTTCCACTGTGATCTCATTTTAAATGAATCCAGTGGATCCAAGATTTTGTGTTTTATGGAGGTGTCATTCAGAAAAAAATAAAATCAGTGTTATTTAAAGAAGTGGAAGAAATCCAAGCAATGGATGTCTTGATGTGTAACACTGTTGTTAGCTTTGACCTCCAAAACATATGTTAATAAATACTGTTATAGTGGACATTTCCTGTAAAAGTGCTAATAGTTCGTAGTTCTCTCATTATTAGTGTTTGTGTTTCTTTGTAGACATATTTTGCATTTAATATATGATATATCAAGGTGGATTCTTTTTTAAAAAGATGTACTAGTGATTAGAACATAAATGCCAAAATTATAGAATTTTATCCATGACTATTATATAGTGTATTACTCATGTTGAAAGTAGCTCAAAATTTTACACTTTGTGATTAATAATGTTTTACATGGAGGAATTATAACAAAATTGTTAATTGTTCAAATTCTCTGTTCTGTTGTCATGGATGGTGAGAAACCTCTCATTTTATATCAGCACTGAGGCTATTCATGAGATGATAACATTGTGTTGCTCAAAAAAAAAGCAATTTGTCTATTGTTGAATAAAAAGAATGGGTGACAATGTGAAAAAAAAAGAGTTTTCTTCTTCGTCCATAAATATATACTTATTCTGGTACTATCCTGCCATTGAAAAGGTAGATTTACCATAATGCAATGGTATGAATACTAATATTGTTAAGTTTTTGCATAAAAGAAAATTTTTCTCTATTGCTTATCTTTTTAGCAATTAAATTATTAAATATCATTGTTGCATGGAAACTTCATGATGCAACAGTTGCTGATCACACACTAATGGCGAATGAAATGAAAAATATGAAAATCTCAAATGCCCAATATAATCTGGGGGGATTAAATGAGTGCATTAATAAAATTGTAGAACATAACTGAAATATGATTACCAGCTAGTGACTATCAGATAGAGTTTCCTCGGTCATAGTTATTGATAGGACAACAGAGCCCCTCGTTTTCTAAGGCGATCGAATAAATTTGGTGTGGCTATCTGCAATAAATATTTCAACGTAAAGTAAGTAGAGGTTTGTCGTGTACAGTTTTTGCTTGGAAAATATCTTCTCTGTGATCAATGCAACGCTATCTTTGGATTATGTAATATCGATATCTATCTTCATATATATATTATATATATATATATATATATATATATATATATTCTGCCATCACGTTTTCCTAGCGTGCCCTACATTGGGTTTACCTTCAAGATAAAGAAATTAAAATGAAGTAAGGTTGAACGAATCCCCTATAACACGTGCTTGTCTAGTTTACTGTAAAGGAGACCCCGTTTAAACATCCACGTACAGTACGTTGTCGATTAAAATATAAAAAGAAAATTGTCATTGTTTAAATAAATAAACTAGTAGAGAAAATAAAAATCAATTTGCATCGTTGTCACATTTTCAGGATTTGGTTCGTTGAGCTGAATGAGAAACTGAGTTAATGAATTAACTACATTATTCGATCTGTATTGCACGGAATTCGGTGAACACCTTTTGCTGAATAGGCTCGCAAAAAAACCGGGAAGGAGCATTTAGACCAAGCAAGTGGAACAAATATGTTTGTTTAGTGAATAGCTGTTTTTGAACACTTTGACTTTGGTGTAAAAAGAGTTCTGCATGCTTCGGTTCCTAGCGATATTTTTGTTTGTGTTCCTGACATTGTGCAGCTAATAAAAGAAATATTCTTCTAGAGGTTTATAAGGCTGCGGTTTCTTATCGTCTTTGATCAACAAGATCCCCATTTTTCGTTACAATGAATTTAAAATCCCGCTTATTTAAAAGCATGATTGATTTATATCTCACAATCGTCAAAAAACTTAACCCGTACCAAAGTAGTTTACTGCTTAAGCACAATGGATGTAGAATTTCACTCTCGTGGGGCATACAGAATGAAAGGAGACAACTCCATTTTTCTATTGTGAATAATTTGGTTATTATTTTTTGTATATTATTTTTTCTATTTGGTATCTATCAACATTGATAAACTACTTTTGAAACCAGGGGTTGGCGGCGTTGTATTTTACCTGGATTTATTAGCATAGTTGAGTTGCATTCATTTATTTTTTTTTTTTTTTTTTTATAAAAACATAATTATATGTCGCCCATACCGTCTTGATAAAAACATGCATGGATATTATATTTCATAGACAGTTCCATCTCAAAAGATATTCAAACACGTGTATAGCTGTTGTCAAATACGAGGTTTTAGAACTCTGATGAATTTAAAATTGGTTACAAAATTGATCATTATCAAGTTGTTAATTTTTTTTTCTTCACATGAATAAGATATGATTTGTCATGTTATTTTAAAAGTCCTATTCGATTGTGTAATATTTCTGATCGTCACTTCGCAATTTATAACACATATCACTTTACGCGATGACTGATTTGTATACTATTCCATCTGGTAACTTGACCACCTTCAGTGGCAACTTGTTTATTTTCCAAATATATTAGGACTAATGATAACTTTGTTTAACAGACCGAAATAATTGCTCCGCAAAGCCCCCTCACCTGATATAGTCACAAAGCATGTTCTTAGATGGGCTTGTCCTATCTTTAACCTTTAAGCCAAAAATAGCCCTGATTGTGTACGATAATCCATGTAAGTGTTGTTAACTGAACATAAATTAACAAATAACGTGAAAGTTTACCTAATGGTGACCTCGACCTTTAGATTTAACCTTGAAAAGTTGAAAACCAAATGTTCACATTTGAAATAGTTTATCAGTTTTGCTGTTTCATTGTGTTTTATTTCTCGATGAAAGCACCATGACATAAAATCCAATTTGTTATTCTTCCTTTTAAAAAAGTGAATGAAAATATAAATATCAGCACTATTTGTCCATTAAGTTACATCATCGACTACTGAACTGTAGATCTAGGGTTGAGTCCAGCAAGCGTGTTATTATCATTTTTAGATTAGTTTCCACTAAAACTGCATTTTTGACTAAACAAAGTAAATTTGAAAGTTTATATTGTTTTACATCTCCACTTTTCATCCACATTAAATCTCTAGGGTGTGGCATTCATCCTTAACTAGAATCTATATGCCAGTAGAGACCCTTGCAAATATCATTATCACCCAATAAATACTAGTATTCACAATTAATAAAGAGACCTTGCCATTTTACATTTCTTGGGGAAAACATTTCACCCGAATTCTCTCTGATATTTTTAGATATTGCGCATTTTAATTGTTAAAATCATAGGGTTATTATACACTACTACGAACAGAAAACTTCATAAGCGTTTAAACATTGACATCACTCACTGTATACTATATGAAACATAAATAAACACTTATGAAATTGGGTTTTCTGTTCATACTAGTGTATAATAAGCATAATGGAATAGAAAAAACTAAAATTCCACATCATGCAGTAGGAAAAAAAAGGCCACGACCAGAGTTCGAATGTCCTCGATAAGTAATATAGTGTTCATTAACATTGTCCATGACCCGAGCACCTATGGTTAAAATATTTCTTCAGCGCTTCAAATATTTGCAAATTCCTATTCATATGATACAGAGAGATCTAGTATACGACGAGATACATGGTTCCGTGTGAGTGATTTACGCTTGATAACACACACACACACACACACACACACACAAATAGTTCCTCGGCCTGTAAGGATTCATATATGCTATTTTCCGTATATATATTGCATCGGAAGAGGAAGAGTGAATTTTGTCAGAACCTTTAAAGCTCGGTGTTGAATGACCAAACAAAAATACGAACGAAGTAACATGTTATTATATTCCTGCTCATTATTATTATTTTAGTTTAGTTTATTTGAGCTATAAGCTCAATTGACCTGTTCTGATCACCTGTCGTCCATTTTCCGCCCTTCCGTCTGTCTAAACGTTACACATTTTTTATTCACTTCTCCAGAACAACTGCATCCAATTTCAATCAACTTTGCCATAACGCATCGTAAGGTCGTGGGGATTCAAATTTGCTGAAATCAAAGGTCGCATCCTTTTTCAAAGGGGAGATAATTCTAAAAGATAATAGTAAAAATGTTGTGGTGTCTTTTAGAAATCTTCTTAAGAACCACTAGACCAGAAAAGACAAAACTTTATGTGAATACTTCCTTAAAGAATGTGGGTTGAAATTTTTCAAATATGTTCTCCCCACCACCGGAGGGGGATTGGGGTGTACAGTAGCGGGTCAATTTTATTTGGGAATACATGCTTATCTTTATAACAACAGGGCCTTAATAAGTCAGATTTTTATGCAAGCATCCTTGGTGAGTGCATTTTCAAGTTGATTCAAATCATT
Source organism: Ostrea denselamellosa (assembly GCA_024699665.1). Lineage (NCBI taxonomy): Eukaryota > Metazoa > Mollusca > Bivalvia > Ostreida > Ostreidae > Ostrea > Ostrea denselamellosa. The sequence goes on along the minus strand of JAMZEH010000043.1, from coordinate 6,698,577 downwards.
GATTGCCTTGGATGGGATGGACCACACTATGGGGTTAAAATTTTATATTGGACTTTAGAATTATTTTTCTCAGGAGCAACATGGCTATGATTAGTCATATTAAATAAGCAAGCATCTTCAGGTGGTTCAGCGTCCAATTTGTACAATTCGTGGCTTCTGGATGTTGTATGAGGCCACAATTGGGAATCGAGGTTTTACGTGGGGATATATCATAAAATATGAACAGCTAAGGCATGATAAGTTGATTTGATAATGAGACATCCTCAGATAGTGCAGATTTAAATTTGTTGATATAAATTTCTCCCAGGGTGGAGCCACAATAGGAGTTACGATGAAAGTTTTACATGGAAATATATACGGTAAAAATCTCCTCAAGAATAGAAGCACCCTGGCAAGGGGGTATTGGTATGCAAGCATCTTCAGGTAGTGCATATTCAAGTTTATTCAAATCCTGGCCGGTGGTGGGGGTTATGATTGGGCCTCAAGAGAAGATTAAAGTATGACATAAGAATAATTTTTTTTAAAGATCTCATTTTCAAGGTCAGCAAGGTTACGATTCGTTATATCAAGATGCAAGCGTTTTCGGGAAGTGCAGATTCGGGTTTCCTCAAATTAGTGTCCTGGGGGTAAGTGTGAGTCATAATACGGATGGGTTTACAAGACCATGTTGGTGAAAAATTTAAAACTCTTTTTCTATTTTAAAGATATAGACCGTGGGGTTAGGTTAGAATAAATTTGAGGATAAAATTCTACATGATTTATGAATAAAGGGAAATGTAAGGCACTCCAGAATGTCACGTGGATTCAAGTACGGTTAAGTCATTACCGCGTTTGGCTTGGTTGGGGTCATAATTTGGGTTCAAAATTTTATGTGGGAATGAAGAATGTAAAAGAACTTTTAAAAAAAAGTCTGATGAAGAACAACAGAACGATGTGGGCTCAGGTAAGTATTGTGGCCCATGGGCCTCTTATTTTATATTCCAACTACAACCACTATTTTCATAGGAGTTGCTGTTGGATTTCAAACATCCCAAAATGGCCCGACGGGATATTATACGCTTATCCGCTAGACACATAATATCATACTCCAATGCTAATGATTGATTAATTGATTGATTGTTGTTTTCCGCCACACTCAACAATTTTTCAGTTATCTGGAGGCGTCCAGTTTTTATCGGTGGAGGAGAGAACCCAGATACAATGTACCCGGGAAGAGACCACTGACCTTCCGACAGTAAACTGGCAAACTTTCTCCCATATATCGGCGCGAGCGAGAATCGAACCCGCGCCGACTAGAGGTGAGAGCCCTTGTGATTTTGAGCATGATGCTCTAACCACTCGGCCACGGAGTCCCCCCCCCCCCCCCCACCCCCAATGCTAATGAATGCACGACCCGTTTCGGATACAGTTGGTGGTTCCCCCAAGGTTTTTTTTTGTCATGTTGATATTTGTCTAGTATATTAGTATATATTGTTGAAGCGATATCGTCGACATCACTATGCTGACTATTGTGCATCCATATTGAATCGTTATTGATAATGTTTAGAATATTGATATTGTCCTTGCCTGACCCCCATACTTTATCAATATCGTTGACATAGACATGTTGATGATATAAATTTCAACACGCCATGTCATTTTTAATGGCTTGGTTGTAGCTTGTTTAAATGCTGTAGATTCCTGAATATACACGAGGAATTTACAATCTCGTAATTTCGCGAGAAGCACTACTCGCAATGATAAAATTACTAGCTTTTATTTTTATAATGCTAAAATATCTGGTAAAAACTCGAGATCTTCCCGTGAGGATCCGGGTTAGAATAGATCCTCAGTACCCCTTGCTTGTCGTAAGAGGCGACTAAATGGGGCGGTCCTTCGGATGAGAACGAAAAAACCGAGGCCCCGTGTCACAGCAGGTGTGGCACGTTAAAGATCCCTCCCTGCTCAAAGGCCGTAAGCGCCGAGCATAGGCCTAAATTTTGCAGCCCTTCACCGGCAATGGTGACGTCTCCATATGGGTGAAAAATTCTCGAGCGGGACATAAAACAATATAAAATCAATCAATCGAGATTAATAGACCACGCGCGAATTCATGTTCTCACGAATTGACTTCAACGAGTCACTTCGCCATAAGTACTCGCGTAAAATGAGGAATCTACAGTGGTCAAATACCGTAAATGGTCCTTTGGGAGTTAATCATGAAGTGTTTTAGCGTAGTACGTGTACTACTAGTATACGCACCTGTACTATACCATAACATCAATCGGATATTAATTGCAGTATCGTTCGTTTCCTTTTGCGACCAATTTTGATGCCATTGGTACTTGGATATAGTACTAGTTATTATAGGTCGAAAATGTGGAAAGGTCCTTATATTTGCTGATTAACAGCACTGTCATATTGCAATCTTTGAAATGTGGTTACTTCAAACTTTTCAACGCAGACCAAATATTATGAAATTTTATGATTTATTTTCTGTTAAGAATTCCAAATTGTTATTAAATTTGTCGAAATTTATTGATGTTATAAACAAGGTGGTCTACCGTCCAAGATGATTGGTCCATACTGTAATATCCATAGATGTATCTGCACCTCAACACGCATGTATTATCAGTTTATTTTGAGTACGGATGTATTTTCTATATGTCTATCGACTTGCGAGAATAAATGAATTGAATTAAATTTACTGGGTGGGTGCATATACACCAATTACGGTAATTACAAGTATAAGGTATCTTAAATTGATTACTAAACAGTTACTATAGCTGGGAATTTTTGATTATGCAAGCCGAAATAGTTGACGATCATTCTAAAAGAATTTTACCTTATGTTAGATATTAGGTCATGTTATATACAATTCTTTTAATGCTTAGTATAAGATTAACTCAATTTGGTGAGGGAAATATTTAAAAATATCTGTTCAAATAATACAAAATGGTGTTGAATTTACAGGGTAAGGGTGGAAATAACAAGAGGCCCACAGGTCTTATCGGTCGCCAGAGTATTAGTTAAAAGTATCACTAGTCCAAAGGGCAATGAAATATGGAAGAAAAAAAATCCTGTTCTGCATATCTAAGCTAAGTTCTAATATTTAATAACAGTATAAAACAAGATGTTTTCTTAAAACTTAAATGCCCCTGAAAGTGCCTGTACTGGTGAAAGACTACATAATGTAATAAAAATATGTAGCACTAACACGATATGACTAATTTTATAATAAAATTATGCAACATTAACACAATATGACTAATTAGGACTAGTCCTATAAAACCCAAGGTTGCAAATTTCACAATTTTGCAACATTCTTTACTGCTTTTCCTAAATATATGCATTTAGTATTTATATCATATCGGCAAACTTAGATAAGTCTTCCAAATGATAAAGACAAATAATCACCATAATAATTTGGCCCCACCCTTGAACCCAAACTCGTTACCCTCTGGGGTCATGAAATTGACAATTTTGGCAAAGTACAGCCTACTCCTTCTAAATATCCATTTCATTTCAATTTAGTATCAATAGCACTAAAGAAGATATTATTTGAATGGTTTACATATATACACTATGTAATACTAAGTTTGGCCCTACCCTAGGATCACTGCCCTACATAGCGGTTGTAGATAAGATTTTTGAAAATTGATAAACTATTGGCAGTTTTTGCCCCGTTCCTAAGGCCCCAGGGGTGCAGGAGTCCTGAAATTTACAATTTATGTCCCCCTTGTCCCAGAGATACCTCAGATCAAAATTGAAAAGAATTAGAATGGAGTTACCAAGACGTTAAAAAAATTGTTCAATTCTTCACACATTTAATTACTGAGCATTTTATATCCACCTTGATACCAAAACCTCTACCCCTGGGATCACAAAATTTACAATTGTGGTCAAAGACTACCGGCTCTTTCTAAATATCCATTTAGTTCCAGTCTAATATTAATAGCACTAAAGAAGACGCCATATAAACATATACACTATATACCAAGTTTGGTCCTACCCCCCGGAATAATGAAATTTACAAATTTGGTGGCGACCCATTTGCTCTACATTACTATGCATTTAGTTTTTCATAAGGATTTGCGGTTGTAGAGTCAAAGATTTGTGAAAATTCGTCAATTTTTGGCAGGTTTTGTCCTGCCCCTTAGACCCCAGGAGTGCAGGAATCCTGCCCCTTAGATCCCAGGAGTGCAGGAATCCTGAAATAAGGCTTCACGAAATAAGAGTGATTTGCGGGATATGCATATTCGGATTCACATGAAACAGACTGGAGAGAGAACTGAGGTTTTGTATCATTAATTGATGCCTGATTGCATTTGTAGGACATCAGCTTTAAACACAAACAGGGTAAAGAAGAACGACTATAAACCCAGAGGTCTCATAGAAATTACAACAGGTAAGATAACCAGAGAACCACAGTTACAGAATGATCATACCAAATTTGAAAAGAATTGGATGGTAGTTATCAAAAAGAAGTTAGAAATGTTCATTTTTTAACGAACGACGACGGACGACAACCAATTGCATTAGGTCACCGGAGTTTACTGGGCGACCTAAAAATATCACACTATATCAGTACATTCAAACTCCTTTCCCCGGGAAGGTACGTCTAAAAAGATTTAGCTTTTTCTTCATATTCAGAGAAATGGAACCTACATGTGCTTTCCAGGTCATCGTAAAAACTATATTGTGAAACCTGTGCATAATTCAGGTCAAACATACGATTTATAGCTACGTAGCTGCCGTTAACCTGATGTATTGCTTATAATGTCTCCTTAAGTCTCTTCCTGGGGGGAGATGATGCGATAGAATCAATTAACAGTGAGCACAGCTTCACCGACATATATACTGATGAGGAGGATATTCATGCCAGTAAAAAAAAGCGGCCTGTTTTCTACCTCATATACATGTAATTAAATCTTCGCATAAAAGTTCCAGAGGATATGATAAGAACTTGTTCGTTTGAGCGCGTGTTCCGACATGATGTAGGACATTTCCATGGCCCTATTTTTGGTGACAGGGAGTGAACTCATTTCGATTTCGGGAAAGAACCTTAAGGATTTGATCTACCTTTGCTGATTATTCATTATAAACAAGTACACAAGCTTAAAATTCCACGTTAAGTTATTAAATGGTAATGAAATTGGAAAGCTTTGAAACCTAGATTATATCGGTAGTTTTACTCAGTGCACACGGGTCACATAAATAAAGGTTGCTTGGATTGCATACTATACCAATTAAAGTTGTCCTTTGACAACGATATACATTTTATTTTTATGAGTATTTTTCTGGTACAGTCAAATATGGTAAGTATTATACTCCATCCAAACAAAGAATGAGGAAAAACATGTTCTGGCCCTTCATCACATTAGATTGCTATTTGTCAAAGACTCCAACTTGATACTTTTTTTAAAATCTCAGTAAAATGATGCGTCATTAAATGGTTACAGAAACAGATATAGCAAAATTAGGAGCACCATGCGCTTGCGCCTTAGGCGACATTTCAAGTAGAATTCCATCTCGGGACAAAATGCTAATATATAAACGATATAATCCATTCCCCCAGCAGTACACACTTGTGTACTTTTATGAACATGAAATTTTAAAATTTTGACGTACATTTTATGCATAGCGGCAAAGAAATGCTTTCTATTTTGGTGGAGGTTATAATTTAATGAGGCCTAATTCACATAAGTAAAGTAGGGTATTCATGTTCTTCGAAATGTTTGTATTAAAGTGCATGTATGAATGAAGGGCGGATCATTCTATAAATTTTGAATTTTCAAATCTTTACAACTACCCTTAATTTACATCCAACCAGCAAATATTTTAATTAAGATTTGCAGTGGGACAGATGATATTAAGGAATAACTGTCTTGATCACTCTAACATATATCTCAAAACCTAGATACACGTTCTTTAGTATGACGTCACGTTTGGGTCGCGGTCCGGATCCAATTGCATGAAGGTTAGATAACTTAAATTATATAGTTAACACACCATTAACTCTATGAAGGTTAGTTAATTTTAATTGACAGTTAACATACCATTAACTCTATGAAGGTTAGTTAATTTTAATTGACAGTTAACATACCATCAATTTTATGAAGGTTAGTTAACATTAATGATAGTTAGCATACCTAACTTCTATGAAGGTTAGTTAATTTTAACTGATAGTTAACATACCATTGATGTTTCCATGTACATAGCGTCAACTAGACGTTAACAGTCAGTTAATCTTAACTAACTTTTGCGCAACTGGTTGCTGGAATGTTCTCACTTTGAAGGGCTTATCACTGACTTGTCAACAACAAATGTAAAATGACGTCGATACATCGCTCAAGTAAAATAAACAAGTTACAATTCACCTTTAGTTTCAATACTGTACAGCCGTAGGCTGTTTCAAATTTCCATTCCAGCCATCTTAGCCTTTTATATTTGAAATAGAAAACCAGCAGGAAAAAGAAAAAGGATTTCGTGTTAGATAGCATCCTTGGAAATGTATTTGAAATCAAATAAACACCACACAACAACAAAAATAGTTCAAATTCAATTTGTACTTCCAGTGCCCTTGGTATTTTACATTCCTTCTTGAAAATTGATAGGGACAGAGATCTTTTATGCAAAGTGTCATTTCCGGGAAAAAAAACTGATAAAAGTTTGAATAGAAATATCACGCAAATCTGATGCATAGAGAATTGGAGAATATCGCCATTTAATTACCTTGACCCCTTTCATATAACTTAAAAACTAATAGGAAATAAGTAATAAATGTGGATGGAAAATATAATCTTCATTCCAGTGACCTTGGCTTTGTTACTTTATAATCTAGTTTGAAGCAAGGTATCATTCCTGCATATAAATCTGACAAAATATGGTTTTAAAACGGATCTAAAATTTGGATTTCTCCAATCAGTGACCTTGATCTTTCGTCTTTAACACAGGAAACCAATAGAATATAATTGTCTTTATGTAAGATACTGTTTCTGTAGGTCTAATAAGATTTGGATGGAAATTGTGGCTTAAAATCTTAACACAAAAGGTGTAGGGGTTTCACTTATGTGACCTTGAACTTTCGCATATAACCTTGAAAATCAATGCTGTTTTACACTCATTCTTGCAAGTTTGATAATAACCAGGTAAAATACCTGGCTAAGATAATTTACACAAGGCTAAACAAGGAAACATACGACCGAACAGACGGACGAACAAGTTACTCTGTCCCTTAGCAGTTCTGTTGCAAGGGGATAACATTATGTTTGTGAAACATTGTGCTCCACAGTAAGACCAAATTCAGTTATGGCAAATTTATTTGAATCTTAGTAAATTATCTAGACCATTATCAGTCACACATCATTGGCTCTGACTTCGTGTAACGCACATCTATTTCGTGCGTAGATATTTTATTGAAAATTGATGTTAACGGCAATCTGACATCTCAGCCTATTGACAAACGGGATGATTTCAACTTCCCATAGTCTATTTTCACCTGCATATGGTGTTCATGTCTCTCAACTGTTACAGAAGCGCTTGTTCTGCGTATGATCTGATTTTAAATCAAGTTAGACTACTGACAAACAAGTTAATGTTACAGGGGTTTTAACAGTATCGTTGTAAGTAAGCAATTCACAAATTCTAAGGCCATTATAACGACATGGTTTGCCAATACAACATGTCACCAGACTGAAGCTAGCAGCCACTAACCAGCAGCCAATAAGCCCGTGGAAGCTATCAATAAGGAAAATCATCAAAGGACTGAGAGTACTCATAGCAAGATATTTAATTTGAAACCCGTTTTAACGAAAGAAATGAATTATATTCATGCTTGGAATAAATTGCGACTCGCATGGGCAACTTAGCTCACATGAGAGATTTTGCAGTAATGGTGAATTGAAACGGTTTATAAATGAAATAATTTTGCAACCTTACACGAAAGAAAATGCCCATTGACAATATAGCTCACATGACCATTGTGATCTTAGTCATTAGGTAACATATGAATAGATTTATAAGATGAGGAAACTATACGATGTGGGATGCTTTATTATCTCAAGACCGATCTCATTTTCATGTCCCGATTCATTGAAAATTGTATTGCAAAATAACTACTTTCTGTAAATTAGCTCACCTGAAAGAGAGATTAACATTGCCTTCTAACAAAAGAAATAAACAAGACAAATCTTTTGAGAAATGCAGTACGCAAAAGGATTCACTGATAAAATAATTATTTCTGTTGTAATATCTGTGGAGTAATACCTCCTCCATCCATCCACCCATTCAAGAAAGTAAGCAAGTGTTACCAAAGTATGTGAATTAGCTTGCCTGAACTTCAACACTTCGCATGAAACATCATCGTCGGAAACCCACGGTTCATTACGCGTCGTTGCTCTCTCCCTCACCCGTGGGACCATTTATTTCTACTAGCTCGTTTTCATGAAAACAATTTTGATTGGTGGCTCATGGGAAACTCTGAGTTATCTGTCCGATCACAAAGACATTTCAGCGCCATTTCATGGGCACAGCCATATTGTTTTGATTGCGAAATTAGGGTAATTAAAAACAGAAGAGTTCTACTACTAAAACGATTACTTTGATTGGGAGATATTTTAAAAATATTCACGAGACCGAGCTAGAAGGATTCAATGGTCCCACGAGTGCTGGAGAGAGGAACGATGCGTAATCAACCGTGGGTTTCCGACGATGATGATACATACGACACAGGAGTTTCACAACAGCCTCTTATGTCGTTGAAGTTTCAACAATCACACAATAGAGGACTCTTAGGGGTATTGTATCTTGATTTCAAGTTGAGATTGTAGTGGTACCACTTAGTTACTCATGGGGGTCCGGACAAATTTGGAGGCCCTGTTTCTACTTTATGAGGGGACAAATGGACAAAGTATCCAATGGTTGGAGTTGACAACTCTAAGGCGTACTCAATGTCATCCAGACAAAATGTCTTTAATATACGTAAATGTTGTTTAGTTCGCTTGAACTTGGACATTTTTCGAATCTCAAAGACAATAAAAGGGTTTTATAACCGCCCAGCAACTTTTATCTTTGAAGACAAAGCAAAATGACAATGAAGATTTATTATTTATTATTTCCCGTATTCATTTTGGCTTCTTGGAGTCGTAACAGATTTGGAAGCCCTGTTTCTACTTTATGAAGGGACCCAAGATTGAAGTAGATAACCCTATGGTGTACTCAATGTCATGCAGATACCTTTCTGTGATAACCATAAATGTTGGTTAGCTCATCTGAACTTTGACATTTTTCGTCTTTCAAGGACAATGAAAGGATTTTATGACTGCCCCTGAAGCTTTTATCTTTGAAGACAAGGCGAAATGACTATCAAGACAAGATAGCGGACCCATATGACTATCATTTTCCGTATTTAGTTTGGATCCGTAGTGGTACCACCCGGTTGTTAGGACAGATTTCGAAGGTCTGTTTCTTTAATATGAAAGGACCCAGGGACAAAGTGTCCATTGATAGTAGTAGAGCATCACAAGGAGTCCTCAATACCAAGCAGACAAGATTTTTTTTGTGATAACCACAAATGCTGTTTAGCTCACCTGAACTTTGAGATTTTACGTCTTTCAATGACAATAAAGGGTTTTTGACAGCCCCTGCAGCTTTTATCTTTGAAGACAAGGCGAAATGACTATCAAGAGAAGACATATTAATCATAGGGCTAATATTTCTCGTATTCATTTTGGGTATGTAGTGGTACCACCCGATAACTCTTAGGGTTCGGGACAGATTTCAAGGGCCTGTTTCTACAATATTAGAAGACCCAGGGACAATCTGTCCATTGATTGAAATGTACAGCCCTATGGTGTAGTCAATATGGTGCAGAGAAAACTTCTGTGATAACCACAAAATGTTATCTAGCTTGCCTGAAGTTTGACAAGAATTAAAAACTTATATGAGTGTATCTAGAATTTATTTTAAATTCCCGGATCCGGGAAGTGATAACCCAACGAGCTGTCTATCTTACCCTTCCCCTTCGCCATTTGTTCAAAGATTACATCAAGGGAAGCAGTTATTAAGCCCTATTTAGCACATCTCTAAAATTTCAAAGATTAGGCGAGCTAACCATCTCTTCTAGGTATCACAGATCTCTCGTCTGCATAGCATCTAGTATCTTTAGCATTTATTTACTCTAGTCAGTGGAAACTGTTCTCTCACATCACAGAGTAGAAATAGGGACTCTAAATCTGCCTCGAACCTCAGGAAACCCCGGGTGGTACCACTACAGTCCCAAACTGAAAGCGGAAAATCATAGCCTTAGGAGTATGCTACAGATACAGAGAAAGTGGATTGGTTGTTTGTTTTACGTCCCGTCGAGAATTTTTCACAAATATTGAGACGTCGCCAGCTCTAGGTGAAGTACCGCAAATTTAGGCCTATGATTAGCTCTCAGGGCCGCAGTGAGGGTTCTTTAACGTGCCAACGCCTATCGTGACACGGGATCTCCGTTTTTAAGGTCATTGATTGATTGATTAAATATTGTTTAACGTCCCGCTCGAGAATCTTTCACTCATATGGAGACGTCACCATTGCCGGTGAAGGGCTGCCAATTTAGGCTTATGCTCGGCGCTTATGGCCTTTGAGCAGGGAGGGATCTTTTACGTGCCACACCAGCTGTGACACGGAACCTCGGTTTTTGCGGTCACATCCGAAGGACCGCCCCATTTAGTCGCCTCTTACGACAAGCAAGGGGTACTGAGAATCTATTGTAACCCGGATCCCCACGGGATGTTTAAGGTCATATCTGAACGACCCGTGATACCGGGTGGTACCACTATGGACCCAAACTGAATACGGAAAATAATAGCCCTAGAGGTCCGCTATCTTGTCTTGATAGTCATTTGCCTTTTCTTCAAAGATAAAAGCTACAGTGGCAATCATAATACTTTTATTGTTTTTGAAATACAAAAAAGAGTCTCCAAATCTGTCCTGACCTTCAAGAGCCACCGAGTGGTACCACTACCGACCCAAAATGAATACGCTCAAAATCACATGGCCTCTCACCTCTAGTCGTCGCGGGTTAGATTCTCTCTCGCGCCGATATGTGTGAGAAAGTTTGCCAGTTTACTTTCGGAAGGTCGGTTGTCTCTTCACGGGTACATTGTATCTGGGTTCTCTCCTCCACAAATAAAAACTGGACGCCACCAGATAACTGAAAAATTGTTGAGTGTGGCGGAAAACAACAATCATCAATCAATCCATCGTCAACTTCCCTTATCTATGTAACAATATTCCATTATCACCTGTATATGTGGTTTATATCTCTCAACTGATTCGATACGCAAGAGCTTGTTCTGCGTTTGATCAGTTTTTAAATCGAGGCAGGCTAATGACAAACAAGTTGAAGTTACAGGGGTTTCTAAATTCTTGTCTAAAGTCAGCATTTCGCGAATTCTATGGTCGTCATAACGATCTAGTTTGCGAATACAATCTTCCATTAGGTCAATGCTGTCTGACGTGTTTCATACCAATTGTTAGGTCGTTCTTCGCACATTGATTCTGACTGTGGATTACTCCGTTTGCCTGATCAAAATATAAGGCTCACGACGGGTGTGACCGGTCGACAGGGATGCTTACTTCTCTAAGGCACCTGATCTTACCTCTGGTATGTCCAGGGATCCGTGTTTGCTGCCCATTTCTCTGATTTGTATTTTACATAGAAATTACCAGATTGAGTACTGTTCGTTATCTTAGCCTTTCATGTCACATTGCAAGGGCTTCCCCGCATTGTGGAGCCCCTTGGTTTTATATGTCGTTACCGTTTCATCGTTTTGCGGTTCTCGAAAAATTAATGCTTCTCCACAGTGATTCTATGAAGTCGCTTGAGATCCTTTAATCCAAGTTTGTTCATGGTCTATTTACTATTATAACCAAAGTTAATGTATGCTATTGGATCACTCGAATTTGCTATTTAAATTGTTGTCAGTTAGTAAACACGAATTGCTGTTGTTGCTTCTGATGCTTGTAGATGATGAATTTATTCGCAATATGTTTTAGCAAAATTTCGTCCTTCTGTGCATGCAAAAGTGTGCGTTACCTTATAATTAGTCGAAATGTTGCACTTTGCCACTGGGATCAATTACTTTTGGTAAGATCATTGTTTGTTCTTTTGATGAATATTAAGAAATAGGCGCATGTTGAATTTCGATGATGGATTTTTGTGCAGTATGCCAGTGATGGTTTTGTTCGCTGAAGGTCTCGTCATGCCAATGATGAAAGTCCAAATCCTTAAGAATGAGGAAGCTTTTCATTGTTGACCTTATCGATTCCTTGTTAACAAACCGTGGGACCTATCACCGATAAACAAAGATAATTTTTACAAAGAATATTTCAGTCAGCCATGACTCATGATAAAAATCGCTGACAAAGACATACTTCGCCATATTTCAATAAGACATGAGTGTTTTAAACATAACATATATTGCACACATAAACTACGATTAACCATAAATAGAAGTTTACCTTTTTATGAAAATGAGATAATTCTCGGGAAATGCTTCAGTATGCAACATTTAAAATGTGTAATTTGAGGTACTTAACGCACGCAGGTGACATGACGAATCAGTTCTGGAGAAAATCTTTAACCTATGCCTCGTTAATTTTACCGATATGGATACAGATGTCTTTCTCAAGCAAAGGGTTCGTGGAAATTAACAGTCACGTAAATAGGATACAGTTACACACACACACACACACAGTATCGTGGTGTGTGTGTGTGTGTGTGTGTGTGTGTGTGTGTGTGTGTGTGTGTGTGTGTGTGTGTGTGTGTGTGCGTGCGTGCGTGTGTGCGCGGTGCAAAACTATATTGAAATGATGGTTTAATGAAATTTGTAGGCCTTCACATCACCTCACGTTTATACACTTCTTCAGGGTTATTAAAAAGACTAATATTTCACTACAATTTCCTTAAACGTCCAAACTGTTACATCTGAAACACCTGGTATTTCAATTGCGCATGGGTATTTCTATTACATCTTGACTAAACTTTTCATGAGGTATATATATATATAGATTTTCGTCATTGCAAAGTTGTGGACAACATAACAATTTCATCTTTATCCGCGGAGTTTCTTTAATTAACTCTAAATGGCCATGGGTCAGAATCATGACATCCCCTGACTTAAAGTAACCTATCCTTCTGGTATTAGTAACCTATCCTTCTGATATTAGTAACCTATCCTTCTGGTATTAGTAACCTATCCTTCTGATATTAGTAACCTATCCTTCTGATATTAGTAACCTATCCTTCTAGTATTAGTAACCTACCCTTCTAGTATTAGTAACCTATCCTTCTGATATTAGTAACCTATCCTTCTGGTATTAGTAACCTATCCTTCTGGTATTAGTAACCTATCCTTCTGATATTAGTAACCTATCCTTCTAGTATTAGTAACCTATCCTTCTGGTATTAGTAACCTATCCTTCTAGTATTAGTAACCTATCCTTCTGGTATTAAATTGTAATTGTTTTATATTTTATACCATACCTCCAATTGATCAGGGTGTGGATTCATGACACGCTTTGGGCTAAAAGAACTTTACACATCTTATCTACATGTATATGTGTACAAACAGTTAATAAACGTTTATAGTTACTTATGGCTCTGACACAAAATAGTTGCTTTGTCTAGAGGACTCTTGACGATACTTACCCTTACAACAATGACGCAGCACCACACGATTAGTAAACTTTTTAAGGTGTACACGACCCTTTGTTAAAAACTATGATATTGACAAGAATTCGTATTTCCCTTGACCTTTGTAATAACTAATATAGCCTCAATGAATCAAAATGATAGATAAAACCAGATGATGTTTGTTACAAACAGAGGGGGCCTTGAATTTCACATTTTTTATGTTTTTTTATTTTCATATTTTGTTGCAGAGTTCTTCTAAATTGAACATTATAACTATGCATACATTTAATTGCATACATATTTGACTTTTTCATAGGTCCTGGGGTGACATGTACCAGCAAGGGCCATAAAATTTGCAATTATTCTCCCATTTAATAATCTAATGCTTCTTACCAAATTTGGAGGAAAATGGTCCAATACATAGGAAGACCTTCTAAAATAGATCATAGAAATTCACGCGAGTGACTCAGGTAATTTATAAAAAGAAAACGCCGTTTTTAAATGCATTCTGAACATTATATAAAATTTATTACAACCCGTCAAAAAAGTCGTAAATCTTCAAGGCAACATAGAGAGAGCTAATACATATGACTATTAAAAGCAATCTTGGAGTTGAAGAATAGGTGTTTTAACCTACAATAAATCATAAAGAAAGAACAAATTTGGAAGTTAATGATGAAGTGATTTCTTCACTATTTCACTGTGTTTAATTTTATCTGATAAATGTAACCGTTATTAAGTGAATGTACAACACCAAACCACGATGACAGTAATTGCCAACCCAAACTATAGCACTTTTTGTTTGAGGGGGAAAATTGTCGATAGCAAAAATAGTAAACAAACGTAAATTCGTAATGACTAGTAGAAAATATATGATGACGCAATGGCGTAACCATCCATCGTCTCTCCGAGAAGGGGCATATGACATTAGTGACTAGGAAGTCTTTTAGTGTGTTCAGTTCCTGCCTTTCCACGGTATATTGGACTGCAGTGGTGTTCTCAGTAGCAGAGTGCATTATCACAGCGAGCAACAGTACAGAGTTCACCAAGAATAGAAACAGTTCGTACAGACTTTTGAGCTAAGTGCACTTTTTCGTTCCGTCTAATTCTGGCAAGACTTCACTGGGTTCGCAAGGTGCACAATCCCGAGGAAACAAATTAAAACAACATAATTTATTGCAACTTTAAATGCATTTGGTTTCTGTGTTTGCTTGTAGTTACAATTACTTCAAAATAATCCAATAAAGAGCTTATTGTCTATATTTTTATGTTTTAAAGTATCTTCTCAAATGGGGTCTTTTCACACTAAACTAATTAATGTATATTTGTGAATTTACTTTCCTCGCGTTCACACTGGGTTAAGTTAACAACCCGCTTTCAGAGTCAGTTAACCCATTTTGGCATGAAGTGGGTTAACTTGGTCTACATGGATCAACGATTTCCGCATGAAGTGTGTTAACTTGACCTGCATGGATCAACGGTTTTTGGCATTAAGTGGATTAACATGATCTACATAGATCAAGTTTCGGCATGAAGTGGATTAATTTGATCTACACGAATCACAGGTTTTGGCATGAAGTGGACTAATATGATCTACACGAATTATTGGTTTTGGGATGAGGTGGGTTACCTTGATCTGCACGGATCATTGGTTTCGGGATGAGGTGGGTTGATCTTAATGGATCATTGATTTTGGAATGATGTGGGTTGATTTGCATGGATCATTGGTTTCGGGATGAGGTGGGTTGATCTGCACGGATCATTTGTTTGTTTGTTTGTTTTACGTCTCGTCGAGAATTTTTCACTCATATTGAGACGTCAACAGCTGTAGGTGAAGTATCACAAATTTAGACCTATACTTAGCGCTCAGGGCCGTAGCAGTGAGGGTTCTTTAACGTGCCAACGACTACCGTGACACGGGACCTCCGTTTTTAAGGTCATATCCGAAAGACCCGTGATTCTCACTTCTAAATGCCGAGCGTCTGGCGAAGGAGCAATCACTACCTATTTTTCGTCTTAGGTTTGACGCGGCCATGGCACGAGCGGGGCTCGAACTCACGACCTCCCGGTTACGAAGCGAACGGGTTGATCTGCATGGATCATTGATTTCGGGATGAGGTGGGTTGATCTGCACGGATTATTGGTTTCGGGGTGAGGTGGGTTGATCTGCACGACACATTGGTTTCGGGATGAGGTGGGTTGATCTGCACGGATCATTGGTTTCGGGATGAGGTGGGTTGATCTGCACGACGTATTGGTTTCGGGATGAGGTGGGTTGATCTGGGCGGATCATTGGTTTCGGGATGAGGTGGGTTGATCTGCACGACGCATTGGTTTCGGGATGAGGTGGGTTGATCTGCACGGATCATTGGTTTCGGGATGAGGTGGGTTGATCTGCATGGATTAATTGCAGTGTGAATACAAAGTGGGTTAAGTTACATCTATTACTATCGATTTCTAATATAACAGTTTTAGACATGACGGGGTACATACCTCTATACGCTTGTAGTAGGACAATTATACAATAACAGGTTTTTACTGTAGCTTGTTTCTATTAACTCACTGGAGTGGACCAAATTAACGAATTATCGAACCGTAGTGGATTTAGTTAATCTGAGAACGCAAAGCGGGTTAAATGTTAATTTGGGTTAATCGTAATTCAACCCTAAAGGATCAATTCACACTGAGTTTACTTATTCCGGATTAACTTTCACAATAGTTATTCGCATCCCGTTAACAGAGCAATTCGTATGTGGGTAAACTTAACCCACTACGGTTTTCAATGAGTAAACATAATCCACTACGGCTTGCAAGGAGTAAACCCACTAGGGCCTGGAATGAGTAAACTTAGCCATTACATTTTGAAATGAGTTAACTTAAGTCACTTTGAAGACGCCTTTCAAACAACATTAATTCTACTATAAGTGCTGTGCAACTTGTGCATAGTTAAATAAAATTATGAAATAAAGTTGTATTTCTTTTCACCTTGATTTACATTTTTTTTAAAATTCATCATTTTGAAATTATTACTTTTTAAATCTCTACATTTATCTAGTCTAATTGACTCGCTCCACTACATCAGAAGCTTCTCGTGTCACACATGGCATTTGTCAGGGTGGGGGGGGGGGGGGGGGGGGGGTACTTAGTAAGGATATATACAAGCTGTATAAATGGGTGTACAATGTATAGTAGACACTGAGTGTCGTGCAGGAACCTTTGCGAATATCATGTAACACCTCAACACATGAACCTCAAATTATTCTGTTATGGGGCAGAAATTAATCGCAAATAATTCGAAGATTGAACAATTCATCTACAGAAAAATGTATCAATGAAAATTTACTACGTTACAGAAGGTTTAATCAAAGTTCATGAAAACAGTGTCCGATGCTTGTTTAGTACCGGGCTGAATTAACACACGAGAATAGCTTTCACAAATCGGCCGATGTAAAATCCAAATTAATTCTGTAGAATGCATATAGAGTGCTTAATATTACAAAATCTCTAGATTATTTATGCTAAAATAATAATCTGGAGGATTCTCTTCTAGAACACAGTGTTACGGAGAAATACTTTATATTGAACTCTAATAAACATCGTTCTAAAAATACAAACATCTAGAATCTTGTCAAGTACAATGTATTAAACATGAAAAATAAAAAGACAACAGGGACATGGAACTCTACTCACTACAACCAAATAAAAACCCCAGAGTCATCCAAAATGTTACTCTGACTCCACGTACAACTACTCTGAAGTTGAAATTAAAAGATGCTGGAGTCCCTCGTTGACAATATCTTTGTAGTTTTTGGTGATCGGATCTTCCAATAGTCTGTTGGAATTCCCATGGACACGAATTGTGCTCCTTTGCTAACCTGTTTTTATATATTCTCTACATCTGCTTCGTACTTAGATATTTTATTGAAAATAGATGTTAACGGCAAACTAACAACTCAATTTTATGACAAACGGGATGATTTCAGGTTCCCCATCGTCACCAACCCATATCTATGTTATCCATTATCACCTGAATATGATGTTTATATCTCTCAGCTGATTCGATACCCAAGAGCTTGTTCGGAGTATGATCAGTTTTTTAATCGAGGCAGGCTACTGACAAACAAATTAATGTTAAGTCAGCATATCGCAAATTCTATGGTCGTTATAACGACCTAGTTTGCCAATACAACCTTTCAATGTGTCGAATGCATTTATTGTTAGGCCGTTCGTAGCACACTGACTCTGACAATGGATTATCCCGTTTACCTGATCAAGATATAGTACTCATGGCGGGTGTAAAGTCGACAGTGGATGCTTACTCCTACTAGGCACCTATTTCCACCACTAGTATGTCCAGGACTGCGTGTTTGCCCTCTTTAACTTTTATTCCATATACGATTTATGGGATTGATCACTGTTCGTTATATTCGCCTTTTCAGTTACATGGTGAGAATAGATACCGACCCAAATACCATTTTACATTAACTCGGGGTGTTTTGCAATTACTCGGGGTGTTTTACATTTACTCAGGGTGTTTTAGATTTAGTCGTTTTGTTTTTACATTTGCTCGGGGTGTTTTACATTTACTCAAGTGTTTTAAAATTACTTTGGGTGTTTTAAACTTAGTCGTTTTGTTTTTTAAATTTACTCGAGTGTTATTACATTTACTCGGGTGTTTTTAAATTTAGTCGTTTTGTTTTTACATTTACTCGGGTGTTTTTAAATTTAGTCGTTTTGTTTTTACATTTACTCGGGTGATTTTACATTTACTCGGGTGTTTCTACATTTACTCGGGGCGTGCGTTATACATGTACCTGTTTTCTGTATCACAATTGCCAGACGCTACAATATGTCAGCTGTCCGCTTGAGCCATTTCTAAAGAATACTTTTGTTATATCAAAAAAGTCAAAGTTAAACTGGAGCCACTTTGTAGCAAAGAGTGTAAGTGATTAATGGAGCGAAAGGGTTATTTGTGACACGGACACTACACTTCGTACATGAATAACCATGGATACGCCTTCTGACAGAGAAGTCGGTTGAATGCTCCAGAACAACCATGCAGCTTCTAATGAAAGTGCAGGAGACCCAACTTATCTTTCTATGTCACAAAGCTGCAGAATCACTAGAGCACCTTTTAATAAGATACCAAACGCTGGGCTCCATTCTACGACCCAATATACATAAAGAGATCAGTGATATCCTTGTGGAACATTTCCAGTTTTATCTGCTACAACTTAGTGATAGTGTTTCAATTAATTGCGTGATACAACGAATTTTGAGAAAAGACAAAAAGTGCTACATACGAATATATTTTGTTTCCTGATTTACGTTTCATGATAGAATTTTTCACTGATATAAAGATGTCACCAGCTTTAAATGAAGTACCGCATATTTTAACCCGTTCATCTTTATGCTTCCTATTCTTCCATTTTATGGTCATATCCAAAAGACCCGTGATTTTCAGCTCTCATACAAGGCGCTTGTCGAAGGAACGTCAAACGTATTAGTTTTGACGTTGCGCCGGGATCGAGAATTGAAACCGGGACCCGATCCTACGCCCCACCCCCCACCCCCACCCAGTGGACAAATTTCACACTAGCCGCTTTTGCTTTGTGCTGTATACGTGCCGCTCTGAATGAATTTGCAGACTTCATTTCAGAAAATGTTACAGTCTCTGATGTCCCTTCTGTGTGCAAGTCTCTTCACTACATATATAGTGAATATTTAGTAGTTTTAGAAGTATATAACTACTTTTCAATAAATTCTATTGGTAAACATTAACAGTCGTTGACAGCAAAAATGCTCTCGTTAATCTCGCGCACCTAAATACAACTCATATCTTTGTAGCAATATTCCATTACCACCTCCATATTGTGTTTATGTCTCTCAGTTGATTCGATACGAATCTGCTTTTGATCAATTTTTAAACCGAGACAGGCTACTGACAAATAAGCTGCTGATACAAGAGTCTCAACAGTCTATTTTGAAGTCGGCATTTCGCTAATTCTATGGTCGTTAAACTGATCTTATTTGCAGACATAACCTGTCATTGAGTGGGATGCAGTCTGGCGTGTTTCACATCAATGGTTAAGCGGTTCTTTACAAACTGATTTTTACTACGAATTATTCCGTTTACCTGATCAATTTATACAGATCCTGGTGGGAGTGAAAGGTCACCACGGGATGCTTACCCCTCCACTACCCCCCCCCCCCAAGCATCTGACCCCACCTCTGTTGTTTCCAGTGGTCAGTATTTGTCCCGTTTCTTTATAGGATTTATGAGATTGATCACTCTTCGTCATCTTCACCTTTATCATGTACAGTATGATGCAATATATATTCGTACACTTTTATTTTTACCTTTATATTTCACAGAAAACAATTTTTAATGCAATTTTGTGAATATACTTTTCAGAGCATTATTTTCTTATTCACACAACAAATTATCTATTTCATGAAAGCTTCAATAAATTTAAATGTAATGAATACTCACAGTGGATTCGTTTTCTTTCATAAAACTAAAGTCAAGCAAAATCCATGTACAGAATTAGTCTGGTGTGAAAGTGTTGATTGAAATTATTACCCTTTTTTACTCGACGTCATTTCTAAATCATTATATATATATATATATATATATATATATATATATATATATATATATATATATATGCTACATACAAACTGCAATAACTTTCAGAAATTCTGCACTAAATGGTACTAGATTGAATAAAATGAAATATTATCGCAATGGAGCTTAAGAAAAGTGTTGTTTTTTTCTATGAAATATATAGTTTTAAAAAAAAAGAACAAAAATTAATGTGTATTGATATTGCATCATACTGTATAATATAGTTTTTGGACCGCTCTCTGAAAAATGGGGGGGGGGGGGGGGGGGTCCTAACAAAATTGTGAAATGTAGTGTTTTTCTTCAATTTTATTTATTTATTTATCCATTCATTCATTGGATATTTGAATAACACGCCATGGTTTAAATAAGTTGGCTAAATTTGAGAACTATAAAACAAGTTGACCCCCTTGTGACTTTTCTCACATTTTTTACGCCAATGGCGTTACAGCGGTACATACTGGGGGAATGAACATGTACAATAATTAAGATAAATACTTTAATGTTAGCTGTAATTAGCATCTTTAACGATGGCTGTGAATATGATTACTTTGGATACTACACAGTTTATTGTCATGCATATGTACATATGTTGACCTGATTTCAAAATCATAGCTGTGACAAAAGTTATAGATTTACATACTTTAATTTCGTAACATGGATATCAAAATAGCAAATTCACGCACGGGAAAAGGATTGTGTACATCATTTCTGTCCTAGCTTATTTTTTATCCGAAGACTGGACTGTTGTAGAACTTCCAATTGCACTACTGTCAAAAGTAAGAAACACATATCCCGCTATCGCACAGCTGTGCTCCCACAAACTGACTGTCTTTCCTCGATATATGGAGTCGTGATCAATTCCGCTGTAGCTTTTTGATAAATGTATTTCATCATGGTACACATCGTCGCAAGCCACAGGTGAAATGTATGTTCCTCTCCATTTCACCCGCGGCTCTCTGCGTGAAAATTTTCTTGTTTCTCATCAATATGCATGACGAGATTGACAATTCGTTGACCAATTAGAATTCACGCTTAGTCTAAAATTGATCTGGTTTAGCAGCCGGTTTTAACTCGGTAATGTCTGCGGCCATGAAAACTTGTGCTTTATGCAACGTAACTATCCTTGGCAGAAATCATATACCCCAAAATGTCTGTTTGTTCATTTATTAACTGTTAAATGTCGAAATCGCCACATCTATATATATATATATATATATATATATATATATATATATATATATGGGTTCTGTTTTGGTTAGTTTACAGAAGAAGTGAAAGAACAAAAGTTTGGTCAAGAGTAATTTACTCATACTCTATAAACAGTTTAAATTTCCGACTAACCTATGCTCGGAAGCTCAGCGATTGGCTGAATTGTGTCATGCATATTTATGAGAAACGAAAAAAAAAATTCACGAAGAGTTGATTGATTGATTGATTATATATGTTTAACTTCCCACTCGAGAATTTTTCACTCATATGGAGACGTCACCATTGCCAGCGAAGGGTTGCAAAATTTAGGCCTATACTCGGCGCTCAGAGCCTTTGAACAGGGAGGGATCATTATCGTAGGTAGACGTTAGAAGTAATCCGGTAGACCGACCACGTCACGCCTCATAAATATGCATGTATTTCCGAGTTATTTATAAACGCTTTCCAAGTTATTTATAAACGCCTTCCGGGTTATTTATATACGTCTTCCGAACAGTAGTTTGTTATAAACGGAATGACTTACTTTACATAATGAAATGTATGTACATGTATATTTGTTTTTGTGCAACCAACATATTTGTTTTTATGCAACCAACAAAGTAAAACTCATTTCCCCCCAAAAGTTCAAGCTACAAATTAGCGCCGTGCATAGAAAGGGGTGGGGGGGGGGGGGGGTATATTATTCTCTGTGAGGATATTAAGTGTTTGATTAAATAATAATATTCATTTATGAACAGGCAATAGTGGTCCGTGTTGTTTAAAAAAACATGGATAGGCACGATAATAAATTGATTCTAAAATGGTATAAATCATTTAGTAATTAATCTTGTAATGTACATATATAACGTTAACCGTTTTAAATCCGAAAAAAAAATCACCAACCCTACATTAATTAATTGTATTTGCGTAAACCGAAAGCCAGTATGGCGCATTTTCCAATGTTTTACCATGTTTACCACTGTTTACAGGCATGATATATAGTATAAGAAAAAGAACAACTGGTTTATGAGTAATTTTCAGACAATTTCCTAAGTATATCAATTTTGACATCTTACAATTGTGTCATGAAGAGAGTTTGACGTAAAGACTGCGAAGGAATACAGGTAACGTTATATTGCTGCATCATATATAGTCAGGTACCTTTTAATTATCCCGGAAATCCAAAACAAATATTCCACATGACCGAGTGGAATAATGACAGGAACTCCATTCGTCGTGTTATTGTGTTATTGTTATTTGTGCATGACATCAAAATAACTTTAATATTTTTTCAAGATATGCTTTTATTTACGATTAATATACTTGGCTTATCCAAACAGGTTGTCATAGCACCGTATCTGTCACATAGATTGTGCTATATTACATAGGTCAGTTTAACATATCTCAATGCCAGATCCCAATAGGAAAGTTCACATATATGTTGTGTCATTTTACAATACTCACATATATGTCACTATACAACAACATATAACAATTTACAATTTCTGAGGTCTAGCTCTTACACCTATAATATATATTAGAACATAGGTCAGTCTAGTAGATTCCAAGGTCAGTCTGCCAGATACAATTACAAAAGGTCACATATATGTCACTATACAACTACATGTAACAATTTACAACTTCTATACGAGTTCTCTTACACCTATAATATATATTAGAACAAAGGTCAGTCTAGCAGATTCCAAGGTCAGTCTGGCAGATCCCATTACAAAAGGTCACATATATGTCACCATATAACAACATATGACAATTTACAACTTCTATATGTGGTCTCTTACACCTATAATATATATTAGAACATAGGTCAGTCTAGCAGATTCCAAGGTCAGTCTGCCAGATCCCATTACAAATGGTCACATATATGTCACTATATAACAACATTCAATTATTCACAACTTCTATATGAGGTCTCTTACACCTATTATATAAATTAGAACTGGTCAGTCTAGCAGATTCCAAGGTCAGTCTGCCAGATCCCATTACAAAAGGTCACATATATGTCACTATAGAACAACATTCAATTATTCACAACTTCTATATGAGGTCTCTTACACCTATTATATAAATTAGAACATTGGTCAGTCTAGCAGATTCCAAGGTCAGTCTGCCAGATCCCATTACAAAAGGTCACATATATGTCACCATATAACAACATATGACAATTTACAACTTCTATATGGGGTCTCTTACAACTTTAATATATATTAGAACATAGGTCAGTCTAGCAGATTCCAAGGTCAGTCTGTCAGATCCCAATATGAACGATAACATATATGTCACTATATGACAATTTACAACTTCTATATGTGGTCTCTTACACCTATTATATAAATTAGAACATTGGTCAGTCTAGCAGTTTCCAAGGTCAGTCTGTCCGATCCCATTACAAAAGGTCACATATATGTCACCATATAACAACATATGACAATTCACAACTTCTATATGAGGTCTCTTACACCTATAATATATAATATAACATACGTCAGTCTAGCAGATTCTAAGGTCAGTCTGTCAGATCCCAATATGAACGATAACATATTATGTCACTATATAACACTGATACTTCATGATATCAATTTACAATTCCTGTACGTTTTGTTTGTCACCTGTAATATAATTATTATATAGGTCAGTTTATTTTTGTATTTATTGATGAAGTGTTACATTTTCAGTCTTTTCATTATACCATACAGAATGTAATTCATATTTTACAATATTTCAGGTATCAAAATCTATGAAATATGACAAAGAGAATTTTAAAACATATTCAAGAACTTTGACTGCTGAAAACTTTTATTTAATATGTGACTGATGTCAATATCATAATAAAGTATAAAACTTAGTGAACATCATTGAATACTGATTGAATACAATACTGATACTGCATGATAACAATTTACATTTTCTGCTCTTTGTCTGTCACCTATAATATAATTATCATATGGGTCAGTCTAGCAGATTCCAAGGTTAATCTGCCATATTTATTGATGAAGTGTTACATTCACAGTCTCTATAATTTAACCTTTAATTATCATTTATTATCTACTAGTTGATTACTAGTATGTAATATATAGTAATGATTATATTCAAACATTCAAACATTACAAAGGACTATTGCCTAATATTAACAGTTAATGTCATCCTTCATCATGTGGCATGTTTTCCTAGCTGGTGGTCCCTTAAAAGTTATCTTCGTTTTAAAGATTTCTTCTCCCTGATGGAATCTTTTGTCTAATTTAAAAAAGAAAAGGTTGGTAAATTCACATCAATATTCTTTATAACAGTGCTGCAAAAATCTTACACAAATTAGCAAAAAACAACTAACCTTTTTTACAGAAATCTTTTCGGAAGATGTTCTATCATTTTCCCCCTTAAAAGAAGATACACAAGGTTAGTAATCATACAAAAGCATATGTCATGTTGATGTGAAGAATATTAGAACCATTTTAACAAGAGCTTGGACTTTGGGTAGTTGTGTCAAACAGCAATGTTGTCTATATTACTGTTGGTCACTCAGCCATGGCTCTTTGAAATGAACATTTTTAATTTGTTTAACTTGTTTTTGATTCAAGAAATTAATACATCCTTTTGAAAGTCCAAGGTTCTATTTCAGGTTAAATTAGTCAATTATAACATCAATTTGCTTTACGTTATTTCACATACCCAAAACTTAATAGAACACATCCTGCAAATAAAGCTATCTTTGCACATGTTTTCCTCCCCAACACAGTGGGGTTTTTTATGGAACTCTCTGTTGCATTTTTCACAATGAATCTAGATAAATGAAAAGCATAAAGATAAGCAGTATTTATTACATGGTTGTTTCAACATAGAACATGTACATGTATTACATGTACATAAATAAATGAAACAAAAGTTATTTTTAAATGAATAAAACTCAATAGATAATGAAAAATGCTATTTATAATATGGGCATACAGGAGTACGTATAGGTAACGTTACCGATTTCTGGCCTTCCAAAGTTAGCTTCCTTCTTCCCCGAAACAAATGTTATGGATGAGTCAACTTCGTATGCTTTTCTGATTTTTTCTGCATCCTCAAAAGTACCCACCCACCCACACAATCCGTCCTCTGTCACGGGTGTCCATAACGTTTTCCACATGATCGCACCATGTGCAATGTCACCCGCGCTGGCCTATTTTTACTTTCTCGTCAATGATCGGTATTTTCCGTAACCTTATGAATATTAAGCAGTTATGACGCGGTCGGTCTACCGGATTACTTCTAACGTCTACCATTATGGTACCACACCTGCTGTGACACGGGACCTCGGTTTTTGCAGTCTCATCCGAAGGACCGCCCCATTCAGTCGCCTCTTAAGGCAAGCAAGGGTTACTGAGGACCTATTCTAACCCTGATCCCCACGGCACTTCAAGAAGAGAACCACATATCATCATGTGTATTATATTATCATGTCTGGTCATTGCACACGTGACATAAAACAAGCAACATACTGGGCTTTATTTTGTCCTTTAACGGTTATCATGAATTGACAGTCTGTACAGTGGAATGTTACTAAAATTTATATCAGTTCGTAAGGTATTTTGTCAGACATTGCCCTCTGACAGACACTTTTTGATTATTCTGTTTAAATAATTCTTTAAATAATTATGAAAATTTTCTGTTTTGAAAACTATCAAACCATTTTCATCGGAGCGGTTACCTAATAAGGCCCCAATGGAAATAAGATGTTTATATTTATGGGTTATCCTAAGAATTTAAAGCAATAAAAATTGTATATGCCTGTACTTTTCAAGTACTCAAGTATATGCACCAGTTAACACCTATCGGTAAACATAGCATAATCCTCAAGATCTGATGAAAATTTCAGCAAAATAAACATGGGAATACTTCTTGAGAGCACACATACAATGAGCGTTTCGTATAAACCACCATAGCCTCGGACGCGATCATCGCATACTCGGACAGGGAGACATCCTCATGGTGGTACTGAGGATGTCTCCATGTCCGAGTATGCGTTGATCGCCTCTGTAAATTACACAAATGTGGCACTCAAATGAAATTTTGATAATAGATTTTCCACTAAATTGGCATATTGGATCAATTATTTACAAATCTGACATATGCGCAGTGCCTTTCTTCCGCATTTTCCCTACTTGTTGACCTTCGAGGTCATTCACATAGGAGAATTACGTTCAAGATACAATAATCCATGAATTGACATTTTCTGCTGATTTGACAAGTTTATTTTCAGATCCACTCTGCTTTCAAAGAGATTGTATAAGTTAATTACTTGTAAATACATTTTTTGTCATTCTATTTTTTTTTAAGGTATACCGCCAATTACAGTTTGTATTGCCTTAAAGCAATATAAGCTGTAACTGACGGTATTTTTCAACCATCCCCCTATGTACAAATTAACACTTACCAGTTTAACTCATATAATCCCCAGGATCCAATTAAAAAATCAGCAAAATAAACAAGCGAATATTGCTTCAGAGCATGCATACAATGTGCGTGTAACCCCCCCCCCCCCCCCCCCATAAAGAAAAACATTAAAAAAAACCAACAAAAAAACAACAACAAAAAAACAAAAACAAAAACAAAAAAACAACAAAAAACAAAAACAAAAACAAAACATAATAAAAAACCAAAAAAGACCGCCATAGACTCGAATGAAATCGTCGTATTCACTGGCTCTGGAACGACTATTGCCGAACATAAGAACATTTAGAATCGGGTTGCTGAGACTGAGGTCAAACAAAGATAGAAACTGACGTTAATAACTACACATTTCGTTTGTTTCAAAAATGTTACATCGCGTCATGAAGAACGTTAAGTATTATAAGATCAGGAAGTGTTACATACCAATACATGTCAAAATAAAATTCATATATATAAAACTGTCTTTGCTAAAAAGGTTGAACAGATACATTATTCATTAAGAAAACAAATTTGTTTACGTTATTGAGAGATATAAAAGTCTCACTCATTTCATATCTCTTTTTAAATAAAAAGTACTTCAAATAGGAATAAAATTCACCCTCCATTAAAAATGCAGTGTAAGAAAGTGCTAATTACGCAAATGTGCCGCTCAAATCAAATTTTGACTATAAAATTGGCATATTAAATTCTTTACAAATCTGACACTTTCGCAGTGCCTCCCTTTCGCATTTTTCAGAACTAGTGAAATCCAAGGTCAATGCACATCGAAGATTACAAACAGGAATTACTGTCAGAAAGACAATGATTCATGAATCAACATTTTCTCTGATTCAAAGAATTATACATAATATTCAATTGCTGATATGTTATTCTATGTTTTCTTTCATTTTTCAATTTATTTACCGTCAGTTACAACTTGTATTGCTTAAGGCATCAATGCTTTTATATCGGTTTCTGAGTTAACAAGTCAAAAATCCATTTATTTATGAACATCAGATATTTATTTGGTAGGCAAAACTCTACGTGGGGTTTTTTGTTTGTTTGTTTGTTTGTTTGTCTGTTTTTTGTTGTTTTTTTTTGTTTTTTTTTGTTTTTTTTTGGTTGGTTGGTTGGTTTTTATTTTACATGAAAATAATATTTAATAATTTTATAAGATATAAATTAAGTGGGCTAGTTTTGCATTGTAAACAACAAAGCGGTTTATAAAAGAGAGTAAACTGTTTTAAATTACTTTATATCGCATGAAATAAGGAAAAGTGCTTTCAATCCAT
This sequence comes from Ostrea denselamellosa, assembly GCA_024699665.1. NCBI lineage: Eukaryota > Metazoa > Mollusca > Bivalvia > Ostreida > Ostreidae > Ostrea > Ostrea denselamellosa. The sequence goes on along the minus strand of JAMZEH010000043.1, from coordinate 6,670,379 downwards.
AAATAAATCAATAGAGAAAAACTGATTTGATGTAATTTAAAAAATTATTATAAAGTAAAGATTATTTTTTTTTATGACGCAGAGTAATATTGGCGTAGCATCATAATGGAAACGGGCAAGGGTTTTCAGTCCATTCCGCTCCTAATAAACGGAACAGGGGGTACTCAGCCTCTAACCATAGTTCCATGCGCTACGAGCACGATACACCTCATTCTCTACCCAGAATTCCGTGTGCTACGAGTTCTGGCTTTTTACAGAAATCTTGTAAAAGTTCTACTAAGTATCATTTATATTTTAAACTAAATATTTCGTCATTATGAAATGCTTTTTATGAAAGCCGAATTTAGATCACTTCAAAAAACAATTTCTTAAGGTGTAATAATGCGAATTCAAGACTTGCAATGCAAATAAAGGCGTAATATTGCGAAGCAAAGACGTAATAACGTTAATGAAAAGCGTGATAACGCAAAAACAAAGGCGTAATAACGCGATTAAAAAGCGTTATAATCAATAACAAAGGCGTTATAACGCTAAAGAAGGTGTGATAACGCGAATCAGAGGTAACTGATGAATTGATATGGGTATTTGTTTATTGGATGTCGACATTAATTGTTCTTTATAATCGTTACATCAATCTTCACTCGACGAGATTGGAATACTTGTATATACTGACACTAAAACTGAATCAACACGGCTAAAATTCTAGAATACGTTTCAAAATGAAATTCAAGAAAGGGATTAATAAAAGTCTTCTGACTTGTTTCCCAATTTTTGTCAATACAAATTTATTATACATGTATTTGTTACAAAAAATGAAATACTGTTTAAACTAAATTGAAATTCTATGAAACTGAAAATAACTATTATATAAAACGTTCAAAATACACTTGATGTTAAATTTCACGCCGATATCTAAATTCACAATAATCGTGTTTTTCTCAATGTTGACGTCAATGTCAATAAGCCCGGGGATGTCGGAGAGACATCCATTTACTAATCAAAGTGGGAATATTTACATTGCAGAATGATCATAAAAATGTGATATCGACATTAACGTGTGACCACAATGCTGAAATAGCAACCACGTGGTAATCAAAATGCTGTGCTTGACAATGACGTTATTACGATGTTAATGCAACCTATTATGTGGACGACAGCGGCCACAGAATGTCAATTTCCTCTCCAGTCACGTAACTTTCCGTTTGTTTCTCAAGACAGTCTTAATCTGTTGGTTTCAACCTTAACCAGAAATACGATGTAGTTCATCGAATCATTCAAATCACCCACACACACTCTCGTTTTAGCCGGTTTTCGATGAATCACGCATGCTGGCACTACATGTTCGAATTCGAAATCCCCCCCCCCCAAAAAAAAACAAAACAAAACAACAACCCCAAATGAAATCATCAATCAAACACCAAAATCACTAGGAAACGCAGATCCTGTGTGAAATACTACCATAGAACACATTTGTATAATTTTGTAGAGAGTGTCAGATGTGTTGCTTTTGTAAACGATTTCACATTCCAAAGTTGCAAATACCGCCACCGCCATTTTGGATTTGTGGTACTTGCATACCACAATGTTCAAATGTCATAACACACCTTATATACTGTTTTCAAGCAACAGTCTCAACTAAATACTGTTTGAGTATGCTTGTCACTTGTAATGATTTTTTTTTTCAATTACAAATGTATAAGCAGTTCTATATTTAAGCACATGAATTCTACAAAAACATTTGAACATAATGCACATCTTCGAGCTGTTCTTTTCTCGGGCGAGATAATGTAAACTGTTTAAAGAATGATTGATTTACTCTTTAACATATCTGTATGAAATAATGTGATTTATAACATTTTTTATTAAATTTAATAATGAAAAAAGGTTATGCAGTGTTTTTAATTTTTATACATTGTGGATACAAAAATTTCATGTAAGGATATACTAATGCAAAATTTATAAATAAAGATCATAATCTTATTTTAAAAAGTCATCCTCCTTCATGAATTTTATAGACAATATAGCGGTGTCCAGGTGTAACCTCCCAAGTGACCCTTCACTTGCGTGTATAAATCCACAGGATGTATTTCACACTTTGACCCGTCCCCTAGCGGTGTTTTTCACGTCATTTAGATAGTTCGTACACTAAACGTTTTGTATTGACTTTATAAAGATGAAAGACCGTCGTTGATTCGTTTTCGGAATCACCATCTGATCCCCAAAAGCAATTAAATACATTTTATGACTGTAATGGAAGCTTAATATAACAACCTTTGGGAAAGGCAGACTACTCCAATTTTTTTTTTTACAGTAATTGCACAAAGTTTTGTTATTTGGGTATAAATTTTGCAAGAAAAGGACCATCAATAATATCTAGTAATTGTATGATAAAGGTTTTAAGCTATGTCTAGCAGTATAGCGCATTATCTCAGTGGAGATACCATCATTTAACGATAGACTGCTGCGTGTCGATTTATTGAAAACAAGAGTTACCGGAAACAAGAGATAAAAACTTTACGCAAAACAAACCAAATGAGAGAGAGAGAGAGAGAGAAAGAGAGAGAGAGAGAGAGAGGGGGGAGGGTTTACCGAATTACCGAAAATAAGAATTCCAGAATTTCAATTAAAGACGGTAATTTAGAAGATAGCTTTGGTAATACAGTGAAATATCTTAAGCTAAATGCAAGATGTGGGGTCACACATATTACGTTTGAAATTTTGTAAGTGATTGACTGATTAAATATTGTTTAACGTCCCGCTCGGGAATCTTTCACTCATATGAAGACGTTACCACTGCCGATGAAGGGCTGCAAATTTATGCCTATGCTCAGCGCTTATGGCCTTTGAGCAGGGAGGGATCTTTTACGTGCCACACTTGCTGTGACACGGTACCTCTTTTTTTACGGTCTCATCCGAAGGACCGCCCCATTTAGTCGCCTCTTACGACAAGCAAGGGGTACTGAGGATCTATTCTAACAACCCGGATCCCAACGGGGAGAAATTTTGTAAGTGAGAGTGTGCCAACTTTTTACGGTGAAGCAACAAGTTATATTGCATTATATCTCATTATAAAACACTAAGGAAAAATTACAAGTGTGTTAAAGGTATGTATTAATTGAATAATTGATATCATCATTGAAATAAAATGCCGTGGGAATCCGGGTTAGAATAGGTTTCCAGTGCCCCTTGCTTGTCGTAAGAGGCGACTTCGGGTTAGACCGCAAAAACCGAAGCCCCCGTGTTACAGCAGATGTAGCACGATAAAGATTCCGCCTTGCTCAAAGGCCATAAGCAGAGAGCATAGGCCAAAATTTTGTAGCCCTTCAGCTGACTTTTTTACCTTAGAAAAGGGCGTACTTTCAATATAATTCATGACGTTTTAAAATCAGCTATTAAATTTTGTAAAAAGTCAGATAACATGAGTTTACTTATCGAAAAAATGAGAAGTGTAAACGTACCAATTTGTAGAAGAATTTGTAAATTACATACGTATATAGCAATCATTTATCAATGCCATTGTTCATTCCATTGCAAATATGGTATTCATTAGTCACCTTCAGGCTTTGCCAAAGGGGACTATTAGCGTACCCTCGGTCTGTTCGTCCGTCACTCTGTCTATCCGTCCATCTCTGTCATTTCGAATCAGTTTTCCGAACTTTTCTCCGCATTGAATGAAGGTATTCAACTGAAATTTTAGATAAGACTGTCATACATAGTTACACACCAAGTTTAAGTTTCGCTACGCTTAACCTACTTTTGACTGAATTATGTCCCTCGGTAAATGCTTGAGATTTTCCGAACTTTCCTCCGCACTGGATGAAGATATTCATTTCAAATTTGATATATGGCTTTGTCTTAGATAGTTACATATCAAGTATGAGTTTTGTTATGCTTGACCTACTTTTGACTGAATTATGCCCCTTAATAAATAATGCTTGAGGTTTTCCTGATTTTTCTCCACATTGAATGAAGATATTCAAATGAATTTTATCTTCTTGGATAATTACAGAACAAGTTTGAGTTTCATTATGCTTGACCTACTTTTGACTGAATTATGCTCCTTGGTAAATTGCAGGAATCAGTTTTTCTGCATTGGATGAAGATATTCATTTCAAATTTGATATATGGCTTTGTCTTAGATAGTTACATATCAAGTTTGAGTTTTGTTATGCTTGACCTACTTTTGACTGTGTTATCTACCAGTAGGAGACTTTGTATTGCCTGCAATACACTCAAAATATTTGTTTATTTGTGATCTAGACTGAAGAAAATTCATCTTCCAAAGTACTACATACGATAATAGTTCTTTAAATACATTTAAATTTGAACGTCTAATAATTCACACACACACACACACACACACACACACACACACACACACACACACACACGTTTGCTATACTATCTCAATTGGTATTTTATACCTCTCAACACTTATAAGAACCTTTATAATGTCACCCTCGATATAGGCTGGGATTATATATATATATATATATATATATATATATATATATATATATATATATGAAGTCAAACAAAGTCCTTGGTCAGTCGCCGGATAGCTGAAAAATTGCTCAGGCGACTATAAATAAAAAAAACAAAACAAAAAAAAAGTCCTTGGTACTTGGTATAGGTCAAAATATGGAAAAAACACATACGAAGGTGTCACTTTTCAGTGGATGTTTATATAACTCTCGACCTGCGGAGGCTGATTTCCTGTGTGTGACCATAAAAGACGATGAAATATTTTTTCATTTTCAAAATGTAATTTGTTTTTAAAATGAAAAGTTCTGATACAGTTTTTGATATTTTACATCTGAAATCTCGTGCATACTCTCCAAAATATACACCGTATACCTTATTAAACCCTTTTCTTTAGTGATTTCAAGAATGTTTACAAGCTATATAGATACTTGTAGGAATATAGAAAATAAATTGTTCTTTAATTATGTTCAAAGGTCATATTTATTATCACTTGTAGTTATGCTGATGAAAAATGAATATGATATTTTATTTCAGTCATGTTACAATCATGAATACTGGCAGAATTACACTGATCCACACAATCGGGAATAGCCATTTACACATAAGGTAGCCATGATATGAAGAGGACGTTTCAGAGTAGCTCCATGTTTTATTTCGTTTAACATATTACGTTGTGATTGCCCCTTCACCTAGCGTCCTGTATTAGTAGACCACGGTGAGAGTTGCGTTTGCTTCGTGTATGACGGAAGATCTGTATCAGCCATTGGCGCGAGAAAAAACCTTCACTGCTACGAGCTTAGGCAAATAAGCTATATATGGAGCGCCAAATTATTTGAAGAAATCATTAATTTAATTCTCGGGCACATTAATTCAATCGATGAGAGCAATTGATTTGATGCATGCTTCAATTCAATTATTGCTCTTATCAATTCAATTGATGCGCGCATCAATGTGGTGGAATTACTGTTCGCAAAATTTAATTTAGAGCTCGGTATAAATGATTTAAAGATCTCTGTCATACAGTTGAAGATATCTTTAATTATTTACAACGCATACGCTTTTGTTTAAGGAATTAAGGCGTGCATTAATTCTTTTAAAGAAAGCAACATTAATTAAAGAGATCATTAGTTCTGTTTTGGATATATTGAATTGAAGACATCTTAAATTAAATAATTGTTCTCTCTCTCTCTCTCTCTCTCGCCCATGGGGATCCGGGTTAGAATAGATCCCCAGTACCCCTTGCTTGTTGTAAGAGGGGACTAAATGGGACGGTCCTTCGGATGAGACCGCAAAAATCGAAGTCACTTGTCACAGCAGGTATGGCACGATAAACATCCCTCCCTGCTCAAAGGCCGTAAGTACCGAGCATTGGCCTAAATTTTGCAGCCCTTCACCGGCAATGGTGACGTTTCGATATGAGTGAAAGATTCTCGAGAGGGACCTTAAACAATATACAATAAATCTCTCTCCATAAAATTACTGCGCGCATCAATTTAATTAATGATATCATTAATCTAATTAAAGACAGCAATAATTCAATTATTGCGCGCATTACTTGAATTATTGCTTTCTTCGACTGAATTGTAGCGCTCATCAATTCATTTGAGGAGGGCAACAATTCAATTATAATGTTCATCAAGTCAGCAAATTTAATGCTATCAACAATCAATGCGCGCAATAATTCAGAAGTGAAGACATTACTAATTATTTGAATATATCTTTAAATGAATTGTTGCGCGGATCAAATGAATTGATGATACATTCAAAATAATTGAAGATATCTTCGATTAGATTTGGCGCTTCAATAGCTGGCGACGTCTCTAAATGACTGATGGGACATAAAATAACACGCAAACAAGAGAAAAAATACTCTGCTGTTACAGCGGCAGAAGGTGGAAACCCAATAATTTGTAACTAACAATTTCGTTAAATCACATATCTGTGACAGACATAATTCTTGTCCTACGAATACAATTTTCATTTATTCGTTGCACTGTAATTCAACAGGGTTATCTTCCTTGTCTGGTCCCTTTAACCAGGATTTTTAAACATTATATTTTGGGGGACCAATTCAATGATGGGTTATTTTCAGAATGCTTAATAAATATTATTATTAAAACAAATTTCATAAACTAAAACCTATACCAGTTCATCTGCGAAAAATATGGTAAAAACAATTGTAGCTTGTATCTTGTTTACAAGATTTTCGTGTAATTTTCCGTCCATTTGACATTGAAAACCAATAGGGATCCAAATTTACAAAGCACTATTTCCCCCAAAATACAACTTTTAAAAACATTGGTTAAGGGGATCAGGTCAAAAACACACTAAGTTATTTTATTTCTTGTGCGACATTTGAAATAACAGGCAGGCATAGATTCAGGTCCTCAGGTCTCATTCAAGCGAATACAGTAAAACATGGTTACAGCGAACCTCCAAGGCCAACGAAAAAACAATTCGTTGTAACCAAACTTCGTTACATCCAATAAAATTGTTCGTTATTTTCCTCTCATAGGAGAATAAATATTACTTATAATCGTGTTTGACTGTAGTAACTGTAAAGTGGGGGTCCGGGTTAAAATAAATCCGCAGTACCTCTTGTATCTGTCAGTGTTCAAATAACCCTATGTTCTGCATGAACTTTATGTGTGTGTATATATATAAAAACACAATCTTATATATATGTGTGTGTGTGTGTGTGTGTGTGTGTGTGTGTGTGTGTGTTAATTGATAATACACTGAAACCTTCCAAATTTAAATTACTCCCCCCAAACCACATCTTTAACCTTGTACATTATCTTCCATTATATTTAGGCAAGTTTCAAACATGTATTAAAAACTTCATACGTTCATTATATTTAAATGTACCATAAATCACATACTACATAACATTACAGTTGTTAACGATCTACTCATAAACAGCTACATCTCTACAAGTGCATGCTGGCATGCAAAATTAAGCCTATAGGTGTCGTATATAACACCACCACCTGCCTTTTGTTTATAATCTATGAACTTTCCATCGTTGGTACTATCTCCAGTCTGGCATTCCCTTAGTTATAATTAAAGATGTTATCACCATCATGAAAGTTTATTATCAACACAAGAACCTAAACTGGTGACTTGGCCTACCCAATGATGCTCGTTTGCTGAGGATTATGGGAAGGCCTGGGCACCAGTCTACACAAGTACCTCATACTCGTATTACTTAAAGTTTTAGTTCAACAATCTGTCCACGCCCCCCCCCCCCCCGGACACTTCTTCTCGCGTGATTACTTACATATGGAGCGACAAATTAACATAAACTCGAATAATTGAAGATATTCTTCCTTATTTGAAGATATTGTGAATTTGACTTGATGCCGCAACAACTCAGTTATTGCTCTCATCAATTCAACTGATGCGCGCATCAATGTGGTAAAATTATCGGGCGCACAATTAACTTGAAAGCTCGGTTTAGATGATTTGATTGTCTCTTTGATTCATTGAAAGGTATCTTTAATTATTGGCAACAGTTATGTATAAGGAATGCGCGCGTCAATTCTTTTAAAGATGGCAACAATTCTAAAGAGATAATTAATTCAATTGTGGATATGTTAAATTGAAGATATCTCAAATTAAATTGTTACTCCTCTAAACGAATTTCTGCGCACACGAGTTTAATTAATGATATCATTAATTCAACTGGAAATAACAATAATTCAATCAGTGCGCTCATTAATTGACTTGATGTAGGTATTAATTGAATTTTTACTCTTTTCAATTGATGTTGACATCATTATTTCATTTGAAGAGAGGAATTCAATTATAACTTCATCAATTCATCAGAATTAATTAATGTTATTAACCATTCAATTGATTTATTTGACCCCGTGGGAATCCGGGTTGTTAGAATAGATCCTCAGTACCCCTTGCTTGTCGTAAGAGGCGACTAAATGGGACGGTCTTTTGGATGAGACCGAAAAACCGAGGTCCCGTGTCACAGCAGGTGTGGCACGATAAAGATCCCTCACTGCTCAAAGGCCATAAGCACCGAGCATAGACCTAAATTTGCAGCCCTTCACCGGCAGTGGTGATGTCTCCATATGAGTGAAAGATTCTCGAGCGGGACATTAAACATTATTTAATCAATCAATCAATTATTTGAGTTTATGTCAATTTGGTTCTCGATACCTATAGCCGATGACTGGGGGAAAATTCAAATGGGGTAAAGTAAAACGCACACAAAACAAAAAGTTACAGCCGCAGAAATATGAAAGCCATTAATTGTAATTAATAATTTTTAATTAATCACATACACACTGGCAACAGGTATCATTATGATCCTGTTCTCCGAATACAATTTTGAACTTTTAAATCATTTATTCGTTGTACTGCAGTACAACACGGTTATTTTCAAAACATTGTTTATTATTATTAAGAAAAAACTTTCATAAGCTAAATCCAAAACTAGTTCTAGTTCATCTGCGAAAAATAGATCCAAATTAATGATAAAAATATATAGAATTTTACCTTGCATCTTGTTTACAAGGAATTTCCGATTCCAAATTTACAAGACATCATTCATCCAAATAAAAAAAAAATACTGGCTAAGGGAAACTATACAGCAAGCACACCAAATTATTTGTTTGCAACTTTTTAAATAAAATAAAGGTACAGTAAAGCTAATGTATTAATACCTGGTTACAGGGAACCTCCAGGTCCAATGAAAAAAAAAAAATTCATTATATCCGAACGATGTTATATAACATTTCCGTTCTTTTCCTCCCCACTGGGGGAATGGATTGAACCTATTTCATAGTTATGATGTTTACAACGAAAGGATTGGGTTCAAGTTCTTTAAGCTTAGAAAGCCCTCTTCTACTTATCAATTGACGACGTAAATTAATGTTCTGTATTTAAACACTTGCAATGATATAAAATGTCATATTTTACACAAAGCAATAATGAAAATTCTGAAGGTATTATTATTGGGGAATAAATATCATTTTGCAATAAGTGAAAATTTTATAAGTGTGTTTACGATAGTATCTAACACACAGTAAAATCTACTAACGCCTTATTCAATTAACCATCCTGGACTAAATGATATTGTGAAGTACACCTGAGAAAGAGAGACAAATTGTCCACTGTGTACTAGTGTTGACCTCCAAAAAGGCTAGCCCCATCACTTCTCTAAACAGCCCCCCCCCCCCCCCTTTCCATGTCAGGAGCAGTTCTTTTATAATCGGCAATTATCTTGAAAGAGCAAAGGCAGTGGGGCAGTATCTGTCATGGCTTTATCTAAACTGATTGATAATGATACTTCTAAACATATAGGTATTTGTGAATGGCATATAGTGTAAAATGTTTTTTAATGAACATATTTTAGCATGTTTTTTACTGAACATATTTTTTAGCAAATATCAGTGGGTACGCCCTGGTCCTCAATATCACATTTGGCCCATGCAGTTATAAGGAGCCATATATATACATATATGGTACTGACAACGCCTGGATGATAAGTAAAAGTTGTCAGAGATGGTTTGTTGCTAAATTCTGATTGATTGATTGATTGATTATATATTGTTTAACGTCCCGCTCGAGAATTTTTCACTTATATGGAGACGTTGCTAAATTCTGTCTTCTGCAGGTAATCTTGCTGTTGAAGATGGGCTGTAATAATGAAAATGAACAAGCATTCTGAGTGTTTTGCATGCAATACAAGTCCCCTACTGGTAGGATAATTCATTCAAAAGTAGACCAAGCGTAACGAAACTCAACTTTGATCTGTAACTGTCCACGGCAAAGCCGCTTAACAAATTTCATTGAATATCTTCATCCAATGCGGAGAAAAATCCGGAAAACTGATTCGGAATGACAGGCAAACAGAAGGAAAACTAATGGTCCTCTTCGGCAAAACCGGTAGGGGACTAAAAATGGCCGAAACACAGCAAGAATAGAACAAAAATGAACATAGCAAAGATAATTATTGTGGGTTTATAAACTGAATAGCTATACTGTAACAAGTCAAAAAAAGGAGTATATAATTTTCTTAGGTAATTTCACCCTTACGGCATTTGGCAATAGGTGCAAACATGCCTCACCAACCGTACCGTAGTGACCTCAAACTTGTTGAATGTCACACAAGCAGTGATGAAAATGGGGGAGGGGGACATCCCGGGCATTTAAACCCTTCGTATCTTTGTTTACTAGCACTGTCAGGTGGTTTAGCAATCTAGATCGAGGTCTGGAATCTAGCCACATTGTAGACAAACTTGCAAATAGTCGATACAGAAATAGGAATGATCTCATTTCGGTCTCTATAAATTCCTACAGGCGCGTATTTGAAACCCATGCTACCTCCATTGTTTCATATCGGATTTACGTTTTAAAACCAATGAAACCTAAAAAAAAAAAAATATGTGATGAGGTATTTTACAAACTCACAGTAATTTCAATCAGTGAACAAAACAAACAAAAACATCACACGCACATATCATTACAAATTATTCTAATTAAGATATGATTAAATGGCTGTTTAATAAGAATTGGGGGAGGGGGGGGGGGTTACGTCCCGGACCTTTAATTTAAACGGACTTATTCTTACAATAGCCGGACCTTTAATTTAGACGGACTTATTCTTACAATAGCCGGACCTTTAATTATCGAATAGAAGGTCATTAATCTATACAGACTAGTAAAATTCTAACGGGATTATTCAACCAGTACACGGTATTTCCGAGATTGCATGAGCTACGTCAGTAAATAAGGGCATCTACTGCGAAAGTTAGAAAAATCAATCAGAAGCAACGCTAACCAACGGAACTCACGAGGGTGTACTAGCCATTAGTACTTCCTAATCATGATCATCCTGGGTAATCAAGATTTCACATGTACAAAGGAAAACTACCATCAATCCATACTGCAAGGAAGTTGTCCGGGTATAAACTTGCTCACAAGTTTTTCTTTCAACTGGAAATCGTGCGAGGAGATAGCGCTCACCTATTTTGTCTGAAATCTGTGCTGCTCTCTAGAGCGACTGCAAATTACAGACTTATTATTTCATTAATAGCTAACTTTTGTTTATGGACCATTTTCTTTGGTAGAAAAACAACTGTGATCAAGGTGTCAAACTCCATTAAAGGCACTCTTTTTATTCAAACTGAAAGAATCTTGAAAAACGATCTTCATCTAAATGTAAAAGACTCCATTGTATCATGGCGAATAAACCATCCCTGCTACAACTCCAGAAAACCACAATGCAGATATCCGGATTAAACAAACGGCGGAGAACAGGGAGTGTATTTTGTACAGATTACGACATCCGCACGAAGTGGGGCAGAAACGGCTTCCTTAGTTTGTAGACACGCGAATGAAAAGAACAGGTTTCAAAAAATGTATAATTAATCAAAAACGTTGTTTTTCCGCAGAATGTATTATCTGGCGATGTTATCGCTTTCCTTCGCATGTATGACTGCCATTTATTTAAGGGTAAATCAAAGCCAGCATGGACAAACGATCGATTAAAACCTAATTATTTGGGTCACTGACGGCGAAACTACTCTTTATCAATATTTCACATTGTAGATAAAAGTAATCAGAAAATTCCATTGTACAGTAATACACAATGCAACGCCCAAGTCCCACTTCTTGGATGAAAATGAGTTCATTATATTAACTTCATTAGGCTGTTTTGCAATCAAGAGGTCATGACCGTTAATAGAACCTCATCCATTACATTGCCTTCAATATACACCCTCCATCATGCAAGAAAGAAAACAAATCTTGATGTTTTATGATAATATAAGATAGACAAATCACCAACATATCATATTTAATACTTACAATAACAAGTGCACGAAATCCCATTGGACTCGTTTTAGCAGCTGAAAAAATTTCGGGTTATAATGCGAATAAGCTCGTAACTTTCGCGTTATAACGCGAAACTTTATCGAATAAACACGTAACTTTCGCGCTATACCGCCAAAAAATTATGCATAAACATCGAATTATCGATTAAATGCGCTCAATATTATAAAAGTAGCATTGAACAATTTGTTCATATCAATGAAAAATAACAACGATAGACCTGTCCAAATATACTTTGTACATATCGCTTCAAAATAATATCGTATTGACCTTTAATTCAATCATACATAAATTTTAAAACATATTTTGTATTATTTGTTATAATGTAGATATAGAAGAGGTCGTTCTGTTTTAAAAATTTTGTTGTAACATCTAGACAATAAAATATGTTCAAACAAATCCAAAAAAGTATATCAAATAACAAAGTTATAAAACAGTAAGTTGCAAAGGTTGCCATGAGAATTCTGTAGATTTTGCTTTTTAGAAAATGTCAGCCAAAGGACATAACTTTTGAAAAGTGTGGATTCATTTATTCTCGTGCTTTCTTGAGACATTCTGACAGATTTTTCAGGTTAAAAAGTTAATCAAAAGAAAATATTAATTAAACCTTGTGTGTACAACATCCTCACCTAGGGTTAGTGTGACCTATCCATATAAGAGAAAAATTCTCCACAGGGTGTAAAACAACTAACCAACCCGTGATTAATAAAATGAACGAAGACTGACTTTTATTCATTTTTAAGTAACTTTAAAGTAAAGAACTAGATACACATGCTAATACGTCTACTTTTTACACACACATATTTTAGAATGCTGTTGACATTTCATTGAATGCGAATTAGAATTCATAGTTGTAATTAATTAATAACAGTGTTACTTAATTAACAACACCTTTCCAAAAAGCCCCATGGAGATCCAAGGTACAACAGGTCCTCAGTACTCCTTGCTTGTCGTAAGAGGCGAGTAAATGAGACCGCAAAAACCGAGGTCCCGTGTCACAGCAGGTGTGGCACGGTAAAGATCCATCCCTGCTCAAAGACCATAAACGCCGAGCATAGGTTTAAATTTTGCAGCCCTTCATCTTCACTGGTGACGTCTCTATATGAGTGAAAGATTCTCGAGAGGGGCGTTAAACAATATGCAATCAATCAATCTTCCCCCCCCCCAAAAAAAAAGGGGGGGGGGGGTAATAACATTTCGTCCAGCTATAGATGAAGTACCATAAATTTAGACATATGCTTAGGGCTCAGGGATGTATCGTAGCAACACGGGATCTTCGTTTTTAATGTCATATCCGAAAGACCCGTGATTCTCACTTCCAGTTTGGCGAAGGAGCAATCACGTCTTAGGTTTGACTCGGTCATGGCACGAGTGGGGCTCGAACTTATGACCTCCCGATCACGAAGTACTAATCACGGGTTCCTTTTTTACTTTTAAAATATATTCATATAAAGAGCGTGTCTCTTTATAACGCGAAAGTTAAGCGTTTATCCACGAAAGCTTCGTGTAATAACGCTAAATACAGTCATTCCCATATAATCCATACAATTTGGGTAATATGCTGTCGTATTTTTATATTAATATTTCAGTAGTTGAAATTAGATAACTGATTTTATTTGATTGAAAAATATTTCATAGATACCATAAATGCCTAAATTCTGGGTGACGGAGTTATATGTTGTGTAACGGAGGTTATAGGCTAGATCATATCAGAAACTTAACAATTAGGAAATATAATCAGCTTTTAAAGCATTTAAATACAACATATCAGATAGAAATAAACAGACCACATAGAAATAACCAGATTTTTGTGGATTTCAGAGGTTGGCGCTATCCAGTGCAGAGCGACAGAGACGATATCGCGAAAGGCAAAAAAGTAAAGACAAAGGGGTCTATCTACAAAAGGAAACAAAAAGAAAGCGAGATTCACGGATCGTACATTCCATCTTCCCAGCTTTCACGAGATGCGTTAAAAGCTGGACGAGAACAACTACGTCAGAAATCAAAGCGTTTTTATTGGAAACACAGACAGATAGAGGAAAACCAGAAATATGACCAAACTGAATAAGCAGCAAGCCAATTTTCATCAAAACTTTAAGTTAAACTGCCATTACTGAAGAAAGGTGGGTTCAGAAAAACTTACCGAAGGTCTCTTAGAAAAGCCTACAGAAGAAATGAGGAGCTGACTGAAAAAAAAAACCAAAACCCAGCCAAAAACCGAGAAGTTATCTGAGAAATGTATTGAGCTTACGAGAAAAATAAAACTTTGCTCAAACGAATACGAAGGATGAATAAAAACCACCAGATGAGGAACACTTCAAACACAGATGCTGATATATCGAGTATGGAAACTGATGAAAGCATTATTGAAATGACCCCTCGTTCCAAAACAAGAATTCAGGCCAAAGAACTCGGGCTTGAGGGGAAAAGAGCAAAAGCTGTTAGAAAAAAACCATTACTGTTGTCGAATACTCTTTTGCACATAAAGTTAAACTTATTCGCGGAAATTACGCGTTATAACAAGAAAATTACGCGTTATAACGAGAAAGTTGCGCGTTTATTCGAGAAAGTTTCACGTTATAACGCGAAAACTTTTTTTTTAAGCTACGAAAATGAGTTCAATGACCTCTCGTACAGATTTAATGATTCAGTGTATCTTCAAATGAACTGAAACTATTTTTTTTTTTTTTCAAAAAGGAGAAATCTTTTAATTCTACTGAAAGTACATACACGTATCTTTAAATAAATATTTCAAATCTAGCAACTTTTTTTTTCATATTTTTTAAATTTGATTCCAGCGCCTATATACTATACACAAAAATTTACCACCATCTTAATACTTATAGGACACATTAGCTTGCATTCGTACAACATTACGCAAAAATAACTGGGTCCTCAACAGACATATCAAATTTTTTAAATGTGTTTTAAAACTGCACGCTTAGATCTTGTTTCAGTGACTAAATTAAGAACACCTGACATGCAAGAAGAAAATGTGTACATGCGTAAATTAAAACCACGAAACGCTAAGGATGCCCATAAAAATCATTCACTTGAACGTCATATTAAATATCACGGGTACTTAATATGTTTCTCTTGATACCTTTATGGCTGCTTGGACATTTATCTATTTCAACAAATTATATACGGTGCCATTTGCTCAAAATTTAAAAGGTCTTCTCTTTTTATTAAAAGTCGCAGAAGTGCTGTTTGTTTGCAGAGAATATAAAATGTTTTACAATTTGAAATAAAAACACCTTCAAGGACAGGTTTTCATGACGAATGGATCGAGACGGAATGTTTGTAGTACATTATACAAACTTTGTAAAGAAAACTGGAGGTTTATGGCTTAATGAGAGAAGAATATAAAAACATTTTTTTTTATTAAAATTAGAAACACGGACACAACGAACCAATGTCGCCCAAATGATATAAAGTCTTATTCAGACAGATTTAATTGAAATACACTAAAGATCCCTCCCTCGTTGATTTTTTTTTTATTGTTTAAAAAAAATATTGGTTTTATTTCAGTTTCATTTTGCGTTTAACATTTTCTTCGCAAATTCAGCAGCTGCCTGCCTTAAAAATGATATAGCCGACCTAAAACCCAAGATCACCTTAAAAATAACACTACAACGAATCTGTTCTACTTCTAAATACACAAGACATGCATTACAACGCCAACATCACCCATCTGTTGCTTCCGGGAAAAATACACAGGTTTTTATTCAGAATACTGGTGTAGTATCAATTATTTAGTTTACAAGATAGGGGCAATACCGGTTTCTGCCATTCCTGCCCTTTATAAAATTTTTCACATATTTCAGAAAATATGCAGAATAATTTTACCAGGTAATTATTTTTTTTTAACAAATCATACACGTATTCACTGATTAGAAATATTTTTTTGGACATACGATTGGAATTTTTACAAACATTCCAATAAATATTCAAGGGCAGATAACTTCAGCAACACGATGTTCATAATTTTTAAAAATCAAAGAATTCCACTTTATCATTGCTGAATCAGTAACTGAGTCCAGGTGATAAGAAGTCTTCACGATTTTCACCAGACCACTACTGAAGCAGAGGGGATGAGTTTACTAGATAAATTAGGGACATAAGCGACGTTTCTCAACAATATATTTTTTCTTGAAATTTTATGCACAATTCACTTGCATTCTATCTCGTTTCTAGAAAAAAAGGTGGTATGTTACCAGGTCTGTTTTGAGTTAGTATACTTACCTGGTTTTCACAAGTAAAAACGTAAAATCAATAGGCATTACCGTCGTAAAGGAGAGAAAAATCTTCGGAACAATGAGGTATCGAACCCGTGACCCATACATTAGGTGACCTCACCACTGGGCTACCCAGAATTACAAAACTCATGTGGTAATATTACTACATTACAAAATCTACACATATTATACAAGAACTCTTCATATCGAGAGGAAAGAGAACTCTTCATATCGAGAGGAAAAAGAACTCTTCATATCGAGAGGAAAAAGAACTCTTTATATCGAGAGGATAAAGAACTCTTCATATCGAGAGGAAAAAATAATTTCAGAGCAAATGTCGGAAACGTCGCGAATGCCCTTAAATCGTCACCATTGTACTTATTTAATCACATTCGAGGTAGATAATTATCTCGTGATATTTTCATTACAATACACATTTTCACCATATAATATATACTCATCTGAACCCTGCCCTGAATCCCTAGAGCAAGGGTAAAGAATTTCATAATTCTAGTAAACAAATGTATGCTCTAAACTCCTGATGCAGAGGTAGGGAATTTCATAAATTTGGTAAATGAATGCATACATAACTATCACATAGGCCTTAATTTGATCACAATTCACAAAAATTCAAAATCCCTTGCTTGTCGTAAGCGGCACTAAATGGGACGGTCCTTTGGATGAGACCGTAAAAACAGAGACCCCGTGTCACAGCAGGTGTGGAACAATAAAGATCCCTCCCTGTTCAAAGGCCATAAGCGCCGAGCATAGGCCTAAATTTTGTAACCGGTGACGTCTCCATATAATAAGGAGAACGTTAAGCAAAATACAACTAACTACAACAAAAGTTACAAACAGTAAGCCCATGGGACACATCGCTTACCCCGAGTCACCTTGGCCCATATTTAAAGATTTCCCCCGTATACTCGCATGTAAAACTTTAATCCCCAATTGTAGCCCCATCCTACCCCGGAAAGGGGGGGGGGGGTCAAGATTTTAACAAACTCGAATCTGCACTGTGTCAGAAAGCTGCCATTTCTGGCTCAGTGGTTCTAAAGAAGATTCCCTATATTTTTGCATGTAGAACTTTGATCCCCTATTGTGACCTCACCCTACCCCCGGAGGCCAAGACTTTAATAATCTTGAATTTGCACAATGAAGGAAGCTTCCATGTAAATTTGAACTTTTCTGGCCCAGTGGTTCTTTAGCAGAAGACTTTTAAATGGCTACCTTATTTTTGCATTTGTAGTTATCTCCCATTTAAAGGGGGCATGGACCTTCATTTGAAGACTAGAGTTCCCTTCAACGAAGGTTGATTTGTACCAACTTGAAGTTCAGTTAAAATAGGCCCAGTGGTTCTGGAGAAGATTTTTAAAGATCCCCCCTATATTTACTTTGATCCGCTATTGTGGCCCCACCATATCTCCGGGGGCCATGACTTTAACAAACTTGGAATTTGCTAACATTTAAATTTGAACTTTTCTGGCCCAGTGATTCTTGAGAAGATGACTCTTAAAATAACCCCACCCTTTTTTGCAGTTTTATGATTATCTCCCCTTTGAAGGGGGCATGGACCTTCATCTGAACAAGCTTGAATCCCTTTCACCCAAGGATAATTTGTACCAAGTTTGATTGAAATTGGTCTGCTGGTCCTGGAGAAGATTTTTAAAATTTATCAGTGCCTTTTCGCTATTACCCCCGTGAGGATCCGGGTTGTTAGAATAGATCCTCAGTACCCTAGCTTGTAGTAAGAGGCGACTAAATGGGGCGGTCCTTCGGATGAGACCACAAAAACCGAGGTCCCGTGTCACAGAAGGCTTGGCACTTTAAAGATCCCTCCCTGCTCAAAGGCCATAGACGCCGAACATAGGCCTAAATTTTGCAGCCTTTCACCGTAAATGGTGACGTCTCCATACGAGTGAAAAATTCTCGAGCGGGACGTAAAACAATATATAATCAATCAATCAATTATCTCCCCCTGGGGAAGGGCGTTGCACTTCAGTTGAAACAACTTGAATCCCCTTCACCCAAGATGCTTTTTGCCACGTTTGGTTAAAACTTGCCAGGTGGTTCTGGAGAAAAGGAAATGTGAACAGTTTACAACGACGACGACGCCAACGGAAAGTTTTGATCATATAAAGCTCACTTGAGCCTTCGGCTCTGGTGATAAAAAAAAAGAAATATCCACGAGATATATATTTACAAAAGACATCTAGTTGATTTTAACTAGACTTTCCTAGTCAGACTAATTGCCCCTGTGGGGTATTTTATTTAAAGTTTTATAATTCCTGCATTACTTTATTATGAATCTGACAGACTTATGAGTTTACACCATCTAATTAAAATCAGATTTCTCTAATCGTTGCACTTCAGAAGTATCTGACAGCATTGCGTTTGAAGTCGTGTTATTGACCCAGTATCATGAATAATTCAATAAATATGCAACCAATAACAATAGCTTGACAACGAATCAAAGACCAATCAGATATCGTTTTACAAAAGCGTATTCGGATTGGGAAAAAACCCCAGCGTCATTCGGAAAATAAATAAAATTGTTTAAAAATTCCAAATATCTGCGTTAAAAGAAGAACAAAGTAAGATTTTAGATGCAGTGTAAGAGGAGAGAGTCTGCCTGGCAATTTTCTCGACATATTAAAAAGTCGTATGGTCCGAATTTCGACAAAATTTGCGAATCTTGTAATCATAGCACGTACGTATTTATGAAGCCGTAAGATATGACATATATTATATCAAGAGTTATATAAACAGGGTTATTTGGGTTTAAATAGGTGTTCACAAGTAAATGTCACTTGGCCATTTCGAATGCATATTATTTATAGCAAGTCAAGTAAGAAATCATGTGTTCAGTTCAGTCTACCAAATAGGTGGTCGTATCAGCGTAAAGCTGAGTATTACATTTCGTACTATATAAATAAGAGAAATAAATATATCGAATGCCTCTTGTAATTCGTTGTTCTACGCTCTTTCAAACCTAATAAAATATATCTTGTTAGAATTTCCCTTGTCGCCTGGGGCTATCCGCTATAACAGCAACACTTTCACGTTGGCCAAAGCCGCCATTTGATTTGTCAGTTGTGTAAGGTTAAATAACATGACTCAAAACGCAATGCTGTTAGATACTTCTCCAGTGTAACAATTAGAGAAGGTCCGATTTTAAATACACTGGATATTTCATTACCTCTTGTCATAAGACACCTATGTTAAGAATGAGCTTGTAATGTCTATGACCCAAGAAAAAAAAAATCGCATTTTTTCTACCAATGACCTTGAGTTTGGGTCAAGATTATGACAAAACATCCTAACCATCTGCAATCTTTATGCCAAGTATTATCTTTCAGTGTCTCTTTTAAAAAGTTATGGTTGAACAAAAATCTCAGAACAGTTGTTCACCCATGGGAATCCAGGGAACATGGGTCCTCAGCAGCCCTTGCTTGTTGTAAGAAGTGATTTAATGGGGTGGTCCTTTAAATGAGACCACAAAACAGAGGCCCAGTATCACGGCAGGTGTGGTACAATAAAGACCCCACTCTGCTCAAAGGCTGTTAAGACTGAGTATAGGCCTAGATTTTGCAGCCTTTCACTGGCAATGGTAACATTTCCATACTAGTGAAAATTCTCAAGGGGACATTAAACATACAACCAACCAATCAAAACAGTTATTACCACTTATCAGTGATCTTGGTCAAGTTATCTTGAGTCAAGACCATCTGGCCATTACAGCAAACTTTGTGGCAAGTATCATCTACTAATGTCTTTTCCATCAAAAGCCATGACCTGGAAATACATACATTATTGTTTACAAGGAACTTCAACCATGGAATTTGACATTAAGTCAAGGGTCTTTACAAAAAATGCAGCCTTAAGGGAGTCTCTCTGGGGTTTTCCAACAACTTTCACAAAGGTCAAGGATTCTAGAAATCAAACTTTCAAGATTTTTGCATTTTAAACTGTCCCTATTCAAATGTTTGGTTTTTTTTTGCATCATACAATACTTGGAATTATGCAACATTATGATTAAAGTTAATTAACAAATGTTTTTTGGCATCATACAGTACTTGAAATAATGCAATATTATGATTAAAGTTAATTAACCACATAAATCAACATGCTCTGAAATACTCTGTATATCATCTAATTAATGATATGGTGCACACAGTAAACTATTTCAAATATAAGCTTGCCATTTCATCCATACAGAGACCTTCCTCACTTGCAATAGTAATTAATAATAGAGTTAACCATTAATATAATATTTATATCGCATGTAAAGCATTCACGACTTGTACAGTATCAAGCATTTTTTCAGAACATTTGGAAGTCGAACAAACTACATTTATTGCTCTGGCTGATGAATCAGAGGAATGTTGATCACTTTTTACAATCAATTCTGTAAAGCATATATAGACCCCAATATTTGAATGAAATTCATACTGTGCACAGCAAAACAAAATAATTCTTTCTCTCCAGATGTGAAATCTTTAGAACACTTGACGTAAAATTGATGTAATATTGGTGATTTTTTGGATTGGGAATGAGTCTAACCAGATCTAAAATCAAGTCAAAAAAAAAAAAAAAATACAAAACAAAACTGTGGTTTCTCCATTACACATTACAAAGCTATGACCAACATATAGGGCAATATTAACAATAACATTGAAATTGTGCAAAAACATCTTTATATCATGTATACCATTTATCTTTCAAAAACAAAAATCAAATAACAAGGAATAAATCTTTTTTAAATTATTTATATACTGTAAATCCTAACCCCTACTGAGGCCTCTCAGCAAAGGGTACATAACAGGGTTTACACATGCACCTCGCTATAATAGTGCATTTTGCATCGATGCTGCATGTTCAGAAGCAATTAATGTATTTTCAACTTGGTGCTTCAGGTCCATTTCATTTTGGTAAGACTCTTTCAGATCATACACTATGCAAATAATGGTCAACCACTTAAACTGTCATTTCTGTAAAAATTAGATGATGTTGTACAAATTTATTTCAACAAATATTTGAATGATTCAGTATATATTCAAGTAGTTTGAAATTGCATGTTAAAATCACATTCACATTAAGTTTTCACAATAGAAAATATACATTGTATACATTTACATCGCTCAATTCCTAGGTCCGATTTTGTTCCATTAATGAACAACATTTTTTTCCCTTTTTTTTTTTTAGCATTTCTCTCTAGACAAGATCTTCAATCAACAAAATATCATGATGTCTACCACTTTGAAAACCATAAATAATATTACAATATTATACAGTAACTGATGACAAGGCAGAAATCAAATTGTAGTGCAGAACAGCAATTTATTTATTTTAACAAATACCCACCCCAGATCTGGGCCAAGTATCTACTTTAGTGCCTTTGACCCATGACCCCAAATAAAACCTAAGACAAACTTGTCAAATTTCACCAATCCATGGTGCAAATATGTATGATCCCAAACCCTACTAATGTTATTGCTGACAAATAAAATATCTAATTTTAATTACTGAGACCACATCCTTTGGCCCCGTAACAGAAAGACAGACTGATATAAAAAATATGCTCAGTGTTTCATCTAGTGGGCATAAGCATCTACCATGATAAAATCAATGACCTCCAAATTCTTAATTGTTGATGTTCAATACAAAACCACTGAATATTTTTCATGTTGCTGACTATCTTCAGGAAACAGATTATGGAGCGATGACAAAATGAACATGATGTGTACATTATTGAAACTGGACCAGTGTCATCACGACTTGAACACTCCCACAAGTGCAGGTCGCAAGGTTCTATCGTGCAGTTTATATCCTAACTTTTCAAGTGTAGCAACACTAGACGCTAAATTTGGGTCTTCAGCTGGAACCTGAAACAATGCCTCGTGACAGTGAGGATCAAACTTGTCTCCTTTTTGGGGAATAATTTGTTCAAGTCCATGCTTTATGAAGACTTTCTGAAGTTGTGCCTCGGTCATCACCAATCCATCATACAGGTCCCTCAGATGCTTGTTTTCTTTTAATGTATCCTCTGGTACACTCTGTGTTGCTTGTTGCAAGATATCGGCAACCTCCAAGAGATCCTTACAGAAACCCTGAATTCCGAAGAGCCGCACATCACTGACTTGTTTTGACATTCGAAGCCGGACATTCTCTGTTTCTGCAAGGGCCCTCATGTATTTGTCCTGAAAGGAAATGAATAAATGTTCAACTCATCTTTGTATTTACCATTTATACCTTTATTCTTGGCATAAAATGACTATTAATCAGTTTAAACAAATGTCACCCTGTGCCTGTAACAGTAGAGATTTCTTACTTTTATTAAAAAAAATAAATAAATAAAGCATTTGTTCACTAGAATTCAGTTATGCAAAAGCTGGGCATGTGAAAAAGCAATGCTGTTAACTTTTTATGGGGAAATGCTGACATCCCCCCCCCCCCCCCCCCACACACACACAAACAAACATGATGTTTAATGCATATCAGTAACAATTCTTTCATTAAAACAGCGTATAAGCTCAGCTGTCTTAATCAAAGATATTGCAAAAGCTTTCACATTTATGGTATTTTAAATGAGAATTTGACCGACAAGGTACTCCATGACATCATAACATAGACACCACTGTGAAAATGAACACTCAGTTTAAACAAATGTCCACTTGTGCTTGACATTTTATATAGAATAATAAAAAACTGTGTTTCTGTAAACAAATAGTTTGATTAGAGAAAGACATTATATATATATATATATATATATATGTGCATGTATATCGGTTTTTATTTTAAAACATCAAGCAAATGCGGAACAACTATATCTCCTCCCAATAATCTCAGTAGAATGTACTCGATACTAGACATTTAAGAAATGAATTTTATTTTTGAAAATATATGAGGGCATGAACTGAGACTCTTCATGAAAAGTATGCCAGCATGAAGCCCTGCAGTACATACCCTCATTTGATTATTTTATATATTTACATTCTACTTTCATCTCAGTTTTCTGTGTAAAACTTGGGCACACTATACTGTATGTATCAGAATTGAGTTCATAGTTTTGGGGAGGGGGGGGGGGGGGGGGGGGGGACAAAGATAACAGTTGCCTTCATATGAGTCTGAAAATTCTAGTTAGCAAGAAAAGTAGTTCTTCCCAAACCCAATTTTTTTTTTGGGGGGGGGGGGGGTAATTATCCTTACTTGGTAAAAACAATCAATTTTATCATGTATTTACACTACCATTTATTTACTACTAAAAGTGGACCACTTAATAAATAAACTGAAGTTTGCATGTAAAAATAACGAGCTTTGGCATATAATAATATAGGGTTAAGTACATTACATGTAAAGCAATGTGGAGGGGTGTGTGTGTGTGTTCCCCCACCCCTCTGATGTTACGTCCCTGGAGACTGATGCAAAAAATGCCATTATTTACAATATTGTTGCATAACAGTTGGTTGTTATACACAACGACTCGAGAAAATCTAACAAACTGAGTAAGTATCCTCATACAATAGAGGAAATACACGATGCTGTGAATTATTTTTGAGTTGCCTTCCACTACCAAACATCAGAAATTTAACTGAATGTTTAAGTATACTCATGTTTTTGGTACTAGGATATTCCCTTGCAACATTCTGAAAAATAACCTTTAAATCAGGCAGATATGTTCGTATCAGAAATGAGTCATCTTTACAGCCATCACTAATTTGTATACAAGAGTTGGCCATGTGAAGCATAATTTTTGTAACTTCTTTTTCTGAAGAGTTCCAGAATTTTTTTTTTTTTTTAGTTCCGATGTCCCATATTCACAGCCATTAAAATAGACATACTACTACATTTGTCAAGATTCATACGCACACTGTTCATAACTGCAGCACATTCATGAGGAAATGGCTAACAATACAATTGGTAATGATGTTGAAGGTAAAAACATTCCAAATGTAAATAGTAGGATGCTGATTGCCATGACTGTCCATGTGTGGACAATTTAGTGGTAAAATCAACTCAGGATAATAAACCTTCTCAGATGTAACATAAGGCCATGCTACATACTACAATATCAAATTAGAAGTGTGCAAGTCAAAACTCTGTCATGATAAGCAAGCTATAATGGTCATTTATTGACTTTGATTTCACAGATATAACTTCTCTGTTATGATCCAGTTTACCTCTAGAATTACAAATCTCAACTTATCTGACAGTAACATCATTTTGGATTAGAGAGAAGATATATACAACTTCACAATTTAGCATTAATTTATTTCCTAAAGCATCCTTTACTGTTCCAGTGCAGAATGTGACACATTTATGTCATTAAAGATATTTATTTTTATTTGCCCTTAACACTTTTTTTTGCATGAAAAGTGCATCATAGCACCCTGTAAATTGTCCATAATGTTACCAGCAATTACCTTCTAATCTTTGGAGTTAAAATCTGATTGATTTAAGTTCTAATGCAAGTACATAATATCTGGCAAGTTCAGACTCGTCCTCATTTTCCCACTTTTATTTCATGTTGTTTCATTCAATCTCCATCAATTTGCGGGTGTCTGAGATACCAATAGCACATCATCAAAGAAAGAGAACGGTGCTTAAACTATGCTAGCTTTCATGTACAGTGCACATTTTATACTGTATAAGGTAATATCAAATAATTACACTAGGAAGCATTCATGGAAAAATGACCAACTTATATTTCTGTCGGTAATTATCCAAAAAAACAAAACAAAAAAACAGTCTGAGAGTGATCTCCATCTGAATTGAGGATAGGCAGGTCAGGGAATCACATGACTGGAATATATTATGTGAGAGACCCCGAGCTGTTTGTAGGATACATCATGTCCTACTAAACTACATTACATCCTGTAGCAGACTGACATCATAGTACCTGCTGGGTACACTAGTGTGAAGTCACAGTGATAAAGCTTTCAAACCAGATCAAGTTAGATAATTGTTGGGACCTGATGTTTTGGCCATTTTTTTTTTTTTTTTTTTAATTTTCCTTGAATTTCTTCCCTAAATTCTCCTTTGATTGATGAAATAATCAGATTATGATGTATATAGGTGTTTTAAACTTTTACATATTAATAGGCATTTAAGGGATCATTTTAATATATACAATAAAATAAAGACACTTATAGCAGTGAAAGTACACAAAGTTCAATGTCGCCCTGGTCTAGTTCAACATTGAGGTCAGCTTCATAAGTATTTCATACTGCCTTGTAATATTACGCATATGAAATATTTCAATCAATTAATTTTGAAAAAAAAAAAATCATTTACATCTTTTCTATGTAAAAAATATGAAAGATGTGTTTGTAAGAGTAAAAATGAGAATTCACATAGTAAATTTACATGTACTATTGACTATATTTAAGTATAAACCAAAGTACAGGAAAAAATATTGAAAGGGTCTTCATTTCATGTAGAATGTGTGAATTAATTTAAGATGAATATTAATTTTTGAGAATATTCAATGGACCATGACATACTGTAAATAAGTTTCCACTGCTTTTCAGGGAAGGTAACTCTTCCATGCCCAGACTCTTAACAATACTGTATTGGGTTCCCTATACTAAGGTTTTGCCAAGGGAAAAATTTCATAGACATAATTTTTTATGCCACTGTCCTGCTCATATCCTTAGAACTATCAATTTCCAGACCAGACTATAAATTCAATGGTTAAAACATTCATTTTACCATCAGCTATCAGAAATCATTTATTAAAATCATAATTAGGCTTCTAAGACTTTGTTCAACAATTCAACAACAGCCAATTCTGGTTCTCAAATTGAAGCATTCTTTGACTTAACTCTCATGATAATATAATTAGGGACAAAAAAAGAATTGATTCAATTTTGCTCCAAATGCATCTTATATTTTTGAAAATTGCCAAATGTCCTATTTTGAGAAAGTTCAGGGGCTGCAAGCATTGATCAAAAATCTTTTCATGTATTTGCAACCTTAAAATATAAAGAATAACATATATATAATAAATATATTATTTCAGTTGAAAGAAATCAGTGTGAAAAATACTTGTTTGTCACAGTGTCTGTAAAATCATATCAATTAGTTTTGTATATTTCACCTACTTTTAAATCATCAAATGTATAATTTTACACTACTTTTAGAGATAGGGCCAAATTAGACTGTGGTGTTGGTAGTCTAGTGGTTAGGCTGTTAGACTCTAAACCAAAAGGTTGTGGGTTCGAGTCCTGGCCACGGCAGGACTGACATTGTGTCCTTGGGAAAGGCACTTTACACGAATTTCCTCACTCCACCCAAGTATAAAAGGGGTACCTGGCTATATTGAAGATATTGTGAATGTTAGTGCTCTAGCGCCTTAACGGCAGCTTGCACTTGGACAGCTCTGGAATGTTATATGGTCTGCTGGGGTAATAACGTATTGTGAAGCACTTTGAGCAGCATATGTTGGAAATGTGCTATATAAAAACCAATCATTATTATTATTAATACAGGAATTTAATGTTATTGCAGTTTACAAGACTGAAAAAGTACTAATTTTGATGGAAATCTAATTTTAGTCATTGATTCAAATCAGAGAGGAGAAATAAATATATATAAAGTAAATAGGAATTGACATGAAAAATTAGGGCTCTTTAGAAATAACCCATGAATTCCACAGTTTTTAAAAGAAATTTTATCAAAAGTAATAAAATCAGGATTTTATTTTAAAAGAACTTTATGGCCACTGAACAGTTTGAAATCCATCGCAAATGACAGCAAATAAACTAAATTAAAGACCGAAAACTTTGAATAAAAAATTGAGAATAATGATATAAGGTGACGGTATTGAATTAGAATTATTATGCATTGGTCCTTAAGGAACTGGAACCCCGTGGGGATCCGGGTTGTTAGAATAGATCCTCAGTACCCCTTGCTTGTCGTAAGAGGCGACTAAATGGGGTGGTCCTCCGGATGAGACCGCAAAAACAGAGGTCCCGTGTCACAGCAAGTGTGGCACGTAAAAGATCCCCTGCTCAAAGGCCATAAGTGCCGAGCATAGGCCTAAATTTGCAGCCCTTCACCAGCAATGGTGACGTCTCCATATGAGTGAAAGATTCTTGAGCGGAACGTTAAAACAATATTTAATCAATCAATTAAGGAACTGGATATGGATATTAACAACCCAAACTCTCTTTAATATTCTGCTATGCTGTTAATAATTAATATGCCTGCTGTGAAAAATATTAACCTAATCACTCATTTGGAAAACAATATCAGAATTATGAAAGGCAATAAGCATTTGAATACTTCATATAACATAACGCAGAAACTAGAAAACTGACTTAGTTAGGAAGGACCTCACCGAGAACTTCTTCATGCATAACAACATTGAATTCATTAACAGTTTGTAATTACAGAAAGACTGAAGTAATTATGTTCTTTTTCCAAAATCTGCATTTCAATGTTCAACTCTTGCATCAGCTACATTTGTAAAAAAAAAATATGAAAGTTCTAAGTACAGTCAACTTGGTGGGAATTCAACCTGCTGTAACTTTGACCCTAAACTAAAAAAAACTATAGGTGTCTTCCTTTAATGACCTTTGTATACAATATGAAAGTTTTTGTTGAAAACTTTTCAAGATACCAAACAACAAAACAAATGATGGACAGACAGACACCCATAATCTGCAAGACTAGTATTTTCCTTTCATAAACAACCACCTCCCTGTAGAGTATGAAAACTGTATGTTTAAAACTTTACAAGATGTGATCTAAAAGTTCTTGACCTTTGACCTCCTGACCACAAAATTTAAAGATGTCTTTCTTTAATCCTCAATACCTTTCAAGTCTATTTTGAAAACATTTCAACTTTTACTTGTCACAATGAAAGCCTTTAGTAGAGTTAGAGATTTTGAGTGTGTTGTGAACTTGATCTCTGACCTCATGACAAAACATGCATGTCTTCTAATGGCTTCAGAAAATGTTTGACATATTGACAGGTATACAGGGACTATCATGTTTACATTAGATCAGTCAACAAGCTATCTAAATATATTCCATATGCATTTTGTTAATATTCATATACAGAAAATTAAATATGAATGCATGGAAACTTAAACCAGTCCTAAGAACACAAAATTTGACAGAAAGCACTCTTGTCAAATTACAAGTATGATGTATCAATTGTGGCAGCTTCAACTGTGAAAAACAGAATTAAGTACACACTTTACAACATCATAAAAGAGCCACTTTTATTTAATAGCAGTATCATATTTCATGATCTGAATATATTTATGGCCAAACTACAGAATAAATGAAAATCATTAAAATTTTACACCAAGCCCAAATATACTGAGCATTAACCTTAGCCAATCAAATGACATTGGTGTGCATATTTAAGTTAAATTATTACAAATTTATAAAGATTCCTATGGTAATACATGTACTTCAATTATTTGAGTAAAAATTCTAAAAGATTTTATAATAATTTTATATTTACAATATGCATGTTATTGAAAATGATATGAATCTGCAGTTAAAAAGAAATTATCAACAACTTATTTTATGTCCATACATGTTTGAACTGGGATCTCTTGGTGCATAAAATGCATTAAATTTCAAGACCAAGTACCTGCTTGTCCTGAATTTGAAGTATAAATATAATTTACTCAGGTGTCTAATTTTGAAGCATCTTTTTGATTGGGAATCATTTCTGGGATAACGAGAATATTGGTATATATTGTACAGACCTCAAAGTGTACTACTAGAACACCACAGGAGCAGATCCTCTAAATTACCGGAGGGGGGGGGGGGGGGGGGGAGGGGGGGGGGGGAGGGGGGGGGGAGAGTTGGGTTGTTACTGTGCAGTCTGTAGATATTGCTTAGAAATACATGTCTTCTACCAGCCCCAAACTTGACAAAAAGTGAAACAATCTGTATTTACTCATTAAGTGCATGCATATCAGTTTCCTAAGTTAAAAAATGGTGGAAAAAAAGTCTAGAGATGTATATAATGCACAAAGTCCCATAAATCTTGTAAAATTCCGTGAAATGTGATGAAACCGTTACAAACAAACACAATCAAAAGGACGTGAAACAATTCCAGCATGTCATGCTGCATGTGACAGTGAGCCACTGAAAGTTTGGAAAATGAAATTGTGACAGATTGACAGGAAGCCAGTATAGATTCTGTGCCAGCTAATTTAACATTGTCCTTCAATATCTGAGAAATCACATTACACCACATCTGCCTTTATTTACCTGTCTAGTTTGTCAGGTATGTTAAAGTGATTAACTACAATGGAAAATGGGATTTATATGCATAACAGTGAAGCAGTACACAATATCAACAAACTAGATGGTGATTCCTTGTATCAATATTTGAAATAAAAACATCAAATTGACATATCAAAAATACCACCACATAAAAAGTGAAACACACACAAGGCATTCCATATAAATATCAACAGCCCCCATTCACTGGCATTAAGACAAGTTGTTGATGTGCATGCAAGTGAGAAATTAATATACTGATGTAGTATGTGAGACAATGAACACGTTGAAGCTTCAAAGGGTTATTACTGAGAAAACAGTTGGAAACTGTGTAAATAATTGCAATATAATACTGTTCATTCATGCTGCACCCCAGTAAATTTCCCAGTTTTCATCACACATGCAGTGGAAGGCAGATTAATTGGTAAAACATGAATAGACCCACGATGGTGATATTCTATCAATCATGTGTACAAACAACTTGGGAGTAGAATATGATTACTTAAATCATTATAATTTATGTACGTTAAATCCTTGAATTAAGTTCGCAAATTGCATAGTTGCTACAACACAAAGGATTGTGAACATCCGACGGAACATCTGATATGTCTATAATTTAATATAAATTACGTATATCATTGGAAAGATATTGTACACAAGATCTGGCATACAATATTTTTTCCAATAATTGTATATGGGTATAAGGTTAATACAATGTATTGACCATTGCAGAAAAATGATTTTCTACGACTGTCAATACATTGTAACCTTAAACCAATATACAGTGCACAGTCGTAATGTAACATGACTGATTACATTACAGGTCTGAATCTGTATCAGCATCACATATTTATTAACACTAGCTATTGTTCAGGATCATCTTCATATGTCGACATCTCAGATAAAAAGCACACAAAGTATATCTTTTCAGATGTAGACATCTCAGGTAAAAGCTCACAAAGTATATCCACTCTATATTCCACATTTCATAAAAAATCTGACTAACATGCCAAAGAAACATTTTGATAGCATATATTGCAAAAAATTGGCAAAGTTGAACATGCTTAAAATCACAGTAAAAATTTGTCAACTTTCACCATAATAGGAGGTGCACATCTTTAAAATATATATAAACACTGTGCAAAGTGTCAATAATATTGATGGGAACTTTTTGAGTTACAGAGTACACAAAATATGCACTGTCAATAGCATAAAGCAAAAAAGAAGTTGAACATGGTAAAAATCGCGATAAAAAAAAATTGTCAAATTTGCTCATGACAGGAGGTGCACATTTGCAATATGTATACAAACACTGTGCAAAGTTTGAATAATATTGGTTGAATACTTTTTGAGTTAAGATTACACAAAGTATGTACTCATAAGCATGATGGATGGACAAACGGACGGATGGAGTGGAGCAACTACTAGACCTGCTGTCACCTTTGGTGACGCAGGAAAAAACGTCACTCAAATGTGATTTTTTTTATTCCTGCCAAATGTTGTAAAACAGTTCTTATTATATCATCTTGTTTACAGACTGGCAATTTCAATGCATGTCACAAAATGTGACGATGGACTGTAAATTTATGTATTCAAAGTCCTGATCTTGATCTCTTTCGAATGTAATGGATTTAATAATCAATAATTAATCTTTGAAATTACATCATTCTTTTTATCTCTATACATATTGCTGGGATATCTTTTTTTTATTGACACATATCAGTATTTCAATTTGTGTTTACTTAACATCAACCCAGAATGCTGGTACATCAGTTTTAACTCTAGATAGGAGATTTAGTAAACATTCAATATCAATGAATTCAAAGAATTTTATTGAAAATGTGATTTTGTATGAAATAGATAGGGAGACACTCGACCTCTTGATGCCCTAAATTATACATTAAATCTAACATAGCGATGAAAAGAGAAAAGAAGAAGAATTATGTTATATATTTTGGAACTTATACATGTGCAAAATAATCAGTGTGCAAGAAATACATCTACGTCTGCACAAAACACTGAACGGTTCACACAAAACACTGAACGGTTCACACAAAACACTGAATAGTTCACACAAAACACTGAACAGTTCACACAAAACACTGAACGGTTCACACAAAACACTGAACGGTTCACACAAAACACTGAATAGTTCACACAAAACACTGAATGGTTCACACAAAACATTTCACACAAAATGTTAAGAAATGCTTTTCTGCTGTAATATGCAGAATGCGTCCGGGTCAAATGATATACTACAAAGAATTTGAAAAGTTATGATAGCCTAGCAGTTACAATGCTTGAAGCTTTGCAACCAAAGAGGTCCATGGCTTGATTCTCAATTTTGGCGACAATGTTACATCAAACCTAACATATCTAACATAAGTAGTGATTGTTCCTGTGCTTAATAGTGATTGTTCCTCCACCAAGCACCCAGCATTAGAAGTGATAATCACTTTTTCAGATTGACCTTAAACACATGCCAGTGAAGGCACTGAAATGATAAAGAACCCTCACAGCTATTGTCTTCAGCATTGTGCATGGGTCAAACTTTGTGGCACTTCTACAGTTTCCATATGAGTGAGACATTGTCAAATGGGCTGTAAAACAACAAGAGAATTTGAATACAGCTATCACTCTAAGACAAAGTTGTGTATTGAATTAATTAAAATTAATATACATACAAAGAAAAAAAATTTCACATACAAAGAAAAATATTTCTTTACTATTCTGAATAAAAAAAATTTACAAATTGGTTAGAAGTCGTACACAATCTTAAAAACATCGTGTAAAACTCCAATGGAAATTATACTAAAGTCATATTTATTTGCAATTTCTAAAAAATATTTATGCTGTGTGTATGCTTGAATTAGTGTTTAAAAAAATCATTAACTTCAAATTTCTTTTGCAATCTCACTTAACCAAACAAGGTCCCATGTGAACTTTGTTCTTTGTTTGGCATTTCACTTTAATGCAGTTTTTGTTAAATTACAATTCATGGTTGACTAGACTGAATTTTCTTTCTGATTGGATAAACACTCTTAAAGAGCCTAAGCTACATTGCATATCTATACTTCATCCAATAAAGTAAATTCACAAGAAAAATGGACATTCTAAAACAGAAAATATTCTTGTGCCGTGATTTTTCCAATTCAAGATATCTCAATGCTTGAACAATTCATATTCTGGAATTAGTACAACCTTTAAGTACTGTTTTGAGAGCAATAATTTTTTTCCAACCCTGACATGCCCCTATATTGTCTACAATAGCTCATAATTAATAAGTTCTGAATGACAATGCGGGAACAAATAGTTTGGATAGTCTATTGAGAATTAACAGTTTAAGTGAGAATGGAACACTTTTGTCTGGGAATAAATGACTCTGACCAGGGAATGGAATACTATGCAGTTTAAAAAGAATAGTTTAATAATAAAGTAAAGCAATATTCTTTTCTTTTAAATACAGCTCATATCACTTTTAACTGAAATATTTTTGTTCATAATTTGTACTGTTATATTCCAAAGTTGGAGTTTTTCTTTTTAAAGAGTAAAATATTTGAATTATTATTTCAAAGTCCCCATTTAATAATATTCTTGTATGATTTTATTTCATAACATATCAATTAAAATATACACGAAACGTGCCTTGTTTTGCATTTCTTTTATTTTTTTATTTTATATAAATGTATTCCAAGTATCTATTTCATGATATTTTGTCTCTTGGTAGTGAGGCAACAATATTGAGACATTCGATGAATTTGAAGAAATGTGGTTCAGCAGAAATTGACAGGAAGAGTTCCAGTTGATTTGTAGCAGACAGAAACCTTAGTTAACTTCTGGGAGTTGAACAAGAAAGGGGGAAGTGTCCGATTGTCAATACTGTGCATTGTATAAAACTTTAAAAACTGATTAAACATTTGATGGTCAAACATATAATATATTATATGAACAGAACACTTCTATATGAAAATGGTCTGGTAATGGACTGATTCATTTGGTGAAATAGTACACTTCAAGATCTGTAATTTGCTTTGGAATAAATTTTATTGACAGACAAGCAAGCAAGCCTTCTCAAAACTAAGAGACATAACTCTAAATTCATAACTGTCTCAAAGAGTCCCAACCTTCCAATTCTCATCTTCCCTATGATGCTGAAACAGTTTTTTCCCTGACCAAGACAACTTGGACCACCAGCTCCTGCCCTGAAAATTCAGAGAGAAGGGTCTCAGAACACTGGCATCCTTGACTAAAGACCATTGTACCTAACTAAATCTGGGGCATTTAGAGTAACTGCCAATTACTCCCCTAATAGTTACAGAACCCTTTAAATTAAAATAAAGTATCATTTTCTGACAGAATTTTAAATATTTGATGAAAACACAAAGATTTAAAAATTTATTTTCCTAAGGTGTTCAAGAAAGTGTTTTCATTATTGCACACACAGTACATGAAGTCTGGCTTTGTGGAGTGTCATAGCTAATGGTGACTATTCACAACAAAAGAAAGACAACTCCGTCTGTAATTTGGAATGTAGAATTTAGTTTCTTTTATCAGTATTGAAACTGACAGCAATTCAAACAAGGATGGTACATTCATAAGATCCAGCATTTTCTATTACTTTTCTATTACAAGTACAATTTGCACAGATTAAGAATTTTGAATGTGATAGCTTTAATAAACCTCAACAAAATGTTTGACCTCGTCATGTATTTTACATATGCATAGTAGGTTAAGGATATGATGCATTAAATTATATTAAAGAAATTATATTGTAGGCATTTTACCATAACAAACATACATGCATCATGATTATTATTTAAATAGTACCTTGAAATCTTTGGCCTCCGTTTTCAGTTTCTCCCCCTCAGCTTTTAGATTCTCTAGGATTTTCTGCGAGTCCTCCTGTACGTTGTCACTGACTGGATCTGTTCCATTCTTGTCTGACTTGGTGTCTGATTTTGTAGTACAGTAACGCTCACTCTGCAATCTAAAGCAGACACACCGTTCAACACACGTTGGAGTTATCATCACCACAGTATGTCCTGGAATAGCTATTTTTAAAACTTATGAAAGCACTACCATGTATCTTTTGAAAAGTACTTTTTCAAAAAACTTAAAAGATAAAACAGATCACCAACACATCATAAGAATGCACTGTTAAATTTATTTGGTTGACTGGTTTTGATTGTGAGGCAGTCATCATCAGACCTGACAAAAAGCTGAAACTCTGAGCATGAAATACTGTCAAGCCAAATTAACTGTTTATGTTATAATGAGGACAGGCAACAAACAAGTATTCAGTACTTCCAAAATGTGACAAAAAAATGATCCTTAGTGACTGTGTTGCATTATACGGTATCAATTCTTCATCAACACTTGAGCATTTAGATCTTGTAGATGTTTTAGCATTGATATCCAGCAGATATTCTAAGATACAGGAAATATCTTCTAGGTTATACAGGGCTTAACTTGAATGCTACCAAAAGTAAGATCACCAATGAAATGCAAAGACAATGACAATGTCACCACAGACAACAAGGAAGGCGTACAGTCATTCGCATGTACCTAAGAGTAACAGGAGATAGGAGGGACTGAAATGGCCATAAACAGACATCTGGAAGTGGATCTTGTGAGAACACTATTTACACACTGAAAACAACAACTGAAAAATCTACCAATTGCAGCATAAAGACCAAGCTGAGAATATTCAGCTTAATGATGTTATATTGCTCAGAGATGTGGAGAACAACAGAGAAGGGTGATGAGAATTAAGCTCAACATCTTCCAACAAAAGAACTATACCGAAAAACACTGACCAGAAAATTTACCAATCCACGACACCAACTACCACCATCAAAAGCTGATGGACAGGTCATGTATTGAGACACAAGGCATAAAATACTACTACAGTAACACTCAGATGGACACCAGACAGGAAGAGAGGGTGTGACAGATCGTGTGAAACTTGGAGGCACATAGTCGATCAAGAAGGAAAATAACTTGGATGGGATTCATGAAAACGAATTGAAAACATCACAGACAATAAGACAGGGTACTTAATTGATTGATAAAATATTGTTTAATGTCCCACTCGAGAATCTTTCACTCATATGGAGACGTCACCATTGCCCTTGATGGGCTGCAAATTTAGGCCTATGCTCGGTGCTTACAACCTTTGAGGAGGAAGGGATCTTTTACGTGCCACACCTGCTGTGACACGGGGCCTCGGTTTTTGCGGCATCATCTGAAGGACCGCCCCATTTAGTCGCCTCTTACGACAAGCAAGGGGTACTGAGGATCTATTTTAACAACCTGGATCCCCACGGGGTTAGGCCAGGGTAGAGGAAAATGCATCCATTTATGATTAAGAGGAACTATGTTGTGATGATATAGGTACCAGGCATTTAACATGAGAAATGATATCTTAGGGCAAGTTGATTAAAAGTACTAATCATATAGATTTATATCAATCATGTGGGCATTACACAAAATAATTTAAAACATTTATAATTTATTTCACTCTGCAGCAGAGCCAGGAAGATTGTACTGATTTAATTTCATACCTTTTGAAATGATTTTAAACATCAAAATCATATGAAAATTTATATCAGTGCCCTAAACATTTGTACATGGAATAGTTGTACATTATGCAGTTATGAATTCTCTGAGTATTTTATTTTCATATTGAGATATATTGTTGCTGTGAGTTTTATTGCAATAAACTGATAATATGGTATAATTTAGAATGATGCTGAATTACATATAAAAGAATTATTTGTTACATTATGTTATTACTGATTTGTCATGAAAAATTTACATGCAGCCATATTTGTTACTTCAGAATGTCATCATGTTTGTCCCTCAAAAGTTTATGACATGTGATCTTGACAAGTGTGTGATATGAGTGAACCTAAACTATTCAAGAGATCCAAAAGTATTCTATTTCTCCAACATCGAATTATATTAAGATTAGAACTATCAAATGCATCAGAAAAAAATAAAAATTTTAATATGGTATGGAAGTCTCTCAAATTTGAAATCTTGAACTGGTAACTGTTTGAATGAAATGTGTATTTGTTTTCTCACAAAGCCTACAATTTAAACTGATTCCAAACTACTATATCAGTCTACACATCTACTCTTGAGACCAACATAGTTGTACATGTAGTCTGGTGGGCTAGTATAAGATTTGAAACTGTCGTTACGGACAAAACAAACGGACTACAAAGGAAACAATCAGAGATAAGCAGATGAAAAAAAAAAAAGCAGTTAAAATGCTGAGGAAAGAGGACTGTGCTTATTCCACCAGATGAAAAGCAATTCCATGTTTAGTACATGGTGCAAAGATTGAGAGGTTTTTCACAGATAAATTGAATTGAATGTTTATTCTTGAATAGTGAATGTTTATTCTTGAATAGTGAAATTTCTTGCCATATATGTTTCTTTTTGGCTGATATATATGTCAAGTTTACTTGGCTAGTAAAGTACTAACCAGTATGCAGGTTTTCGTGAAGACTGCACTGTTATTCAAGAAATGCATTATGTTCCTTTACTTGAACCACTAAAGGCTCTTCACACTTTGATATAAGAAACTTTTTTTTTTAGTCCTCATCATGTTACTCGTTATAAAAGTTCTACATAATCAAACACTGTTCCAGGTCCTACACTGCCTTGCGTAACTTTCTATTTTACATAAATTTAATACTCACCAACTCTAAGTCATTATTGTTTTTTGTTTTCCATTTTTCAACAATAAACAACAATCTAAAGCTATGTTAGGAAACATATTTATATTAAATGATACATTATATTTTGCAAATGATGAAAGAGATCAGAGTGTTTCGTAACCTTGAATATTACTTTGAGCTAAAAAGGAAAGACTAAAATGCATTCAAATTTTGTTTTACTGCATGCTGTTTATAAACTATGTGTTGTCAACATTTACCTATTCCATGTCGCTCTATGATGAATGCTCTGTCTGAAAGTTCTTGAAATCGACGTGACAGTTCTCACACACATGCCTCCAATAGTCGCCATTGTTGTTCGAAAGCTCTAGAACTACTACGGTCAAACTTAATATATCCGGAGAAATTTATTTCTGGTATTACATCAAGTTATGCACGATTCCAGGTACCTGAAACGTCAGGTGTCATGAAATATATCAATATGGGTTACAAATATTAAACCAGAACTTATTTGATAAATCTGTTGTCTGTACGATGACAAAAAAAATAACAATGTGCTCCCTATTAGTAAGCCATACTCAAGATATTCGGTTTTGATGAAAGTAGCATAAAGAACTTATTTTGAGATTTTTCTATAAAGCAGATGTGCCAATGATTACAGGAATTCTGTTTACAGAAATATTTTCACCTTAATTACAATAAAGAATGTTAGGTCATCTCTACCTACTTGACTAACCTCTACTTTCACTTCATCGAAAAAATGCAATGGCGTGAACCCCTCGACACATTAAATTTATCGATTATATTCGCCTTTCATATCGAACCCGACCATCTATGCCGCTCGTCGTCACAGGTTTACGCAACACGCCGATTTTTTTTTGATTTTTTTTTTTTTTTTTTTTTATTATTACTGTGTGTTGTTATGGATGGCAAAGAAATCATTAAAAATCAGTTTGCTAAATTGATGCCAAATAACGTAGTAGGAAATGTTCTATGTTACCTGCCTCGTCTGCCGACTCTGGAAAAACAACACCCTACACGGTATAAATTCATGCCATTGCGCTATCATATGAAGTATCCTTCGTAATAGGGATATAAATGCGCAATGGCGTGATGTATCTCTCCGTAATAAGCATATAGAAACGCAATGGCGTTATGCACCCCTCCGTAATAGGCATATAAAAGTGGAATGGCAAAAAGTACCCCTGCTAGATAAGCATATAAAATCGCAATGGCGTGAAGTACCCCTATGTCATAAGGATAGAAAAGAGCAATGGCGTGAAGTACCCCTGCTAGATAAGCACAAAAAGGCACGATAGCGTGAACTATCCCTGCTAAATAAACACATTAAAGGCAATGGCGTGAAGTAGCCTCCTTAATAAATAAATAAAAGCGTAATGGCGTGAAGTACCCCTCTGTAATAAGCTGCAACTGGAATCAGTATAACAACGGTAATGCCCGAAAACTTTACACGGACTCTAGTAAAAGTTCAATCCAGGTAAGGTAATTCCTGAACTATAGTCAATACGTCGGAATGAAAACCCTAGTAAAGAGTTTAATTTATTAATGATATAAGGTTGATTTATTCTGTAATTGATAACAAATAGCAAGTTATATAGAAAAATAAGTGTAAAGTGTATCAAAATTAAAATAAATCAACAAAAAATGGAATATTCTGTGGTTTGAGTATGAATTAACTGAATAAATTAACAAAAAGGACTCAATAATATGAGAAAAATATGTGAGGAAAGGTGAAGCATTGTGACGGAATCAAAAGTGAAAAATGTAAAGGTGACGATAACTAACATTATTCAATCTCGAACTTTCTATAACAAATACAAAACAGAGAGATGGGCAAACACGGACCCCTGGACATACCAGAGGTGGGATCAGGTTCCTAGGAGGAGTAAGCATCCCCATCGACCGGTCACACCCGCCGTGAGCCCTACATCCCGATCAGGTAAACGGAGTAATCCTTAGTCAGTATCAG
The DNA here is from genome assembly GCA_024699665.1 of Ostrea denselamellosa. NCBI lineage: Eukaryota > Metazoa > Mollusca > Bivalvia > Ostreida > Ostreidae > Ostrea > Ostrea denselamellosa. The sequence continues at coordinate 6,630,879 of JAMZEH010000043.1, read as the reverse complement.
TGTGACAATAACGGCTTAACAATTGGTATAAAACAAGCCAGTCAGCATCTGACCTAATGGAAAATTGTACTGGCAAACTAGATCGTTATAACGATCATAAGATTTACGAAATGTTGACTTTAGACGAGATTGTTCAAACCCCCGCAACATTTTGGTGAGTAGCCTGTCTCGATTTAAAAACTGATCATATGCAAAACCCCTTGCGTATCGAATAAACACCATATGCAGGTGATGATGGAATATTGCCACTTAGATAAGGGAAGTTGACGATGGAGAAATTGAAATCATTCCGTTTGTCATAAAGTTGAGTTGTTAGTTTGCCGCCAGCATCTATTTTTAGTAAATTATCTATGTACGAAGCAGATGTGGAAGACTCGGTGGTTTCTTTTATATCAAGTTCACTGAGATATATCAAATCGACATATGAATAAAAATGATCATTGTTGATAGATAAAGCGTCGTCGGTATATTTAAATGTCGAATTGAAGGCCACAGCAAGATATTTTTTCTTCTCAAGTAGAAGCTTTTGAATGAATTCTGCTTCATAAGAATATAAAAACAGGTCAGCTAACAAAGGAGCACAATCTGTACCCATGGGAATTCCAACAGACTGTCGGATTGATTGATTGATTGATTATTTATTGCTTTCCGCCACACTCAACAATTTTTCAGCTATCTGGTGGCGTCCAGTTTTTATTGGTGGAGGAGAGAACCCAGATACAATGTACCTGGGAAGAGACCACCGCCCTTCCGCAAGTAAACTGGCAAACTTGCTCACATAACGCCGCGGCCGAGATTCGAACGCGCGCCGACAGAGGTGAGAGGCTTTGTGATTTTGAGCCCGTCTGGCTGTCGGAAGACCTGATAAAAAAAAAAGACCACGAAGACATCGTCAATGAGGAATTACAGCATCTTTTTAATATCAACGTCAGAGTATTTATGCGTAGAGTCAGAGTGGTGTTTAACAAAACAATTTTTGGGATGACCGATCACTAGATATAAATATTTCCTTTTACCATTTGTAAGCAACTGTCTATGATGTCAAAAATTCTAGTCTTTAATTTATTGTGAGGTTTGGTCGTGTAAAGTGTTGTGAAATTATACGTTTTAATGTCAGCTGGAACCAAAACATATTCCTCATGTAACCTATCTAAGTCTTTTATCACTTCTGGTTTACTAAATATCTAAATACTTCCCTACTGGGCCTCTATGATATTGAAAACTTCCAAAAATATGAAAAGGTACGAGCTACATCATGACCTGCGTAGAGTACATCTTTTAAAGATAAACTATATAAAAAGAAAAAAACCAACTTGACACAAGCGTCAGGTATCAGGCCGCAAAATATGCAAAAGAAATTATATTCCATTATTCAGTTATTTATTTTAGATCGGACCACACTGGCGACATATATTTTGTACTTACATCCCTTCAGGATGAAACTTTAAGTGAGGTCTTACTTTAATTGCTACAGTAAGCAAATTCTTTAGTAGAAACAACTTTACGTAGACGGATAACGACTTTAAAAGGCGTTTTCATGCACTTGTCTGGATTCAACTCCCCTTATCAACTCAAGACCACTTGGATATATCATTAGCTGTGTAAATCTGCAAAAATTGTCTTGAATCCACAAAACGCTGCACACCTTTTTTGTATTTCATATAAATGAAATAAACCCGAAACAAACGTGGTACAAATTGACAACTATAATGTTTATTGCATTTTAAAGTTAATTTTAAACACGCTTTATTACTAGAAATTATACAAGTATAAAACCTCGAACTACTATGCCTGGTAGTCGACCAAGACCACAGTACTGACTTCGTCAGGGGATAGGTGTTGTACAGAGATAGTGGCCCGAATAGAACCGAGCCGACTTGTCTCTGTAGCTTACCTATTAGTTAGGAAGCTGAGTTCTTGGTTTTCAATTCTATATAAATTGTTTGATTCCCTCTTTCCTTAAAACCCCAGATAAGGAATTACATTGGATAACATATACAAGTCTAATTAGTGATTAAGAATAATTTTGATTACTGAAAATCTAAAAGCGGTGGAACTCTTTGTATTCGTTTTGCGACGGGATATAGTCGTTACATAGTTTTGGGTGGAGGTGGTAGCTTTCGTGTGTTTTATGTTTTTAATAGAATTTGTGACAATGAATAGCTACACTGACAGTTTGACATTTAAAAGTTCTAGCCTGGAACAAGAATTTGAAAAGTTAGACAGACGTTCAACTCTAAATGTGCCACGACACTCCACTCGACAGCATTACTCCTGTTAGGTCTCGAACGTTTCAGAAGGGTGGGGGGGGGAGGGGGGGGGCATAACTGACAAGTCAGATTCCGATGGCAAGCCATTGACAGACTTTCTACAAGGAAACATGGTAAATCAAGGTGATAATAGTATTCACAGATCTGTTGTATATATTTTTTAACGTCCCGCTCGAGAAATTTTCACTGGTATGAAGACGTCATCATTGCCGGTAAAGGGCTGCAAAATTTAAGCCAATGCTCGGCGCTTACGACCTTTGAGCAGGGAAGGTTCTTTATCGCGCCCATCTGTTGTGACACGGGACCTCGGTTTTTGCGGTATCATCCGAAGGACTGTCCTATTTGGTCGCCTCTTGCGACACGCAAGGGGGTACTGAGGATCTATTCTAACAACCCGGATACCCACGGGATTATTCACAGATCACAGAAGAACACGTGACAACAACATCACCACCAATGAGCCCATTCACGCCAAGTATTAACAACGGATTGGTTTTCTTTTTACCACAAACCCCAGTTTACCAAACCATCAACATTTGATGACAACACATCATGGACTGATTTTAAGTCACATTTCGAGGTTTGTTTAGAACTAAATGGGTGGTGACAAAATGGAAGGGGACTGTACTTGGCTCTATCTTTAAGAGTGATTGCGCAAGGAATGCTACGATATCTTTTGAACAACGTGATTTCTCGTCTCTGTGTGAAGTCTTGGAGTAATGGCTTCCTCCAAATAATCAAACAGAATTGTGCCAAGCAAGAGAAAGGAAACAAAAAGCGGTAGAAGCGTCACCCAAGTTAAGACAATACATCAGGAGGCTTACAAATGTGGCCTCTCCTACAGCTTTAACATATTTAAAGGAAATGCTTGCAAAGCAGCGGTATATAAACTCTATAAGAGATGCAGACATGAAATTATTTATAAAACGGACATGGCTTGCTGATTTATATGATGCAATGAGGCATGCAGGCATTTCAGAGTTCGGATATAAAATTACAAGAAACTAAAGAATTTGTTAGAGCTGTGGAGAAAAGATCCACTCAAACCTACATCAAATCAAACAGAACAGTTATTAAAGAATATCACTGAGACCGTGACACCTCTTCAGTCAGATGTCAAAACTCTGAAAAAATCAAAAGAAAGGAGTCTTCATCAGAGAACAGTGATCATGGCTTGCACAAGTGTCAAACGGAAACAGGAAACACTAAATTCAAATGTTACTAGTGTGGTAAGCCAGGTCACACAAAGATAGGTGTAGGCATTTTTGTCGCAAAATGGTGCCCCAAAAGCCATCAACAACAAAGAAGAGCTTCAAACAGACATTAATGAGAAATGGGGGTGGGGGTGGGGTGGGGGTGTGTGTCTAAGCTCAATTGTGGTGCTTCAGAAATCATAAAGGAATATTTGTAGACTAGAAGTAAACGGCAACATCCTCGAGTTTATGGTAGGCATGGGTGCAACTTAACGTTGATATCAATATAAAAAAAAGGCATTGTAGATAATGGATCGATGGCGCCGTTCAAATAAGGTGTTTTGATAGCATACGGAACATCTTTGAATGATTGTGGTGTGCAAGCATTGACATTCTCTATCCAGGACAGACATTATCAGCATAAAATTGTTGTAGCCGACTTTACGGTCGATGGTATTCGGGGTTAGATTTTTAAAATCTAATAAATGTACGTTGAATATATTAAGTTATAGTCTGACAATGGTAGATCCTAAAGTACAAATTCAATGTCATTACAAAAAGAAAAATGGATTGTTATGGGTTCAGCCTATTAAATCTTGCTTATGCCTGTTATCCCTCCTGAGGCATCGACCGCCGACAAGACATCTCCAGGACGATGCATACCCGTTACCTAGGACTGATAATTCTCTCGATCAAATTCATGATGCCGAATGGTTCCCCACATTTGACCTAATGTTCAGGCTATTGGCAGGTTGCTGTAGATCCTAGTGATAAGATGAAAACACGGTGCGAATTATACAAATTTTCAGAAATGCCGTTTGGATTGTTCAATCTGCCAGCCACTTTCAAATGACTAATGGAGACAGGTTTGGGCAGCCTTCTGTTTGAGACCTGTCTCATTTATCTTGACGACGTAATCGTTTTTGGTAAAACATTTGAGGACATGGTCGGAAACCTCTTTTATTGTTTATGGTCGCAGGTTTTAAACTTAAACCGAAAAAGTGTATCCTCTTTGCAAACCAAGTTGCATTTGTATCAAGTGATGGCATATCGTCAAGTCCAGACAAAATAACGGTGGTAAAAGAGTGGCAGGGACCTATAATTGTAACAGAAGTGAGGTCATTTCTGGGCCTCTGTAGCTACTATAGAACGTTTGTAAAGGACTTTGCTGCTGTTGCGAAGCCTTGCATGACTCAACTACAAAAAGTGAATTCAAGTGAACAGTTGAGGGTGAGACATCCTTCGATAAGATGAAGTGAATTCTTACTTCTGACAGTGGCGTAGCTGCCATTGACGCCAAAACGTCCGGACGTACACATCAATTTGACAACGAAAAAAAAAAAGATTGTTAATTTTTCATTTTATTATGCAGGATTTTATAGCTAGAACAACCCTTAAATGTAACCTAAAAAACCTCAAAACCCATGAGCTTCCGGGGGCTTCGCCCCTGGCCCCACCAGGGCTTTGCCCTAGAACCACTGGGGGCCTTTAGACGGCACCCAGACCCCCAGCCTATTCTGGATTTTCCACTGTGCGTACACTACACTTCAAAGCTAGCGATGCCACTGTCTGAAGCACTGCTAGCGCATCCGGACTTTAACAAAGGATTCATATTAGACACCAGCGTTAGTGCTAAGTCTATCGGTGCAGTCTTGTCAAAGGTCATTGGCAGTAAAGGGCTGCAAAATTTAGGCCTATGCTCAGCGCTTACGTCGTTGAGAAGGGAGATATCTTTATCGTGCCACACCTGCTGTGACACAGGACCTCCGTTTTTGCGGTCTCAACGAAAGGACGGCCCCATTAAGTCTTCTCTTGCAATAAGCAAACGGTGAATTGTTTATGCTTGAAAAGTTATCTTTCGTTATATGTTGCATGCTGTAGACTGCAATATTAGTTACACGGTCAGTTTGGGGCGTAATACGGAGTCATCCAGGGTGTTAAATGGAAATCTGTACTGGGACTCGGCTTCGCCTCGCCCAATACGGATTTCCATTTCACACCCTGGATGACTCCGTATTACGCCCCAAATTGACTGTGTAACAAATTTATCCCGCTGAAGACCTTTGCGCAGACGACAGAGGAAGAAGTGGAAGATAAAGAATTAAATTAGATTTATCACTGTTCATTATCTTTAATTTTCCATATATATCCAGTGCATATTCTTTCAATATTCTTTCTCTGAGTATTTCATTTTACATGATTTTTAATGAACTGTAATCGTTCTTCATTAGTCTGTAGCCCCTTGAGGATCTGGGTAGATAGAATAAATCCTCCGTACCCCTTGCTTGTCGTAAGAGGCGACCAAATGGGGCGGTCCTTCGGATGAGACCGCAAAAACCGAGGCCCCGTCTCACAGCAGGTGTGGCACGTTAAAGACCCCTCCCTGCTCAAAGGCCATAGACGCCGAGCATAGGCTTAAATTTACAGCCCTTCACCGGCAATGGTGACCTCTCCATATGAGTGAAAGATTCTCGAGCGGGACGTTAAACAATATATAATCAATCATTAATCTGTACAAACTATTTACAAAACTGAAACATTAAACTAATTTTGTAATGCAAAATATTATATACAGCATAAATAGAATATTTCATAAGAGATGAAAAGGTAAGAAATTATAAACTCCCAGAAACATAAGCGTGATATTGTGAAAGCCCCGTGTAATACTGGGTAAATATTTGCCTGCAATGCCCGCACTCGAGGAAGTATTTTCACCCCAACCCTTCTTTATACTGTTTCAATCTGAGTGACAAATCGTATTATTATACCTCGTATAAATAATGTCATGAAAAGTCTAATCTGATTGGTTTAGACGATCACATGACAGTTGGACTAAAACATCGTATTTCCCTGAGGCCAGGGAGAATAAAAATCGTATTTCCCCCCTTCGGATGCCTCCCTATTTTCCCCGCAAGAGTTATCGTTCTTGATCATAAAAGTACTAGAGGGATTCCGAAGTTAATTTTGCAGACGGTAAATAAACATGGCTAGGCCTGGCCGATTTCACGTCGCTGATGAGGACGAAATTGCTAATCTGCTTAGTAATAAGGGCGGCGAACACTAAAAAATCTACCAAATTAGCTGTGAAATTTTTCCGGGACTTTTTGAGTGAAAGGACATCTCACGTTTTCATACGTTATCTGCCCTGTTTTGAAGTATGAATTTTGGTACGTTATATCGTGTAAATCATACAAAATACAGGTTTTATTAATAAATCTAATCTTTAAGACGAGGTTCGACTTTAATTTACCATAGTCAGTGACTAATTTTAACAATTATGCAGATAGAATGAGGGTAGGGGTGCTAATATTTGCAATGGCTGAAGCGGTAAAATTCGTCGTTTCCAAAACTTTTTTTTTAACCAGCTCACCCAGGAAACATGCTTATCACTATATAATATAATTAAAATTTAATTTCGAACATCATGTGTGGTTTTTTCCAACTTTTTAATGAAATGAAAAATTATGGGGCCGTAGCTTTTGTACCGTACTGTACGCCTATTTTACCTTGTCAACTTACCTGTATTGATTACATTTAAATCGGCTTCAATCATTGAAATACCACGTGTTTCACGTCATGCTATACTTGCTGTCAAAATGTCGGACAAGTGTGTGTTCTGTTCTTACAACACAAAAAAGTCAAAAAAAATCGTACAATAGCCGGGTTATTTTAAATGAAAAGTCTCACTCTTGGCTTATTTCTTATTTACAAAATAGAAATATAAATGCATATGCAGGATGTGTTTTATGCTGTAAATGTCGTTCGAGATTGGCTAGAGAAAAGCTACAGGGTGTAACAAAAGAAAGTCTTATCCCCGATATTTCTAAAGTAGATAAAAATTGTGTCCTTTGGCACGTTGAATTTCACTGCCGATTGGCTAAATCCTCTCATATTTTATGTCACCCCGATCCCCCAAAAGATATAAACATACGTAATAATTGGTTTAACCTCGGTTTATTGCCCAGAGATCGATATAACTGTAAATCTATTTGAAAAGGTGTACTCTGGTTCGAATTTCCTCTGATTTGCAATTTCTTTCGGCTATAGAAGTACGTTCCCCCCCCGTGATCAAGAAAGCCGTTTTGATATGTTTTGTATATTGTTCATTCTAGTTATCATGCAAAGAGAAAAAACTTTTCCTGTTTCCATAGACTTCCATTATAAAATTCATCGTTTTACCCCAAATATCGTCTGTTTATTAACATTTTTTATCATTTTGAAGAAAATTCCATATGCCTAACAAACTAATGATTCATACCATAAAGTTAATAACCTTATTACAATAACTTTATTTTTTCGATTTCTAAGGGCACTTTTGAATGGAAAACGTGAGATGTCCTTTCTGACAATATTCAGTTTGAGACGTATTCTAGTGAGGAATTGAATCGTGCGTTGAAGTCGTTTTATGTGGGGCCCAGAAAAACAGATGGAAGTCAGTTCAAGAAAGGTGCACTACAAAGCATTAGATACGGGTTAAAGCGGTATATAAAGGAAAGGAGGAAAATTAATATTCTTTCAGACACTGAATTTATTGAGAGCAATGAAGTTTTCAAGGCCGTGTCAGATTTTGGATGACCATTTCATTATTGCATATTGGATGGTAAAGGCTTGATTTATTCGGTATAATAAACAATTTACTGCATGATCGTTCGGGAGATATGAAGATTAATTGTTGCCCTCGGGGAATATGATTTTTCTTGGGTGAATTAATCTTCATATCTCCCTCACAACCATGCAATAAATGTATAATATTTACCATATTTACTTCTCTCTTTCTCCCCCCCCCCCCTTTTTTTTTTTATATTTACAGGTTCTCATTCTTCACCAATGGGCAGTACATGCAATAAATTTACTGAACTTCTCATGACGCACTCGCTTTCTCCAACCCATAATTTAATGTTCATCAAAAGAAAACTATAAATCATAGCCAAAATTGTATTCCCTTTATATGGATTTTATTGACATTGTAAGAAACTTACAATATAGGTACTGTATATGCATGCGCATAAACTATACTGCTACAAGTGTCTCTCCCCCCCCCCCCCCCCCCCCCCCCTCACCATAATTTATAACCTGACTGGACGTTCAAAACTTGTTTTCAAAAATTATTTTTCCTCTTCATCCTTTTAACTCAACCTAGATTAACTATTTCCAATCATGAATACATTCAGAATATACTAATAAGTCGTATTGAAAACAAATTACGGCATTTTTTTTTTTTAGCGGAATAGAAATCCTTGACGCCCATAGATAACGTAAACTTAATCTAGTCAATTAAATAATTATTAGCTTCTTATCATTAATTCTACAAACCGTAAACTAAGAAAACTCGTCAGTTCTGTGGTTTGGTCTTGCCTTTTACTCCTATCCCAAAACAAAGCGGGGAAAAAGTTCTGTAATGTTCACATTGTAGAATTTGTGAACCTGGCTTCATCTCAAAATACGAATTTTAATTTGAAATGTATACATGCCAACAAAATGGGAAAATGTATATATAGTTTAGAAGAGAAGTGGGATTTATTGAAAATAGTGGAAACAAGAGCTGCGTCAGATAAAATTGAAAAATGCAATTGGAGATCTTTCGCTGTCGGAGAGGACTAGAATATTTCACAAGGTCTTGAATAAATTTTACCATTTCAAATGTATGGTGAGGGAAAATATAAAAAAGTTGAAAAGGTTAGTGTTGATGAAGTGTTAGACAGTGTCAAAAAATTGTGTAACACCCTCAGGGCCTGAACTCCAAATAGACGGCGTGTGACTGTAATTGACCCAATCAAAGAAAAAAATGTTTCATTTCTACGTGTGCAAATGTAAACAAAGACACGTGGTTATAATTTCAATAAGATGGATTAAAATTTTAGAGTCTAAACATTCTATTTGGATATGAAAAGCAAACGATTACAATAAATTAACAAAAAGACAACACATATTACTATAAGTCGTTCCTTTTAAATGGATATATATTCCATATCGCTTTGTGTGCTTAAGCGGAACCAAATCACTGAAACCCATTTAATCTATGTGTATTCCTACTAATATATGTACAAGGTTTTTTCTTCGGAAAAGGCCGAATTATGTTCCCATTGTATTGTTAATCTCTACCCAGAGTTACCGTTCTTTACACGATGATTGGCATTTCGGTATCACACCTGTTATTGTCCAATCAAAATGTAATTTTATATATATGAAAGATTTTTTTTTTCATGAGTGATTTTCCTCATTTCCTCTACTTCTTTTCTCGTAAGTTTGGTACCCCTGATTAGGAAATTTTGTGTAATTTGTGGAAATAGTCAATTGTTTACAAGGAACTATTTTATGTTGGTAGCTGAGGCTACTTCCTGATATGCACTCAGGCTGTTTACACACATGTAAAAAACGCGTGGGATTTGAGGGGGTATATTATGAAGAAAAAAATGCCGTGTTCTTTTTCTGGTGTTGGGAGATGAGACAGGTAATGTAGAACATTTTCGACTGCGTTATTTGTCATTTATTTTGCAAACTGATTTCAACCCCCCACCTTCTATAGTACTATATAGATAGTGAAAGAAATTAATTATCGGTGTGATTCCTAGAATTCCAATTTCACGCAAGCGCACTTAAGGTTTAACCCACCATGCGCGCGCAGCGCTACCTATGCCCTTTTATAAAAATCTTGTTTTAATTATTATTATTTTGATTATAAAAATGCAATGAAGAAATACATTCTTCTTAAGTGTAAAAAAACCAAAAGCATGTATAGTGGCTCCTTTCCTGGCTAAACGGCAAATACAGCAAATCTCGAACCCGACCAGATATAAGCGATAAACTTACGTCGGCATCGGTAACTTCTCGCCATTGCGAATATTGTTATGTTTATTGCGAGACTATTCCAGAAAGGAGGTGAGCTCAAAGATTTTTTTATAATGAATGCACATTCTTGTATGTTTCTGGTAAACTGATTGCTCTGAAGTCTTACGTAAGTACAATATGTGGACATAACTTTGCATGAAATATTTCAAATTTTCATCACACATATGTTTCTTGAAATTCGTCCTGAAGTCTCAATGTACGAAATGATTTTTTGTTTTGTTATTATTATTATTTTCCTCAGCTGCCAAAATTCTCAAGCCTGTGTCTATAGTCTCAATTTTAGATTAAGTTTTCGATTGAGAGTTATATTATATTCTGAGAACAAAATGAATTTTTATTTTTTTTATATTATGGTTGTAACCCCCCCCCCCCCCCCCCCCCCCCAAAAAAATCATCAGAAATTAGCCTTGGACCAGTATTAGGAAATAATCTATTATGCCTTTAACTGCAATATTTTCTTTTGTAATTGTCCAGTCAGACACTGAAAAGGTGTGTTGAGAATGAATATCAAAAATAAGATTTTCTTTCCTTACTGAAGTATATATAGTGTTTTGTCATTGTAGTTTAAATCTAAATTTCTCACCAAAAATTAATGAAAAAATTATTACATGAATACTTTTAACTTTAAAGTTCCTTTTACACTATTCATAAACTTTTCCGACAACCAGAAAAAAAAATCTGAGACGTGTGTAATGTTTCTATTAACAATAAAATAACTTGACGATGGCAAGAATTTGACCTAAGCAAGGTGCTTATTTCATATGTATCAGTGAAGGTTCTTTATTGGGCCACATCCTACGTCATGACAAGGAACGTCTGTTTTGAAAGTCATATCCATTAAACCCTTGACTTTCACAAATGCTGGGTTCTTGGTTAAAGGACAGTTACTATGTTAAACTTCTCATGTTTGATACTGTGCTGGGATTGAACTTGAATATCCCGTACTTGCAAGGTGACAAGATAATAACAGTAAAATAGTACTAATAAAGCTAATGTAAGGTTGTGATACAATGAGATAGAAACAGTCTTAATAAGACGATCAAACTTAATTATAAGTATTTAACTGTCACAAGCAGTTTGCATTCTTGTTTCTAAGTTCTATCAACACCTTGTGGGAAGAGTAAAAATAGTATACCTATTAAATAAGTCTATTATAATCAATCCTGTTCTCCATTAGTAATAATTTTCTTTAAAATGCCTTGCATATTGCTACAAAAAAAAGTTACAACTGGTCAGAATTTCATTTGTATTTATGCATGTAATAATTTTTCAAACACAGATTTGTGCTATATTGCCATTAAAAAAGCATGATTTTGAGTGAAAAATCTGTACGCATGCAAGTTTGCAAAATCTGTACAGAATATCCATCATAAAATGATTTTATACATCTATAAAAGTATAATGCTGAGAAATATTTTTACAAATTCCATAATATGATTGTTGTGGAGACCTTTAAATATTTAAACAATTTCTAATTTTCTAATCAGATTAGAGAAAATTTGGGTGTTCATTTGGTGACACAATCAACAATTAATATTATTGTAGATTCTTCATCAAATTTTCCAGCACAATATTTGAAAACTAAGATTTTAATGAATATTTTCAAACTATATAAAAGCCTTCTTGATCAGAAATTGACATTTTTATTCTCTGACATGTAATTATATTTATTGTAAGGCATGTCTATTTAGCCTACAGTGACAAAATATTTTAAAGACTGCTATTGTTTTGGTTACTTTTACTTCCTCTGAAATAAAATCAGATTTAAAAAGCAAGGGCAACTATGGCTTGGTTTCTTCTCAAACAAAGCACATGTTGACCTATTTCTGACCACAGTGCAGAGAACCTTTGTCTGAGATCTGCCAAGCATGTCAAAGTCCAGCAGTAGGAAATTGACATTATGCAATCAAAACAATGGACTTGATTAGAGGAAATCAGCTTACACAGATCTTACCACTTTATCATTTCAGGAATTTGTACAGGCATGACACTGTGAATGGGGTTGACAAAGTTTGAAATTCTTGGTATAGTCTATACATATCACATGTATGCATATTAATAATTCCATCTTAAATTGCCCTAGGAGTGTTTGAATTAAGAAACAGCATCTGAACAGCTACACAAAGCCAGCAGTTGTTGAATGAAATTACATTAAGGTAATGGCTTTGATCTCAGTGTTTTAGGAAATTTTTTTTTTCAATACTATAGAAAATCATGGATATCAGGATGTTGAATTTCACTAGATGAATGAAATAAATAGGTTGAAACTTGACTTTTATTCTAAGTTAAAGTTTGGGTTGAAAATTTTAATTATTACTTGAATGTAGTTTGTTTATAGCCCACAGAAATGGCTTAAAATATCTATAAAAAATTACATAAATTATGTATTTCGTTGTGGTTTGAAGTTTGAGGGATAGGGGTACCCACAAAATCTAAGGATTCCACAGGCTATAAGAATAAGGCATTTGATCTATTATATGACTTATAATCACTGGTGTACATCAACTGATTACCATTTTGGTCAGAATTTATGAAATATATATTTACTGACAAATAGATTTTGTTTGACATATGAATGAACAATAGAATCAAGATAAATGTAAGTGTCTAAATTTGACAGACTCCCACAGCTTTGCAGGTTAAGGTTAATTTGACAGACTCCACAGCTTTGCAAGTTAAGGTTAATTTGACAGACTCCCACAGCTTTGCAGGTTAAGGTTAATTTGACAGACTCCACAGCTTTGCAAGTTAAGGTTAATTTGACAGACTCCACAGCTTTGCAAGTTAAAGTTAATTTGACAGACCCCCACAGCTTTGCAAGTTAAGGTTAATTTGACAGACCCCCACAGCTTTGCAAGTTAAGGTTAATTTGACAGACCCCCACAGCTTTGCAAGTTAAGGTTAATTTGACAGACTCCACAGCTTTGCAGGTTAAAGTTAACTTGACAGACTCCCACAGCTTTGCAAGTTAAGGTTAATTTGACAGACCCCTTAGTTTTGCAGATTGAATATTTGTGAAATAAGAAGTATAATTCATAAAAAAGAATAGGTGATACAAAGTTATAGAATTTTAAGCATTAAACGTGTGTAGCTTTTATACTGCTTATTTACTTTGGACTTTCAGTTTGTTTATGTCTGTAGTCTATCATACTAACACCTTCTCACCTTTTTTTTTAATGTTTGTAGTAAATCAAATAATTCAGATGTTTGTGTCATTGATGTTTTAAATGTATTCAGAGACATGGATGCAGCAAGGGCTTTACAACAAGACAGCAGTGTATTGAACACTGATCACGTAACAAAGGACACAACAGTGACCACCTCTTCAAATGGCAGCAAGTCCTGTTCCTCTTTAACCTATGTATCTCCGTCACAAATGAAAACTGAACAGAGCTCGAGTATTTCCTCATCTGATCCGATTCAGTCTGTTTTCCAACTCGGAAGAGACAGCATCACAGATAGGCCGCGTTCTCAAGGTAGAGGGGAGATTAAGTCGGTAGTTCGAGTGAAGGATCCCAGTCTAGATTTCTCACCCCTAATGGCAATACTCCAGCCTCACACTGACCTTAACAAGCCACCGTCTAACTGGTTAAGGAGACCACCTCCTCAGCAGCAGCCATCTAGACAGTTCTTTTGGCCAAAACGGGTTTCAAGGTGAGATACTGATGTTGAACAATTACTATCAGAGATCAGAATTGTGAGCCAGAGTATGTCTACAAAATTCCTTGTACTGAGAATATGTTAGAATATTTAGTGACTTTAAGTTTAACAATGAATTCAGCCACTATTACATTTGCATCATATTTATGCATTCTTTATTCTTCTTACCAAAGTTTGACTGGATTAATTTTCCTTGTTATAGAGGTATAGCAGTTCATGGATTGATGTCTGCATATATGTATATGTAATTAGAACTTGTTGATCTTTTACAGTTTTACGATGGCAAATGATGCTTTAGATCTGACAGGAGAGGTTGATGTGATATCACAAGCTAAGGTAATCATAATCTCATTTAATTGTACATAATGCTATTTACAGATTTCTTGATTAGTGCTATTATGAAATTATTATCAGAACTTACATCAAATCCATACTGTAGTTCAGTTTGTTATATTGAAAATATTTTATCATCTCTTTAAAACGTTATTTTTTTTTTTCAGAACATTAAAAAGCTGTTGAAGATGCCGTTTTCATCTAAATCCCAGATTAGTATGATGGTACACAAGGTTGACAATTCCCTTCTCATTGATGACTTCGATATTCATAAAAATTTGCTGAGGAAGCAAAATGTAAGTCAAATAAGCCATTTATTGCAGCCGGTCCTATTTCTTAACAGTTCATTCTGATTCGCACAGAAACAGTTCCCGCTAGAGAGCAGATTAATGATATTAATACTTTATATCAAGATTAGTGCATTCACTATTCTTCCCCAGGGCCTTCCAGTTAATACATACGGTGTCTCAAATCATCACTTAAAAACAGAGTCTCACAAGCATGAACACAAGAATACATAACAAACTTCGTAATAAAAAATTACAAAATTTGATATTCCAGATTATGTTAAAAGACATAAATGTATTTAATTTATATGTGAGAGGGAAAGGGAGAAAAGCATGCTTTGATTGTGGTACAACAGCTAATAATGTGTTTCTGTACTTTATTTTTGAAAATATGTTGCGACTGAGAAAGCATTATGTGTTGTGGTAGTTTGTTCCACTGCTTCACACCTGAGTATTGTAAAGAGGTCTTGAATAATAGTGTGTTAAACTTTGGTGATCGAAGATCATGATTTGATTCAGAATGCAGATGACAAGAAGCAAAAGATTGAAATTCAAATAACTCGCCAAGATAATCAGGAGCCAAACAGGGACATGTTTGTCAAGTAATCTATTGAATAATTCAGAAAATGCAGTTAAAATGTCATTTAGATCAAGCATTTGGAGGAGGTTGTTAAATTCTGCATTTGTAAGTCTTGTAGAAAGTTACTTTCATTAAACTTTTTAAAGTCACAGTGTTGAATTTCTGTATGATTTTCTTTTTGCTGTGTGCAGTTAGTTTTTTTAATGGCACAAATTGGGAACTCCTAGTCAGCAATAAAGTATTTTAATTTCACACATGTTGTCTGGTATATTAATATTAATGAGATAAATAAGTGTACTTGAGGCCCTAGTTAGTGTGGTTGGGGTGGTTATTATTTGTGAAAACCAAACTCTTTTAGAGCACATGTCCAAATTTTGGGGGGGGGGTGTCTTTGAGTAAGTCCACATTAAATTTATGAGGAATGATAATTTCTGTATCTTCATAGCAGGAGGCACAGTTAATCTCTCTAGCCAGGTCCTCTGTCCAGCAGGTGGCAGTTAATCTCTCTAGCCAGGTCCTCTGCCCAGCAGGTGGCAGTTTATCTCTCTAGCCAGGTCCTCTGCCCAGCAGGTGGCAGTTGACAGTTTGCTGAATAGTAATAAACTGGTTTGGAATATTTAATCTTAAACTCAAGCCACATTGTTTCAATATTACTGTTGGCATATTGCTATCGCTGTTGTATTTCATTTTGAAGCGTATTTGGAAAGTATGAAATATTTCTGCCAGATAGATATATTGGCAGATGACAAAAAACAGGTACGAGTACAAACCACTAAGCGTTTACTAAAAATTTTCCAAATTCAATCAAGGACAATTAGCAAACATTGTTACTGGTGACGAAACATGGGTTCACTATTTTGAATCAGTAAGATAAATTGGAAACAAAATATGGCTGATAAACACTGTAGAAGGCCTGTAGTTGCCAAAAGAACCACAAGCACAAAGGAGATTCTTTATTGCACATTCTTCTAATGTGATGGTATAGTCGTACAAATTCCAGTGGTGAAGGGCAAAAGTGGTACAGATTGGTATTACCAAGATGTTATATGAAAAATGCTCAAGGAATATTATCATAAACAATGCCCTATGTCAGGATTTAGGCATGTTCTTCTAATTCATTATAATGCTCCATCACATACATCTGAGCTTGTGAAGCAATTTTTGATGTCGGAGAAGGTTACTGTCTTGCCACACCCACCATACTCTCCAGATCTAGCCCCACGTGACTTTCTCCTTTTTCCAAAACTTAAAAAGTTCTTATCTGGTCGTCGTTACAAGTCCCGACAAGCCCTGGGTTCAACCATTAGTCAGTGCCTCGGAGGTCTACCTAAATCAGCGTACTGTGACGCATTTCAGAAATTGATTCATAGATTGAAATTATGTATTTCAAACTGCAGAGAATACTTTGAAGGGATGTAATGTCCATTTCACTGTTTGAGTCAAATGTTTTTGAGATATCATACAATACACATTATCAAACAACCCTCATATAACATTAAAAGACTGTCTTTGTAATAAATCTTTCATTCCTACAAATATATAAATGATCTTGTTAATGGAATAATGACGTTGCTTGTTCACTATTAATCTTTTGAGATGAATCTTATTCAATATGAAAGAATTTGCTAGTTTTAGATTTTTTTAATGTACTGAAGTAAATGTATATGAAGATTTTACATTTGTGTCATATTGAATTCATATTCTCAAATTAATCAGGAGGGTATATTGCTCTTGAATTGCTTGTGATCTATCTATTAGTCTCTGTCCAGAACGATTTTGACTTCATGAATGACTTCTCCCACAAGAATTAAAAATAATAGACAGTTTTACCGGCCCAGAGTTTGTCTTGATAAATTTGTTAAGAAAATAAACAAATGTACAAATCTTGAGATTGATAGAGCTTTTATTTAACAGTTATGTGCCCAATTAAAGTAATTAGGTTTCTTTTTTTCCATTGTTTCAATGAATTCTTAATAGATGTGATCCAATCTCACCATTTGGCCTGAATTAGTGTCAATTCCTAAAACTTTAAAGAGACACTACAGCTCATGGTCCGAAATCGTAAAATGCCAATTTTCCCAGAGCTTTCACTAATTTTGTTGCATAGTTCAATGTATAAACTTTGCAAAAATAACATATTTTGGAAGTTGAAAATTCGTATTTAAATGCAAAAATGAACTGTTTTTGAAGGCCCTTTTTTAACAACATTGAGACTTCCTCTTTCGGTCTTCAGACGCATGCGCATGGAGGGTAAACAATCCAGTGAGAGTTGGCGTACAATGGCTAAACCCAGAATTTTGACAGATTATTTGAGAAAAGGGTTAAAATGGAACGAAATACAACACATACGCGTGCTAGAATTTATGTGGGGATATCACTATAACCCTCTAGCCACGATACACACACGCAGGGCTTTAAAAGTAAGTGCTATTTTTATCAAAACGTGGTGTGCTTTATAAAAAACATTTGGTTAAAGGGACATGAAAGGTTTTCTGTTATAGTAATGATTTATAATACATGTTTTAAAAAACACACAATTAAAATGTGCAAAATGAGCTGTAATGCCTCTTTAAATTTTGTTTCATTTCATACTAATTCTGTATCCTCCACTAATTTTTCTACAGAATTTCTTTTACTTTCAATTCATATTACGTGACTTTTAGAGTAACTAACCTATAGTCTTTTAGTTCATTTAAAGTGGTTTTATGAGAGTGAAATAAAATGCATTGGAATTCCAATTCTTATACCATTAATTTTAAATATTACCTCTTAATTTTTATTGCGAGTATTTATGCACGTAATTGAAACAAATGGGGGAGATAGGATCCTATTGTCTACAACCACACCTATTTATAAACCATCTTAGTAAATTTTCACCCTGATTTATTGCTGTGTGATATCGTTATGAAAAAATTTAATTCAGTTGATGAAGATGTACCAAAGTTAAATAGTTTCATAACATGAATTAAATAATCCCATGTGACATGGTATCAAAAGCTTTTCAAATTCTATGAGGAGAATCATACCTGGAATATTTATTACTTGAGTATAGTTCAGTGTAGTGCTTTCAGTGAATTTCTGCCTGGTATAATCCAGTTTGATCTTTATTTGTTAATTATATTAGAACCTGTTTTACTTGATTTGCTATACATCCCAATCCTGTTCTATAGACAGTATTCAATAAAGTTATTGGTCTTCAGTTTTTTAAAAAATTGTTTTGGATGGTCTTCTTTAGGTAAACAAATGATAACCCCCTGGTTTTGAGTACTAGATCGTTCTCCCTTTTCATATGAATAATATAATGATCTAATTGCTAAATGGCCTAAAAATCTTTCCAGAAAAATTAAAAAAACAAAACTCTGTTGTAAAACGATCACTTCCTGGAGTATTATTCATTAATTTCAATGTGTATGATGTTTGCTGTTTGTAAGTTACCTTCTGTATCTTTATATATCATCTTTTTATGATAGTTTTCTTGTATTATTTAATGCCTCATCTCTTTTCCAATCCCCCAATTCACCTTTTGTTTTTGTTTTTTATATTTGATACAAATTTTCACAATATTTATGTGTCTCTCCAATGTATCATCTTGATTTGTAGTAACTTTTCCATCTTCATTCTGAACTTATTTGTGCAATTTCTTTTTTCTAGATTACAGAAGACCAGTATTCTGTGGGCTTTTCACCCTCATCTATCCATTTTGCCTTTAATCAAATCATAGAATCTTTTAATTTATCTATTTGTATGCTTTTCAATTCTTTTTCTAGTTCTTCCAAACTACAATTAAATTCTCCTATGTTACATGTATCTTTCCTATCTATAAGATTCCTTTTAATTCCTCTAGTATTTTTATGGGTTTTTTTAATGTACAGTTGAATATGATGTAGACTGCCCTTGAATTTCCAAAAACAACCTATAGAAACAACTGATCATTAATTTGAAAATTGATTTCATGTCTGGAATAGACCGTACTTTTCAATATTATAAATTGGGTTCATGTTCTATTGTTTAGTGTGTAAAATTATGCTTTTTTAAAACATATTTTTGATTGTTAAGCAATGTTAATGAATTATCAGATTTTTGGAGTCCTTTACATTTTTTGAAATCTTGCATTTTTATAGTTATATTACCATTGAATGATCTGATCTATAGCTTAGATCTATAATACAGTCTTGGACACTACTAAGTAAAGAACTGTAAACTGAATTGAAATTTTGTGAGATTTTTCCTTCTTCAAGTATATCTCTATTTTTCAGGATGTAATTCTCTAAAAATATCCAAAATATGAGGGCGAGTCAACAAGTAACCAGCCTAACTTATTTCCGGCTGAGATCCACCTTTTCTTTTTTGATGTAATTGCCCTCTAGTGTGATGCACTTAGACCAACGGTGTTCAAGTGCTATCAGCCCAGATCTGAAAAAGTCAGGGTCCTTTCCATTGACCCACTCTTCAACTGCCATCATGACTTCTTTGTCAGACCAGAAGTGACATCCACAGATATCCTTTTTCAAGTTTGGGAATAAGAAGCTAGGTCAGGTGAATAGGCAGGATATGGTATTAATTCATACCCATTTTGCTTTAAGCATCCATTGCAATTTTGCAAGTGTGGACTCTTGTGTTGTCCTGTTTCAGCAAAACACCTTTAGAGAGTTTACCTCAGCGTTTTTCACGGATGGCGGTTCTCAGCTGGTCCAACAAGTTTGTACTTCTCTTGGGTAAAAAGTCCAACATAATGTCTTTTGCGTCCCAAAATACTGTGGCCATCACCTGCCAGCAGATGGTAACGTCTTGAACTTCTTTGGCCTCTGGGACGCCAACCCTTTCCACTGATGACTCTGAGCTCTATGTCAGTTGCTTTGTACAATTCTGTTTTCCCTATCAATGAATCAAGGTCTTTTTTTGTTGTTGGTAGATCATTTAACTGTTTCTTAATTGACTGTAGGTCTTCTGAACTTTGGAATATCTAAAAACTAGTCACTCATACTAAAAGTGTCTTGCCTCATTGACTTTTCACCCACCTTTTGCTGTTCTGGCGTTCTTAACAGTCTGAGTACTTTTCATGCCAGGTGTTTTCTGGAACTATTAGATGACTTGTCCAATTTAAGAGAGAAAAAATCTTATTTCCAAATTGAGTTTATCGGAGTTCACCTTTTTTCACAGATCACCAAAGTATTTTCATCCTGCTACCTGCTTGGCAGCCATATTTGAACCATAGCCAATTCTATATGAATTTTATCACTGCAGATCAATGCGATATTAATTTCACAGGTTTTGCATACAGTGAAAATAGGGAAAATTAAACTGCAGCAAAAATAAAACTGTACAATACTGTGGTTTTGTGTGATTTCAGGATGACTGGAAATGGCTGAGGGAATTCTATTTAGAATCAGTGAAAAAGGACATGCAGGTAAGTTTTGGAGAAATACTTGATTAAGCTGAAAATTTGGAGCATATTCAAAGTGAAGAAAACACTTCTTTGTTTCATTTTTAGATGAAATGTGTGCCAAAGAAAAAGAAGAGTAGAAACCATCTGCAGAATAAGAACATGTTGTCCAAATTTCTTTACAGGAGGTAGGGGATAGTAGATCTCTGTTTACAATAAAGCGCAGGGTCCAAGGAAATCACTTATACCCATCAATAATCCATGTTATTGTTAAATATGCAAAGTGTCCAACTTTGTGTGTGGTGATCTGATTCTAGAGCATGTCTCTCTGAAACTGATGATGTCAGAATACGTCAATGATCAATGCACTTTTTTGGGGGGTTTTTTTTTTGGGTGGAAAATGATTGACTGCATCACAAACAAAACTGTATACACAAAAAATAATTTCACTGTATGTTTGTGTTTTTGATAATTAGGAATACATTCATTATCTTATTAACATGTATTTAAAACTGCACAAGGGGGTATATAATAAATTTGTCATTAGTACAGTAACTTGATCTGAAGAGTTGGAACATGTCTCGTTGATAGGCCCGGATCATCGGATAAAACTTGCTTTTCATTTGCAATATGATTAGACTCTGGATGAAATTACTGTAGTAATAATATACATGTATCCATCATTCATTGTATCCATGGTTATCAGTGATCAGAAGGACAGCTCATTCCACACGTATATATTGATAGAGGATATACACTTTGAGAAACTAAATTTTAAACCATGTTGTATTGAGGTGACGAATTTAACATCAGTATCAATAGCAATATTTATAAAATCTTGACCATAGAAATGTTTTAAGATATGTTAGGATAGTTCTTTTAATTTGGAATTATTACTTCTACATGTCAGTTCAATTTGGTCAGTGAAGCAATGAATCCACAAATGTTCAGCATTTCAGTTGGTGACTGTACATTACATACTGCAATCATTTTTTTTTTATTGTCTGATGATTCAAATTCCTCCAACTAGTGAAACATTAAGTTGTTAATGCTTAAGACTGTTGGTGTAGTTTTCGTAAAACAGTTTGGTAATATATGTGTTTCTGATTCTCAGTGTACAGGAGGCTCTGAATTCAGGAGATTCACTGCCAGTGACAAGAGTAAATAGTGATGTCAGTGAGCAAGATGAATTTTCAGAGGTGAGTTCATGTATCTCGAGACAGTCAGAATCGCCATATACAGTTGAACTTTGGTATCTTGAACACCGATATCTTGAACATCGTGAATATATTGAAGTGATTTGGAAGTCCCAACCACTTATTTTTTAAGTATGTTACCCTCGGTACCTTGAATCCTCGGATATCTCAGTCTTTTTTCTCAGTCCCATCAAGTTCAAGATAATGAGGTATGACTGTATATATTTAAAACAACAACTAAAAACGTTTTTTGATTAGAAGTTTTTGTAATGCTTTGTAATATGTCTATGTCAGGTCTGCTTTGGGCAGCACAGAGAGGTTACCTGGACCTTTGAGAACATTCAGATGTTGATAGGGACAGATTTACCCATCTTCAACCATGGTGCCAATTACCCGTGCGTAAGTCTACGGTTAAGGTAAGAATTCTGTCACCTTTGAAACAAGAATATTTTCTTAACTGTATTTAGTATGTGTGTGCCTAAATGACCATGGATGCGTAAGCATGGAGTCATACAATGAAGTAAAGAATTTTTCTGATTGCTTGTCGCATACAAATCAAATGAAACATCTGTAACTCCTTTGGAAGCTACACAGGTTTTTCCTATTCCCAGGGACATGAACACGCCTATCAACGTACTGACAGGACTAGACTACTGGCTGGATAACTTAATGTGCAATGTTCCAGAGGTGGCCATGTGTTTCCATGTGGATGGCATCGTCCAGGTAACTAAATATTCACACTTCCAGTGCGTTTGCCTTTGATATCTTTACCGATTGCAATTATAGCCATTTCCTCATAAAGGTGATGTTGTTGTGAACAATGTGTGTATGAATTTTCATAAATATAGTATTTCTGTTTTATTGGCTGGAAATTCTGAAGAAATGAGTCTAGGATGTAAATGTGAAAAATAAATTTCATATTTGAAGATGGATGAGGGTATGAACTGCATAGCTTCACATTGGCATGCTTTTCATAAAATGCTAATGTGCAGTTCTTGCCCTCATTTTCAAACATGAAATTTATTTCTTAATAAATAATTTGGGGTGTTTTCAAGTAATATCGTAGATATGAAGTGTATGTCATTGAACAATATTTTGATGAGATTGTAAGTGTGGTAATCAGTGCCAGATGATTGCACTCTCCACAACTAACATAAACAGATACTCTGAGGATGATGATTAGGGATGGGGTAATTGACAAATGTAATTAGCTGCATTTAGGTACATTTTTATAAAGTAATTGGATGTAGTTGTTATTGATTTTGCTTTAAAGTAGTTCCACCTTCCTGTGACATCATAAGGTGTTGCAAAATCAATTGTGTGTTTAGATTTATGCATGATATTACCATAAGTTTTGTTGGTAATCTTTTCCAGTGAATGATGTAAAAAATCTTGTTAAACATTAAATATTTCAAAAGTCTAAGTTATATATAAATAATCATTAATATGTATCAAAAATATTGAATCCAAGGGCAACAACTCTGTTTTTATTTAATCCTTTATCAAGTTCGTTATTCAATAGATTTTCTCTATTTTTTTTTTTACAGAAATTTGGAATAGTTTTGTAAAGAAACAGTATCATGAAATTATTATGAATACTATTATGTAGTTTCAACCAGTTTTTGTGAAATTTTGATAATGATGTTGAAAGAAAATTGCAAATTTCTGACTTTGATACATGAATTTGTATATGTATGTCTTGCATCTTAAAAAAGTTTGGTGATCTATATATTTTATTTTATAATTTATTAGTTTTAATTGTAATAAATTGAAATAATTACACATTTTAAACTTTTATTAGATAATAATGTGAGTATGGAGTTACCCTAAGTTACAAGTAATTTCATGTATTTTATTACATTCCAAATACGTCAAGTGTTTTTAATTACATTTGAAAATGATGAGATGAAGTTATCTGATAATAATAGTGTGAGACCGTTTCACTGTTTGTCATAGGGTGTTTATGCAATATTTAGATGTATACTTGATGTAGCATGACCACAGTGCCCAGGGCTATAAGTGAAGGTTTGATTTTGTTCAGGTGTGAAACCCTCTCATACCTGACAACAAAAAGACAGGTATAAAAAAAATACTTGAATAAGAATTTTGACATAACTATTTGTAATTGAAATGTATTGAATTACATTCTTCAAAGTAATTGAGAGTAATTACATTGGTTAATATTAATGTAATTATAATTGCAAATTGACAAATTTATCAATGTAATTGGAAGTATTACATTTCCGGTGTAATTGATATATTCCTAATGGTAATTCATCTGCCAAATTGTTCAATAACTACATCTATACATACAGTATTTACTTAAGATCGGTAAAAATTTATTTTTTTTCTGCCACAATTTTCACAATATATATTGTTTGCAATGTATCCAATTAAATATGGCTATTTTACAATTTGCAAACAGAGGTTTTAGTTTAAACTTATTCGTGAAGGTTATTTACATCAAATGCATGATACTAGATGTCATGACAAATTTCTAAAATGTCATTATTCTCTTGTAAAACTTAACCCGCAGTTTTGCATAATTTTCATGTATCACTTTCTTGTCATTTGTAGAAATATGAGCTGATTCAGACAGAGGATATTCCTAACCTTAAAGACTCGGAGTTTGACCCTCACATGGTGACCGACATTGCCTGCAACATCCTGTCCTTTCTGAAATCTAATGCTACGAAAGAGGGTCATACATACTGGTTATACAAAGGTCATTCATGCAGAACAAGTTTAAGTCTTCCTCTAATTTATTAGATACATATTTCTTGTACTTGCAACTAGTGGAGCAAAAATGTGCTACTAAATGTAAACAGTGGAGATTTTTGGAGTTTATGTCATTAGTTCATGAAACATATATATTACATGTGTAAGTTTTTATGCCCATGGAATTGAAAATTCAAAATCATGTACACTGAAGTTTACATGAGGTGATGTATACTGTGTTTTATAAGAGTGGACAGTATGAGATATGACATGTTTTGTAGGAGTGTACAGTATGAGATATGACATGTTTTGTAGGAGTGGACAGTATGAGATATGACATGTTTTGTAGGAGTGGATTATGAGATATATCATGTTTTATAAGAGTGGATTGTATGAGATATGATGTCTTTTGTAGGAGTGTACAGTATGAGATATGATGTGTTTTATAAGAGTGGATAGTTCGAGATATGATGTGTTTTGTAGAAGTGGATAGTGTGAGATACAACTTATTTTGACGGATTTTATAATATGAAATACAATATTTGTAGGGATGGATGATGATGTGGTAAAGTTGTATGACTTAACCTCACTTGCGGACAGTCAGGAGGACCAGTCAAATCCCTTCACTGTACCCCTTGGGAGGCTTTTGTACCGTGTGGCTTGCAACATGTGGAAAAATGGCAATAAAAGTAGGAAGAAAATTCAACTTCTGCTGGAAAACTGTTTGATGCTCCTAGATGAAGAAAAACATTCCCAGGTAAAGCATATTTCTTGGTAACTGGGAGGGGGGGTTAAACAGCTCATTTCCTGTATGTATGGTATGTCATGTTACAATGAAACTCTTCAACAATAGTCAACTGTCAGACTGAAGAAAATAGCTGATTTAGAAGGATGGCTAGTTTACTGAAAATGAACTGAAGAAGAGTTATGTCCCCTTTCCAAAGCTTATCATTGCTATTGATTTTCTGTTGATGATTATTCACTGTAAGACTTCTAATGCATGTGATTTAAAAAAGAAATTCATCCAGGAATATTTATTACAAATTTAATATTCAAAAACTTCAAGAATCTTAGCATCAAAGGATTTAACTAAGTACTTAAGATAACTCCATACTCGCATTATTATCTGATAAAAGTATAGAAAGTTTATTTAATTCTATTTATTAAAGTTGAAACTGATAAATTATCAGATAAACAGATAGGTTATCGCACTATAAGATGCGAGACATAAATAGATTAACAGAATCGTATATCATCATCAGAAAATTGCAATTTTCTTTAAACAGCATTATCAAAATGTCACAAAAATGGGTTATAAATATATGATAGTATTCTTTTACAATTTCATCAAACTTCTTCTTTACCAAAATACACAAAACGTCTGTGGAAAAAGAAAGGAAATCAATCATTGATAACAGAGTTAGTGCCCTTAGATTCAGTATTTTGAAACTTAACTTAGACTTTTGAAATATTTTGTGTTTAACAAGATTTTTACAATAACTAGTGGAAAAGACTCCAGCAAAATTCATGTTCCTGCCATCCATAAATCGGAATAAATCGGTGATTTTGCAAAATCTTAATGACATCATCTGAGGGTGAAATTACTATAATTTGCATGAGAAAAAAAATACCAACCAATCGTCTTCTAATACTGGAATGTGCTCAAAAACCGTACTTTTGAAGTGATACAAGGTGAGCAGCTTCAGGCTGAAGTAAGGGAGGGATAAGTGCATGTAATTGATCAATGACTGCTACATTACTCTGTGATAAACTCCAGCATATATAAAGCAGTCAGAAAAAAAAAATATTTGCAGTGATTTTTATACACCCAAATTAGGTTTTTCCCAGTCAATGTTGCTCCCCCCCCCCCCCCCCCCCCCCCCCCCCCCCCCCCCACAATTTACATTGTTATTTTTGTTGAATTTTTCATATACAGCATACTTCAATGTGCATTTGTCACTTAAACAAAGACCAATGACATGATAATTTAGAGAAAATAACTGACAACTTTATAGTGTTAAGAAAGAGAAAGTTATTTATTTAGAATTGGACTGTGTTATTTTGATTGCAAATAAATTGAATAGATGGCCTTATTGTAAGTTAAACATCAATGAAATTTAATTACAATGTTATTGATTTTTCATAATTTGATAAAAATGTTGATGATTTTTCATAATTTTGATAAAAACATTGATTTTTGGCAATTTGATAAAAATGCAGATGATTTTTCACAATTTGATAAAAATGCAGATGATTTTTCACAATTTGATAAAAATGCAGATGATTTTTCACAATTTGATAAAAACATTGATTTTTCGCAATTTGATAAAAATGTCGATGATTTTTCGCAATTTGATAAAAATGCACAAGTACCTGAGATGCCTCTCTTGCAAAATCAAATTTCCCACATTTTCTTTTTGGTCACAAATTTGTATAGATTTAAGTCCTTAAGTAGATGATGGTCTCTCGCTCTTTTTTTTCTTTTTTTTTCTCACAAATTGGCACTTTACAGTGATTTCTCTAAATTTTAAAGTACTCACTAAATGCATGGGTCCTGTAGTCCTTTTATACTGACGTTTATAATTACAGCTCTTACCTTTGATTTGATGTTCAACAAAGTAATTTACTACTGATTGAAGTCATAATGATGTTTTTGATCAGGTTCATTACCTTTAACGACTGAAATCTTTGATGCGTCTTGATCTATTTTTAGATGTGTACATCTGCGCACTACCTCCTCGCAGATGTGGTGGTGCCGGACGCCTTTATTGAGGATGATGGGACAGATTCAGCTGACAAGGAT
Source organism: Ostrea denselamellosa (assembly GCA_024699665.1). NCBI lineage: Eukaryota > Metazoa > Mollusca > Bivalvia > Ostreida > Ostreidae > Ostrea > Ostrea denselamellosa. Next base: position 6,603,607 of record JAMZEH010000043.1, on the reverse strand, counting down.
TCAGACGGAGAGGAAACTCATACTCACTCTAAAGAGGTCAGTTAAAACCAAAAAGAATAAAACAACTAATGCCATGGAAAAATCACACTTGTTCAGAATAGGTCAGTTAAAATAACTAACACCATGTGAAACTAACAGTCACACAAATAGGTCTAATAAAACAACTATGGCCATTTAACAACCGATGTTGGTACAGAACATAGCAGAATACTGGCATTTGACAAGAGCCCTTGTCACACCACACACACACATACAAACACACACACACAATACACACACACACACACACACACACACACACACACACATCTTTCCCTCTCTTTGGCATTTCATGATTAAAAATTGGATACAACTTATGCTTGGGTGCTGCCATTTGTACTTGCCCAAGCTTCCCATTCCAGACATTAGAAAAGTGAGGGAATAAAAATAAAAAGAGGAGAGCTTGGTCATAACTCGTGTATCCTAACAAGTTCCTATCAGCTCTTGCAGTCCTTAGATGGTGTAATAGGTGTTCATTTTGAAGAATTTTATGACATGTCAAATTAACGAATGTCTCTGATATCAATGGTTTTATTCCTCTATAGTTTGATAACTTGGATATGTCAAATTAACGAATGTCTCTGATATCAATGGGTTCTTTCCTTTATAGTCAGATAGTTCAGACCTGGAAGATGAACAGTTTACATCTGTGACAGTGAAGACATTGTGTAAACAGAATGGCTACAGGAAGCAGTTCGAGACCAAGAACAAACCTATGATGGGTGATGTCACACAAAGATGTATGGATGCTGTTAAACACTCTGCACAGGTAAAACCAGCAATGTGGTACTCCAGAAAGCATTGTAGAAAGCTATGATTTTGTTCCTAACATTTTCTAAGGACAATTTGTTTTTACTTCTTTCTAAATTCACATCTTTCATTTTCATATTACGAATTATTCTACCTATATTTCTGTTAGAATTCCCAGCTGTTAAAATAGATATACTATATTTATCAAGATTCATATGCACATTGTTCACAACTGCAACACATTCATGAGGAATTGGCCGTCATTAAAATGTATAAAGATATCAAATTAAAACATTGGAAATGTAAATATTTTAATGTCAGTTGTAGTATCTGTGTTAGCATTCATGCATTGGTGCATTTAAAATTTTAGGGGTTGCTATGCCTTGATAAGGACTTCACCAAACAGGTTTGGAAAGAGAAGAGCAAGGTGGAGGAACAGCTCACCTGTAACAAAAACACAGCGATCCCTCTGAATTACGAACCTCTGCAGAAATCAGCCCCACCTCCCAACGACATGGAACCGCTTCTTCACGACAAGGACCAATCAGTGGTGGAGGCTGAGACTTCAGTCATGTGGCACCGCACCTTGAAGGTTCTCCTTCTGAAGAAAGCCGCTGTAGCTCTTTATACACTAGCAAGGGGTGTGGCTGCAGAGAATCAGGCTGGAAATTGTCTCCGTCTCCTGAAGATTTCACTTCAGTGTTTTAGTTAGTATTAGCAAATAGAAAGGAACCTCTGTACTGCAAGTGTCCACTGTAGATATCTATAGTGTGCTTTGTTTGGTTACAAGAGAGTCAAAAGACATTTGTGTTGATTGGATTCATTTTTCTAGCATTAAATTCATACACATGTGCATATATAATTTGCACTATATTTGTAGTGTTACTCTTTTCCACACTCTCTCATTTCGTCTCATTCCGTCATTCTGTTAATTTTAGATTCTGCTCATCATCTCTACTATGGATGCACATATTCAACTGAATTTGTTTTATAGATGCATTACAAATTCCTGTCCTTTAAAAAGGACTGCAATATGTGACTTATTTTCTAACAGAAACTTGATATTCTAGGTTGAAATAAACATTTCTTTAAAACCTTTTTTACAAACCATACGGCGAATTTGATAAACATATATATGTGCATGCACAAGCTGATTTTCCCCCAGTGTATCCTGATATGTGTTACCCTGTTAAGTCCCATGCTATAATAAAGGTCATGTCATCAAGCTGAAGTTTTACTCATATCAGCTGCAATTGGAAAATCTCTCGCCCTTTTCTGTCAAGTTGATGAAAAAAGCATTTTTTTTCTGTCCCATTTTATGAAAAAAACTGAGGAATATCCCAATACTTAGCATCCATTTTAACCTCCCTTATACATTTTCTGCGTGGACTTGGGGTCCACATAATGACCCTATCCGGGTTACGTTTCTTATTTGGTTCTGATTGAATAAATTTTTTAAGAGTGGTGCCTCTTGGAGTAGAAAATTAAAAACTGTTTATAGTTTCCGTTCATTATCGTAGTCACGCGTGAACATTCAGGATATATATGTAGATGCATCGTTAGAATACATGGTCCAGCTACAATGTGGTCTTGGTTAGATAATTTTTGGTAAGAGTATTCCAAAGGTTTTTGAATATTTCAGTTTCTGTTCGTTATCTCAGTCACACATGGACATTTTGAATTGACATTTCGGCTAAAAGTATGTTCTGAATATGTGCAGGGCAAGTTCATATTTGATTCCAGTTGAATAGTTTTTGGAAGAGATGAGCTACTTGAACTTAGAAAATTTTCAAACAAAAAGTTTCCATGTTATCTCGGTCATACCTGGACATTTAGGATAAAGTAACATCTGTTGTGTATTTATGTGGGTCCGGTTAAATTGATTGATTGTATATTGTTTTATGTCCGGCTTGAGAATTTTTCACTCATATGGAAACGTCACCATTACCGGTGAAGGGCTGCAAAATTTTGGCCTGTGCTCGGCACTTACGGCCTTTGAGCAGGGAGGGATATTTATCATGCCACACCTGCTGTGACACAGGGCCTCAGTTTTTGCGGTCTCATCTGAAGGACCGCCCCATTTAGTCACCTTGTACAACAAGCTAGGGGTACTGAGGATCTATTCTAACCCGGATCCCCATGGGGTTTGGTCCAGTTAGATTAGATAACTTATGGCAGAGTTATCGTTCTTAGGTGGGGTCATTCATATAGCTCCAATACATCAAGTTTCATTATTAGAACAGAAAACTACTTATGTTTTAAGTTTTGTAGTTGTGCATTTAAAAGTACCCAAAATATGTTTACAGAAACTTTTTCAGTTTTGATTTGTGTTAGACTAACAGTTTTTTTTTTTGCAGATGCCATGAAAATTCTCCTGCCCAAGAAAGCCACAGAACACAGTGAACTTCTAAGTGGCATGCTGGGACTAGCAGGAGATGTTCTACTCCTTTGTATTCACCACAACTTGAGCCGCGAGTCTGTGATGGAAGAAATGTCAAACTACACAGATGATGAGATCTGTCTGTCTGAAAGTGTGTCCAGGGAGTTGGAGAGTTTTGGTGGGTCAGGCGAATAATTTAACCTAAGTCTGTCTAAAGGCAACATCAATCTTTGTCATGCATGTAGAAGAAAAAGAAGTAAGACAATATATGGTGTCATTGGTCAGAATAACCCAAGACAAGCGGAAAATAAATAATTTATTTATAATTGTTTTTAGATAAATATATCGATGAATATTACTAACTTCCCGTAGGTCTAATGAAAGTTCACAAAAACTGTGTTTTATGTTAGTTTACCACCGAGCTGAATTCACACACAAAATAAGGTGTCAGACATCCAATCCAATCCCCAGTCGTTAATGTCCAATGGAATTCCGTGGAGTGCGTCTTACTACAAATTTTACAGTCTATATTGAAGCTTTCAGATATCGTTTGTTTTCTGGAAAAATATACAGTGGAGATAAACAGATATTATGTTGTATGTCTGTTGTAATCAGAAGCAGTGCATGTTGGGAAAGAAATATCTAAGCCTAGCTTCTTCCGAAGTACATCTATATTAAAAGAACTCGCTGTATTTAGGACTGAAAGGACTTATTATAACACATAAAATAGAGAACACAGTTTCTGTGTTTTACCTAGGCTTGGTTGTGATTCCTAGATTATGTTCAACACTTTGTTTGAAATGAAAGAAACTTGGGAAGTTTACAAATTTATTATTACATTTAGAGTAGTTGATAACAAGTGTTAAGTTTTCCAAGAAAGTAACTAACTATCACAAGACATGGAAGTTTACCCAAAATGAATAACCAGTACTGAGAAAAATGAATTATCTTCTGAAAAATAAATGCCTATGACAGAAATGGAAATCTCAAAGTAATGTAGGGCAAGCCTAATTATAAACACTGGGAAAGCTGAATATAAAAATGCTAACTTTAAAAAATACAAAGATATTAAAGGATATCTAATGCTATTCTGAACCAACATAAATATTGACTCTAATAAGGTATCTTCACCATATTATGGAAAAATCAATTTCTTAACACTACAGTCTATTTATTTACTGCATGGTTAAAAGCCCAACTGTAAAGTGAATAAAGAGAAATGAACATAGAGTTCTTAGAGCTTCGGGAACTGGAGTTCTCCATTAACTGTAGCAGAGCGAATGTCTGTCGGAGTAGGGCTGACTATAACCAGTGAGATACTAAAGGTAAACGCTTAATTCAATAAGCCAAGATTATGCCTCTTGGCCAATGAAATTGCAGAAAATAAATTACGTTCAAGTAGACTGGCAAAATGGCTGGTATAATGAATTGCATAGAACAGTGAAAGGTAAACATGGGAATCGTCGAAATATTGACTTTGATCCCAGATGTTTTCAAAATAAATAGTAAGTATTTTAGACATAAAAGACATGTATATACAATAACTACATATCAAGACTATTTATGTTCCTCTCTTTGAAAATAAATAAAATTCTGTCTGATTACAGAAATATCAGCTGTTCTTAAAATGTGCCGTCTTTGTGATTTGAGCCTGATTTTTTACTCCTTTTGAAAAGGTTTATTTTATTGTGATGTAATAATGATAACTGTCATATTATTTTGAGATTGTTGGTGACTGTCACTGATCCTAAGATATGACATTATAAATGTTTAATTTTTCATGGATTATTGGAAAGATGCACATTTTTGTGTCATTTTCTTTTCCTTAAGGATAGAGTGATATTAACAAAATTTGTATTTTTGCTACATAGTACATCATTGATAGAAATATTATTTTTGCTTACAAAATTGATTTATGTTTTTGACATTAGAAATGCTTAAATTGATGTTTCTGGTTAAAAGAAAAAACCACTGTCATACTACGATTTATGTTTGAAAAAATAATATATTTCAAATCAAGGATTTCACTTAATTTTTTTTTTTATTTGAGGGACTAAATTAATACTCAATTAAATTAATTAAATTAATGCTAAATTAATAATCAATCCATACCTAGTCCTTTTGCTGTGGAGTAAGTTTCTTGTAAGAACAGATTGTGAATAAGAGTTGTCTTTCTTTGAATGTAATTTCTGTGGTTTTTGCACTGTTTCAGAATATGAATGGGTATTTGAGCCGAAGATTGGGGATATTGATGGCTGTTTGAACCAGTGTTGTCAGTGCTACAAAGAAGGACTTGGAGTGTTTAAATCATCCAGGAACAACGGCAAAGACAGTTTGGTGACTTCCCTAAAGAAACGCTTTGCCAACATTAAGAACGAGCTGGGTGTGTGGTACATGAATCAAGCCCAGGCCTGCTTACAGTCAGAAGGTATGTGAAGCATCAAGATACATTTGACCTTTATTATTTATATTTTGAAATCTCGGACATCAGTAAGTTTTTTCTTGGCCCCCGTTGAGTTTGAGATAATGAGGTTTGGCTGTGTTAGAATTTAACAGTGAGAAAGTGTATGGTTTGATAAATAATACCATCAACTCCAAGGTGAATTTTTACCATGAACTTTTTACCATTCCATAGAAAGGTTACTCTTGTAAAAGCGAATTTGTTGGCTTTTATAAAGAGAATACTGAAAGTCTGAAAGCCATTCCCATGGGTACCGCTGTATTCCCGCAGGTGGTAATTTTCATATTTACCTCTCTTCTGACACAATTGTGGACTGATGAATATGTGAATTTGTTGTTTTTTTTTAAATGTCAACCCCCCACCCCCTCCCCCACCACTTTATATTTGAACAATTTATTGTGTAATAAGAACAACAACTCTGTATTAAAATATTTTCACTTTCAAGATAACCCGATGTGTGTTGGTGAGCTGTATTCACTCAGGATGATTAAATAGGAGATTTAGTAGATTTTGTCATTCAAATGAAATATACCTATCCAAGTAACTCTGATCAAACTGTCATGTGGTATCAGGATGGTGTAATTTGCCAGATCTACCTGTGTGGTGTTGTATTGGGATGTGTAAGGACAAGGGATGTTATTGGCCAAAATCGGCGTGCTTCAAAAACAGACCATATCTTGTAGGTAGGAAGGTGACAATTTTCTCGTTTCAGCGATATATAACATTTACCACTTATTGTTTGGTGATTTTGCAAAAATGACGTCTAAATATTGCACTCTGAACCATGACGCTGTCCGACGACAGTGATTTTTTTTCTATTGATGTTATGAACGTCAGAGGATATTCAGTCCCCCTGATTCTCATCAAAATCTTTTTAAATACTCTCTCTCTCTCTCTTATGTTGCTAGTGAGACACACAGAATGGCTTATAATAATAATAATAATAATAATGTGCGGCATTTATATAGCGTATTATATAATTTCATAATTACTCTAAGCGCTTTATATCACATATACACCTTAAAGATAGCTTCTAAATGCAACACTGTTTTTGAATCAACTCCTTCAAGACCATTGATATATCATTGCATATACTACTCCAGTTACATGACTGATGAAAAAACAAAAGGACATGATTTAGGAACGTCGTGGCAATTTATTCTTCGAATGGATTTCCTGTGACAGATCTCCTTTCATCTGTATTTAATCGTTTTTTGCATGTGCAGCATTTGTACTTTTGATTCCATGCTAAAGACATGCATCTGCAATATTAATAGAAAAGATTTGAGAAATGTTACATGCGTTCTATGAACGGACTAGTTATATATATATATATATATATATATATATATATATATATATATTGTATATAATATATATTATACATTATTTATGAAATAAACTATGAGAGAGAGAGAATCTGAAAAAGAGGAAGTCTCTTCTGACAACCGTGCTTGAATGTACAATATGTATACGTTACACTTGCGGCAACAACAACAACAAAAAAAAAAATAATAATAAAATAAAAATCGACATGGCACCTCGAATACTGTAGTAAGTAAGTTAATGAATATTCATTTTGGTGTATCCTGAGTCCGCCCTTCTACACAAAAATAAATATTCAATAACTAATACATTATACCTTTGTTTTTTTAATTTTTGATCTAAAACGTTGTACCAACATATCTAAATTTTCCAACTGTCGTAATAATATGGAACATGCATCATGTACATAAACGTGTTTTAATTCGTGCACACACATGTCAGTATTATTAACAATTTGCATATGTGTGTGATATTTTATATGCATGCATTAAAAATAATTCAATTAATCAATGGAACGAAATAAATTACATACAACCCAAAGTTATTAATGGTAGTGCCGATAAGTATGACATGGAGAGAGAAAAAAGTTTATTATCTTTGTCGGTCACTCTGTGGTGACATTTGTAATGTACGTGTGAAAACTATACTTATACCCCCTTTCCACACACACACACACACACACACACACACACACACACACACACACAGAGAAAGAATAATAGCAATAATATTAATAATGTAAATATCTTGCCTACATTATATTTCTTTACAATGCATATGTCAATCTTTGCATATGATAGAAATATTTCGTCTCCAAGGAAATATATGTAACACTCAGATTCACACTGGAAAACTGTCGATTTCCACGTTCATAATTTTTCAAAATTCATATTGTTTGCAGCCGACAACCGACACTAAATTCATATTGAAAGAAGTTTATTAACAGATAATGAAACATGCAAAGTATAAATCTGGTTGTTGCATGCGAAAGTGTTTGTTTTTAACAAAGTATATTCAGATTTCACTTCTAATCAACAAATTCTGCTAAACAACCCAACACGACATCACAATAGAATATTATGCCATTGTTATGCAAGTGGGATAAGGATTACCTCCTAGATATGCAAATGAAATCAATAATTTGGCTGAATATGAAAGTTGAAAAAAAATATTTAAATCTCGGCGGTAAATGGCCAATAACGTCCCTACTTCTTTACCAGATCTACCTGTGTGGTGTTGTATTGGGATGTGTAATTTACCTGATCTACCTGTGTGGTGTGGTATTGGGATGTGTAATTTACCTGATCTACCTGTGTCATATGGTACAGGAATGTGTAATTTACCTGATCTACCTGTGTGGTGTTTTATTGGGATGAGTAATTTACCTGATCTACCTGTGTGGTGTTGTATTGGGATATGTAATTTACCTGATCTACCTGTGTGGTATGGCATCAGGATAGTGTGATTTACCTGTGTCTGGGTGTTTATTGGACAATGAGAAGCATGTTTTGATGGTAATGAATCAGGAAGTTGGATTTCAAATTGGCATATTCTTTACACAAACATGAGTGACAACAATCATGGTTACAACATCAATCCGGCATTTGGACATTCCGGATTTTTGGGATGGCTGACAGCATCCAAGATATACAATAGGTACATCAAATTATATTTTTAAAGTTATATAGCTGAATTTATAGCAAGTATTATAAAATTTTAGGGGGTATAGTATTCAATAGACTTCGTGATGCATAATTCCAAAAATCTTTCACTTTAGTCAGTTAATGAGGCACTACAGCTCATTTTGCACATTTTAATTGAGTGGGTTTTTTTTAAACACATATCGATAAAATAATAGAAATCATAACAGTACTGACAATTTTGAACATTAGGAATGCATTAATTTGTTCTCAACTGTGCTTTAAAGATCATCCAGAATTCAATGGTTTCTTCATTCTGACTTGGACATTTTACATCATGTGATTCAGTGTGACAACACACGTGTTGTGTAAAAACTTATTTAAATACCCCTTAAAGGGTCCACACTCGCTTCCTGAGTATGACATTATTTCCTGCTTCTTGTGATTAAGTAATTATAAATCATTATTATAACAGACAACCTTTCATGTCCCAATCAACCAAATAATGTTTTTTTTAAAAAGCACACCACATGTTTTGATAAAAATAGCACTTACTTTTAAAGCCCTGCATGTTTGTCTCCTAGCTAGAGGGTCATAGTGATATCCCCACGTAAATTGTAGTTTGTGTATGAGTTGTATCTTGTTCTATCTTAACCCTTTTCTTGCACGATCTGTCAAAATTCTGGGTTAGCCATTGTACTCTTCCTCTCACTGGATTGTTTACCGTCCGTACTCATGCATCCGAAGACTGAAACGGGAAGTCTCAGTGTTGTTAAAAAAGGACCTTCAAAATGTTTAAATGAAAATTTTCAACTTTTGAAATGTGTTATTTTTTCAAAGTTTATACATTAAACTGTGCAACAAAATTAGTAAAAGCTCTGAGAAAATTGTCATTTTACGATTTTTGAGCAAAATGAGCTGTAGTGTCTCTTTAAGTAATTTTTGTATGTAATTCAATGTTGGAGAATATATTTAGTTTATCTTTAAATTACTTTTTGTTGAATTTTGTTGTTGATTTTAATAAATTACAAATGTAATACCTCTCAAAATGTATTTTTTGAGTTTTGTCCAAGTTAATGAAAAATAAAATACACTTGATTTTGTATAAATATATGGTATATGTACAAAGATTAATTGGAAATTTTCTTTGAAAAGAAAAACATTTATTTTCACCACAAAATGTTGTGAATTTAGAGCTTTGGAAAAAGGTAATTGTACACAAAATCCTTGAAAAGAATTTTAAAAAGTTGGGGTGTATGTTGATAACAACTCTCTGTGGGTCCCAATTTAATTAGCACCACATGGAATAAATATCAGCAAGATGTTATGAATGCATGGATTGACAGCTTAGGAAGGGCCTGATTAGCAATGTCTGTTTAGGAAAGTCAAAATCCCAAGAGAGGTCAATTTTAAAGTATATGATGTCAACATTTTGTATTCATTACAACAATAATGCTCTCAAGCTCTTAAGAGCTTATATAACCAGCTATATGATGGTAACAATGTACTAACTTGGAGGAACATAAATTGAAGTTTAACACGTACAAAAACTTGGGTGTGAACCTTTTAAAGATGAATGAACCACAGATTCTACTACTTAATAGTAAGCATACATAGAAGAGCTGTATAATCATAGAACACAAATGTTTGAAATTAAAACTGACCACTCCTTTTTTATCATAAGCTTCAAGCAGGTGGGATATTTTACCAAATGAAGCATAGGGTAGGAGAGAAGGAGGTAGAAAAAGTAGCATGGCATACTAAGATCCTCCGGTGCCTCCCAAAGGGGATAATTAAAGAACATCCCAGGTAAATTAGACAATACTCTAAAGGTTATACACAGTAGCAAAACCAATTCACAGATTCAAGTTAAAATCACATTTGAAAAGTGAACTGAAAGCTAAGAAAAGCATCACTAGAATTATTAGAAAAATTATGAGATAATGACGATCAGATGATTAAACATGATCAAACTTAATTCTTTAAATTATTAGAAGCACACCTAAAAGTAACATAACTTTCACCTTAAAACACTACAACTTTCACCATAAAACACTATAACTTTCACCATAAAACACTATAACTTTCACCAAAAAGCACTATAACTTTCACCAAAAAGCACTATAACTTTCACCATAAAACACTAACTTTCACCAAAAAGCACTATAACTTTCACCATAAAACACTATAACTTTCACTATAAAACACTATAACTTTCACCAAAAAGCACTATAACTTTCACCATAAAACACTCTAACTTTCACTATAAAACACTATAACTTTCACCAAAAAGCACTATAACTTTCACCATAAAACACTATAACTTTCACCTTAAAACACAATAACAGAAAGAAATAGCATCATAATAACAGTGAGAAGTAAATACCTCTAATTACTGAGTATATCACTGAATATGGTCACACCCAAATCAGTACAAACTATCACAGAGAGGGTCACAATAACAACACGCTGAAAAATACAATAAACAAAGTATATACTTAAAGACATGCGCTGTCCACAACTACAACTGATGCAAAAGGACTAGGAACATAAAGGGCAGTTTTTGGCCCCACCTTAAAAATAGAAATGGTAGTCACAAAGTTTCTCTTATTTTCATAGTCTGATATTTTTCAGAAAATCTGATACAAGCCATCATTTTGAGGCAAACGACTTAAAAATAGAGGAAAAATCATGGATTTCTGGAAGTAATTTATTAAAACTTCATGAAATGATTTTTGCTAGCTAGTAACATTTTATCTAAACTTCAGTATTGTTTATAGTAATTATATGTAGTTTATGTCATTTTGAGGGTAAATGTTTTGACTGAAACATTTAAATGCAAATTATATCATGATCAGAAAAAAAAAAAATGAAGAAATAAAGAAATGTATTTCCTGATGTTTTTCTTTGCATGTTAAATTCACTTGTACATTGTGTATTTTTTAAACCAACTTAAAAATCTACTGTTTGTTTGTAATACATGCAATTGTTTTTAATTACTTTCAATTAGTAAAATTGGAATGGGAAATACTTGTGTCAAAGATTCTGGATCTCTGTGTACGCAATATTTTCATCAATGCAAACTACATGACATTATTTAAAAGTTGAATATGCTGTAGATACAGATTTTTTTAATTAATGACTCGGGTCAAATAAGTTTTACGTCTATATTCCTTGAAAATATTGTGCCACCCTCACACAATAAAAACAGGGTTTATTTCCATTTAATGTTGTAAAGGCAGAATTTTTAGCGAAGATTTAATTTTGGCAGTAATTAGAGAGATTTTTGAGATCGCTAAAATTGTATATCACTCACAATTTCCTCTATAAAGGAGGTAATAGTTATTATTCCTGATATTCTAAAGTTGCTATAATTAGCCCACTCTATATATACTTACTTTCATAGCAAAGTTGCTAAGTTTGTGTCTCACTAAAAATTCCACTTACACGGTATGTAACTGGGAACCAGTTGATCAAAGTGGTGATTCCAAACCAGTAAATGAAATCTACAGAAGATAACAACATTGAAGCTAGCCAGCAATTTTCTTTTCTTTGAATTATCACAAAAATCTGCCAAAAAAATATACTACTACACTGTCATGACATAATGTAGCAGAATATGCTGTAATATACTACCACTAATCAAGAACGTAAAACTAAATCATGATCCAGACTTTGCACATGTGGCCAGTCATGTTGCTATAAAAATATAGAATTGAAAAAATTAGATAATTATGCAACTAAAGTCAAATAAAATGATGTAAGAATTCTTGGTGGTCACAAGTCTGGATGTCTATTTATACCAGCTGCATTATAGAAGTTACGCTACAACAAGAGCTGAAGTAAATGTAATAGACAAAGCACAAAATATCCATCCATTGAAAATAGCTGTTATTCTGAAGATTGGAAAAGAGGGCAAATCCACCTTGTTTAATTTAAGGAGGAATAACAGAGGAAATTCGGATGGAAACGGGAATATGTACATAAACATTTGGGAATTTATGAAATTTAGTTAAAAAAAAAAGAAAGTTTGATTTTAGTAGGAAGTTATCTGAGAAAATTTTACACTTATGTAGTAACTTTCAGATCACTAGTCTCGTACATTTAGCCATGAGATAACCAGGTAGCTTAAAATGAGAACAGACATGACTAATACTTATTTTGTGAGTTGTGTTTTGAAAGGAAATAATATTTACATGTTATTCTACTTTATAATAAAGAGGAAACTGTCGTCAGGATATTAAAATCAGAGAATTTGTATTTTGAAGTGTTAATAGAATCAGATTCAAAATTAAATGTTGTTCATCTGGATGAGATAACTTATTTAAATGTTCAGATTGTGTGAAATGTGTTTAATGAAATACCAATAAATGGCTATGTTGACAATTAAACCAATTCAATAAAACTAGTACGTCAGTTGCAGGAAACAAAGGATGGCCCATTCACTAACAACACTGTTTTAAATTTGAATCATGTACATGTGAACACATAACTTATAAGGCATACTGTATTATGTACACTGTCATAATGACTGATTCATTTTAAAACATGAATGACAATGTAAATATCAGCAGTATCTGGGTCAATGTCTGCAGGACCTTTTCTGACAGGTCAAATTCAGTGGGACTCTTTCTGACAGATCAGTTTCTGTCCAATCCTTTCTGATCAGTTTCTTTGGGACTCTTTCTGACAGGTCAGTTTCTGTCCAATCCTTTCTGATCAGTTTCTTTGGGACTCTTTTCTGGCAGGTCAGTTTCTGTCCAATCCTTTCTGATCAGTTTCTTTGTGACTCTTTCTGACAGGTCAGTTTCTGTCCAATCCTTTCTGATCAGTTTCTTTGGGACTCTTTTCTGGCAGGTAATTTCCTGAAGGATCTTTTAAGAGATGTTTGTAATTGAGACCTTCTTTGACAGGACCATTTCACTACCTTGTTTAGCATATTGGTAGCTATAATGAATGATTGCATGGCCACATAAACTACCTGTGATGCAGTTAAAACTCAAATTTGATGCTTTGGTAATCCATTTCACTATGCATTACTTTCATTCCCAGTCTCAAATCATGGCCCCTGAAGATAGGAGCTGACCCATGTAAAAGGGGATCAATGTGTTACATGCAAATACAAAGGTAAATCTTCTTAACATCAGGACCATGTTTATATGGAAGCACCCCTAGGTAATGCTTTTTCATATTGTGGCCCTCTGATGTAGGCGGGAGCCACAACAGGAGATCGAAGTTTTACATGGGAATATATAGCTAAACGTCTTTAACAAAATCTTCATCTCAACAATAGCAAGGTCATGAATATAGTCATAATGATATGCAGATATCTTCAGGTAGTTCAAATTCCAGTTTGTTCAATTCAGGGGCAGTATGCATCCATAATAGATCAAAGTTTTATACAGGAATATACAGGAAATTAAATTCTTTTCAAGAGTATCAGGGCCACACTAAATCTGAGATCCAAATGCAAATGTCCCCAAGTTGTGTGGATTCAAGTTATTTTTATGCCCTCTTGACTATGGTCAATGAGGAGGAGGGGAGACATAATGTTTTGTCCTGTCTTTCAGTATGTCCAAACCTTTAACCTTCTGAACAACTTTTGAATGTTGAGTGTTAGGGCTCTCATATTTCATATGCACATTCCTTGTGACAAGACCATATTTTCATACCATAGTTTTTAACCTTGTGACCGTGACACATGAGTTTGACCTACCTTTAAATAAACAAGACGTTTTATTATTATTATCTCATGAACTACTAGGGTAGGGCTTTCATATTTTGTATGCAGAGTTTTTATGGCAAGACCTTTCATTGGATGCTATGTTGTTTGACCTTGTGATGTTAACCTGGGAGTTTGAACTATTTTCAAGAAAACATAACCTATTCAATATCTCATGAACTTTTAAAGTAAATCTTTCTTATTTAGTATATAGATTTCTTTGGCAAGACCTTTCATTTTATACAATGATTTATGACCATGACATTCTCCAGAACGGCAAGGTCATATTGGTCACATTAGTGCTGAGACATGAGACATCTGAGGGATCATGGTGTGTGAATTCAGGTTTGGTTATATTGTGTCCCCTTTGGGGCTAGGTTGGGGCCACAATATAGGGTTAAAAAAAATTCATAGAAAAAAGATTGAAAATAAAATCTTTAAAAATCACAACACCTGAACAACAGCAGGGTCAGGTGACTCTGGTAAGCATTGTGGTCCATGGGCCTCTTTGTTTTTAATGTTTACACTCTGAAATCAAACACCCTGTCTTATTTAACACAAAATTTGTCTCCTAATGTGTGCCAGAATAGTCAGGTTTCACTGTAGTTTTAGTACAGGATATTTAACATTTTGATGCATACATATTTTTCTTTTCTGTAGAGTCTTTTTATCCTACTCCAAAAATGGAAAACCTTTGTCAAACATCCTTGTCAGCACTGGAGGAGGGAGTGTCTGTGTTTGAAACTTTGTCAGACAGAGCTAATGTAGCCTTACTGTACACAAACAAAGGCAGGCTGATGAGAGTGTATGCTCAGGCACACACACAGAATACAATGCTTCAAGATAAACCACAATTCAGTGATGTGGAACGCATGTATTATAATCAGGTTTGGAAGAACTAATATTTACAAGTACATTTCATTATTATTAGACCAAATTTGTACTATTGGTGACAGCTAGATACTATATACTTATATAAATGTAAATCCTGGCTGACACATAAAATACACATACATGTTTTTTTTTTAACCATGTAATGCAGGTGGTTGTAAAAGGACTCCTCTGTAGTTTCGTGCAGTAATAATGATAGAACTGTGATCAAGTGTCAATTCTATTGTTTCAGGGCTCATTTGATGGATGTATCATGTGCCATGTTGGTGCACTTAATTACACACACGTTTAATGGTAGAACTGTAATATATTTTGGACTGAATGCTGTATTCACATTCAAATATAGCGATGCCTCTGTAATATGGATGCCATTAATTCAGACACTTCAGACAATTTTTTTTGTGGAAACTGTTTTATATATATTATTTTGCATCATTATGATTATGCCTGAAATTAGCTGTACGGATTTGAACAGTCAGGTTTTACTATGAAATGCATTGAAAATTGTAACATTTATCTGGATGGTAATTTTTTTGAAAGATCTGTTTTGCACAATTTTAGCAAGGTGTAAATGTAAAGAAAACATGAACCACACTGTTTAAACTGATACATCGGTGTCCTGTCAACATGTTCATAATTAGTGGGTTACCTTATCTATGTGGTGCTGTATCAGTTAAACTTTTAAATTACATGCAGATCGAGACTTCGTATTGCCAGTTTTGGCACATCATATTTGCAGTGTATATAGTGTTAAATTATAAACATTATGCATTATTTAATTGTCTTGATCTACAGGTTATCAGTAGATTGAACATCATGCCATTTGAATATAGTTTATTGAACTGCCAAGTGATTTGAAATGTACGTAATCATCAGTTGATATCAAGTTGTTCATATCAAGAGTGAAAATTAATTGTTCTAGAATAGTTGCGAAAATGCAGATTCTGTTTTTATACTCTTGATTGAAGTCAAATATATTTAGTACAGTCCCTGAAAGATTCTACTTTTCCGCTTGAATGGTGAGCAAACACAATGTGAATGAACAGAGTGCGAACAGTGAGTGAACGGCCTGTGAATGCTGAATGCAGCGTAAACGAACATGAACAGAGCACAAAGTAAACAGTGAGTGAACAGTTAATGCATGCTGAACACAGCGTAAACGGTAAACAAACGTGAACAGAGCACAAAGTAAACAGTGAGTGAACAGTTAATGAATGCTGAACGCAGCGTAAACGAACATGAACAGAGCACAAAGTAAACAGTGAGTGAACAGTTAATGCATGCTGAACGCAGCGTAAACGGTAAACAAACATGAACAGAGCACAAAGTAAACAGTGAGTGAACAGTTAATGAATGCTGAACGCAGCGTAAACGAACATGAACAGAGCACAAAGTAAACAGTGAGTGAACAGTTAATGCATGCTGAACACAGCGTAAACGGTAAACAAACATGAACAGAGCACAAAGTAAACAGTGAGTGAATGGTGAATGCATGATGAACTATTTATTCAGAATGTCCCGGGTGCTTTCCTTGCATTATACTAATTTTGGGATGAGATTCTTACATTTAAGAAATGAATGAATTTTGTAGTGCCAATATCACCAGACTACATTAACAGCTATATAGCTGTTTTGTGAACACTTCCTAGTTCAAGTAAATAAATAAAGATGCGTGCAATGTCTTGCGAAATATGATTTATCTGTGAATGTATGTACCAGTTTACATGCAAATTGCATAATTATGCATTTATGTTTCCTACAAGATATATGATAATTCAAACACTGTGAATATTTCTTGCATGAAAAGAAAATAGTTAACATACAATAAATCGAAAAACAATGAAGAAATTTAATTAATGGATAATTCAAAAAGTCGTTTAGCATCTTTAACAAGTGATCGATATAGGGCAGGAAAGCTTCCAATATCATGATCCCCAGGGTAGAGGTTCTGACTCCAGGGCAGGGCCAAACATGGATGTGATTGACAATGCAAAGACAAAAAGATTGAATGCCAAAAAAAAAGGTGAATGCATTGGTAGTGAACCATGAAGACTTCTTGAATGGGAGCGGTTGGTAAATGGGGAATTCGAAACTGTGAAGAGAGAGTGAACGGTAAACACAGTAGTCCCACGGTGAATGAATGGAAAAGTGGAAAGTAGAGTGCTTCAGGGACTGAACATTATCGTATGAAATTTTAGTGTTGCCTTTGATAAATCCATCTACTATAAAATGTAGTCCATAACAATTAAAACTTCAGCTTTTTTGGATTGACCTGAAAATGACCTGCAAGAGATGATGTAACTTAGTACATGTAGTATAAGCTAAATAATTGTCACAGCAAGTGTTAAATCTACCTTTATACAGCAAAAGAAATCAGATAGACTAAGGGACCCTGTATTATTAGGACCACATAAGCAAACAGTTTACTTCTGATTTGAAAGATTTTTCTTTCAAAAGTCAGTGACATTTAAGGAGTTTAAAATTTAATCACCATAGATAATTAACTTCTCTTGAAATTCTATATTTAATTCAAAATTTTGAACTGCTTTTATTTTTTTTTTTTAGCTTACATTGTTTATGTTATTTTGTCGTCTTTGTCACTCAGGCCTTAGATTGCTACAACAAGGCTCTTGAGCAGATCCAAGGTGGCAAGTATTCAGAGATCTGGGAGTCCGTCTGCTGGGAAATGTCCACCTGCTACTTCAACATGGCCATACTTCTACAAGACTATGCACCACTAAAGAAGTACACTCAAGATGAGGTGATAAAATTCTTTCCCTGACAATTAAATTTATCTTGTTCATATGCTTGGTAGCTCTCCAGTCATCTGAGCTGAAAGCTTAGGGAAGTTTTCTCCCTCAATGAAATTTGTCTGTATCTTATAAATGTTTTATATTTTTAACTCACTCTCAAGAACCCTAGTGCACCAGTTTCAGAAAATTTGACACAAAGCCTTATTTGGGAAAGAGGATTAGAGTTTGTACAAATGTTGGTCCATACATTCTTCCAAGGACTAAGAATTAGTAGAAGTAAGGTCAATATCTAAAGATCTTCACAGAAACCATTGGACCAGATAAGCCAAAACTTCCTTGAAAGATTTGTTATGCTGTAGATGTATATTTTCCCACATGTTACAAATTTCCATGAAGTCTGCTTGTGATCCTAAAATGTTTGAGGCATCAACAGAGCAGACGAAGGAAGGGCATGATATGCAATCTGAGGTTGATGGAACTGCTACTGATAATAGGAAGGAAGTTCCCTGGAATAAATATCACTGCTGGCGATGTGTCCACACACGTGTGCTTGTGATTCACTGATTATAATGAAAATAAGTTCCAGTATGTTTGTGTGTGTTTCTGATAAGTTTCATCCAATAGTTTCAAATCTAATATTTTGTCAAATATTGTACTTATAAAGAAAATATTGGACTTGGATTAAGCATTTGACTTATAGGACAAGGTAATGGATCAATATATTTTTCTAAGGGGTCATCATTCTTAGATATTTAGATATACTGATTGAAACAAACAAAAGGTAACATCATTGAAATGTTTTAATAGAATTATGACCTCACATAAAACCAAAAAAACTGTAAAATTTTGCAAATTTAGATCTTTTGATTAAAGAATCTTTATGTAGTTCTTTCCAAACCCTTTCAAAATTGGAATTGACATACATATTTTCCACTGGGTAGGTTTAAGTAGTACATATATAATATATTTGGGCCAATAGAAATAGTATTGATTATCTACACAGTCATAGCATTTTGTACAGTTGTGCTCAAAAGCTGAGGAGTTGGCTTTCTTAAATGAAAAAGTATATCTGCATATTATGACCCTACAGACAAATGTATACTGTAGAGTCCTTATTTTACACATGTACATAATATCACCCATTGACTTGTACACATCAAATCAATAGAACATAGATTTGCAAGTTGTCTGTTGATCAAGACTCTGTACATGTACTTTAGCAACATAAAAATTAAAGCAAGTAAATTTATTTTGTGAGTAATGCTTCTTGTGAAATTACACAATAATAAATTCCATGTGTATATGTAGGAATTTACATTAATATAACGAAAGTTTCATTTTTTTTTTTCAAACTGTGATCCCAGAAGCCATGGTGGTGCTACAGTAAAGTTTAAAATAAGAATATATCAAAAAATTCTTATAAAATCTTCTAATGAAGATCCTCAGCAGTACAATTGGTCAAATTAATTGTCAAATGTGTTTGCAAGCCATCCCCACAGTGGTCAGAGCAGGTCTACAATGGGGATTTAATTTCAATAGGTCAAAATAAACCATGCATCAAGAGTAATGCTCAAAGACAACTTAAAGGGTAGACATGTCTGGGGCACAAATTCATCTTGTTTTAATTTCAGGTTCAGAGAGAGGTGGTGGAGTTCATGTCAAAATCTCTGAAGTATTGCAATGTGGACATTGTATCAGCCAAACAACCCATGTGTCAGTACCGTGCTGCCACCATTTACCACCGAATAGCCTCTCTCTACCACAACTCTCTACGAAATCAAAAGGTAAATATAAAGGTTCTGCATGTAATCAATTCAGTTGAGCAGAAATTATATTGTGTGAAGTATGCATCATTCTGATGACATCATTAATTACCATAAATTTACAGGTGCTTGGTAGTTACATGTATGGTTTCTGTAGAAATGTCTTTGTATTATAAGTTTCCACAAAATATCGTTGAGTCATCCATAACATTTTGCTAATAATACACAGCCCTGGTTATCCAAAACAATTTTTACCACCCGAGTCACTCAGGTGACCTATTGCTATTGGTTTTGTCAGTCGGCATGTGTTGTCCATTAACAAGTTTACATTCTTATTTTCTTGAAAACTACAAGGCCAATTATTACCATTTTTGGTGCGAAGATTCTTAAGGATAAGAGGAATTCTCGTAAATTGTTATGTCTGTCATCGTACCTTGTGTCATGGCCGCGTCAAACCTAAAACGAAAAATAGGTAGTGATTGCTCCTTCACCAAACGCTCAGCATTTAGAAGTGAGAATCACGGGTCTCTCAGATATGACCTTAAAAACAGAGGTCCTGTGTCACGGTAGGCATTGGCACATTAAGGAACCCTCACTGCTATGGTCCTGAGCGCTACGCATAGATCTAAATTCGTGGTACTTCACCTTCAGCTGGTGACGTCTCAATATGAGTGAAAAATTCTTGACGGGATGTAAAACAAACAAACATAAAAAAAACCTTAACCTATGGTGGGGCCAATATGGCTCTCTAGTGAAAATATATTTAATCTCGGAAAATCTTTTTCTTTACTCTCAAACTTGTGTGAAAAAACAACTAAATGTATGGTATGATGTCCATGTAGGTTTCTACCCAAATTGTGAATATCTGACCTCTGGGTCAGGGATTCACAACTACTTTTTGATTAAACTTGTATTGAAATAATGCAGTCATTAGAGCCCTTCATTGTGTAGTGCATAGAAGTTCCTTGACTAGGTCTACAGGAAGCAAAGTGGCAATTCAGCTGAGATTTGATATCATTTTGCTGCAATAGAAATTTTGTCAAATTATCCCCTTAGGTTTGATCCTATACCTAGAAGACATGAATTTTGCACTTTTGTTAGAAGCTTATTTTTTTTGTCCTAATAAAATCTGTTTAGTGAATGAAATACATTAAAAAAAATTTTGTGTCTTTAGAATTCGGAGCAGAAGAAGAAATACCTGCGTCAGCTGATGGAAACACACTACAAAAAAGCTGAGGGGTTTTACTCCCTTTTGGAGTGTCACACGGAACTTCTAAGAGTATTACTGGAGCAAGTGGCTTACTTGGAGTATATATATAATGGTCAGTCTATGGAGCACAAAACTTTTATAAACAAGCAGATAATCAGGAAAGGATATATATCAAAGGTCAATTAGCTGATCATTTAAATGATGAAATGCCAAACAAGTTTTCCAAATTTTATAATGGGGTTTGCAGTATATATAGGAAAAAAATCTTTTTGATTAGGGAAAGTGTGATTGTTAAGTTTTATTGTTACAGGACTTTTGCTTATTGTCAGTGTGTAAAGCAGTTGATCACTTGCAGCTTGAAATGGTTGAAATTGACACCTGCAGTGATTACCAGATACAAGCATTAACAATTCAAGGATTTGAATTTAATCTTCTCAAGAACCATACATATAAAATATGTTAGGAGACAAGTCTTTTATTTAAATACTAGAAATATAATTCATTGAAAAACACTGATAAAAACTTAAAATACTTTTATCTGAGAACTGTATACCAAATAACGGGTATTTTCTGCAGTTTCTATTTTTGCGGAATTTTGCAGATAGGAAAAATATATACTGATTGATTGTTGTTTTCCGCCTCACTCAACAAATTTTCAGTTATTTGGTGGCGTCCAGTTTATATTGGTGGAGGAGAGAAACCTGATACAGTGTATGTACCCAGGAAGAGACCACCGACCTTCCAAAAGTAGACTGGCAAACTTTCTCACATATATCGGCGCGAGTGAGATTCAAACCCACGCCAACTAGAGGTGAGAGGCCTTGTAATTTTGAGTGCGATGCTCTAACCACAGAGGCCCCTGAAAAATATATATACATGCACGGTAAATTTAGGTATGATGCAACCCTGAAACTGGATATGCAGAGTATAACTTGCTACCATTTATGGATTAAATTGCAAAAATTTCCAACTGCAGAAAATACCCATTATACAGAACCATATCAGCACTATTTGGTGCACATCCCCCAGCTAAAGTTAAAGAATCATACTTTTACTTTAGATTGAAAGTGTACTTTATGAGATTATCATTATTTAAGGTAGGTTATTCTCAGTTAGACTAAAATGTCCTTCATTTAGACTCATTGCATCATGAAGAATGTACTGTATATGTACTTGTTTGAGGCATACTCATGTTATGTGAATTCATGTTCACCTTATAAATACATGTAACAATTTAACAGTGGATTTTATGAAAGTAGAATTGGAAGATGGAACAGGATATTTCTCTCTCTCTCTCTCTCTCTCTCTCTCTCTCTCTCTCTCTCTCTCTCATGCTGGGGAAAGCATCAGAGAGCTGTTCTTTGCTTTGGTCTGTATGTTTCTTTTGCCTTGGCAGGTCTGACAGCTACAAAAACCCAGCTGAAGACTCTGATGTCAGCAGTCCGGTGCTTGCTGGATTGTAGAAGAGTGCTGGATCACATGATCAAGCAACTGGATGATCCGGACATGTGTGATAAGGTACAGTCGGAAGGAGGGGGCCTGACTGACATCCTAGAATCCAGACTGCAGTTCATACTTCTACAGCTCATGAAATGCCTCAAGGCCAGCAGACAAAGGTTATTATATACCCTCATTCCAGTAATAGTATTGCGTAGAAAGAAATGCATATCTTTTTCCATATTGCACTCTATGTCAATATAACTGGCTAAGGGCTAATAAAACTAAAGTGTACATATCACATACGTAAAAACCAAAACTTCTATTATATGAAGCAACACCTATCTTTACAGTATTGACCTGTGATCATAATGGGGACTTTTGTCCTGCTCAATGAAATTCATATTTAACAAGTCCTATCCAAGATCAATTGACCTTGTGAAGGATGTTTTACCTACTTATCTGCTTTATTTTATTTTCATATTCTATTGATAAAATACCTACAGGTATGTCATCCACCATACACAGAGCATAATGACATACATTGTAATTAACAATGGCCTGATGTTGTTTTCTTAAATGATCATCTTAATAGCTCATCATGATTGATTTATATGTAGTACATGTACACATATGATTGATTTTTGTACATACCTGTATATATGTCCGTCTATCTGGCTGCACATACATGTCTGCATTTACATCTTTAAACTGTACCAATTTCAATCAAACTTGGCACACATCACCCCTGGATGAAGGGAATACAAAGATGATCAAGTGAAGTGTCAAGCCACCTTCTGAAGGGAAATAATTAAGAAATAGTGAAAGTAGGTTGGGCAATTAGAAATCTTCCTCTCAAGAACCACTGAGCAAAATAGTCAAAACTTGTACGAAAGCTTGCTTCCTTATATAATGAAGTTTTTTCAAACCTCCAGCCCCATGGCCAGGGATCGAATACAATAGTGGTCCAGATCTTTTTAATGGTCACATGGGTACAGTATCTCAAATTGATATATAGACATCCTTACAGGGATGTAACAAAGGTATTATTTATAGCCATGGCTAGGACAAAGCCACAGAAAGGTATTAAAGTTTTACATAAGATTATATAGGTAAATTCTCTATAATTCTTCTCCAGTAACATGAGAGTTCAATATATTAAACTGTTATTTATGTGTCCTTGTTTATTGTAAGTTCATTAGTGTCAAGGTAGAAGGGGGGGGGGGGCATAACTGTATGTGGAATGTTGCAGCAGCATAGGTATATGATCCATCCATAGTCCCTCAGTTAGAAGAACAAATTGTGCAGATGCTGAATTGAACTTTTCTCTAAATAACACATTTTGAAAATAATTCTAATGTCAGTGGTTGATAATCAATTCAAAGACACAAATGTTATTATAAATATAGACATTATATAAAAATGTAAGGACTTGTTTTTCTTTGGTAACAAGAAAAGGAGTACGTTTTTAAAATATGTTTTAGTATAATGTTTGAAACTGTTAATCACTATGTATAAGTTTAAAAATCACGTGGCAACATATCTTAGTAAAATTTGCATTGATCCATGTGTAAATAAACATCAAATTTTTATAATTTCCTATCTGCTGATTAGTACATATTTAAAGTATATATATTTACTGTATTGCACATACTAAAGCTGGTGATATCCCATGTAAAAAGGAATGTAAAAGAAATATAGAAAATTGACCTGATATAATAATCGTGTAAATTTTCTCAGCAGTGTTTTTGGGCCCATGGGACACTTGCTTTGTCTATGTGTCAATAATTTGACTCTCTGGGCAGACAAAACTTACAGATGACAAGGAAGGGATAGACTCTCGCTGCGTCAAATTATTCCTCAGGAGAAACTTTAAAAAGATTGCATTCTATTGCAGCAAACGGAATGTTGGGGTGAAAATCAAGTCACTGTACAGACAGAGTTTAGAGAAAAAAGACTCCACAAAAGCTGCACAGATGAAAAGTCGCTGGATCCGTCTTGTTCAGTTGTTAGAGGAACTTCAGAGTTTGCAGCAGGACATTCTTCCAAAAGAATTAGAGTTAACTTAAGTCATTACCAGCCTATTGACCCAGAAATAAGGAGGAGAATTAACAACCATTTTTATGTGTTTTTACATGTATATCCCGGAATTGAAGATCTGGTGACATATAGCTTTTTGGCCAGCCCATCTGTCTGTGGCAAAAGACTTTAACCTTGGTCATATCTTTTATACCATAAGAGGTAGACCTTTCATATTTGATATGTGTATTCCTGTTGGCAAGACCATTCTATTGACACCAAAACCTTTGACCTGACCTTTACATTGACCTTTGACCTACTTTTAGAAAATTCAAATATAAGCCATGTCTTTCAAATCGTAAGAGATATTGTTTTTATATTAAGCATTTGTATTTTTAGTTAAAAGCCCTTTCCAATGATACCGAATTTGGTGACCTTGTGACCTTGACCATCTAGTATTTGGAAATTTTCATAAAAACTGCAATGTCTTACAGTTCCACTTTGTTTTAATAGTGGAGCATCAGTGTTTCACAAATGCACCTTGTTTCCTTCATGAACACCTTGGTCACTAGTGTGACTTATTGCGATTTGTGGTTGTTTGTTGTAGTCAGTTGTGCATTAACATTCGAACACAATTAACCTCTTTAAAAGTACACAGCCATTTTGCATCAAATTTGGTATGGAACACTGTTGGGGTAAGGGAAAGTTAAATTGTGAATTTTATGGTCACTGCTCCCCTGGGGCTTGAGGGGATCAAAACCTTAAAAAATTATGTGATCCTGAGAAATCTTATTTACTCAGGGATGTCTAGCAGTCAAATGTTATGTATAATTTCAATGAGCAAGGATGGCTCTACCAAAATTTCGAAATTAGATCTTCATCTTGTCATTTACACCACATCAAACTTAAGACATTTTCATAGTTAGTTACTATTTCTTTACAAAGTGCTCAGCATTTGAAGCAAAAATCTCAGGTCTTTCAGATGTCACCTTTAAAAATGGAGATCCTATGTCATAATAGGTGTTGGCATGAAGACCTCTCATTGCTGCAGCTGTAAAGACATAACTTTAAAATTATTTTAAAGTTCTGGAGATCAAATATTTATCACAGAGACTGGCTGCTTAATCATAATGGATTGGAGGTTTATTCCAAAATTGGAATTTATGTCCTCCAAGTAAGAGTTTAGACATTTTCCATTAACAAGTTTACATTTTCAACTTCTTGAAAACTACAAGGCCAATTGTTACCGATTTTGGTGTGAATCTTTCTCTCAGTTCCAGGTGGGTGAGGCATGAACTGCCAAAAAAATAAAAATGTCAAATTTGCATATATCTTCCTCCTTACTCCCACATATGTTGGAGAAAAACCAAATGCATGGTTATGATGTCCATGAACCCTTTACCAAATTAGTGAAATTCATGACCCCATGATCAGGGATTCAGTCTCTAGTGTGGGGCCAAAATGACCTTATAGTAAAGATATATTAAATGTTCTCTACTCTTAGACATATATGAGAAAAACTGAATGAAGGGTTATGATGTCCATGAAGCTCTCTACCTAAATTGTGAAAAACATGACTGGGTTAGCAATTTAAGCTCTAGAGTGGAACCAATATGGCTCTATAGTGAAAATGCATTAAATCGTAGAAAAATCTTGCGTAGTTATGATGTGCATGAAGCTCTATACTTAGTTATGAAAGTCACGATCTTTGGTCAGGGATTCACAACTGATGGTGGGGTTAATATGGCCTTATGTCTTAAGTCTTATAAAGTCTTCTTTCCCCCCTCATATGAAAAGGAAAAACTAAATGCATAGTTATATCCATGATGAGGCCTTCTACCTAAGCTGTGAAAATCATCGCACCTGGGTTAAAGGTTTAGGCCCAAGGGTGAGGCCAATATGGCCATTTACAGTTAAAATTATTTAAATCTGGAAAAATTTTTTTTTTTTTACTCCCGCAGTAATAGAAGATAAACTGAATGCATAGTTATGATGTCCATGAAGTCTTAAATTAATCTACATGTACTTGAATTGTGAAATTAATTGCCAATGGCTGGGTCAAGGGTTCAGACTTAGGGCAGGGCCAATATGGCTATATAGTGAAAATATATTAAATGTTAGAAAATATTTTTCTCTACTTCTGCAGAGAAATATCCTTTTATCTTATGCATTGTGACAAATGTGTTTTGTGTTTATAATGATTATTGCATTATCCATGGCCTTAATGGTCAGGTTAGTTTAGGGGGAGGGCCATATTATAATGTAGACAAGGAACCCTCTACAAAATTACAAAAGCCAAAATAGTCACACAGTAAATAATGGTAAGATGAGTAGTAGATTTCGAGTGGATACCTCTGTCTACCAAGTGGCTGATTTGAATGCTTCAAACTTCATCTTTCTTTCTATTGTAATTGAATGAGAATTGCATGCATATTTAGAAAGGATCATAAAGCTGTGCACAAAAGACTTCCAAATGAGGCTGAAATGCAAATATGAGACTCCCTGACAGTCTCTGTATGGGCTATGATACTCAGGTAACCGTTAAGGCCTGTGGGCCTCTTGTTCTTTCACAAAATGGACCGTTGAGCACCTTTTCTACATTTTCTCTATTGTTTTTGTAATAAACTTTCAGGTGATGGTAATTGTGTTTGCTATTATTATGTATTGATTGTCTGGAGAGAAATTTATGAATACAACAAAAAGGTATAAATAAATTTGAAGGTGTATTGTTGAAGTAAATGGACCGTACAATAAAACCTGCTTGTATCGAACACACGCTTATAATGAACACATGCTTTTAATGAACACAAGCTTATAATGAACACACGCCTATAATGAACACAAGCTTATAATGAACACACGATTATAATGAACACATGCGCATAATGAACACCCGCTTATAATGAACACAAGCTTATTGTGAAGTGATATTTCTCCCCTATGAGAAGCAAATAACGAAAATTGTATGGGATATAACGAAGTTTGATTAGAATGAACTGTTTGTTATAACGATGTTTTACAATACCAAATGAACGATCATGGCACTTAAGCAATGATCAGTGCACTGAAACTATCAACTTCTCAACATGAGTGAAAAATTCTCATTAGCTACGAGGTTTAAAAACTGGATTTTTGCGGGGTAGAAGTTTCAAAGTCTACTATTTTTGTACTAGATATACTAAACAATATATTAAGAGCAGAGTTTAGTATACTAGTTTTACATAAAGCCAAGTGAACTTGTTTGTGAGATCTCGTGTGTATGGAAAGTCGTATGCACGTAAATTTGCAATGGTTATGTACACATAGAACCAGAATTCTTTGCACGGAATTTTTGTTCGTTCAAACTTCCACATATCCAGAGGGTGACACTGGACAATCTACAGTTCATTGTAAACCCACTTTAACCAGCTTGATATTCTAATCACTTTCCTCACGTTCAGTACGCTTTTATTGTGTGTGTATGTCATTGGAAAATTTCTTTGTCTATCGGCTTCCATCTTCAAAATCGTGAGATTCCTGAGAAAATCCCATTGATTTTATATTCTTGCCACCAAGTAATCCTTTCGTTGACCTACCTCTGTATAATAAATCCTTTCGTTGACCTACCTCTATATACTGAGTGCAGAATATATCGTCAATAAAGCTATTTGCATGTAACGAGGATTAACCAGATTGAATAAAATATGTTGCATTCACTGAATACTTTTTCTTATATTTCTTTTTAAGTGAACATTGCTTTCATCATGCACCATGAATACATGTTTGTTGCAAACTAGTTTGATCCGGTATTTAAGTACCACCTGTCCTTGTAATCATTACCAAATATGGAGCGTTGTCAAGGTAATGAATTTTCTGCTATTGTAGCTACCATCACACAAAAACAACAAAGAAAGCATTTTATTGTTTGAGTACAGTATCATTCTTAGAAAACGGGATAAAACGCAAGTGTTAATATTAATTTCTTAATAATTTTATGTATGAATTTATTCAAAAGCTCTGCAAAGAGGATCTTCAAAAAGTTGTGTACAATTTTTTGATTTATGCATAAACACTGCATAAATGTGTAGTAAATATTTGTTTTTAAAATTCCTGTAGTTTTTCAGACAAAATATTTGGTGTGTTTTAAGAACATGTAGGGTACGCCAGTTTTCAATATTTAATACATTAAGTTACCTATAATAGTCTTTTGAAAAAGACTGTCCATTAAGTTTAGAATCGACAGTTTTATCAATGCACTGTGCCGTAACCCTACTCCAACCCGAACTCGTACGAGTGACTAATGTACTGCTTTTAATATCCATATCTATTATGCTCTAATGTAGAAATTTAGGCCCATGGGTCACATCACTCACCTGAGCTACATTGGACCATATTAAAGATTTTCACTATATATTCGCATGTAAAACTTTGATCCCCACTTGTTGCCCCACCCTACCCTGGGGGCCATGATTTTAACAAACGTGAATTTGCACTATTGCAGAAAGCTTTCGTGTAAATTTTAACTTTTCTAGCTTAGTGGTTCTTGAAAAGAAAAATTTTAAAGTCATTTTCCTATATTTCAGCATATAAAGTATGATTCCCCATTGTGGCATACTGTACCCCTGGAGGCCATGATTTAAAACAACCTTGAATCTGCTCTATGTCAGGAATCTGCAGTGTAAATTGGAACTTTTCTGGCACAGTGGTTCTTGAGAAATGACCCCAACCTATTTTTGTGATTATCTCCCCTTTGAAGGCGCATGACCCTTCTTTTTAACGAACTTAAATCCCCTCCACCCAAGGACGCCTTTTGCCAAGTTTGATTGAAATTGGCCAAGTGGTTCTGAAGAAGATTTTTAAAGATGTCCTATATTTTCACATAAAAAAAACCCTACCCCCGGGGACCATGATTTTAACAAACTTGAATCTGCACAATGTAAGAAAGCTTCCATGTAAAGTTGATTTTTACTGGCCCAGTGGTTCTTGAGATTTTTGAATGACTCCACCCTATTTTTGTGATTATCTCCCCTTTGAAGAGGGCATGGCCCTTCATTTGAAGAAACGTGGATGCCTTTCACCCAAGGATAATTTGTATTAAGTTTGATTGGAATCGGCCCAGTGGTTCTGGAAATGATTGTTATTTTCCGCCATACTCAGCAATTTTGTTCTGGTGCCGTCCAGTTTTTTTATTTGTGGAAGAGAGAACCCAGATATAATGTACCCGGGAAAAGACCACCGACCTCCCGAAAGTAAACTGGTAAACTTTCTCGCATATTGGCACGAGCGATAATCGAACCCGTGCCGACTAAAGGTGAGAGGCATTGTGATTTTGAGCGCGATGCTCTAACCACTGTGCCACAGAGGCCCCATTCTGAAGAAGATTTTAGATTTTTTCCTATATTTTAACGTATAAAACTGTGATCCCCAATTGTTGACCCACCATACCCCCGGGAACAATGACTTTTAACAAACCTGAATCTGCACCGTAAGAAAGCTTCCATGTAAATTTGAACTTAACTGGCCCAGTGGTTCTTGAGAAGATTTTTAAATGACCCCACCTTATTTTTGCAAGTTTGTGATTACCTCTCCTTTGAAAGGGGCCTGGCCCTTTTTTAACGATCGTGAATCCCTTTCACCCAAGAATGATTTGCACCAAGTTTGATTGACATTGGCCTGCTGGTTCTGGAGATTTTTAAAATTTTCATTATTTTTTCACTATTTTGCTATTATCTCCCCTTGGAGATGGGCGTTGCCCTTCACTTGAACAAACTTGAATCCCTTAGCCATGAATGCTTTTTGCCAAGTTTGATGGAAATTGGTCCAGTGGTTCTGGAGATGAAGATGGAAATGTGAAAAGTTTACGCCGAAAACGACGACAACAACAACAACGACGGACAACGGTAAGTTTTGATCAGAAAGGTCATCTGAGCCTTCTGCACAACTGAGCTAAAAAATCTCAAAAGATTACACAACAAAAATATTTTAACGATCAATCACAAAATCTGAAGCCTATTTATTGTGTTTAGGGTGTTTGAAAGATGAGCTCGCTTTGCCATCATCATGCAGCACCAAAGATATGTTAGGGATTATATAATGATTTTTCTTTTTAAGATATCTAATGTTTTATGGCGAAATTAATATATGACTTACAGATCGTGTAGTTTCCAATGACACAGAGGATCATAAAAATATCTTCAGCTAGAGACATCAAATATCAGTTTCGAATGTGATGAAAATTACGAAAGCCATATTTCTGTTTGATTAATGTCATTAATAATTGTGCGTTATATGCAATCTTATAGTACGGCGTGCCAGTCCCGGTAGCTCAGTGGTAGAGTGTTGCCTTCCTAGCCGGGAGGTCGTGAGTTCAGACTCACTTGTTCCTTGGCCGTGTCAAACCTAAGAAGTGAAAAAAGTAGTGATTGTTCTTTCCCCATACGTTCGACATTTAGAAGTGAGAATCATGGGTCTTGCGGATATGATCTTAAAAAGAATCCTCACTGCTACGGCTCCGGATAATAAGCATAGGTACTTCACCTACAGCTGGTGACGTCTTAATATCAGTGAATAATACTCGACGGGACGTAAAACAAACTGTCAACCAATCAAAATACGGCGTTTTACGCACTGCGTTAAAAACACAACGTCAATTTGTAAATTTAGTCAAAAAATGTCGAATAATTTCGCAACATTTCGAACGTCAAGAGTTTTAACAATTTGATAGCTTTCAAATAGTTTTGATGTAAAATGACTAAATCAAACCAAATCAATAATAAATTTCAATCAATTACCATGAAGCCAACTTCTTTCTGTTTCCCGCCGTGAATTTCGGACACTCTGTGAGTTCTTGTTTGCGGGGATGTAATGTGCAGTGCTGAGAGATGTGACGTGACTTGAACATAATTTTTGGAGCTCGAAACTTGCCTCGCCCATGGCGGTGATGGCTATTACACAGGAACAATAGGTTACCATCATCATAAAATAAATATCAAAGTTATCGTAGGAATTTGCCATACTGCAGAGGTTTCAGTTTTACTTTAGTGATGGAACAGTTTGCGAGAAAATGTCCGGACAAATTTGAGTTTCAATTAATTCATAAAGGGAAAATGAACAATTCAAACTGCAGCTGTGATGATTTATAGATTATTTACAATAGATACTTAAATTTGACACTTAGATATATAGATTATATACTAGATACATAGTTTTAACACTAGATATAGAGATTATACGCTAGATACCTAGATTTTACACTTGATATTTAGATTATATACTAGATATATAAATTATACACTAGATAAATAGATTTTATACTAGATATGTAGATTATATTCTAGATATATAGATTATACACTAGATACATAGATTGTACAGTAGATACATAGATTGTACACTAGATATATATATTATACACTATATACATAGATTGTACAGTAGATACATAGATTGTACACTAGATATATAGATTATACACTATATACATAGATTGTACAGTAGATACATAGATTGTACACTAGATACATAAACTGTACACTAGATATTTAAATTATAATTATATACTAGAAATGGATAAACAAAACGAGAACATGCTACTCCTGAGTTATTTTTCTTTGATTGTGTTATGTACCATTATTGCCAGGAGTTTCTTAACATTGTAAATCACATGGAAAGTGTAAGATACTTAGATTTATTTTGTGGGGAAAATACAGTTTCATTACAAAAGTAATTGGTAAAAATTGAAACCTCTGACCTTTTTTTTTTCTAATTGCCATCTACAGATCTGCGATTAGTCTTTACCCTCTGAGTTAACCGACTAGGGAATGGAATTTGAAAAGAGAAGATATATACTAATGATATCTAAGAAATGAACTTAATTTCCTAAATGAACGGTATGAACTGCGACGATTTACGCTTGCATGAAAAAGTATGCTAGGGTGAAGCGTTGCTGTTCATACTCTCATATATTTTAGAAAATGAAATTTATTTGTTATATTTACATTCTATTTTCATTTCTGTTGGATAATTCCCAGTCGTTAAAATAGTCGTACTATATTTATCAAGATTCATACGCACCTCATTCACATTCATTTGAAATTGCTATCATTTCATTTGATAAAGATATGGAAGGCAAAAACGTTGGGAGTGCAATTGATACTTTTTTAAAGAGGATCAAGGATTTTTCCCCGTTCAGCATTTCTAGTTTGTGGAAGGAATCATGAATGTTCCAGACACATGTCGGTCAAAAATGCATTGTATGCACTTTTACAATGTCAAAATGAAAACGCTAATGCTGTGAAATGTGTCTACTAATTGTACTTTCAAACTGAAGTAAAGTTGGCTTACGAGGAATAACTACCCCCTGTTGACCGGCCACAATTTGATAGCTTAGTATTGTGACAGTGCCATGACAATGTGCCTAAACTTGTTCATTTCAAACTTGTGACTTTCAATCTTCTCTCACAAACTATATTAAACAGCATGCATACACCCAAGTTAGATAAATAAATAAAAGGGGGGGGGGGGCGATTGTTTGGTGCATTGTTAAATATGTAATATGTCTGAGGCGGGACAGGTAAGTGGTTTCCCCCGACCACATTTCTTGTTTATAGACGACAGTGCCCTCGTCCATAGAGGCAGAGACATTGAGAATTACAAGACTAGGCAATTCATTCTCCTCCAAAATCTGTTCTCTCCCCCACCTGCTATTAAAGCAGTGTGTGTGTGTGTGTGTTTGTGTGTGTGTGTGTGTGTGTGTGTGTGTGTGTGTGTGTGTGTGTGTGCAGTCCAGCATTCTACTTGTATTGTGAATTTGAAAAGCCAGAAACAAGCATCTTGTAGTTTAAATACAAGGACCACAACTATAACGTACCTGGCGTCATATCCACTTCCAAGCTAAGGGAAGGGATGCTGCAGACTGGCGCCAACGTCAGGCAACTGTACAGATGCTACTACACACTTGCCTTGTTCATGACCCTTAAACAAGGCAGAACCCCTGAGATGGGTAAGTTCACCAGCCGACTTAGAACGCGAAGATTCATTCAGGTCAGGGAACCTATGCTAACATTGCCTACTCCCGTCCGTGTATCACCTACAATTGGGTTGACCACTGACCGACTCCCCAATTTCCCCACACAGAATATTTTAGACGGATTTTACCTTCATTTACTTTGTTGTTACTTTTTGTGAATTGATTTAACAAAACATCAAACTTATCATCTTATTAAATCATAAATAACAGCACAGTATCAAACTGTACAGTGTTTCAACCAATTATTTGTGTCAAATCAATGACTGATCTTAGTATGAGAGAGAGGTCACCCAGTGTTTATATTGTACTTCAATGAAAAAAGTGACGATAGCGAACAGTGATCAATCTCAAAATTAAAACGAAGGCAAAATGGACCCCTGGACATACCAGAGGTGGGGCCAGATGCCTAGGAGGAGTAAGCATCCCCTGTCCACCGTTCCTATATCTTGATCAGGTAAACGGAGTAATCTGTAGTCAAAATCAGTATGTAAAGGACAGTCTAACAATTGGTATGAAACACGTTAGAACGCATTCAACCTAATGTCGCGTTGCACTTTCAAATAAAACCGTTACAACGACCAAAGAAGCGAAAATGCTGCCTTTAAACGAGACTGTTGAAATCCTTGTAACATCAATTGATTTGATCAGCAGATTTTAAATTCGATTTAAGAATTGCTCTTGCGTATCGTATCATGTCATTGACGTAAACACCATATACAGATAATGGATTATTGAAACATAAGTATGGAAAAAGTTAGTATTTATTGATTGTTTGTTTGTTATTTCTCACCACATTCAGTTATCTGGTGGCGTCCAGTTTTTATTGGTGGAGGAGAGAACCCACATACAATGTACCCGGGAAGAGACCACCGACCTTCCGAAAGTAAACTGGCAAACTTTCTCACATATATCGGCGCGAGCGAGAATCGAACCCGCGCCGATTGGAGGTGAGAGGCCTTGTGATTTTGAGCGCGATGCTCTAATCACTCGGCCACGGAGGCCCCTTGTTGTTAGTATTAAAATTAATTAATTGTATTTCACAATTTCTCTGCAGAAATGTCTTATGAATTAGCACATATCTTCAATTATACCCTTCCCATAAACATGTTTGTGACCTCGATGGGTTATTATCACCTTTGTCTCGGGTAAATACGCGACTAAAGCGATCAGTGTTCCCGTTAGAAAGGAAACAGTGTCACCATGTCGATGAATTCTATTTATGTCCTTTTATAGCAAACTTTATTGGTAGCTTGTTTACCTGGACTACTAAGAAATACGATCACTTGGATATTCACCAAAGCTTACATTACTAATATGACAGAATCTTGATTAGTTGCTTAATATATTTAAGGTATCCCTACATTTAGCACAGTGCATGCGATTTGCAACTGAAAATCTCTTTGGAGGAGATAATCTCAAAGACATGAATCAAATCAGGTGGAATTCCCAGAAAGACTTTTTTTGCCGTAACCTGTATGGTATAGTCCACATTTTCAAGCTAGTATATTACATTATCCTGAACTTTTGATAAACTGCACATGTACATACATCATTTCCGGTCGTCTCTCTTAATTAAAGGAGGATTGATTGATTGTTGTTTTCCGCCACTCTAGAGTTATGAAACTTATGGTTAGGTTCACGTTGATGGTTGGTTGTATATTGTTTAACGTCCCGCTCGAGATTTTGGACAACAGTGTTACGTAATCTCTGCTGAGATTAGGCTCGATTGGATATTTGGACTGACGCCTTGACTGGTGGTGTTTATGCAAAGTTCATTGGGAGGAATCCAACTGATAACGCCATATAGCTAAAAACAAAATAGACATATATTCCTTGAATATACCAAAATGTGTTGAAATCCGAACTCCCTTATGTATCATATATACTTTTACACATATAGTAAACGCATATGTCGATTCGATACATCGCAGTGAACTCTAAATAAAAGACACCACAGAGTCTTCCATATCTACTTCATATTTGAATATGTTTTCAACGGCAAATTAGCATCACAATTTATGACCAACGAAATGACTTCAGTTTCTCCATCGTCAACTTGCAAATACAAACTATCACTGGGTCGAATACTACCTGGCGCCTAAGTTCTTTGCATACTGATTTTGACTTCAGATTACTCCGTTTACCTTATCAAGATATACTAACATAAGACTCACGACGGGTGTAACCGGTCGACAGGGGATACTTAATCCTCCTAGGCACCTGATCCCATCTCTGGTATGCCCAGGGGTCCGTTGTTGCCCTCCTCATAATTTTGAATTCTTTATGGGATTCAATGAAACTGATAACTGTCTGGTATCCTCACTTGTTTCCCTACATTAAATGTATCAGGTCTCATGATCATATCAGTTATATTTAATGTTCTACAATGTGTCTATTAAGAAATTTGATGCGTTAAGTCCATTTGTTTATGATATTTATCAAAGTCGGAGAAGGCACTATATTACGAAAAGAAATAATTGCATCAGACCGATATCATAGGTATCTTGCAATTGATAAGTAAACTAATTCGCTGTACATGGAAACAGCTAGTTATCATACTCCATAATGTTATTGTCAAATAATTCGCCGTTCACCGGAACTGAATTGATTTCGTTAATTTCTTTCATAAAATTGACATCTTTGGACTGAAATAGATGTCTTCCATATTATGACAAATAATAACAGGAAACAGTGAAATAAATTCACTAGACCTGTTTTTGAGTCAAAAAGAAGAAGAAAACATACAAAAAAAAAAAAAAGAAAAAAAAAAGAGGACGACCCCTCCGTTTTACATGTACCAGGCGCTTAATTTAAGATATAAAAGGAAATCCACACCATTTCATGATAGTTTTGCCGATTTCATCAAGTCATACATGGATATGTAGATCTGGTTTGTAAAAAAATAATGATAAAAAAGAATTTTCAACATGGACTTGGCCTTATGAAATATTGCTACACCCAGTGGTCATCCCATGTGCTAGTGCCTAGTGTCTGTCTTTCATTTGTATTGAACAGAGCTGTTCTATGTTCTATGCATCAATGATTTTAACAGGACGGTTTCAACAAACTTAAAATCATTATATATATATATATATATATATATATATAATCCAGAAATAATCATCGAAAATCTACACAAGTAGTAGTATAATTAAAATTTCACAAAGCCGATTGAGTATATACTCGACTTGTTTCACAAAGCCGATTGAGTATATACTCGACTTGTTTCACAAAGCCGATTGAGTATATACTCGACTTGTTTCTTCTATATATATATATATATATATGTGTGTGTGTGTGTGTGTGTGTGTGTGTGTGTGTGTGTGTGTGCGCGAGGAAGCTTTCGTACAAATGCTGCCTTTTCTGGTGAAGTATTTTGCAGAAGAGTTCCCTCTACAGATATTTCTTAATCATCTTCCTATCAAAGGCGTATTACTGTATCCTTCATTTTAACAAAACGATCTTCCATCTTACAAGGATATTTGTTCTAAGTTTAGATAAAATGGTTTTTGTAAAGAAAAATTTGGGGGAAAATGAAAAGTTAACGACGGACAGCCGACAACGTTTGATCAGAAAATCTTGCATGATCTTATGGTACAATTGAGCTAAAACAATTTAGCCTCTCTCCCTCTCTCTCTCTCTCTCTCATTTATACGGACCAAATCTTGCTTATGACCAGACCGTTTGCCGTGATCCTTAACTAAGTTGAACAAGGACAAAATCAGTGATGAATTAAAATATAGTTGTCTGATAATAATTTATTATGGTGTGAATTAAAAAAAAACAACAACCAGTGATATACAAGATCTTGGTCTGGAAGTTGCACTGATTGCATTATCAACGTGGAAAGCTTTCCGCAGAGTGAGAGTCAGGGAACCGTTAAGAACTTGTTGAAAGTTATTTCCGGGATGGGCGTGCGTTCCGAGTAAATGATGTATGGACTTGGGGAATGTTGTGACTAGGCTTCCTAGTTCCAAAATCGACCAATCATTAATCGGGTGACATATTTCCTTTGAAAGTTCACGAACCATCACCAATATTACGGAGCCAAGTACATAGTCATTTGTTATCACAACAACGATAGAATATGACGGCGCAAGGATAGGATAGATGATTTAATTGAGGAGCAGCACACATGCTGCCCAAACCTGGGTATTTTCACGATTTTGATAAAGAATTTTGGAAACTTTAAGCAGCAGTCCACGTAAGAAGCGTGCAATGTTGAAAATAAGTTATTTATCCTCAAAGATCCTACAAATAATGATTAATGATATTTACAGTACTACCAGAGTACATCACAATAATTATCTGTATATTACTTGCTGGAGATAATTGACAAAGAGGTTATTATTAGCTTTATTACTCTATTAGCTGCAGAACTTAAGGAATTTTTTTCCTTCATATATTTGATGCTAAACATTTTGGGTGACTATTTAACATTACTGAGATACACGTCGTAAGGTGCAGACCCCCCCCCTCCCCGCTCTCTCTCTCTCTCTCTCTCTCTCTCTCTCTCTCTCTCTCTCTCTCTCATCATACAAAACAGATTTGATATCACACAATCAGTCCTTCAAGTGTATTCAAAACACTGGTGCTTTCTGCATCCTCAGGTGAATACAAATTAAATATATTCAATTGTAAGAGTAATTAAATGTTCTTCACCTTGCTTTCTGTACATATTATATTGGAAAAAATACAGATTTACTTCGCTTTTGTAAAAGGGATATAATTTTTCACGTTATCTCGCAGACGCAAGGGCCATCATCGTTAGCGTATTGGTTAGAGCGTTTGCTTCGCAATTGGGATCTCTGAAGTTCGAATCTCGATCATGCAATGGCCAAATTTTGTAACACTTGAGGTACATGCAGCTATTGATAGCTTGCCCCTGCAAGACCAATCATCGCATTTTCCTCAATTTTATTTATGTTATTATTTGGACTTATCCCAAAACATATATATATATATATATATATATATATATATATATATATATATATATAAAAATTTATCGGTTAATTTTTGAAGAATTATGGGATTGATATTCCCTCTTTTGAAACTCTCTTAGGTACAAAATACCTAATTTGAGAGAAGTAACGTTGAGCCACGTGAATTTATTGACACTTGAAATGCTTACCATATACAGGTATCTTGTTGTTTGTTACCAAGAGCCAAACAGTTCATAAGTTTATTGTATAATTTGCACAGTAACATGTGTAATACGTAACTTCATCACCCACACTTTAACATCAATTATTATGTGGCTATTGTCTTTCTTTACGTCAATTAAATATTCCTGTTTGATGGAAAAAGAAGGCCAAGACGACCCAAAAAAATAAGTCGCGGGTCTTTGAGATGTGACCTTGATCATTAAAAGTGAAACACAAAATTCTGGGGAAATCGTGAATCAGGTCTTTTTAAGGGACGTAAAACAAGACAGAAATTCAAATTCAAAGCCGATATATGGCTGACACATCGCTACTTATAAAGCTTACAACCCTGAATATATTGACAATATTGCTTCCTTTCTCATTTTACCAAAGGTTGTTTTAGACCTTTACAAATATGAAACATAAATCTCTTCATCCAAGAAGTTACGTAATGTCAGAGACCTCTATGTTACACATGACGGATAATGCACGTGTATATATGGCCTGGCGTCCGCGATGAATTATCAGGAAAGACGCCAGCTGGGGTTACAGTGAGATTTACATTATTAAAGGTAGAAAATATATGATTAATTGTAATACAGAATTCGAAACATGCCAAAGCCGTATAACTGAGACGGGCGAGACTCTGGCAAACCTCTAATGGCACCGATACAACCAACCGGATATACCGGTACAACAACTGGAGTTTGGCGAGAATTATGCCGCTACGGCCAACCGAATATACCGCTACAACAACTGGAGTTTGGCGAGAATTATGCCGCTACGGCCAACCGAATATACCGCTACAACAACCGGAGTTTGGCGAGAATTATGCCTTGACTTTCTTGTTAAGGACATAGATAGGAATTACACTGTGAACAAGTGCAGATAATGAACACTGATCAATCTCAAAAATCTTATAAAGAATACAAAATAAAGAATTGGGCAAACACGGACCCCTGGAAACACCAGGGGTAGGATTAGGTGTCAGGAAGAAGTGACTGGTCACACCCGCATTGATCAGATAAGGGAGCAATCCGTAATTAAAATTAGTGTGTAAAGAACGCCTTAACATGTGGTAAGAAACACGTCAGACAGCATTTGGCATGATGGCAGGTTGTATTTGCAAATAAAACCATTAACACGGCCATAGACAATATGCTGACTTTAAAAGAGACTGTTAAAACCCCTGTAACATGAACTAGCCTGCCGAGGCATTCTGGAACATACGAATTAAAACATCATCTAATAAAGCAGGGTACTTTTTGCTAATGGCAATTTCAACACAGTGTTGGAAGACTCCATGTCCAAAGCTTACATGGATGCTGCTTAACAGGAACTGCGCTACCTTTTTAATATCAACTTCAGCATACTGGGAATCGGAGTGGAGTTTACATCACGTTAACGGTGGCGATACGTCTACGATATACAGTACACACAAGTCTCGTCGAATCTGTGAATATAAATAAATCTGAACTTAGTATAGAAAAATCAGAAACATATAACAAAGTGTCTTTTCATTTTTTCGTCCAAATATCTTATATTGCGGAATAAATGAAAACGAACAAGAACGACGAAGAGGAAATCTGACAGAAACTTCCTCCTTAAATTACCACAAGGCCTCTCACCTCTAGTCGGCGCGGGTTCGAATCCCGCTCGCGCCGATACATGTGAGAAAGTTTGCCAGTTTACTTTCGGAGGATCGGTGGTCTCATCCCGGATGCATTGTATCTGGGTTCTCTTCTCCACCAATAAAAAGTGTACGCCACCAGATACCTGAACAATTGTTGAGTGTGGCGCAAAACATCACACAATCAATCAGTCAATCAATCATTTAAATTTTGCCTTAAATTCGGACCGTTGCTCCCGTAAAACATGTTTAAAAAGTTGACCTAAGTCATAGAAGACAGCTCTGTTCATCGTTGAAACAATCCAACAAGTGGGTAGCATCAGCAAATGCTTGAAAGTAATTTCAAAGAAGGAAATATTATCTTGGTGTGTTATTTTTCGAACGTCCCCGCTTTTACTGGTAGCAATATCCGGTGTCGGTGATGGTGCAATACGCTTACGGGAGGTGTACGATATATGCCGGCTCTTTTGTTTACAATCTATTGGTACTTTCTCCCGTCTGGCACTCCTTCAGATAAAACAAAAATATTACATCTAGCATATTAATTGTTTTTCTAAGTTTAATAGACATCAAGACAATAACAATCGATGAACTAACTTATATTACCGGAAGTTTTCCTTCTCGCTTTCCACGCATTCCGGTGATGACTTTACAAATTCCCTCCATAGAGAGTCGGTAGTCCCTTTTATTTACGCACCTGTTATATACTGCTATTATTGAAAAATATTTAAAATAATTCATTTGATTTCTGGTCTCCTATTTTTAAAGTATAGTATGCGCTGCGGTAGTTTTGATATTGTGGCCTTGTGATCGCCCTAATATGCACAAGCATTTAGAGGAAGAAAGTTAGTCGTTTATAAACAACAAGTTGAAGGTGAGGATTGTTTGTTAATACTTTCTTTAAAACTATAAGAGGAAACTATAATGGCTGTTTTGTGCCAATTTACAATTTGTATTCTTTTCGTTATTTTGAGGCAATAAGACGACAAAAAAAAAATAATAAAAAATAACAAAACGATTATTAGCGAACTTTCGCCTCGAAATAACGAAAAGACGACAAAATAAAGGGACGACAAAGAAAACCTGCAAATTAGCGTCCTATTCTTCCGTCTTCTCGAGGCAATTTAAGATTGTTAAATATTGGTTAAAAGTTATCAAAACTAAAAACTGTATTCTTCAAGCCATATAAGATGACATGTTAATAAATCTTGCAATTGGCGGTTTCAAATTCAGCATTTATTATTGTCAAAGGGTTTCGGCGATGTATGGTACAAACACTATGTACAAAATGAAGGTTTATTTTTAGAAAGTCTTAAACAGCGTTTGACTTCATTCAGACACGTAATGACTTTTTTGATAATTCATTAAAATGTATTTTGTACAAATACCTAATTGATAATGTAAGCATACAATTTTATTTGACAAAATGTATACCAGGAAAATAAGTTAAACTTATAACCAAATTCAGATTATCTGCTCACCAGCTTCGAGTAGAACAAGATAGATATAATGGCAAAGCAAGACAAGATAGATTGTGTGAATTCTGTAATTTAAATGAAATAGAGGACGAATACCATTCTATTTTAATATGTCCATTGTACAAAAACCTCAGAACTATATGTATCAAAAAGTATTATTGGCCCCATGCTTCTATGTATAAACTTATACAGCTTTTGACAACGACAAATAGAAAACAACTTTGCAATTTGGGTAAATTTCTAAACTGTGCTTTGCTTTTGCGTTCTAGTCAAATTGCTATGAATTACTTGAATTTGTGTATTAATCTGTTTGTCCATCCTCTAAATATCCATGCCACTCTTTATATAGTTATACTGTGTACAACTTCTCTTGTTAAAACATATTTTTTGTATTCATATGTTCTATGCTGATGAGCCATACGGCTTAAGGCCAATAAACAATACAATACAATGGTATATAAGGGGAAGATTCTGGTACGCTTCAATTCACATCACCGGCGCAGATAGACTCGATACGTAGATCTCCAACAGCAACGTATACAGAGTATAAGTAACTAAGTAATCTATATAATTGTAGTGTGTTTTACAGAAATTCATAAGATTTTACAAATTACATAAATAAATGAATACCGGGTCCAAACGGTTCTATCGATGCATGTCACTTTGAATCAATATGCGAACGAAGAAAAAAGATTATAGGTTTTCCCGTTATTTTTGCTGTCTGGTAATTTAAGAGTTCAGTATGAAATTTGTTGTCTGTCGTGGATAATTATTAATTACATTTACAAAGAAGGAAGCATCTAAACTTAAATAATGCCGCTCGGATACTTGTATTCTACTGAAGAAATCCTTTTTTTGAAAATGTTCTGCCAGCTAGGCATGTAGAAACAGGGGGTTGAGTGGACAGGAGACCTGATCGGTCCCCTTACTATAATTTATGTTATTTTAACATACACATCCCATAATTTCTACATGCAAAGTTCAAATGATTTGCTGTACCCTCCCTTTTTTAATTTTTAAAGTAGTTGTGAAAAGCACTTGATATTGGAAGTGCTGAATTGAAGAACACGAGTAAGTTAATTTTTTTCTATCCCACCCCTCCTACAATTCTTGCTTGTCCCCTCCCCTACTTTAAAAATAATACTACGTGTCTGTATAATATGATAACAAGAATGAATTGCTTTCTGTAATTTGATAACGTTTAGTACTTTACAATTGAATATTTTTTATCACATTTTTAAAAATCTTTAATGATGAATTCAAATATAAGCACCAATGTCACTCTTGTCAGTTTCCACTATATTGTCAATATAAAATTTTAAAATAGTTTAAATTCATGAACGCTTGTATGCTAACACTTACACCAGTGATCGATTTTCTTTTCTCCTGTAAA
The DNA here is from genome assembly GCA_024699665.1 of Ostrea denselamellosa. Taxonomy (NCBI): domain Eukaryota; kingdom Metazoa; phylum Mollusca; class Bivalvia; order Ostreida; family Ostreidae; genus Ostrea; species Ostrea denselamellosa. Next base: position 6,560,561 of record JAMZEH010000043.1, on the reverse strand, counting down.
ATGATATTGTTCATCTATGTAGGACTCTCTCTCTCTCTCTCTCTCTCTCTCTCTCTCTCTCTCTCTCGTTTAATAAATGGATATGTACATGCAAAGGGACGGTAAATAATTTGTGAATCCCGAAGAAACAACAAATTTTGAAAGCTGCACTATATTTTCGACTATATGATATACATCATTCCTTTTTTTTATATATATATTTTTGTGTAATGAATTGTATATTGGGTTGAGCATGAAATACCCGTATTTTCACGCAGATGTATATTTTCGATTACTATTCACATTTGTATATGATTATGTATCAACTTTTTATTTTGTCGTGTTTTCGTTATTTCGGATCGAAAAGTCGCTAATCATCTTTTTGTCGTCTTTTAGCCTTGAAATAACGAAACATCTCTGCGAATCTTGCTAGGTAATGTACGGATTATGCTGGTACTGCTATGACCCATCATTGTTTGCGAAAAATGTCCTCAAATTTGACGGTTACTGGAATTTTTATGACATCCCAGAGCTGACAACAATTTACCTTTCTAATTATTTTCCTCCTCAGTGCCCTCGTTCGAATTTTTTTTGTTATTGTGTGTGTGTGTGTGTGTGTTGACTTTTTAAAGTGAAAAACAAAAAGTAGAGGTTGGTTACGTTCGTAACAAGATCGTTTTCAATAAACAAACATAAAAAAATTACCATATTGAAAAATTACATATGAAAGCACATGAATACAAAACTGCAAAAGAAAGGATTGAGTGGGAGGGAAGGCTAAGGTACGACAATAACTTCGCACTGCCAGAAAACTGACCAGTAGTACGTGTAGTATATATACTAAGCGCGAAAGCGCTCGTGTGCGATTTCAGAAACCTGCGGAATGAACATCTACGGAAAGTAACAAAAATGATGAATTGTTTTGTTTGTATGCATGTTTTACGTCCCGTCGAGAATTTTTCATTCATACTGAGACTTCACCAGCTATAGATGAAGTACCACAAATTTAGACCTATGCTTTGGGCCGTAGCAATGCGTGTTCTTTAACGTGCCAACGCCTGCCACGACACAGGACCTCCGTTTTAAAGGTCATATCAGAAAGACCCGTGATTCTCACTTCTGAATGCCGAGCGTTTGGCGAAGGAGCAATTTCTACCTATGTTAACGTCTTAGGTTTGATGCGACCATGGCAAGAGCGAGGCTCGAACTCACGACCTCCTGGTTACAAAGCGAACGCGCTAACCACTGAGCTACCGCGACCAGTAAAACGTAATTAGAAAATAAATTTAATTTGTATTTCACTTCTTTGACATCTTTCACTTGATTACAGGAACTTTGAAATGTAAAATAAATATCAGGTCGCGTGACTGGTACAAGCAATTGACTATAAAAAGGCGATATTAGTTGTATATTGTTTAACGTCCCTCTCGAGAATTTTTTATTCATATGGAGACGTCACCATTGCAAGTGAAGGGTTGCAAGATTTAGGCCTATGATCGGCCTTTGAACAGGGAGGGATCTTCATCGTCCCACACCTGCTGTGACACGAGTCCTCGATTTTTGCGGACCGCCCCATTTAGTCGCTCTTACGACAAGCAAAGGGTAATGAGGACCTATTCTAACCCGGTTATCTACAGGCTCTTTCTGGTGTATTAAATATTCCTGCTTAGTAGCAACATAAATTTTGGCGACAATAACAGATTTGTGAAGTGTCATGGCTAATTTACATAGTTCGGGTGACCTTGACATTACTGTAAAGTACCGAGAGGTTTATGGTTTAAATTTTGGTGGGCTCTGTGTTCACCAACTGCAAGACATTGTATGCAAATTTTCTTCTTTTGCATTATTTAACAAATTTCAATTATTTCTTCACTGAAAACCAGATCACCGGTACATGAGGTACAAACAAATATATACACATATAAACTACGGTTACCGGTAAGGGTCACAAAATATACCAGTATATATCGAAAAATAAAGATCTAGCTAGGTGCAAGTACATTACGCCAGGAAGCGCTAAAAACTTCCTAACAAACTTCGCCAATGGTTTTAAAAATACCGAAATGTTCGTATTCACTAACTCATTCAACTTAATTTTTTTTAAACTAAATCTTTTGTTAAGATATATTTTTCTGTCGTGTGAAAAAAAATGTACCTGTTATGACACAAAGAAATTCATCACGAATACCATTGTGATAAAACATTGTACATGTCCTTGGACGTCTTTCAATATTATTCTATCTACCAGTTTCTACAGGAAGATGATGATTACAAGTTCACAATTTAGTTAACGTGATCCTTAAACCTTTAGGCAAATGCTACAGATAATTCTCTAGACCAACCTTTCTTTTGAAAATTCTATAATTAATACGTTTACGTGAGTCATTAATAACACTACTCCATTCATGTACAGATTGGTGTTTAGCGCTCTCTAACACTAGATTTTAGCCAGTTAAAGCTATGAATTGTTTGATTTATTCATATACATGACACTCCACAAAGATTAATTATTTCTTGTATACATTTTATCCATGGGTGTATGTATGACTCATCCATAAAACACCATAAAAAAATAGCAATAGATTACATTTGTAAGTTTATTCTCATGGGTTGTTATAATTTTTGTCCATTACATTTTCAGTAGCGATGCTAGTGTACAAACATTTCCGTTTTGCCATAGGACTTTTTGAAAATATCGGAACGTTTTGTTTTGGCTCTGTTTACATTGAGTATCCATAAATGCAATATTCGGGAAAGATATCTAGTCAGAGCGCTGTAAACCAGATGCCGACTCGGATAAAACAATGAAACAGAGTCATCAACCTAATACAAAAACAAAAACAAACAAACAAAAACAAAATGAAAGTTTTAACATAACAAACATGTTCATCATGCACTTGCGTACTAGGAAATCTAAATTCATCTATTTAATTTTTTGTTAAGTAATCTTTCAGGTCAATGATGAACAAAAAAGTCGGGGGTATTGTTTTTGTCCTATCTGTCTATCCGAAACTTTAACCATGCTCATAATTTTTGAATGGTGAGTGAATAGGTCGTTATATTTCATATGTGCAATTTTTTTGTGACAAACCCTATTTTGGTACTAAAGTTTCTTTACCATTGAGTTTGACCAACATTTAAGATAACCTAACCTAAATATCTCCTGAACTAAATACGGTAGGGTTTTCATATTTTTATATAGATTAATTATAACAAGAAATCATTTTATGCCCCAATGTCTGACCTTGTGACTTTAGAGTTTGACCCCCCCCCCCACCACCACCAAAAAAAAAAAAAAGATTAATCGAAACTTTAACCTTGCTCATAACGTTTGAATGGTATTGAGATATCATTGTTATATTTCATGCATGCATTCCTTGTGACAAAACCTTTAATTTTGTACCTATGTGTCTGACCTCGAGCTCGTAACCTTGATCTAAGATTTTGTCCACGTTTTAAGAAAAATTAACCTAATCAATATTCCCGGACTTTTTAAGGTAGGATTTTTATATTTTGTATATTGATTCCTTATGGCAGGACCTTACATTTCGTACCAAGTTTTTGACCCAATAATCATGGTTATGTCATGACCCCTTGGGGCTGAGTTGGGGCACAATATGGGGTACAAATTTTTTCATGCAAATAAAGAGAGAAAAAATAATTTTTTAAAAATCACAAAAAATTACAACATCTATAAAGCAGGTCTGCGGTGATTCTGGTGAGCGATGTCGTCCATGGACGTCTTGTTTGTAACCCAAATAGTTCCTTCATGCCAAATTTGGTGAAATTGGTGCTGTGGTCTCGGAGAACTTGTCAATTGATAATATTGTCTGATTAGTTTCCGAACGATGATTGTGAGAATGGATCAGGTCACGTAAATGACTCAGACAAACCTGTCATTATTTTAAAAATAGAAATCCTACCACTACTTGTGACTGTCGGTAGCTGCAAGATTCTTAGCTCTAACTTCTAAACGTTTTACAATATTATCTAAAAAATCTCCGACTTCTACCATCGAGAATATTGATGGATTAAATGCTGTTTGACATACTGCTCGAGGAGGAAGGGTGAATACTCTAACATACAAAATGGAAGCTAGGTGGCTGTTGGGACATATCTTAAACTATAATTTACAGAGTGTCGAGTGTTAGTAATAGATAATGTTGGTCGTCTATATATTACACTGTTAAATCAAGTCTACAACAAAACTGTGATTAACAGGTGTTCCGTATAATTTGACTAATGAATTAAAGAATTATTTTTCAACAACCCAAGTATCCATCAATTAAAATCTATCGGTGTAATTAAAATAATCCCAAAGATCTGATAAAAACTTCCACAAAATAATCCAGGGAGGTATGCTTGATAGCATGCCTTCTATGAGCATTTTGTATAAACCGCCATTGCGGTACCATAGTACACGGACATGGGAACGGCGATTGCTGAGACCGAGGTCATACGAAGATGGAAACTGACGTGAGTAACTAAACATTTCGTTTGTTTTAAAATATCATATTTCGTCATGAATATTAGTGTAAACAAGTAATAATTGTGAAAATGTGCAACTGCAATGAAATTTTGATAATGAATTGGCATGTTGGATGATTTCAATACCATGAGGCCTCATGAGAATGCATATTTAGTTTCATCGATTATTCTTACAACCCGGATCCCCACTGGGTGATTTATAAGGTGTTGAAGTACCATCATGAAGCAAATATGACTATTAGATTTTGAGTTTCATTTGATTACAGAAATCAAAGATACTTCAGAAATGTGGTTCATGTGTCATATTATAGTTTGTAAATAGAGTGCAACCACACATAACGTGGGGATCCGGGTTAGAATAAGTCTTCAGTACCCTTTGCTTGTCGTAAGAAGCGACTAAATGGAGCTGTCCTTCGGATGAGAGCGCAAAAGCCGAGGTTCCATGTCGCAGCAGGTGTGGTACGATAAAGATCCCTCCCTGCTCAAAGGCCCTAAGCGCTGAGCATAGGCCTAAATTTTACAGCCCTTCACCGGCAATGGTGACGTTTCCATGTGAGTGAAAATTCGGGACCTAAAACAATATACAAAATATATAATCCAAGAAAGGGATCATTACAGTAACCTTTCATAGGAAAAATAATTTGATTAAATTATGCAAGGGAAATAAATTTCGAGGACGTAGAAATGAAAGACAATTATGCCGACAATGATAAGAATATCGGTAAAACTTCACGCCTTGTGCATCCAAAGATACGTGTCGAAATGTACCCTTTTCTTTCCATCTGCTTTACACTCAGGTATTGAGCACCAAAAATGACTTATATCGTCAGCGTACTTCCTCTTTTTACCACTGGGCATAGTTCTTAACGGACTGTCTGCTAGTGAAACACTTGTATCGGTGTTAACTTTGCCCTAAAATAATTTATCATCACGTGACGGCGGTGTATAAACGGCAAATGTAATCGGCACATCCCAAAAGTTCCGAATTGCTGTACATGTCTGCGACTTCGAGTTGGAAGTCGTGGCTTTTAAACATAAGAATAAGCAAAATATGTATATTAAATATATAAATATCTACAGCTGTAGCATATTCAGACCAAAATAGCTTCGTATAAAATCGTAAATTTATAAAGTTTGTTTAATAATGAATAAAAAATGAAAAATATTGATAACTGTAATCCAGATGTATATATACATCTTGAATAAAAAGATTGTAAACAAATATTTACATATATTTATATATTTGTTTACAATCTTTTATTCAGAACTTTTATGCGTGTTATTATTAAGGAATTATTTTTACAGAAACAATACAAGAAAAAATGGTTTCTCATTTCCCCATTTCTTTCTTACACAGCCACAAACAGATCAACGGTTTCTGCGATCTCTTTGCAGATGCAGTTCCTAGTATTATGTATTTTCAAAAACTGAAATTTATTTCTTAAATGACGGACTCATGTTCAGGTAATATGCTGGTTGTACAATCACCAGAACAAAGAAGTGCTGTCGATGCGCGTTTCTGAGTCAAACAGTCGCACTTATCTGGAAATTCTAGCTATTGTACTTAAAAAAGTAGGAAACACACACGAAAGCGAGAGTTAATCAATGTAACCGATTTACGATTCCCGCCAAAAGAATATTGGATTTAGATTTAATGACTCTAGTGACGTCATGCTTCTCCGGTGACATCAGAGGGTGCCATATGCGGAAGAAATCTCAAGGTTCTGTTTGCTTTTCTTGGCAGTAGTGTTTGACAACGACCAGTAAGCGTGGCCTCCCACAACTACTCGATTAACGGTAAAAATGTCAATTTTCCAACTTTATTTCCGATTAATGAAGCAAAATGTCGTATGTTTCTGGGCACAAATCTTAATTGATGGGAATTAAGTGTCATCGAGGAATGCGTTTATTTTTATGACGGTTTCCTTTTAAGGATCTGATTCATTTATTCAAGGATAAACCATAAGCGTTTTCTCTAGGTTGTAATAATTATTTTCGCTTTGATATGATTAGAGTTAGCACAGCATGTGATAAGTAGTTATAAATAGTTTCAAATCCAGTTGAAATGCAGCTTTATTATCAAATATGACCTGTTCGCGATTCAAGTGTGTGTTCCTGGAAATGATCTTATGAGGCTGATTAACCGTGTGATGACGATTATGTAGGAATAATCGTCATTTCTAATTTTTAATAGTAGCCTATTAGATATTTTCAAATCAAAACATTTCTTTGTATTTATCAGTCATTTTATTTAAGCGATAACAAACGTCATTTTTGATTTTAAAAAATTAGGCCTAGACGTGAAAAAAATTACTCATTACAAGTTTTACATTTCATCATAATTCACATTTAAAAAAATATTTTTACAGTTAACATGCAGTCGTGGGAAAATTAGTTCTTATCAGTTTTGAAAAATACTAAAGAGTTAATAATTCTTTTTGTTTTATATATTTTGTACTCAAAATAGAAAAGGATTGGACAGCAGCCTGTGAACCTACATACATAAACATCCTCGCCATGTATAACTACAAAGTTATCACGTAACAAGTGTACACATAAAAAATGGAGATCATGTTTTACGGTGAACGATACAAAAAAGAAGGGACTTGATTACTAGTAAAAAGAATGTTTAATCAAAGCGTTTACTTCGGTATATACAAGGAATCGATCACTGTCTACTTTGTTGGGGGTGTGAGGTGATTAACTACAATCACATACCTCATATAGATGACAGTGGTTCCTTATATTTATATTAAAAATAAAAATGAAAAATAAAATCGAGAAATCAAAAATACTATCTAATAGAAATTATTGATTGACTGATTGTTCCCCGCTTAATTGGTTCCCCGCTTATTGGTGCTACTCGTGAGAAGCCAGGTCAACAGGGTACCAGTTTAGTTTTCCGCCCACTCAATAGTTTTTCAGTATCTGGTGGCGTCTAGTTTTTGGAAGAGAGAACCTAGATACAAGTACCCAGGAAGAGACCACCGACCTTCCGAAAGTAAAATGGCAAACTTCGAATCCCCGCCGACTAGAAGTACGAGGCCTTGTGATTGTAAGCGCAATGCTCTAACCACTCGGCCCCTACCTAATAGAAATTAAAATACACGTGGCATTCCATGTTAATTTCCATAGTTCCCCGCCTACTGACCTTTCATTTTGCATGAACTAAGTTGTGGGAAAATTAACACACTGGGGCTTTAAAAGGTTAACATAGAAAAACGGTTGTAATAGATAGCATCAAAAAGTTGTTTGTTTTTTTAATTAACAAATATTGACAAATTAAATCATCTTTCCACTTAAGAGGAATGTGAATAGTTAGTGATACAGCTGATTTCCCTCAGAAGTAAAACCAGGACAATTTATAAGTAATGAGCACTGTCCTTATAAACATTTACATGATGGTTAATAGTTTACTAGTTTAGTTTCTAAGTTGACAATGTAAAATATTTAATATTAAATCTTAAACGTTAAATTAGAATTATCTAAACCGGTCGCGCAAGCGTTCTCTTTGTAACCGGGAGGTTGTGAGTTCGAGTCCGCTCGTGCCATGGCGGCGTCAAACCTAGGACGTAAACATAGGTTGTGATTGCCCTTTCACCAAATGCTCAGCATTTAGAAGTGAGAATCACAGGTCTTTCGGATATGACCTTGAAAATGGAGGTCCCGTGTCGCGGCAGGCGTTGGCACGATAAAGAACCCTCACTTCTACGACTATGAGTGCTAAGCATAGATCTAAATTCAGATTGACATACAAAATATTATCAAGAATACAAAAACGGAATACAAAATAAATAGCTGTTATCAGAGGATTTGAATCATTAAATAAGAATAGCGAAGTTGCCATTAAGAGCGAAGGAGGCTCGAAATTCAGCTGGTAAGCTGTGCTGATAAATTTTATTAGAAAAAATATCTATCCCGGGGAACGGGAAGGGATAAATTGACCTACATGCAAACCATGTTATATCATGAATTAGTGGTTAAAGATGATTTTTAAAGCACGACTAAATTAGTATTCTGTGGTTATGACGTATGCAGTTTCTTGAAACACAAAGAATTGAAAAAAGAGAACGTAGATTGGAAAGAAATATTCATCCATGGTTCGAATTTCCTCTATAATTTATTTTACACTGTTATATGCGTGACCTAGGCGCCTATGATCAAATCTTTTGTTGCAATATAAGGGTTTTACAAAGCGTGACATCACCACACAATATTAGGAAACATTGTAACATCCTTGCAATTGTTACTAAGGTCAATCAGAACACAATATTTTCTTTTATTTCCATTTCCTTGTTCTTGGCCTGCTATAGTTAACATCGAAAAGCTTTAACAAACAAGATACTCGAGTAAGGTAACATCCTTGCGAATGCCATTGAAATTGAATAATACACAACAAAACTAGCTGACACGTAAATATATTGTCCCTTACGGTGATAAATTTTGTTTTGTAATAGAGGTGTTGCACATTTGTATTGTAATTTCTCAATACATACTGTGGTTCCGTATCAAGATTCTTTCGAAAGCTTGTTGGTGATTAACATAGAGCATATTTGTAAAGTTGTTTGGTCTAATTAAGATGATGAATATTGAAAAATAGAATTTCAGCAGCTTATGCAAGGGGCTTCTGAATAATCTATAAAACCGCCTTCTGAAAATCAAATAGGAATGTTTTGTTTTAAAGTTCCGCTCTTTAAAGGGGCATGGACACGATTCGAACTGAAAATTTTATTTTTCCATTTTCAATGTTAAATATGCTTAATTAAGGTATCTCTTTGACACTCATTCAACCCTAAGCGGTATGAACGTTAACTAGTTTAACATCATTCAAGAGTGTTAGGGGTGTTACATATACAATTTAATTTATTTCACTGAAACCACTAAATGGTACAAGAGATTCATTATATATCTATATATACAAACAGTATACATATTCATCAAGGAAATTCAAGTTTACGAGAAAACTATGGAGGACAATGTTTAATATATTTTCATATAAAACTACACAACTTAGTTAATTCATTCGAATCAACAATTGACAATAAAGTTGACCCTTTTTACAACATGACAAGTTCTCTCATATTTTGGAGTGTCATGTCATACCATCTTGCAGTCTCGACAAGGATGATTTCCAGTTCTAAATTTAATCAACATTGTTCTAGCTTTTTAAAGGCAATACAGTTAAGTATTTTTCAAGTCCAGTCCAATAGGTTTATTCAAGTCCAATATATTTCCGACACTTACATGAATTAGAGGGCCGCCCGCGTGGCGCAGTGGTTAGAGCGTCGGGCTCAAAGATCTGATGATCCTTGAGTCGGGGGTTCGAATCCCACTGTGGGACGTGGGTGCCGGTCTTTCGGATGAGACCGTATAAACCGAGGTCCCGTGTCGCAGTAGGTGTGGTACGATAAAGATCCCTCCCTGCTCAAAGGCCCTGAGTGCCGAGCATAGGCCTAAATTTGCAGCCCTGTCACCGGTAATGGTGACAGCCGCCGGATAGCTGAAAAATTGCTCAGGCGGCTATAAACAAACAAACAAACAAACAAACAAAAACATGAATTAGAGAGTACTTATAATCATATCTCTTTCCCATTTCTGTATGCACTCATCTTCTATACATTGTTCCAAAGTCTGGGCCCAGTTGCACGAAAGTTAGTTAATTTAATTGATAACTAACACTTGATTTTCGAAAAAGAGTAAGCTCAATAGGGGCCGTCAGGGAAACTTCAACTTTCAAAACCAACCATATTTCAGTTGCTTAACCGCAGTAAATTGGCTGAATATTGCCAACTCGGCGTAAAACCCCAATCAATCAATCAACTATAAAAATGTTAGAGCTAATGGCATGTTAGTTACTCCGTTTACCTGGTCAAGATATGGGGCTCACGTCGGGTGTGACAGGTCGATAGGAGATGCTTAATTCTACTAGGCACCTGATCCCACCTCTGGTATGCCCAGAAGTCAGTGGTTGCCCAACTCTCTGATTTGTATTTACAATAGGAATTGCGAGATCCAGTACTGTTCGTTTACTTAGCCTTTTCATAAAGCAAAAGACAGCTCTCTCTCGATTAGACAGCATTATATATAGATAGATATTCCATAATTATTTATTACAAAGTTTAACAGTCATTGTGAATACAGCTTTGTACCAGGGCAAGTTTAGTTGGTTAACATCTCGAGCTATAATGTTAAAATTCTCTGCAATTAGAGTTTTTTTCCTTTGTTTGGTCTATATGTACATAGCTTGTCCATAATCAAAGCGTGCTACTCAACAAACTTACGTAAAATATAATGTAGATAAATATAGAGTTAGGTAAAGTTGATGTTGCAGGGGTTTCAACAGTCTCGTTTACAGTAATCATTTCACAAATTCTGTGGTCGTTATAATGGTCTAACGTGCAAGTACATGCTAGTTGAATGCTGTCTGATGTGTTTCATACCCATTGTTACGCTGTTCTCTACATATTGATTTTGACTACTCCGTTTCTCTGTTCAAGATATAGTCTCGGCGGGTGTGATCGGTCAACATGGATGTCTACTCCATCAAGGCACCTGATCCAACCTTCATTACGGCCAGGGGTTCGTATTTGCCCCATTAATTCTATTCTTTAAACTATAGGATTATGAGATTGATTACGGTTCGTCATCTTCACTTGTTCATGTAGTGGTGGTTGATTTACAAATAGTAATGAAGAAGTTTGTCTATGTTGATATTTGTTTGGTTTTATTATAGATCAAGACGAAGGCAGTATGTGTTTTACGAATTGCACAAAATTCATGATAAGAACTTTACCAAAGAGTCACAATTGATGAATCTAATATATAATGGTATGGATACGACACTAGTGATAGGCTGAACAGGAAATGAGTACAAAAGATCATATTAATAGTCTCCTACAATGTGCAAAATTGTTAGAATTTATACCTTTTGTTTATTAGTGTAATTGTTTTACCATTTAAAAAAATAAAACCAGTTTGGGTTCATGATAACTGAAGGTAGCATAGATGGCCTAGGGGTCCCATTGCAGTCCAGAATAAAATACCGTTCTTGCATTGCCATTTTTCCCTCTGCTACTCCTTTAAAGGAATTGTTAATTTGAGGAATTCATTGAATATGCATACTTGGCATCATTTGATAAAAAGATATCCCTGGAAAGAAAGAGTGTTATCAGCCTTGTCATTCAGTAAAATATTGCAAAATTCATTAACGCTGATTCATGAAATGTAGAATATTTAAATTTCAGACAAAGGATTTCGTTGCAAATCCAGAAAGCATGCTAACTGCTTTTCAATACTTTCAGTACTTTGATTGTAAACAATGTTCCTACGATAGTCCAAGTGCGTTGCGCTGACTATGCACATAGACCGTTGTTGTGGGTACTGAGAATTTTAACAAATGCTAAGAGTAAATCTAACTGATACCTGCGAGTTTAGAAATCATACAAAAGTGGGAATAATCAGGCAATTCCAAGACTCTGCTTTCATGCTTCCAGATTTAGTTGTGTTTAGGAAAAGGCTAAGATAACGAACAGTACTCAGTCTCATTATTCCTATAGAAAAGGTATTGTAATGCTGTTTTCCTAGAAAATATATTATTTAATAGCAATAAAACTAAGAAAAAAATATGTTTGGGTATTACACCTCTAGCAAAGAAAATGGCGACCCGGGAATATGTCCTCGGTACCCCTTGCTTGTCGAAAGAGGCGACTAAATGGGGCGGTCCTTCGGATGAGACCGCAAAAACCGACGTCCCGTGTCACAGCAGATGTGGCAAGATAAAGATCTCTCCCTACTCAAAGGCCCTGAGCGCCGAACATAGGTCTAAATTTTACAGCCCTTCACCGGCAATGGTGACGTCTCCATTTGAGTGAAAAATTCTCGAGCGGGACGTTAAACAATATGTGATTGATTGATTATATTTGTTTAACGTCACGCTCGAGAATTTTCACTCATATGGAAACGTCTTAAACAATATATAATCATACAGTGGTTTCACTTCATCTGTCTGTCCGTCCGTATATTGCGTAGAGACTTTCTCAGAGAGTTTTCAAAATTTTGTTATCAGTTTTTAATCATGCCTATTTTTTCAATGAAAGTAGCGACCAGCCCCTGTTTGTATCATACTAGGTCACTGAAAGAAAATTACGAAATTCTTTGTAGATAAGATCTTTACGCTACAAATTTTATTGACTGTGGGCCTATTGTAAAATCTAGTTAAATGGTGGGCGGAATCAACCAAAAACAGGTTTAAATTGAAAAGATTAACTCTAAATTGAGTGATCTTTGACTTACATGTACCTACACTTGTAAAGCACCTATGCAGCAAATATAATGCCAATTTTCTTATGTTAAATCATCAGGCAGTATAAAACACAATTAGAAATACGGAATATCTGAACTACTATTTCGTCTCCGATTCCGTCGCGGTTTTAATATTTAGTATGTCGAACTAGTTCTTCGAACTTAGCGTCGCTTTGGGAAGTGGATTGATTGATTGTTGTTTTCCGCCGCACTCAACAATTTTTCAGTTATCTGGTGGCGTCCAGTTTTTATTGGTGGAGGAGAGAATCCAGATACAATGTGCCCGGGAGGAGACCACCGACCTTCCGAAAGTAAATTGGCAAACTTTCTCACATATATCGGCGCGAGCGAGATTCGAACCCGCGCCGACTAGAGGTGAGAGGCTTTGTGATTTTGAGCGCGATGCTCTAACTACGCGGTAGCTCAGTGGTTAGAGCGTTCGCTTCGTAACCGGGAGGTCTTGAGTTCGAGCCCCGCTCGTGCCATGGCCGCGTCAAACCTAAAACGAAAAATAGGTAGTGATTGCTCCTTCGCCAAACGCTCGGCATTTAGAATTGAGAATCACGGGTCTTTCGGATATGACCTTAACAACGGAGGTCCCGTGTCGCGGTAGGCGTTGGCACATTAAAGAACCCTCACTGCTACGGCCCTGAGCGCTAAGCATAGGTTTAAATTTGTGGTACTTCACCTACAGCTGGTGACGTCTCAATATGAGTGAAAAATTCTCGACGGGACGTAAAACAAACAAACAAACAAACAAACAAACAAACAAACACTCGGCCACGGAGGCCGCCGGGAAGTGGAAAGGGAGGAACAAACAGAGAATAAGGTTGCCTTCATATTTGTGTGAAAATTCTTAGTTAGCAAGGAAAGTAGTTCTACCCAAACCCCAAAACCATGGAGTAGGCGGGAGGGGTGTGTGTTATCCTTCAGTATATGAATTCAATTGATCGGATTAAAAGTGATTAAAATCTACCATATAGAAATCCCAAGGTTACTCCGCTCTCTTACGATATATGCAAAGGCATTTAATATCGCTTGGGGCTTAACTACTATATATATATGAGTCTTAATAGTCAGCCCGCGGGCTGACTAATGGTAGTAGGTTAAAACTTCAAATGCTCGTGAGTGGATTGGAATTCTGGGGAAAATGAGACCCAAGGAGGAGGTCATTCACCAGACATAAACTCTATAATAAAGGTGTAATAAAGGTTTTATTATTAGAAGAATTTCATTTCTGCAAACTCTTATAAAATATGATTTAAGATAATCATTAAGAATCTGAAACTTTCGCATAGAATGGTTACCGATTCTTGGGATTAGAGTATCCTTTGCATAGCAGTTAGAGGTCAAGAAAATCAATAAGCCGCGCATTCTATAATTAGATGTCGCGTCACAGGTAGCACAGAACACGGTTGAGGATTTAGAAAAGTGTTTTAAGTATATTTTACAAATAAATCAAAGTGGATTTTCTCTGCGTTTACAATTTCGATGTAAACCACTACTGTCCACTAGTATCAGTTTTCACGAAAACTTTTATTGAATACATGCCCACCGGGCATCTATTTCTATCAATTTCACCTGCCCGAACAAATATTAAGATGCCGAAAAAAATGCTTGCTGCAGGCCAACAAAAATATATTCCTGTTTTCTGTACCCAGTCAGAAAATAATGGAGTGGTAGTTCTAACTAACTACAGAAAAAATAGGGTAATGATATAATTTCTACGTGGGGGAAAATATTTTTATCATATTTTTAATGAAAATGTTAAAGTAGGAATATTCAAAATTTACTGGAGTTTAATAGTTGTAATGATGGTTCAGATTAATTTGTCTAAGTACCATAATGGCCCAGCTATTCTTTAATTATGCCAGTGATTGAACTCCCAGTGATACTATCTATTATGTCAATAGACTTATCCTGGGTCTGAATCCAGAAGGGAGTTGTGTTTACATGAATATTACACTAAATTTTTATCCTTTAAAATTCTTTCGTGAAGTAAATTAAAATTAATTCATCTTTAAATATACATGTGTCAATAATAATTATTAAAGTAAACTAAATTTGATATAAATGAAATAATCTATCTTAACGTCTGCTTATACAATGCAGTATACAACATTTCCATTTCGGGTAATTAGATTCCCCAAACGAAGCACACACTTCAAAGATTTCTTCTACACAAAATGCACTAGAGATATAGTTTGTCTGTATGAAATAACTCATGATCCTTACGTAACAACTCTCATGTTGATTTAGGAAGTGGATACAATAAGTGAATCTACATCATAACATGTATTAATCAAAAAGAAAAATGGAGAAAATTCGGATTCATTGAAAAAGTTCTCGATATTTTGGAGTGTTATGATGATAGTGCTATTAAATGATTTGTATATGGGGAGATATATGGAAAATAGGACCACATTATTTGTATTTCAAAGAAAGTAATTTAACATTTTAGTCAAGGTGGGCCGATGCCCGATGCGATTAAACATGACCGGCGGGCTTCTGCTTATGCAATTTCTACATGCCCGCTCCCGATTTTACCAAGCCCTGGGAATAGGGCTACTGGGTTATTTCGAAGACTGTTAAGTATACTATTTTGTCCTTATAAGGACTGAATAAAATGTTGTGAGCCTTGTATTGAAGGAGGTTAGCATTTTAGTTGTCCTTTTTCATCCTTACTATTCCAAGACTACTTAAGGCCAAATACAAGAAGATTGATGTCATTTGATCAGTTTATATCGAAGAGGTAGCACTCCAAAGTAATCAAGGCAAGTGCCTTTTGCAAAATGGACAAAATCTGCAATAGAGCAGTGATCCAATATTTCCATAAGAAAGATATGACAGCAACACTAGGGAAAATTGCCCTTCATATGATACAGTAAAAAGGTGGGTAGCGAAATTTTAACGCGGCAGGCAGAGCCTTGAGGATGACCCCGTCCTGATAATGTCCGTCACTATTGCAACCCCAGAAATGGGCAAAGTCCATGATATTGTTATGCCTGACAGGCGAGCTACAAAAAGATATATAGCCAGTACAGTTGGCATTTCATAGGACAGAGTACATTCCATTCTGACAGAGGATCTTGCAATGAGGAAGCTTTCAGTCCTTTGGGTACCAAGACTTCCGACAGCTGATCAGAAGCACACCAGGCGCACTTTGTCGCGTGCTAATCTAAACCTTTGAGGGGTAGATCCTATTAACTTTCTTCAGAGATTTGTTACTATGGATGTTTCATCCATAATTTCACTAAGACGAAAAATAGGTAGTGATTGCTCCTTCGCCAAACGCTCGGCATTTAAACGTGAGAATTACGGGTCTTTCGGATATGACCTTAAAAACGGAGGTCCCGTGTCACGGTACGCGTTGGCACGTTAAAGAACCCGGTGATGCTACGGCCCTGAGCGCTAAGCATAGGTCTAAATTTGTGGTACTTTACTTACAGCTGGTGACGTCTCAGTATGAGTGAAAAATTCTCGACGGGACGTAAAACAAACAATCAATCAATCCATAATTTCACCCCAGAGGTTAAACACCAGTCTAAACTATGGAAACACCCTTGTTTACCCCCGCCAAAGAAGGCAAAGACTTCCATCAGCTGGAAAGGTTTGGCCTTGGTCTTCTGGGATGCTGATGTAGATTATATCCAAAAGGCCAGACAATCAATGGCACATACTATGCATCACATCTGAGGCAGTTACTCAAGTGCTGCACAAAACGCAATGAATTTGTGTTGTTCAACCATGACAATGGCCCTGTTCACAAGTTTCGTCATTACCATGACTGTCATTAACGATTGTGGCTTTAGATTGATTGAGCATCCGCCTTATTGGTATCACACCGGTAATTGCCCAATCAGAATGAACTTAGTCAATTGTAGTTCCGTATATTTAAAAGAATTAATTTTTTTCATGCGTGATTTTTCTCATTTCCCTTCTTTTCTCTTATTTTTTGTACTCCTGATTAGGAAATTTTGTGTAATTTGTAGAAACAGTCAATTGTTTACAATGGAACTATTTGATGTTGGTAGCTGAGGCTACTTCCCGAGGTGCACTCAAGCTGTTTACACTCAGGCGAAAAATACGTGGATTTGGGAGTAGTCTTGTTTGCGGGTAATATTTTTTTTTAGAAAATGCCGTGGAGGATGTTGTTTTTCTGGTGTCAGCAGACGAGACAGGTATCATAGAACATTTCCGACTGCGTTATTTGGCCTAAATTTTGTAAACTGATTTTTAATGATCCCCCCCCCCCCCCCCTCTATAGTAATATATATATATAGTGAAAATAATTACCGGTGTGATACCTATTCGCCTAATTTCTCTTCATCAGACGTTAATATATTTCCAAAACTGAAAATGGCCATTTCCGGTACACACTTTCAGTCAAATGATGACGTCATAAATGCAGTGGACGACTTTCTGAACGGTCAAGAAAAGGACTTCTTTAAAAGTGTCATTGAGGTCCTAAAACATCGCTGACAAAAGTGTGTAGATACTGAAGGAAATTATGTTGTAAATATAATGAAATATGTCCACCAAAATTCAAACCTTTAAACATGAGGCTCACAACATATCAATAGCCCTCGTACTTTCATCGTGTTACCTCTCTCTTTATCGTGTTTAAATTTCTCTCTCTAACTGTCTATTTCTCAAATGAGGTAAGTAGAGGTCGGATTGCATCATCCTAGCTGAACTTGTGATACAGAACACGTTGTTTTCTAGAACGTTTTTGTGATGTATCACAAATAAAAGTAATGCTGTCATCACTCATGAAAAAAAAATTGTTTTGTTTCAAGCACGATTGTAAAACGGTTTGCGGTCTACAATATGCAACTTAAATGAAAAAATAAATAAATTGTGTTTTTAATTCCTTTTTTACTTAACTACAGAAAGAAATATTTCACAATGACAGGTATAAAATATTACCGATTGTACAAAGGATGAAGGTTTTCTATTCTGTGAATGCTCTTTTTATATGAAAAAAAAATGTAGTTTTAATTCCGGTCCTTTCACCTTTTTATAACAGGAGCAATATAGGTAGCGAAGATTCATGGAAACCGATACTCCCTCCTTACCTGGAATATATAATGATGATATAAACACACACACACACACACACACACACACACACAGAGGAGAGAGAGAGAGAGTCTGCATATAGTTACACAGTATATAATATGTACTTGTACTTTAAACTATCTTTCTAATTATGGAAATGCCATAGGGTGACTTTCTAAGCTTTCTTTTCAAAAGCTAAACTTGTATATCGTAATTAAGCCCTCACGCAATATAAGTACCCGTGTTTACATGAAGAAGACTACACTCGCAGGGCTGCTGTTATACATGCACATTTTGAGTGGCAATGATGTATACAAAACTAAGGTCACCGAAGTGCACTTTCGAAGATGTAATGTCTGACTTTGTGGAAATCATATTTGACAATTTAATCACACACCTATGTGTTACACCAGTTTATCAGAGACGCGTACTCCATACTCTTCAAAAAACTGTCAATAAAGTAGAAATGTACATGTGTGAATATCTAATCGCCTTTGTATAGTTTCCTTGTTTTGATCAAATGTCGTCTGATTGGCTCCTGTTCCATTGGACATGGATTGAAGGTTGTCGCAACCGCCGTATCACACACCCAGTCACGAAATTCCAAATTTAGATTGAGTGGGTAAATATGGCACTTGGGTTTGGATTATTTTATTTTATAACTAGATATTATAACATCCCTTAAACTATCCTGATTTGCTAAGGAGTAAATTTATTGGTCCGTTTCCTGGCTGTGATACGGATAATTTAGCTTCGATTTCCGTTTGCGATTTTTATCGGTTTATTTACGTGGTCCACGAAAATGGTTGCATCTCGTCCCACTGTACGATACAATAAATTTAACCATAACTTTCCTGTAAATAGTCATTCATACATTTACGACGGAATGTCCAAAATAAGCAGACGGATAACATGTATGGCGGAGTACGGCACATGAAACCATTGGAGCTCACCATATGGGATAAAAATAAATTCCAGTAAAAATTAAGTTAATTACCTGTCATTTCTTTATTTATACATTTTACATTACTTCGAGAGCCACAACATCGTGCACTACATTTATGATGGATAAATCAATATACATGTATTGAGTGGACATACAGTACAGATTTATAAACAATTGTTAAATATATAGCGTTCCTTATAATATCTTTCTGACACTTGTTTCAGGAAAGAAACATAACTGTCCATGTATGTGTATATAAAATATTTACTGTAAGAAGACAAAAACAACCATGAAAAACACCCGTGATGCATGTACAATAGTTGTTAGTTTGCATGAAAGAATCTTCATATTGAGACGTCCCCCAATGTATAAGAATCGCCATAAATTCCATCAAATGCGTGGCGCTCACGATAGTAGCAATGAGGTTGGTTCTTAACTGACGTGACGAGTCCCGGGGCCTCCAAGCAATGGGACCTCCAGGGTACTAAAAATGCGTATCCATTGATCTGCAGTGTTGCACACATTTGAAAGTTCGTTCTTAAAATTTGCTTGCAACTTCCAGGGATATATTTTTATACAAAAATGACATCTACAGTGATAAAGAAAATCATCCTTGTATCACGACCCGATTCTGCTAATCTCTTCTGGAACAAGCGGCAGTACAAGTCCTTGAAAGGGTGGCGTGGGAGGAAGGAGGTCACCTTTAACTAGGAATAATACACCGCGGAACAATATTGTGTATTATCCAGCTCATTGCTCGCTGGCATGAAGATTGAACAACTGATAGACAGTTCTGGATCAAATCAAATCCTTTCCGACCAATAAAACAGCTATGACATCTATATCGTACCAAACGTCGCATGTCAATACATCCAGCGAAATTGATGTCATTTAGTGGAGTACATGTTCTGGGGATTTATGGCCGTTATTAAGAGTTTTATTTAAATGAATTAAGCATTTACAAAGGATTAAACGATTCTTTTAGCACAGAATATACCACTGCTCAATCATGATATTAGACTTCAAAATCACTCTGTCCTAAATTAGTAACGGGTCAACGATAAACCATATACCCTCCATATAAAGTTTGACTGTAAAATCTCAAATGACAAAATTCGTCCAGAAACCATCTTCCGTTATCATGTGACCTTGGCAATTGATCTAGAGATCATTTCATCATAAATTCATGATATACATTTATTTTTAAAGCTGAAAATAGACTATAGATGCCGTCCAAAAATCATTTATTCCCACAAAGAAACCACACAGGAAAGTTCAGTTTGTGACAGAGAAATGAAAATAGAAACAGAAAGCCCCAACCGAACGGACGGAAGTCCACGGGAACACGTCTAAAGACGGACGTATAAAAAGTAGGTATAATTTGAAAATAATTTCTTAATATTTATATTTCCATTGCCTTTTGATATCTTTACAAATTGTATGTTCGGAGCTTGGAACCATTGAGCAAGGAGGTATCTTTATCGTGCCACACCTGCTGTGACACGGGGCCTCGGTTTTAGCGGTCTCATCCGACGATCCGACCCATTTAATCGCCTCTTACGACAAGCTGGGGTTACTAAGGACATATTCTTACCCGAATCCCCACAGGATTAGTTCAGGAGGTACTGCATAAGCTAATTTTTCTTAAAAGTAGGTCGAATTCCAAATTCCACGTTACAATGTAAAACGCGTTGGTGCCATATAAAGGTCTTGTCACTAGAAATGCATATATGGAATATGAAACACCATCAGGCATCATTTTAAACCATTGAGCAAGGTTAAAGTTTCGGGCATACAGACCGACATTACTATAGTCGTGAGGGTATTAAAAAAGGTGAATCTACACAACTTGAGAACTTTTGTATTTCGATATGATTTAATGTGCCCTCCTACTGTTGGTTAGAGCGTTCGCTTCGTAACCGGGAGGTCGTGAGTTCGAGCCCCGCTCGTGCCATGGCCGCGTCAAACCTAAGACGAAAAATAGGTAGTGATTGCTCCTTCGCCAAACGCTCGGCATTTAGAAGTGAGAATCAGGGGTCTTTCGGATATGACCTTAAAAACGGAAGTCCAGTGTCACGGTGGGCGTTGGCACGTTAAAGAATCCTCACTGCTACGGCCCTGAGCGCTAAGCATAGGTTTAAATTTGTGGTACTTCACCTACAGCTGGCGACGTCTCAATATGAGTGAAAAATTCTCGACGGGACGTAAAACAAACAATCAATCAATCAATGTTGAAAAGAATTTGTTTTGATTAATTTCTTGTATACTCCCATACAAAACTTGGATCCTCTCTTTTGGTCCTAACCTACCCCATGTGTCCTGATTTGAATAAATGTGAATCTGCATTACCTGGGAATGCTTGCATAACTACTCATATCTTTGCAGTTTTTGAGAAGTATATTTCTAATGATATTTCCCTATATTCCCATGTAAAACTTTGGTCGCATATTGTGACCTGATCCTACTTTGGTCGCATATTGTGACCTGATCCTACTTAGGTCCCATATTGTGACCTGATCCTACTTCCAGAGGCCCAATATGAACATGTGAATCTGCACTACTCAGGATGCTTACATATTAATATTAATTAATCATGGCCCTGCTATTCGTGAGATGAAAAGTTTCTCTAAATATTCCAATGCATGACTTTGATCCCATAGTGTGGGCCCATCCTACTTCCGGGGGCGATGAACAAACTTGAATCCGCAATACTAAGGGATGCTTGTATATTGATTTGTCCACTGACCCTACTGTTCTTGACATGAAGATCTTTAAATATTTTTGATCCCCTATTTTGGTCTCATCATACCCCCTAGGAAAATGATTTGAAAAAAAAAAAACTGGATGTACTTTATCTCAGGGCTTTAATGTAAGTTTCAACTTTTCTGTCCAAGTGGATCTAAAGATTTTTAAATAACCCCACTTTATTTTGCCTTTTCTTGATCATCTACCCCTTTGAAAGAAGTATGTTCCTTCATCTGAAAAATACCTTGAATTCTCCCTATTCAAGAATGGTTTATGCCACTTACTGAGTTTGACTGAAATTGGCCAGTGGTTATTGATACATGTAAAAAGAATTTAAAAGAGTTTCACCACTTCTTAAAGAGACACTACAGCCCATTTTGCGCAAGAAAGTTAAAAATGACAATTTTTCCAGAGCTTTCTCAAATTTTATTGCTTAGTTGAATGTTTGAACTTTGCGAAAATAACACATTAATTTTCTACATTCTTGTTTAAACGCAAAAAATAATACTTTTTGACGACCCTTCCAACAGAAAATAAAACATATTTGTTAAAACAAATTGCATTGAGTCTCCTTCTTTCAGTCTGTTGACACATGCACACAGACGGTCAACAGCACAATGAGAGAAAGTTTGACAGAAGTTTGACATAGTAAGCGAGAAAAAGGGGTAAAAATAGAACGAGATACAACACATAAGCGAACTCAAATTTACGCGGGGATCAGTATGGCCGTTTGATAAACCAAGAGCTACGAGAAACACACGCAAGGCTTTTAAGGTAAGAGCAATTTTTATCACAACACGTAACGTGTTTGTTTGAAAAAAACATTGTTTGGTCAATAGGCACATGGAATGGTTTCCGTTGAAATAATGATTTATAATTACTTAACTCGATGTATGAAGAAACATCAGTATGAAGAAATATTTGAGTTCCGAATAATCTTCAAAGCGCATCTGAGAGCAAATTGATGCATTAAAATTGTTCAAAATTATCAGTATCTATATGATTTTTTTTATCATTATATCAATACATGTTTTAAAAAACACTTGATTAAAATGTGGAAAATGAGCTGATTGATTGATTATATATTGTTTAACGTCCCACTCGAGAAACTTTCATTCACATGGAGACGTCACCATTGCCGGTGAAGGGCTGCAAAATTTAGACCTATGCTTATGCTTATGTCCTTTGAGAAGGGATTGATTGATTATTTGTTGTTTTTCGCTACACTCAACAATTTTTCAGTTATCTGGTAGAGTCCAGTTTTTATTGGTGGAGGAGAGAATCCAGATACAATGTACCCGGGAAGAGACCACAGACCTTCCGAAAGTAAAATTTCTCATATATATATATCGGAGCAAGCGAGAATCGAACCCGGGCCGACTAGAGGGGAGATACCTTGTGATTTCGAGCGCGATGCTCTAACCACTCGGCCACGGAGGCCTCCCCTTTGAGGAGGGAGGGAAGGATCTTTATCGTGCCATACCTGTTGCGACACGGGGCCGCGGTTTTTACAGTTTAATCCGAAGGACTGTCCCATTTAATCGCCTCTTACGACAAGCAAGGGGTACTGAGGATTTATTCTAACAACCTGGATACCCACGGGGCTACAAATATTTTTACATATAATAGCAAGTGTGAGCTGAAAGAGCTTTCAGCTCAGGAGAGCTTTTGTGATCACATTTTGCCCGTCTGTCTGCCAGTAAACTTTTCATATTTCATCTCCGTCCAGAAGCATTGGGCCAATTTCAACCACAAGCAAAAATTATCCTTGGGTAAGGAGGATTCAGGTTTGTCCAAATAATGGGCCATACCTCATTCAAAGGAGATAATAATCATGAAAAGAAATAAAACTACGGTGGGGTCTTCTAAAACTCTTAACAACAAACACAGACCCAGGGAAAAGTAGGTAGCCCCTCGGAAGTAGAATGAATTCATAAATGAGAATCAACTTTTTACATCCAGATGGAAAAATCTGTAAAAATCAGTAGGACCATGATTAGTCATATTGATATGCAATCCCCGGGTAGTGAAAATTCAAGATTGCACATATCGTGGTCCCCGGAAGTAGGATGGGATCACAATAGGGGATCGAAGTTTTAAATGGGGATACGATAGTACATATTTATTAAAGACTATATGGACGCTTCGAGGCTAGACCATCGAATCTATCAAGTGTAACGAACACAGCGTATATACGAGTTCTTAAAGACTTGGTATCTGGGCGTTACGGGTATGTGAGAAAACAAATCGTAGAACATTTATACGTCTTATTGACTTTCAACTTTAAATAAGGAGGTATGTGTTGGGAAAAAAAAACTAGGAAATATTTTTGCAAAATATATTAATCATATCTATTGCTATCAAACATTGTTCAATCTATATAAATTTAAGAATTGCAGACCAGTTGCAGTAGCCAAGTGGCTATTGTGCTCATGTCACAACCAGGAAAACACACCTGATCAACGACGGCAGCATCAGACTAATGGCTGTACCTTCGGCCCCCTCTTAAGGAATGAGTCATCAGCATCCCTCTGCCTGTTTGAAAGAGGCAACAAAATGGGGGCAATCACTTTGCCGCCGTGGGTTGCAACCTTAAGGGATGGAAAACAGGATCTTGGTGGCTGAAGCCTGCAGACACTGGACTTTATAGTATCTGTTGACCAACGCTCTCTTTTGCCCCGATATCTGCTAGACGGATAGCCACGTTTAGTCAAATAAACGACAGAAACGATGACGGTGCCAAATGGCATGGAGGCAATGTGCTTCTAGTGGTAATATATCATATAATATATATCTGAATTATGTTTATTGAAGACCTCTCACTTAGCATTATGATGAATGGAGTTACGTGTGAATACGTCTTGTTATCTGTTAATTTTTCCTAATATTTTGAAGCATAAAATGGGAAGTACTTACTCCATGGCATTCATACTGGTGTGTATTCACTTACAATATAGTCGAAATTTTTGGAAAATAATATGAGGAATTCACATGGTTTAAATAAAACTAACTACGGTTTCCATTAGTTGAATAGTTTATTTTGGCGTCGAAAAACAAAACCGGAATTTTTAAAACTCATTGTTGAAATATGAACAAAAGCATTGACAGAGGTGCAAAAGAAGCCCACCGCACTCACTGGTACGTGAATGATGCATAGAGATCTCAAAAGGTGCATTAAACATTCACACATTTATGAGTGAAAAGCGCCATTACTTTCAGTGTTCATATAGTCATTAGATTACTAGGACTACATTCATTGTAAATGTAATTATGATTTTATCTATTTATTCATTCGTGCAGGTACAAAACCCTATAGAGTACGTTGTAGGTCCTGTTTACAAATACACTACAACATTTAGTGTGCAAGTTTTATTTTGAATTATTGCAGAACTTGACCCCGATATACCAATAACCCTGAATTCATGCGCAAGATATCGATTACCCGAAGGGCATTGAAAAAGGACATCAATCAGCCTTGAACTATTTTTCCCATATTTCCCCAGTATAATATTCTTTTTAATCTTTGAAAAAAATCAGGATCACGGGCGACATGAAAGTACGGAGGATGCAGCATTAACAAGATATGTAGCAGGTCAAAACACACAATTAAATATATATATCCAATCATCTGATAGATATATCGACATAACTCTACCATCTCTCCCATGAAGTCTTCATAAGTGGAAGGTATTTTAACAAGTTGATTAAGCATCTTGGTGGTTATTAAATTGTCTTATCCGAAAGGTCAATATGACCAATTAACATTGTATGCCTGTCTGAAATAGAATCTTTGGAGTCGGCTATATTCAAAGTGTTGTTGCTTTCTTTGACATGACCAAAAAACTCTAGGGCTAGCGATTTCACCCGTTAGATTTATGTTTTTGACATTTCACATTTGAGGAGGTGGACATTTTATACACAGTAAATTATTACAGTTTTCATGTCCAAGACATGATAATTCTCGGTGTATATTTCCTATCTCTAACTCACTGATGAGTAACCACAAGTTGAACTGGTTCGTTTCATTTTCAAATAACAATGACACTTTTGCCACTACCGTTCAATCTGTCGGATAGTTAGTCTCCCACGTTAAGGTTTCTTTGTGCCCTCTTACAAACTTTGATAAAATTAACTCATTAATATAAAAAGTGGGTGACTGTACATCTATCATGTAAAAAAGAACGAATAAATGTAAATCACAATGTTTTCGTAAATTGTTCACAACTGAATTGCTCACTACTGCATCGATATTGTATTTTTGAAAATGTCAGTTTGTAATAAACCAGGACTTTATCTACTTTCGACTTTCGTGTTCTATTTTTATATTTAAATCCAATAAAATTAAAGGCCCGAACTCGAGGATCTTTCACTCATATGGAGACGTCTGCCCGGTAAGACTAGCATAAGCGCCTAGCATAGGTCTAAATTTTGCAGCCCTTCACCGGCAATGGTGACGTCTCCATATGTGTGATGAATTCTCGAGCGGGATGTTAAACAATATATAGTCGTTCAATCAATCCAGTGGTATGGGGAATATAATGTTATATGAGTATAGGAAAATACAGGGTATCCTCATGTTGTATGGATTCAAGTTGGGCTAAGTCATGACCCCTTTGGTGAGGTCATAATATGAGTTCAAAAGTTATGGGAATGAAAAGAATAATTTAAAAAAAATCCTCTGAAGAACAAAACCAGCTTGACTCAGGTGAACGTTGTGGCCCATGAGGCTGTCATTGGGATATAACGTTGTTAATTTCATTAGTAGTTTTAAAACGTATATGTGAATTACTGTGACTTCAGGTGAAAAATGTAATAAATCTTGTACGGTCTGGAAGCCGTTTTTCATCGAGAATTGTGCCTTGATTGAGGTGAATGCTAAGTTAACGCCATACATGTACTATTATGGGTTGAAAGTAGAAAAACAAAATATTGATATATACTTCTAGATTAATGTGATTATAGTAATCAAAGAAAACGTGTATGTTGTCACCTTTTCAGTGACAGACATACAGTTAAAATAGCATATGCTAACATCAGAAATTAGCACATATTCTTTATATAGCATAATAAAAGTACATAACTGCTGATAAAATAACACAATTTAATGTTAACATTTTCAAAACAATTTTTTTTTTTTTAGAAATATATCATTTAATTGTGGATATCAGTATAATTATTGTATAATAGAACTAAGATTTTCAGTTTCTAAATTTATCTAATATATGATACGATTGTATACTGTTTAACGTTCCTCTCAAGAATCTTTCACTCATAAGGAGATGCCATTGTAGGTGAAGGACTGCAAAATTTAGGCCTATGCTCGTCGCTTACGGCCTTTGAGGAGGGAGGAATGTTTATCGTGCCACAGTTGCTTTTACACGGGGTATCGGTTTTTGCGTTCTCATCCGCAGAACCTCCCCATGTATTCGCCTCTTACGACAAGCAAGGGGTACTGAGGAACTATTCTAACCAGGATCCCCACGGGTCATATATATTACGAAGTAATGACTCACAATAACAGACAAAGTACACGTCAATCATGTAGAAATAATAGTATAAATATGAAAATGACAATTGCAGTGAGTTACTTACAGTAAACCTATCATAAATTTACAAAGTATACTTACAGAAAAAATGAGTACTGAAAATATTTTGAAGTGAAATCGTACAGACTCATAATAAAAAAACTTTATCTGAAAATACAATATAACGAACAGTGAACAATCTCATAACACCTATAAAGAATACAGAATTAGGAGTTGGACAAACACGGACCCCTGGACATACAAGAGGCGAGATCAGGTGTCCAGCAGGAGAAAGCATCCCCTGTCAACCGGTCATACCCGCCATGAGGCACTCAAATAATTACGTAAATCAACTGTATAACTGGAATTGAAACATACGTGTGTTCGTGCAGCTTCCTTCTTTTTCACTTTCGAATTCATGTCTTTCCATCTTTTTGTTTTTTCATCATTAACGTCCCTGGTCCCATAGGTGACTGATGCAGAGCTCATTTTGTATAAAATTGATTGATTGATTGTATATTGTTTTGCGCCCCGCTTGAGAATTTTTCACTCATATGGAGACGTCACCATTGCCGGTGAAGGGCTGTAAAATTTGGGTCTATGTTCGGCGCTTATGGCGTACGAGGAGGCCTAGGATCTTTACCGTACTGTAGCACGGGGCCTCGGATTTTGCAGTTTCATCTGAAGGACCGCCCCATTTAGTCGCCTCTTGCGACAAGCAAGGGGTACTGAGGATCTATTCTAACCCGGGTTCCCACGGGGTGTATTGAAATGAAGAAATAATAACACGATAAATTATAATGTGTAGGTCTTCAAGAACCATGATTTGAAGAAAAAATATTTTACAATTAGGTACATGGAAATGTATTCAGGATAAAATGCGCAGATTTAGAAATAATCATAGGGGGATGTATCTTCTCTCTCTCTCTCTCTCTCTCTCTCTCTCTCTCTCTCTCTCTCTCTCTCTCTCTCTCTCTCTCTCTCTCTCTCTCTCTCTCTCTGAGGTCAGCAAAAATTATGTGGAACAAGAGATTTTTGAATGTCTGCAAAATTATCTCCCACATCATATAGAACCGATTATAACATTGCGTATCATGTATATCTACATGTGATATTCTCAGGCACATAGCTTTTTTGTTAAAGTAGGGGGGGGGGGGGGTTACACTGAAATCTTCAAAAAACCCTAATATTTTCCAATCGCTAAATCGGATGTTGGTGTCGGAGTAGGCAAGGTTCTAATCATCCGTGCTATGTTACATTTTCTCTCTCATCTTATTAACGTCATAAAGAGAGAGATTGGTGGGGGGGGGGGGGGGGGGGGGTAGGGGCTGGGGTAAGCGATCAATAGATGAAAATTCTGAAAAACAAATTCTATTGCACCGTATTCTAATTGACAATCGCGTCAGGGTTGGGGTTGATGTACTTCGATGTATTTGTTCTGCGATAGAGAGACAACAAGTGTTGTTTCACGTCATATAATCTTAGTCTCGAAGCCAATAGACGATAGTCTGCGCATACTTAGTAGACAGCTTTTGGTATATGCCGCTTATAGTCTGCGCATACTCAGTAGACAGCTTTTGGTATATGCCGCTTATAGTCTGCGCATACTTAGTAGAGAGCTTTTGGTATATGCCGCTTTCAGAAGCGCAGTTTAAACTCTTATATAAAATGGCATAATTTAGTCGGGCTAATTTACGCCCAGATGTACGCCGTTTTGGGAAGCGGACTCCGTAAGTCGTCAAACTTTCAGTTTCGTATCCGGGGAGCAGTTGTTGTAGCGAATGCGAAGCCCTTTGGTGTAATAATGAGGCATAAAATGACAATGCAATGAAGCATAATAGGATTAACAAGGAAAGCGAAACATGATTGAATCTCAATACAATGAAGAATGTCAGGTAGTAAAATCTAAATTAGAATTTAAAATGTAACGAATGCAAGAGTGCGATAAGGTAAGATGGAATTAAGGATGTCATATGTATTATGATTAAAGATGTACATATAAGAATGAAGCAAGACAAAAGCAAATGGAAAACTGAAATATAATAATGTGACATGGAATTAAGGATGTCATATAGCAAAATAAAATTTATAATTGAAATGTATAAGGTAACATGGAATTAAAATGTTGTGTAGTAAAATCAAAGTTAGAATTAAGAATACAAGAAGGATGCATACAATTATGGCGGTTATTCCCTTCTATTCCCCACGGATTTTGCTTTGAGCTAAGAATCTGAAATTTAGTATGTGGTTGCTACTCTAATGTTTACAGATAAAGTTTAACTTTCGTCACAGATGAGTGATTTTTAGGAGATATATGGAGTTTTGTGCTGAATATAGTTTTCGGACATTTGTCCACTAGAAATTAATGATACATGTATGTGTTGTTCAGATCAAGTTTAACTTTCGTCACAGTGGATTGACTTTTACGAGATTTATGGAACTTTGTGTTGATTGCAGTTTTTCGGTCTTTTCTTTTTACAGTGCATCTTAGGAATCTGAAATTTAAATGTGATTATCGAATGAATAGATGGAAATTAGATTTGACTTTTGCTACCATTGAATTATTCTAACAAAAATTGTTAAACTAAATCTCATCGTTACTGACTTCATTCTTGTACGGTTTAGTTTTCTGCATTTTTTAAAACATATGTTACAGTTATATAATCTAAGGCGTACAAATTTGTAGAAATTCATCGGATTCGCCACATCTGTTACATGCTCACGGCGGGTGTGACCCGTCAACAGGATTACTCATCATAGGCACGTGTTCCCGCCCCTTGTATATCCAGGGGTCCATGTTTGCCCAACACTCCATATTGTATTCCTAAAAGGAGTTATGAGATTGATCACTGTTCGTAATCTTCACCTTTTCATCAAAATTATAATATTCCTGATATCAAGTAATAATACCCCCTCCCCGCTCGTTCAAATATACATATAATGACATCCCTCAAATGAATAGGGGCCTCGTTAGGGGATATATATTGCTTTACAATACTCTCAGAATGTTTGTTTCTCAAGTAACAGGTCCAGGGCATACTTTTATGGGTAATCATGGAGGAGAACCAAGAGCAATAAGGCTAGTTTCACCAAATTTGGTATTCATTTCACTGATGGTGTTCATGTCAAGTATATTTTGAAATGTTTGCTTCTAATGGACGTGAATCCTTTCGTTGATTACCAATGCACGGATATCTATATATTTTGCGTGAACATTGCACTTGCATAATGAACTTTACATGTATGTAACATTTTTTTTATAGGCTTAGAGAAGGGTTGAATTTTTAAGTAGATACAACAATCACATAGCTAAAACACGTGTCAATATTTTGTGCTGCTTCTGCATGCATATGATAATCCAGCTGTAATAAGTATCCAACGTACACAAAACAGCACTTTATTCAACATTATGCATACCGAAAATATGCACAGAAATTGTATTTTGTTTTTAACACACACACACACACACACACACACACACACACACACACACACACACACACACATATATATATATATAGATAGATAGATAGACAGATAGATAGATAGAGAGACTACTTGGAGGCAAATTAAAAATTGGTAGTATTTAGAATATTCCTCGATATAGCCATTTTCCACAAAACGGAACATGGCACAAATTGTTTTGGAGTTTGCATTCTAGATCCGGCTACATGAGTTTAAAATTCTGACATCACATTTTACATTATAAATGTGCAATATGCCTTTCGTGTGCAGTAGGAAATGTTTAAAAAAAAACTGTTTTAATGACTAAATCACTGTGAATGATAGCTGAAAACCGCTTGCATGTATATTCATATGACATGTAGAAGAGAAAGCAAAATACTTCATGTTAAGATTAATCATTAAATTCGAAGCGGAGAAGAAATGTGATAATTGTTTCATCAAATTAGATTATCAATTCAGGTATAAAAATATGAATGAAAAATAACATTGATAATCCCATTCAAACACGTCACTTCCTCAAGGTGAGATATGCAGACAATTTGCAGACTATTGACTCGCAAGATGTACTAGAACGGGTGCCCGTTGGCTGTTTCCTAATGGGATAAGATGATAACGAGAGTGACAATCGTTCAAATCGATTTCTATAGTTTCATATGCGGCTCACAAATCTCTTCCTTATTTCTTTGAAAAATACTTCATGATGAGTGAATAATTCTCGAAGGGACATAAAAACAACAAATATAATCCGTGTTCTGCCTCTTCATTGGCTCACGGGCATCATGCAAAAATTGTAGAATTATAACGATAAGGAAAGGCTGAAGGGAGTGAGTATTTATATGCTAGATTTCTTCTGATCCTCCCGCATCTTTACATCTTCAACGGAAGTCGAATTATATCTTTCATGGTTGATATGTTATACGGGGACTGCGTCACCATTGATGGTTTTCGACGCATCATCCGGCTTATGACGGCTTCTGGGTGGATCCCGCTAAGTTTTAGAATGCTGGCGTCCCAACTTCTCGTTATACCATGTCGCTCCTCGTTTTCCGTGTGGGACTGTACGCATTGTTTAGTAAATGTCCCATTAACATTAAAATTGACCTCCAGGATATGAGATTATCAGCATTAAAATGTCTGTTACTTACATTACGTAGTTTTGTTTGTATGAAAAAATGGCATACGCAAAATATCGGAAAAGCATCAGTTACGTTTGCATGAAGTCACTCGTATCTGTAAGCAGTGAAAATAAAAATATTATACTAATTCTGGCAAGAAATTGCGGTGAGAAGTAGCACCGAGTGCAATATGAAATTAACGGCATCCACACATTGCCAAGTATGAACGAGTGCATGGAAAGTATTGTCTGCAATAATGTTCTGTCGTTTAGTTATATTCTCTTGCAGGGAGAGTGTCTGCAATTACTGTGCGCAATCCTCTGCAGTGATGTGAATATTTCTGTACTAAGCATTTACCCTCATGATCGATAATGTTCTCCGCCATTGAATGAATTTTGGAGGCGTTTTTTTTCCTTCCAAATTAAATCTACCGTTTTTTTTATTTTCGTTTGGAAATGACAACGCAACTAATGAATTGCAATAATTATCAAAACCAGAGGACCTCTTCGTTATGAATGAAAGAAATAGTAAACCAAACCACTACTGTACACTATATCGGTATTTTTTTCTGTTAGTAGATAATGAAAATTAACGTAACATTATATCATTCTAAAATTTCAATGGAATTTGATGATCGTACAAATCTGTACCAATTTCCGTTCCAATGTTGCCTGTAAAATATCTTGATATAGCGTAGCTAAAAGCAGAAGAAAAGCTTTGTAGAAAATGACTCGCATAGATTTAACGACAGACGATGACGTTGGATTTAATAAGATTCATATGCATGAAAAAGGTGAAGGTAACTAAGAGTGATCAATCTGATAAATTTTACAAAATATACGAAAGTGAGCGCTTGATAAACACGGACTCCTGGAAACGCCATAGGTGGATCAAGTGCTTAGGAGGAGTAAACATCCCCTGCGGAACGGATATATGGCGGGGGAAAGATGCGATAATCTCCTGATCATTCTATCAATAATGACGAGCGGTATCCAAACTATAACACGTGCGAGGAGCTCTTTGTTAATATCACTTCCTCGAAATGTTTGATTTCTTTAGTCCACAAAATGACGATAGGCAGGGTTGTAGTTGAGTTTCATTTCATATGGACGTCTTGGCGAGACGTGGAGTGGAGGACCGCCATATTAGACCCAAATGTAGTTAGGAACACGTGTAAACCAGGAGAAGAGCCCGAAAGCTCCTCCATTACACATGTTTTATAATTAAATTTAGCATTTTCATACGAAATAATATTACAAATACCATGTTTAGTTATATTCAGCTCGAACACTGAATCATCTACCAACATTGTTCCATGTTCTGGGTACCAGCGAGGGATGTCTCAAAATATAACTCTTTTAATCATGAAAAATCCTTTTATTTACTTCTGAACAACTGAATACACACTAATAATTACAAAAAAAAAAAAAAAAAAAAAAATAGCATGGGACCTCTACTATAATTTTGGAACTCGTAATCGCAGAGTTATGAGCTTCGGATGGAGCTATGTAGTTGATAAAATACCTTAACTCACGCTTTAACTACTTTTGAACAGTTAGCACATATTTTGCCCAATGTGTTATAACCCTGAAATTAGGTCACCTGACCAAAGTCAAGGTCGCTGATAGCATTTATCAGGACCATAGATTTATAAATTTGACATGACTAAATGAAAGATCACGCATAAAACCCTTCGAAATATTTGTTCAGATGATAACTTTGTAATGAAAAAATATTAGACGCTCATATTTTGCACAGAAGGTCATCTGACCAATGTCATAACTTTGAAGAATTTATAATTTCGCCAATAAATTATCTGTACTCAAAGTTGCAAATATTCGTCCATGCCATACTTTTGACTCGTAGAAACATCAGAAAATATGTTTTTTTTATTTACCAAATAAACGTTAATAATGAAATCCGCCAATCGGAGATTTTAAGATGTTCTTTTTCAACGTAAATGTTAAGAAATATCATTCAAGCTCTCCATTATATGCTACTTAAGTGACGTTTAGACTTTTGGTTCTATTTTTTTTTACCCTAAAACTGGGTACGCCCCTGGTCGAAAATAATACACACTAGTTGATTTCTCCCTTGAAATAAACAAAACTATTACAACACGTCTCTAGCCACTATAATAAATGAATAATTAACACCTAATATTAATGATGGCGCAACAAAAATGTCACAAGTGTCATTATAAAACCATGACGTCCATTTAAAAAAATTTAAACGAAAAATTTCACACCGTATCTAAATCTATCGCAACTTAAAACGATTAAAAATCGGCTATTATGGTGA
Source organism: Ostrea denselamellosa (assembly GCA_024699665.1). Lineage (NCBI taxonomy): Eukaryota > Metazoa > Mollusca > Bivalvia > Ostreida > Ostreidae > Ostrea > Ostrea denselamellosa. Next base: position 6,526,635 of record JAMZEH010000043.1, on the reverse strand, counting down.
CGCAAAAATTATATAAGAGTAAAATTTCGTCTTCCGGACATTTTGAATGTCATAATTGATTTCAATCATCAAAACCTTAGCATAGTCTGGAGATAAATGCTTTTTAAATGTCAAATCTCGCATTTTCTAAATCATGTAGAAGTCCTCGATTTCATGCCGTTTTCATTCAGAATCTATTCAAGAACAATGTATACACTAGTTTTGCTTTCGGTAATAAATCAATAACTGGCTGAGTTGACGGATATGGAGTAAATCTTCACACGACCCACGAGTTGTATACACAATCTTATACTCTGGGATTTCTCACCAGATGACCGCCTCTTCAACACTGTTGAACTATTTGCTCTTAATATAATTGTGATTAGGATCCTTTTAATTGATGATCTATTGAGTATGATGGATCATTATGAAGTGAAGCTTTGATTTTTTTTCATTTTGGTCTTCAAATAAAACTGGAAAATTTCAACCCCCCCCCAAAAAAAATCCTCAAATACACCTTTAATTCATTTTGTTAACACCCGTCCAACATATGCATATTGTACATCTGTGCTTCTTTCTTTCATTTTAAAAGTCGATAGCTTTTCATTCCGCTAACCAAGCATCGGGATATTTCTGTTAGTTCAATGCATGTCTGTTAGTCGTTACTGCGACATCTGATGAAACACTTTCCGATCGTGTTCCTTTCCGGAAAAAAACCGTCATTCATCACAGGTTTCAAGTGTTCTACGCCTTGGGCCATTTCAATGATTCCACATAACCTTCGATAAAGGATTATATCAAACAAAGACAAGACGAACAAATAAACTAAGATGGTATTCAATATAGGACAAAATTACGTATGTGGGTTTATCATTGTCTGCGTGACCTGGGTAATCGTGTTAGCTACCGTTATTTTAAGATAGTTTACCGATATTACTGTGCTGGATTATTTCATGCTACTCACCGAGATTGCTCAACTATATTACAGGAAATCATCAAACATTATTTAGGATTATTGTAGCATTATCCCCTTATCAGGAAATATTTTTGAAAAATTCTGATGATAAATAAATGGCCATGGTAAATTTACTGTATTTTAATCGCAGAACACAGATCACCAAGTAAATTCTTGGAAAAGAGCAAAACATTTTCGGTCATTCAGGTGATGAATTGCAATCGGTCCCCGTCCGTCGTGTATTGACAGTTGCGTATTTTAAACTTCTTGATAATTATCTTAATAATTCTCTTTAAATTTGGTATTAAGTTTCTCTGGAGTAAGATGAACCTATATTGTAATTATGCACTTCAACAGTCATAGGGGCAGGGCAAAAATTGCGAAATTTTGAAAAGAAAACAATCTTCTCTAGTTCTACTCAACTGAATAGAAAACTGAATGCATAGTTATACATATATATAGGAGTAATTCCTCAATTGAAACGGTAAATGTTTATGAACCCCGGGGCAGGGATGCAATCTCTAGGGCGGGACCAAATTAAGTATATAGTGTTAAATGTCTGCAATGTTTAAAACTTTTCTGTTGACAGAAAAGGAAAACCAATTAAACAGAAAGACTTACTGCCTATTTAGAAAGATCAGAGAGCCATCAGTCAAAATTGTAAAGTTGTTGGCTCTCGGAGCAGAGGATTTGATGTGTTACTCATACGTGAGAATTGCGAGTACATGATAGTGGTCGCAGAGAATAGTTTACTGTAACACGATGGGAGAAAATGTAACATACCAGGGTGCGCTCCTCTAGACAGGCGCTTTACCAACTAAGCTATCTAGCCTCCGCAGATCGAACCCGCATGACCGCCACTTTTCTTCATCCTTAATTGCCTTCACACATTGAAAGCATCAAGCCAGGATATTTATCCCTGGTCGACATTTTTATCTGTCCGCTCTATGGGGCTGGTCTACGACACCAAATGCTAAAGGAAGAAGAATATACAACGGGCCAGACTGGATTGCGAACCCTGGGTTAATATCCAATGGGATCTCCATTTAAGGTCATATCCGAAAGACCCGTGACTCTCATTTCTAAATGCCGAGCGTTTGGCGAAAGAGCAATCACTAACTACATTTACGTCCTAGGATTGACTCGACCATGCCACAAGCGGGCTCGAACACTTGGCCTCCTGGTTAGATAAAGCGAACAATCTAACCATTGGCTTACCATGACCGGTCAACTATTTGAGAATACATCTGAAAACCAAGCACTCACAAACCCATTTATTATTCCTCGCTTTATCGGAATCGTTGGGCTAAAATCATAGAAATATTCGTTAAGGCCAAGAAATAAAAAAAGTTCATACTAGTCCAAAGTTTTGTTTTGCTTTGTTTTGTTTGTTTGTTTGTATTGTTGTTTGTTTGCCAAGGACCACAGTGGACCACAGTTATATAAAAGTGAACCAGAGCTATATAATTAAGCGAAAATAGAGGCACGATCTTGGCAACGAAGGTATTTGAACAGACAATGTATGTGTCATAATGTCATTTGAATCAAGGTCAATAGGCCAATATGAAGGTAACAATACCTGATAGTTTGGGCGAAACCGTAACATTATCATAATTATAATGGTGACTGTCAATATTTTTTCTTCAAAATATTGTGTTTCGATATTAACGTTTCCAAGGACCGAAGGGCGATCACTCCGAAGTGTATCTAATATTGATTGTATATTAATACATGAACTGCAACGCTGCACGCCTACATGTTTCATGAAGCGCGTTAGAATTTCATGAAAAGTGTGCCAGCGTGAAGCATTACCGTTCATATGTTTTCAAAATTGAAATTTTCATTCTACTCTCATATCTGTCGGAAGTTCCAGTCATTAAATAATAGACGTACTATATTTATCAAGATTCATACGCGCATTGTTCACAACTGCATTACATTCAGAAGGATGTGGCTTTCACTACCATTGGTAAATATATCAAAGACAAAAATAATGCAAAGGGTCCAGGTTGGCGGTCCGCCTCGTTGCGGTCACTGCCAGTCCTGACCATCTTCTCGGTTGTAAACCTTTGGTGCTCTTGACTGACTCGCTTCGGGTGGTCGAAACTTTTACTTTGAAAAAATTAAGGTGTTCAAAGCAGACGAATCGCCCGCACAATGGTGCATGGAATAATGGAATAGGACCTCGGTTCTATTTTGTTGGTTTTGGAACACTAGGTAATGATTAAGAGGGACTGATGGGGGCATTCGTATGGCGGGGTTAGAGGTGAAATTCTTGGATCCTCGCCAGACGGCCTACAGCGAAGGCATTTGCCAAGCATGTTTTCATTAGTCAAGAACGAAATTCGGAGGTTCGAAGACGATCAGATACCCTAGTAGTTCTGACTATAAAAGATGCTAACTAGCAATCCGCCGGAGTTGCTTCAATGACTCGGCGAGCAGCACCCCGGAAAAACCAAAGTTTTGGGGTTCCGGGGGGAGTATGGTTGCAAAGCTGAAACTTAAAGGAAATGACAGAAGGGCACCACCAGAAGTGGAGCCTGCGTCTTTATTTGACTCAACACGGGAAAACTCACCCGGCCCGAACACAGATTGAGAGCTCTTTCTTGATTCGGTGGTTGGCTGTTCTTAGTTGGTGGAGCGATTTGTCTGGTTAATTCCGATAACGAAGGAGACTCTAACCTATTAAATAGTTCATCAATCTCGAAACTGTCGGTGCAACTTCTTAGAGGGACAAGTGGCGTTTAACCACACAAGATTGAGCAATAACAGGTCTGTGATGCTTTTAGATGTTCGGGGCCGCACGCGCGCTACACTGAAGGAATCAACAGGTATCTGTCTTGGCCCGAAAGGGTCGGGTAACCCGTTGAACCTCCTTCGTGCTAGGGATTGGGGCGTGTAATTATTCCCATGGACGAGGAATTCCCAGTAAGCGCGAGTCATAAGCGCTCGCGTTGATTACGTCTCTGCCCTTTGTACACACCGCCCGTCTCTACTTCCGATTGGATGGTTTAGTGAGCTCCTTGGACTGGTCCCGACTGCGCGGCAACTCACTCGTTCTAGTGTGCCGTGCAGAAGGGCAATCTGTACTATCTAGAGGAAATAAAAGTCGTAACAAGATTTCAGTAGGTGAACCCTCGGAAGGATCATTCACGAAAGAAGGTGCCTCGTTGGCCACCAAAGCAAGCATAGACGTTACCTTGCGGCTCCCGTTCCTCTCCCAGAGCCCGTGACCAGGTCACGTGGAGGGGAGAGCGAACCACAGAGGGTCCGACTTCGCCGCCTCGTGCAGAGGCGTGCGCCTTGGCACGTCGTAGCCCAACGGGCTCCGTCGCCTTAAATACAGACGAGCTCGACCTCCGGCGACTCCGAGCTCTGCGGAAGGTGAGTCGCCATGCCGCCTGGCATCGTCGGTCGTTGGACCGATGTTACAAGCACCCTGGTATGAACGTTTCACGTACACCAATAATTTCATTTTTCGAATAGCGGGAGCGGGAGGAGACTTCCCTCTCGTGGTTGCGTCCGGCGCTCTCGTTGCGAGCCGCGACCGACCGAATTTGGCATCTGTTATTGACAACTCTAAGTGGTGGATGACTCGGCTTGGGGGTCGATGAAGAGCGCAGTCAGCTGCGTAAATTAATGTGAATTGAAGGACACATTGAACATCGACATCTTGAACGCACATGGCGGCCTCGGGTAACTCCCGTGCCCGGAACTCCCTCACACCAAACCTACCTCGCGCTTTGGCCTCGCGGTGCAAGTACAGACGGCGATATACAGTGGAAGGATGGCGGGAACGGAGAACCGGCGGAGTTCGACACAGACGAGAAGCGTTGCAAGGGAAGTCCCAAACCTTCTGGGGCTTCTTTCGTTTCATAACTCCAACCTCAGATCAGGCAAGACTACGCCCTGAACGTAAGCATATCACTAAGGGCAGGAAAAGAAACTAACTCGGATTTCCCTAGTAACGGCGAGTGAAGAGCCCTGCACCGAATCCCTCATCCACGCGATGCTGGGAACTGTGGTGTTTGGGACGTCTGTTGTGGTCGAGTCCCCTTGATTCGGACCATCTACCCAGTGCGGGTATTAGGCCTTTACTGGCGCCTGCCTCGGCTGCTCTGGACTGCCCTAGGAGTCCTGCATTAAAGTAGTATCACGTGCTGGTAAAAGTCTGACAGTCCTTAAACTATTCTGCAAAACACGAAAGGATTGTCCGTGGGGATCCAGGTTGTTAGAATAGATCCTCAGTACCCCTTGCTTGTTGTAAGAGGCGACTAAATGGGGCGATCTTTCGGATGAGACCGAAAAACCGACGTCCCGTGTCACAGCAGGTGTGGCACGTAAAAGATTCCTCCCTGCTCAAAGGCAATAAGCGCCGAGCATAGGCCTAAATTTGCAGCCCTTCACCGGCAGTGGTGACGTCTCCATATGAGTGAAAGATTCTCGAGCGGGACGTTAAACAATATTTAATCAATCATTTGCAGTTAAACATTAAATGCAATGTGAAAGAAATGAGTCTTGAAGTCATGAGATGTTGTTTAAAAATGTACAATGATTAGGCCCGACATTATCCAATCGGTAAAACGTTCCATAGTGTAGGCGCTGAATAGTCCAAGCGCCTGTTTCCATAAGTCTTAGCTTGAGTACGGGGAACGTTCAGAAGCATCCCGTGTTGCGATTGCAAGTTTCTAGGCGGGCCCAATTCTATGGGATGCTTTGTAAGTGTGTACAAGTACTTTATATTTTATACGGTACTGAACCGGAAGTCTATGAGCATTAATTAGCACCGATGTGATGTGATTATGCTGTTTAGAACGAGTGACTAGTCTTGCTACTATATTCTGTACACGTTGCAGTTGTTTTTCTCACTGTTTGTCAAGCCAATTAGCAACGGGTTGACATAGTCTAATCTTTAAGTTAAATGAACATATATCATCATTTTGCTTGTCGCTTCGTCAATAATGTATTTAATCCTTGAAGTCCCTATATTTCTTAAGTGAAAAAAGCAGGACGTTGTCTCAGAAGACACATGCCGATCCATACCGATGGTTTCATAGAAGTAAACCCCAAGTTCATGACTACCAGAACAGACTTGACGCATTCATCGAAAGTAGCTGATATCGGTCATGTCACATACACTACTTCAGGTTGCAAAAACGATAATCCCCGTCTTGTCATGGTTTAATTTTAACATATTGGAGGACATTCATTTGCTAATATCGGACAAATAAGCTCCGAGTTCCACTTTGAATTGTTCAAGTTATCAACCGGTTTGATCAGTATGTAGACTTGCATATCATTGGCGTAGCAATATGTCTGCGGCATATTTCACCGATGAGTTTGGTAAACATGCAAATACAATTTCAGCCCTGAACCACGCCGATCGCTGTAACTTTTTTCTTCTGACGTCACCTCTCCGATCGCGACATACATATTCCTGTCAATGAGATATTACATGATCCAAGAAAGCGCCCCTCCTTCCTGTGATACCCAGTTTATGTTCCAGTGGACGCAGGAGTATCGAGTGATCGATCACATCAAAGGCTGCCGAAAGCTCGAGTATGACAAGAACAGCGTGACAATTGTTGTCAAAAGCCGCAGCGATATCACAATGAACTTTCAATAAAGCGGTTTCAGTTTGACCTGTGCGATAGGCTGACTGTTTTTCAAGACGTATAACAGATATCTTCTCGAGGACTTTTGAAACGATTGACGAGATGGAACAGGCATATCATTTTATAAGTACTTCTTTGTCCAGTTTTGGTCCTTAAACAATGGTCTCACAACTGCTTGTTTCAATTTCAATGGGGCATCTGCATCCAAGACCCGAGGCTGTAGAATGTATAAGCACTACTTGACACAACAAGAAGTACCCTGAACACTGCTCACTAAGAATACCCCCGTTCACCCCAATATGCCAAACCCAAAGGGTGTTCCTTTGATTTTTTGAATCCAAAATCGGTAGGGATCATATTCGTCCCATGGGTAGACCATATGTGTGATGTGGTGACTCTTAGTGAAAAGGATAACACATGAGAGCCCAGAAACCATTTTGCTATTTCAATGTCCAGTATACTTGGATCTTTTGGCCACAAAATCGACAGGGACATTCTTCGTACAATGGGTAGTCCATATGTAGGATATGGTGACTGTAGGTGAAAAGGACAACACTTTAGAGTCCGGAAACCATTTGATATTTCAATGTCCAGTACACTAGACCTTTGACCCCAAATTCGACAGGGATCATCTTTGTCCCATGGGGAGTCTTTATGATGGTATATTGGCTCTAGCTGAAAAGGATAACACTTTAGAGTCCGGAAACCATTGCGTCTACAGACAGAGAGACAATCTGATTCCAGTTTACCCACCCCCACAAATTTGTTTATGGGGTATAACTAGTCAGTAATGGTTTGAGTTCGCACGATTTCGCGGGTGCTTTCATAACAATTTTGTGAATTGTTTCCTGTGTAGCCGATTCGAAAACGCTATGTCTAGCCATTAATGTTAACGATTACACTTCTTGTAGCGCTAGAATCCCGATTATGCGACAAATAACATCCTTATAGTATCAATCTTTCCATGGAAGAAGTCACAAAATCGGATTGCAAGCATTACGTTACTGTTAGATTTTGGCAATATGCATTTCTTTCGAGTCGCCCAAAATGTTTACCGGGAGTAAAAAGTCGCTTTGGGTCGTTACTATGTCCCGCAACTTTTCCCCCCGATAGTAGTGGGTTTTTTTTTGTCGTCAAGCAGCCGTATCCTGGATTGAGGACTAACTTCTAAAAACATTTCACGATGAACGGTTAACCTGCTATTGATCTGTGACACCGTCTCTCCGCCCTCCGACGCTCTTTCTTGGAAGCGCATATGTATACCAAGAACGTTGGGATGCAGAACAATTTCCTCGGTGATCAAAGGTGCGCGTTTGGCAATAAATATCTAAATCATACGCATCAGCCTATTTGTTTGCTGTACCGTTTACACCGCGTAATCGCTCATCACGATTCTGTTATATCTCCGAAAAGAAACAGGTTTCCGCGTCCTTAATGGTTTTGTGAGATCCATATCACAGTATATGGCAACATGATCACAAGAATGATTTCCTTTGGAATCGATTAATAGTAAACCTTCTATAGTCGGTGGAAAATATAGCAACGAACGACGTTCCCACTTAATAAGGAAATCTATTGTATATCCTCGAAGATGCGTTGATCCAAGGACATTTTGATATAAGTTATGTGCATCCAGAGATTCAGAAATGTCTTGGAGTTAACATCTTCCATATTGTCTAGGTGGAAGTTGGGGTCCCCCGTGATCACAAAGTTGTCAAGTAGAACTGCGAGCAGATTAAAGAGCCGGACTAATCGGCGATTGATTGTATATTGATTAAAGTCACTCTCGAGAATCTTACACTCATACGGAGATGTCACCATTGCTAGTGAAGGGCTGCACACTTTAGGGCTGTGCTCGGCGTTTATGGGATCTTTATCGTGTCACACCTGCTGTAATACAGGGCCTCCGAGTACCGACCCATTTAGTCGCCTCTTGCGACAAGCAAAGGGTACGGATGACTGATTTTAACAGGATTGCTGTTTGTCGAAAAATACGGCAATCTGAAACTCCTTGCTTTTTGATGGTGGTGGACAGTAATTAAGGAAATGGCTGAAACATTGCCAACACAGCGTAAAATTCTATACAATCAATCAATCAATCAAGGCCATCGTAAATAACGTTAAATTATCACTAGTGATAATGTGGTCTTATCCTGGTACAAAAACTCCTACCCCTGGGATCATGGAGTTTACAGTTTTGGTGAAGGTCTACCTGCTTCATACACATCTATTTAGTTTGAATTTAGTATCAATAACATTAAAGATGTTTCATATATTAAAAGTATAGTCCAATTTTGGCCCCGCCCTGGAGTCAGAACCTCTGCCCCAGGGATCAGGAAATGTACAATTTTGGTAGAGTCCTCCTTGCACTACATGACAACGTATTAAGATGTTCTTACACACGTGCGATTGTAGAAAAAAAATTGAAAATTGGTCAATTTTTGCGAAGCACTTAAGGCCCCAGAGGTAGTACGAGCCCTGACTATATACCCCCTTGTCCCAAAGTTGTTTCAAACCAATTTGAAAAGAACTAGAAGGATACATGTAGGAACCAAGAAAATGTTCAATTGTTAATGAACGACGGACGACAACGGACGCAGACCAACAACAATATGTCACCTGAGTCAGTCATGTGACTAAAACATTCAAGTCTATACATACGTTATCAAAACATACTCCCATCATCCTAACGACTGTCCTTTATGATCTCGGAAACTCACATCTTAACTTCATTGGCGTTTGACCAAGGGGAATGTCACGACTACCATCATGTTAGAAATAATGACAAAGCATTAGAAGCAAAACTTCAGGATGTTAAGATTGCTAAAGTCCAAAGCATGTGTCGTGACCTAAAATGGTCATTTGGCCAATGTTAATGGTGTCATTACCATTGACAACTGTATGAATGGAGGAATATTATAAGTTCATATATACTGGACAAAAAAAGTTAAGGATCATAATTTTGACCTAAAAAATTTTTATTAACTAAATAATCATTTTGACAAATTTTAACATGTATAGTTTCTCCAATGTGTCCATAACACAATAGATTTACCTGGTTTCATATTGACGTCATAAGTGCACGATTTTTGCGCCCAAACACAAGCAAGGGGTCAAAATCAAAGTGTGCCAACGTGTATATTAAAATTGAAAAATTGTGATTTTCATTTTATTGTGGGTATTTATTGCTCTAATCGACTCTTAGGTGAACAATTATTGACATTAAAAGCCATGAGGCGCCATTTAACTGCTCTGGAAGCTGGTCAGGCAGTAGGTATGCTGGCCAAGTCCAGAGAACTGTCTCTAGACATTTTAATGTGTCCCAAAGTGTGATTTCAAGGTTGTTGAATCGTTTTAGGCAGACAGGTACTGTTTCTGAGAGACCGAAATCAGGTCGTCCAAGGTCCACAACCGCTCGCCAGGATCGCTATATGTCACTTATGGCTCGTAGACACAGGTTTCAGAGTGCTGTCCAACTCAATACTGACTTTCATGCAGCAAGTGGGGTGCGCATAACACCACAAACTCTCAGACAGAGACTTCATGCTGCTAACCTTCGGGCTCATCGACCTGCTGTTCGTCCCAATTTGGGGAGAAGACATCGTGTAGCACGACTCAATTGGGCTCAAAATCACATAAACTGGCAACTGCGTCATTGGACGCCTGTTCTTTTCACAGACGAGTCACGGTTCTGCGTGGACTTTCATGACGGTCGTAGGCGTGTATGGCGCATGCGTGGAGAGCGGTACGCTGATTGCTGTGTAGCAGAGCATGGTCGTTTTGGAGGTGGCTCTGTGATGATTTGGTCCGGAATCAGTATTGGTGGATGTACTGACTTGCACGTGATTAATGGCAATCTTACCGGTGCAATTCACAGGGACGAGATACTGCATCCAATTGTGAGACCTTATGCGGGAGCTATAGCCAACGACTTTGTGTTAATGGATGATAATGCTCGTCCCCACAGAGCAGGTATAGTGACAGACTACATTGCTACAGAGACAATTGAACGTATGGATTGGCCGAGTTGTTCTCCGGATTTAAATCCAATAGAACATCCCTGGGACATGTTGCAGCAAGCTGTTTCCAGACGCCCTGTACTTCCGACAAACCGCCAGGAGCTTACGTTAGCTTTACAGCAGGAATGGGCAAGGTTGCCACAAATTGCGTTCCACAGGCTCATCAGAAGTATGCAGAGGCGTTGTCGTGCCGTTATACAGGCATAGGGTGGACATACACCCTATTGATATTGCCTTTATGAAGATTCAATCATTTGAAAAGAAATTTGTTATTGTTGCTCATACCGATTTTCAAACTGTTTTTGTTGGGGGGAGGGGGGGGGGGGAGTTACCTGACAATGGTTGCTCTGGCTGCTTAACGTATTGATGAATTTGTAAAAACAGGTTTAAAATGTATTGTTCGATTGTCGTTGAACATTTTAAGTATATATTTAACATAATTTATTTGGTTTTGTTATGAATAAAATAATTCTGAAATCATGATCCTTAACGTTTTTTGTTCAGTATATGTATTTGACACAGGTGTTGCCTATGATCATGGTTCAAAAGGATAGTGAAGGTTTTGACTACCATAAAATGGCTGAAATATTGCCAACACTGCGTAAAATTAAAATACAATCAATTAAAGTTATAAGAAAACCTTTGTTTCAGATCATGTCTTTGTAATGGAGACTCGGTGCTTTGAACCATGCGTATTTAGCCAAGATCAAGGCAAATTAGTTTTTTTTTTGGAAAAATTTAAATACTTTTAATTTCTATTGACCCCTTAAAGTTATACAAGACAAATTAAAATTAAAAAAATGAACGTTACGTTATGAAAGATGCACTCATTCACCGTCAACATATGACGAATAATTCAAACTTCTTTGTTGTGTTACTCTGGTTACCATTACGGCCCTTAGACCTCTTGTATGCAAGCCTAAAAAGCATGCCTTAGTGTAAGGACGTCCATAAATTAATATCTTAAATCCATATCTTGAAGTTGTTAGTTGTTAATAAATATTACGATAAACGCACACACTAGTCGTTAAACAGGAATAGTCAAGGATCGATACAAATTAAGTTATCAGCTTAAAAACCAAGGAAACACATGTTACATAAAGGGAATGGGATTATCGATATTTATTTTGTCCAAGGGTGGAAAGTTGACATAATGTCTAATACTGTATTGGCCATTATAGCATCGTAAATCGACGTTTAATTAAGACAAGTCCTGGGTATCTTAAGGTAAGGAATTTTCCCTGCCTTTTTCGATTTTCTCTTGGATGGTATGCTAGATCTTCAACTGACGTATTTCAGCAACAATCAAGGCAATTAAACATATGTAAGCATGTAAGCATGGTTACTCTAGATATTCATATACCTTATAGTTTCCAATGAAGGATCAAAAAAAAAATTCAAAGAGGTTGCAATCCCAGTTTGAACCTTTTCTATCCAAGACAAGAGGTTAAAACCCAAAAATGACATTTTTAAAGATCAAATTGGGGATGGTGTTGCAACTCCGTTAACCCCCTCAAGATACGTCAATGGTTATTGATGGTAACTACACGTATACTATGAACCCAACAGTTACCATAGGTAACCACATGTACTTCATGGTCACAATAGGTAACACGTGTATCTTCATTCTCTTTCAATATGATTGGCGGATATAATCCATTTTTAAATAGAAATATATCCAAATAACGATATAATTCGTCAGAACTCAGCAGATTTAGGGGGTTTTGTCCACTGGGCCCTCACCCTTGACCCATTGGTGGCCTAAAGACGGCCCCAAGTCGTTTACTGACCCCTTCTAAATTTGTGGATCTGCCAGCTGCTAAATACATAACTGGATCAAATGTATATTTATACTACCGCAACTAAGTTGTGTAGGAGGGTACCAATGTCTGTCGCTACATGGGACTTAAGGTGAAAAAAAAAGATATTTAAAAGACCGCGACTTTCACTTTTAAATATCTAACGTTTGACGAAAGTGCAGTTACTATCTAGTTTTGGGTTTGGCGCTACCATGGTATGAGCGGGACTGAAATCACACCTTCCTGTTGCAGTGCGAACGCTTTTACCACTGAACAACCGAGCAACGGATAGGTTTCCGAGCATAAGTAATTTCCCTTTCAACCTGTAATCACTATATTTGATATAAAAAAAAAACGGCTTCCGGATTTTAAGTGATATTTCTTTTCACCATATTCTACACAGATACTTGCCACGGGATGGGAATGACCCTTATTGATTTTGGGAGCCAACGTTTCGGCGGAAACACGGTGATATGGAAAAATGGTTCTGGGCCTTGAATGATTCAATTAGCTTTCCACCTTAAATCACCATGTTTCATAAAATTTTTCATAGAATGGCGATAACCACTATTAATGTTGGATTCCATAGTCAAGTAAAGGTCAAGTAAAATGGATATTGATATGGAACCAGCAAACTTTCATGGGGCAAGGAAGACCTTTATTGACTACAAGGTCCAGAGCTCTTTATAAAAATTGGTTTGTGGTTTGCAAGTGGTGTAACGTCTCACAAAGCTGTCAAACGACCATAATGCAGCTTTCACAATCGACCAGGTGTGTATGTGTGTGCCTGTGTGTTTGGATACTTGAAGGCATGAACTACAACGCCTCACGCCAGTATAATCCATGAAGCGCCTATCTTGCTGTCTGTTTTGCTGTCAATCAGTCAATCTATCTATATGTTTCACTCAATGTCTATATAACTCTATATATTGACTGGACATATTTATTATTAGTTTAGTTTTACATTAAAGGTGGTGGGATGGATCACCGAGTATTTGGATCCAGACACGGTTACCTGTGTAGGCAGCTTTGATGAGTCACTTGGGTTTTACTGTGGTAATCACCACTTTGCATTTTACAGCAATCAAATACACGCATATATAAAACACAAATCAAACTTGTGAGCTATCCATGGAAACACCATGTAGTGGGTGTCTTATCAAATTCCTAGACCCGCCATATATAACATAACAGTGTGATGTCATATCTAACTCTTAATCCCACCGAAATCATTTATTTGGGGTGAAACCCGCGTATGTTTTATCAAATCTTAAATTTCAAAAATGTTGTTGGGTGTTAAATTTCATAAAACATTTTTTTATAGATTAAAGAACAGACTCATGGGGTTTGATTGTACCCAGTACAACAGAAACAGAAAATAAGATTATTATACTGATTTTGCAATGCATATTTATTAGATGATTTTGGAAGAACAAAATTTATGGCAATTGGTATATCGTTTCCGATTTTTGCTCTCGTAAAGCCTCATTGAAATACATTTAAAGGGAGTGATTCACGATTTCTCACGATTTTTTAAAAAAAAATTACTTTTAAAAATCAAATTCTACTGTCTAATGCGTTTAAAGGGTTTCAAAGAAAAATTAGTAGTACAACATAATAGATGCTCATTATAGTGTGTTTATTATTTGTTGTTTAAACAAAGCTTGGGGAATGTTATTGTTTAAAAGTTTAGAAAGTATATGATGAGTTTATGATATATATTTCAAGTGTTCTTTAAGTGGAATATGTCATTTAAAAGTTAGATTTATATGTGCAAAATTAGGGTGCTGAAATTACAAAATTAACATTTCAGGAATTTGTTTTTAAACATAAACAAGGCTCGAGGCTTGCTAGCATTAACTTTCTCTTATTCTTGCTTTAGAAAGTCCAAATTTGGCTAATCATCAACTTTAAATGAGTTATATATATATATATATATATATATATATATATATATATATATATATATGTATAAAATGTTAATCATCAACAATAACAATATAAATTTAAAAAAAATGTGAATCAACCATCAAAAAAGAATATCATTCCCTTTAAGTTCCACAGCAGTGTTTTATTTCAATCTTCATCACGTGTAACAGTCACAAGATTAAATACCATATTGCATATATTATCATTATAATCTACATTTATTACCATTTTGTCATGCTTATCGAGCCCGGAAAGCTAGGTAAATATTGTACTCCGAGCCAGTAGAACTGAACTTTGAGCCCGGAGAGCTTGGTGAATATTGCATTTCGATCCCGGAGAGCTTGGTGAATATTGCATTTCGATCCCGGGGAGCTTGGTGAATATTGCATTTAGATCCCGGGGAGCTTGATGAATATTGCATTTCGACTAGGGAGAATATTATTTTTGGAGCCTAGAGAGGTCAGTGAATATTGTTTTCCGAGCTCGGAGAGCGTGTTGAATTTGTTTTTCGAGGGTAGGTAAACGATACCTGGACCTAAACGATACCAGAAGACCTAATCGAAGGTGATTGGAGACGCGAGTTTGACTAAATAAAGAACATTGAAACCGGCTGCTAGAACTTGTTTGAACGATAATTGATCCGTCAGCTTCAGATCTGGTTCCATGTTACTTTACCTATTCAATTGTTACTCCAGTTTGATATACAAATCATCCTTTCTGTGTAATTAAAGTGTACGATTGTTGAAAGTGAGCAGAGACTCAAGCTTTATTGAGTAACGACAAAAATGTGAAGTTTGAAATTCTAAATTTATTGTTGGACAGATGTTATATTAAATGTTATATTCACCTCGAAGGAACATACAGGTGAACATAACGTTCTATTTTGAATCACAAAATAAAAAAACCCTGATATCATACTGGCACAACGCTCTTCCGTGAAATTATAGCCAAGGCCGAGCGGCACAGGAAGAGCAAGTCTACAGGGGAGAGGCACCGACGCGCACTGAACCACAGGTCGTTGGATACGTGAGGTCCCATTATCAAAATAAATTAATTAACTTAATTAACATTCCTGTTTTAATAATCTATTATGAATAGTTTACATACAACCTCGGCTAAATTCCACAAGTACATGTTTCTTTTTTACTAAATGCTTGTTGGCAGAAGCAGCAGAAATAAAAACATAAATGTCAATAAGAACTTGCAATGACATTCATGTGCATAACAAAAACTATAGAACGTGTGAAAAAGAAAAAGCTTGATCATATCTGTTTAGTTTATTCAGATTTACTGTTAAACCGTCATATTTGGAATACAGCGTCAATACGGCAATAACGGTGTTGACAAATAGATTTTTAGCTCACCTAAGCTGAAGGCTCAAGCGAGGTTTTATTCGGCGTCCGTCTGTAAACTTTCAACATATTGGGATTCTCTTCAAGAACCACTGGGTTAATTTCAATCAAAAGTGACACAAATCATCCTTGGGTAAAGGGGATTCAAGTTAATTCAGATGAAGTTCCACACCCTTTTGAAGTGGGGATTATAAAGAATTAGAGTAAAGTTTATGGCATATTTAAAGATCAATGGATACAAATTTCAATCAAACTTAGCACAAATTAGGGTATGAAAGCTTCACATGGGAATATATAAGATAAATCTTCTAAAGAAAAGCAGGGCCATGATTAGTTATATCCAGATAGTGTAAATTTAAGTTTGTTAAATTCAGGGGCCCAAGAAGTAGGGCGAGGCCATGATAGAAGATCAAATCTGGTATGTGAATATACAGGACGTTGTTTTGTGTGAATATACCTACGTTGTGTGGATGAAAGATTTTTATACCCCGTGACTAAGTTCATGAAGGGTATTATTTTTGTCCTGTCTGTTTGAAAAAAAAACCCCGGTAAAGATGCCGAACAGGGATCAATCTCATAACTCCTATCTATAACAAAAATACTTCTAAATATACCAGAGGTGGGGTCAGGTGCCTGGAAGGAGTAAGCATCCCCTGTCGACCGGTCACACCCGCCGTCTGCCTTATATCTTGATCAAGTAAATGGAATAATCCGTAGTCAAAATCAGGGTGTAACATCCTAAGAATTGTTATGAAACACACCAGACAGCAGTTGGCCCAATGACAGGTTGTATTGGCAAACTAAATCGTTATAAAGACCATAAAATTTGCGAAATGTGCGAAATTCTTACTTTAAAAGAGAATTTTGAACCCCCTGTAACATCAACGTATTTGTCAGTAGCCTGCCTCGAATTTAAAAATTATCATACGCAAAACAAGCTCTTGTGTATCGAATCAGTTGAGACACTCAAGCACCATAGTCAGGTGATGGGAAGCTGATGATGGGGAATCTGAAATCTTCCCGTTTGTCATAAAGTTGATTTGTTACTTTGCCGTTAACATCTATATTCAACAAAATATCTAAGAATACTTGAACCTTCTATAGGATATTTGATATACTTTTAAAACACCTAATCTAGACAATTCTCCAGAACTATTTAAGATGGATTTCATATTTTGTATAGTATAGATACCTACAGCTTCTCCATCTTCAACTTCCTATCTTTATGTCTCAATATTCCAATATCAATTGCATATGATCTTGATATTTCTCAAGTGATTAGATATGCAAGAGCTTGTTCTGCGTATTATCAGTTTTTAAATCGAGACAATTACTGACAAACAAGTTGATTTTAGAGGTTTCAATGGTCTCGTTTAAAGTGAGCATTTCGCAAATTCCATGGTCTTTATTGTAACGATCTAGTTTCCAAATACAACCTTTCATTGGGTCGAATGCTCTCTGACGTGTTCATGCGAATTGTTAGGCCGTTCTTGGCACATTTATTCTGACTACAGATTACTCCGTTTACCTGATCAATATATTGGGCTCACGGCGGGTGTGGCCGCTCGACAGGGGATGTTTACTCCTCCTAGGCACTCTGGAATGTCCAGGGGATCCGTTTTTGCCCATCCCCCTGATTTGTATTTTCCTTAAGTATTACTAGATTGAATTGTGTTCGTTATCTTAGCCTTTTAAAATGTTTTGTAATAAGCATTCCTTGTAACAAGGCATCCTGGCAATATCCACATACAGCACTTCTGATTCATATTCTTTATTGTGAGCTCATTAAGGCCAATGGATCTCTTGATTTTATGTCCACATCATAGTGTTACCCTTTTCCGTCCTTCCATAATTCATAATTCAGTTTTCATCCATTTTCTCTGCTAGATATCAACATATTCAACTGAAATTTGGTACTGATACATCATGAGACTATCCTGGTTCAGGTTGAATAATTTTGGAAATAGTTGTACTCCATGGACTTACAAAATTTTAAACAATTCATGCCTTTGTAGTAAGGACTTTTATGGATTGCTACCCTACTCTATTAAGTAACACCTATCGAGCAATTCTAAAGTATTGACCTGTGATCACGACTGTGATCTGCTGTATTGCTTAATGAAAATCATATTTGACAAGGCCTATCCAATAATTGAAGTAGTGATTATTTGACCTTGTGAAGGACTTATCACCTACTTAATAAGAGATTTATCATTCGGAACAACTTTTAACATTGTAGCATAGTTATTTCGTCATACCTGTTGGAACCACAATATGGGGTAAAAATTTGTTGTGGTAATAAAGATTGCAAAAAAAAATATATATATATATATAGAGTTTAGCGTTCCGCTCGAGAATCTTTCACACATATGGAGACTTCACCATTGCCGTTGAAGGGCAGCAAAATTTAGGCCTATGCTCGGCGCTTATGGTCTTTGAGCAGGGAGGGATCTTTAAAGTGCTACACCTGCTGTGACACGGGACGTCGTTTTTTGCGGCCTCATCCGAAGAGCCGTCCCATTTAGTCGCCCCTTACGACAAGCAAGGGGTACTGAGGATCTATTCTAACAACCTGGATCCAACTTTTAAAAATAATAACTGCGGAACACCAGCAGGGCCAAGGAGGTTCAGGTGAACGACGTGGCCCATGTACCTCTTGTTTAAACAATATTATTTGACCAGAATGCAATAAAATGTATGCTGCAGGAATATTTAGCTATAATATTGAATGAAATTAACAAAATGAATGAAATAATTTGTTTCTTAAATAGGAAAATGCTATCTGATATTACGTTACGACTTACTGTTGCATTTCCCGACATTAAGTATACTCTAATTTGTCGAAATAAATTTTTATCTGCAAAATGTGGGCGATCACTTTAATTTCGTTAGAGCAACATCCGGAAGTAATCCAGTTTATGTCTTATTGACGCGCAAGTCAGGAAGTTATTTATTACTACAGCGAAGCCCTATTGAGGCAATCCTGCAAATCTCTTCATTGACGGGTCGTCCTATCACAGTCTAGTTATATGAACCGAAAATATTTATATCTGTTTATATTCAGTATTAGTAGAATAATAAATGAACCTTAATTGAGGTCCTCAGTTAATCTGCAAATAGCGATTAGGGACTTCCTTATTCCACATATAGTAGAATTGTTGACCTATATCTGTAAGAAATATGAAAATGGATTTCTATTGGTCGGACATTTTCTTGTTCTGTTATCGATGAATTTTTTTTTATTCACTACAGCATATGGGTTTGAGTACCATGTATTTTTATTTACTGAATACCGTAAACCGCAGACTTACATAGACTTACATAGCAGGTAAATGAATCACAGAAATTTATTTGGAAGCAAGGGTAGGTGCGAAAAGTGCAAAGATTTATTTTTCTTTTGCTAATTTGTAGTAAATTTTGTTGGACATACTAGTATTCTCATGTTTTAACAAGATCACCACGAAGACAGTCTGCAGAATTATGTATAGAGAAATGTATATTAAGTGAATATAATTGTGTATCTCGAAAACACCTGCATATGGTGTTTATGGCTCTCAACTTATTCAATACGCAAGAGCTTGTTCTGCGTATAATCAGTTTCTACATCAAGACCGGCTCCTGACAAACAAGTTGATATTACAAGGGATTCAACGATATCGTCTAAGGTCGGCATTTCTCAGATTTTACGATTGTTATAACGATCTGATTTACCAGTAGTCTGTCATTGGGTGAAGTGCTGTTTGGCGTATTTCATACCAAATGAGGCCGTTCATGGCACAATGATTTTGACTACGGATTACTCCGTTTATCCAATCATCAAATTATAAGGCTCACGGTGGGTGTGACCGGTTAACAGGGGACGCTTACTCATCCTAGGCACTCTGGTATGTCCAGGGGTCTGTGATTGCCAGAAGTAAAAGGGGATAATTTAACCCGAATCCCTGAGGCATGAGTATAGGGAATATCTCAATTTAAGTAGAGTATTACCTGCTTTTCAAAATCATGTACGAATTTTATTGTATTCACAGTTGTTATTGTTATTCATGGTTATTCACAGTACACGAAAGTAAAGAAGATTATTTTGAAAATATCAAATGCGAATTCATTACATACCCATATGTGTCCCGTCCTAGAGTTCAAATCCCTGGCCTAAGATTTTCCCAATTTTAATAGACGGTTATATGCCTTTTATAACCATATATGCTATGATTCTATTCAATACACGATAGAACGAGAAGCTTTAAAGATTACATGCATGTTCACTACATACTCATTTGTGCCCCCACCTTAAAGCATGAACCTCTGGGCCAGGTTCATCATAAAAATAAATTCGGTATTTCTTCACAATACACATACGTGACGAAGAAAATATTAAATATCAAATGCATTTCCAATGTATCCTTATCTTTAATTGGTAGCAATCTATAATCGTGTACAATTTATCTGTGTTTGACACATAATTTGATGTATTTTTCAGCAAGAAAGGCATAACCGCCAGATTATCGGTTCGCACTCCACTACAAGAAAATGTAAAGCGAGAGAGAAAAAACTAAAATAACACATTTTTCAGTAAACCTGTGATACCTACGTACCAAACATGGTTAATGATAATCATGTTAAAGTCTGTCGTACTATCATTAAGGAGGAAGGTTACAACTCTAATTACAGAGCTACAGCTAATTACTGATAAAAATCGTTTGGCACCTTACTGATGTATAATTCGCTGTCAATGTTATGATGGCCGATTCCATAACAAAGAAGATGCTACATATATGGCTGTTTGGAAATTAATGACGAAAAGGCAATTTTTCCAAAAACAGTTGATGGAGCTAGTAATTTACTTATAAGTACTAAAATGCATTACATCATCTCCAGTAACACTGAATATCGTTTTTGAATCATCATAACTATTTCCTGAATTGTGCTATTTTTATATGACAGAGTCTGCATTTAGTTCGGTGTGAAATAGCAGCTATTTCCATCAGATTTTTTTCCTTATGTTTTTTTAATTACGAAGCACACATCCGTTCACGGCCTCCAAGAAGTGAAGTGTATGGATATTCTGGTAGCTATGGTTACAACGTTAATATACAAAAGAAATTGCATAGTAGGGATACATATTTTACCACATCTAATATTGTCAAGAAATAAATAAAAATATGGACATAAATGTCCTAATAAGACCTCAATACGTGGTAGATCTATTTTCAAGATTAAAAAACGGGACCTACGGATTCCTTTCGCTTTTGACAGAAAATAACCTCAAAAATCGTGGAGACGCGTATGGTTTATTGTGAAATAACTCACTCGGAATACTTTGGTATTTATGATAACCCTGATAGAATATGTGATAGAACAAGAACCCTACAAGGTGGGGCATATCCCCTCGCCACGGATGCTTACATGCTTTTCCCTATAAAGACGTAGTAGTGACCTTAACCTTTAAACTCGAAATAAATAGGGTTCCTCCTCTCTTGATAACAAACCCATATGAAGTATCAAGTCAACTGAGCAATACATGTGGCCTGCAAAGTATCTACAAGTTTTTTCTGTGAAGTCCTCAATCAATCAGTCTTTTACGTATAAAAATCCGCTAGATGAATTTGAGGGGATTAGGTTATTGAAGGTACGAGGGCGAGTCAATAAATAACCAGCTAATCCTATCTTTATTGACTGAGACGGTCACGATTATCATGCCTTGTTTCCATACATGTTTCACACAAAATTGCACGCGTATCGAGTTATTCTTTAATAAGATATTGAATGTCAAACATGGTTAGTGATGCAAAGACATGCTTTTTCATCTAAAGTTGAGTACCTTGCTGTAATTCGGTACTTGTATTTAATAGGTAAAACAGGTAAGGAAATACACGGCGAGTTGGCCGATGTTTATGGGTCTTTTGCACCATCTTATGCTCAGATTAAATTCTAGGCAGGAGAATTCAAGCGCGGTAGAACGTCTTTAGAAGATGAAGCCAGATCTGGAAGTCCACTGAATGCCACCGACGAAGAAATATGCAACAAAGGTTGATATCTGGTATACTCTGATTGGCGAATTTAGGTAGAAGAAATAGCGCAAGAATTAGACATTTCACATGGTAGCGTTTCAACAATCTTACATGTTTGTTTAGGTATGCGGACGTTAACAGCCCGTTGAGTCCCCAAATCCCTTAGCGATGAGCAAATGGTAACCAGAGCATCAACATGTTGAAGCATATTAGGTCAAAAGATGATTTTCTTTTGCATCTGGTGACTGTAGATGAGACTTGGAGTCATTATTATCATCCAGATAATAAAGCTCAGAGTCGTCAGTGGGTATGGCCGTGGTCCCTAAATTCATAGAAGTTCAAGACGCAAACATCTGATAACAAGGTGATGGCCACAGTGTTTTGGGATGCAAAAGGCGTTATTATGTTGAACTTTTACCCAAGAGGAGTACGGTTACTAGAATGTGCTATGCAAACTTGCTAAACCAGCCGAGAACCGCCATCCGTGAAAACGCCGAGGTGAACTCTCTAAAGGTGTTTTGCTGCAACAGGACAACGTGAAAGTACACACTTGCAAAGTTGCAATGGATGCTACAGAGTGAAACGGGTGAATTAATACCACATCCTGCTTGATCGCCTTACCTAGCTCCTAGCGGGATATCCGTGGACGTCATTTCCGGTCTGAAGAGGAAGTCGTGACGGCAGTTTAGGAGTGGATCAATGGAAAGGACCCTGACTTTTTAAGTTCTAGGCTGATTGCACTTGAACACCTTTGGTCTAATGGGGATAAGTGTTAGAATAGGTCCTTAGTACCCCTTGCTTGTCGACTAAATAGAGCGGTCCTTAAGATGAGACCGGAAACATCGAGGCCCCATGTAACAGTAGGTGTGACACAAAAAAGATCACTCCCTGCTCGAAGGTCATAAGTGCTGAGCATTGGCCTAAAATTTGTAGCCCTTCAACGGCAATGGTAATATCTCCATATGAGTGAAAGATTCTCAAGGGGGACGTTAAACAATATACATGTACATCCAACCTTTGGTCTAAGTGCATCACACAAGAGGGCAATTACATCGAAAGAGAAAGGGTGGATCTCAACCGAAAATAGGTTTGGCTGGTTACGTATTGAATCGCCCTCGTACATGTCGCTTAGATGTAGGAAGTCATAAAAGCCTAGAAAGTCCGATACGTTTTAAATCTTTTCAGCTTTGAATAATACCTTAATCATCAACACCCCCTACCCCTACACTAACCCAGAATTTATTTTAATAGATCTAGATTTTGAAGGATTAGATTTCATTGTGTTTATCAATTCTCTCATTATACTCCAACACATATTATCTATCTATTATCTCAACGCTTCCTTCGCTGTCGCGATCTGCGCCCAATAAGCATAATAGAACTCCACAGGACATTTTAAAGACCGTTTCGTAAATATGGTTATTTTCCCTTATATTCATTTTCTAGCTTCTAATGTAGCCTCTCCGATTTTTTTTATTCTGACATTTTCGGGAGAGGGCTACAATTCCATAGGATCTTTGTAATGGTGCAAAATATTTTAATGAATAACATAATAAGCTCTGTGTAGTTGTCTCTAATCTTGTTTACACGAAAAAAGAATACCAACATCGCGCATGTCATATAAAGGTGTTTTTATTACATACAAATGCTCCGTCATGCTTGATATCGCGAGATCTCATTCTAGGTGGATCTAATGAAGAAAACAATTGACAGCGCAAAAATGAAGTTGTTCAACACGGAGTCGAGCCATTCTGATAAAGAAAGAGAAATTATATGGTGGCATATAAAAATTACACTCTGCTGTCCGTTTTTTAACTTTATATCAAATTAAATTCCGATGAAATCGCTTTCTCCTCCGTACTCGTACATTGATGTAAACATTACCTTATATGGGCATATGCAAATAAGTTGACAACCGGAAGTTCAGCTTCAGTACATCAAACATGGAGCACAGTATGAATTGAGAAAGTGGAATATCGAAATTATGAGAAATGGTAGAATAGAGTCTCACAATCGTACGTTGTAGGTTGGAAATTCATATATGGACTAATAAACATATATATTATCAACTTTATTTAACTAAAGAAACCAGCAAATGTTTAGAATGATCGAAACTATTGAGGGAGTGAGTCATCATTACGGAGACCCTAAGGAGTTGTAGCCCCCCTCCTTCCAAAATAATATATATATATATATATATATATATATATATATATATATATATATACAGGAACAAAGTACGTCGTTGACATATTTTTTATTATGCTGATGACCGTTTTCTCTCCCCCAATAATGACAACAAAAGCACATATCATCGCTTAGATTTACAGCAATGATGTCTGTTTGTACATACGTACGTAATGTTTTGCTTAAAACGAAAAATATTTTAGATCAAGGGGGAATTGACACCTGTCGGTTTCAGTATATCGGTAATCGGCACGTACTTCGACCGGATCGTGGTTTGGCACCGCACCATGTACTGCCAATTGGTTTACTCACCATTGACACATTAACTAAAACGCTACAACAGATTTAATACAGAAAATAAAAGTTTTAATGTTTGTTTGGGTGTTGTTTTTACGTCCCATTCGAAAACTGTAGAGACGTCAATAGTTTTAGGTGAAATTCCACAAATTTTGATCTATGCGTGTCGCTTACAGCCGTTACAATGAACGTTCGTTATCGTTCCAACGCCTATCTTTACATGGGAACTCCACTTTTAGGTTTTTTCCAACACACCAGTGATTTTCACCCCTAATGCTAGGCGCTTGGCGAAGAAACAGTCGCTATCTCGAGGATGACGCTGCGTTAGGATCGGGAATCGAACCAGGGGCTTCCAGTTGCGAATCGAACGTCCTAACTACGTGGGTGTCGCGCGCATATTTCATCTCAAAATGTATTTGTGAGCTAAGCGGTAGGGGCAATTTAGTTGAATCTGTTTAGAACAACACCTTTACAACTTTCAATGTGATATTCTCTATTAAAAACAAGGGACTTTGCCAATAGAATATGTGATCGAAAAATAAGCATTACTTTTGTAACTAAAAATAGTATCTACCCAGTCTGTGCCGTACAACAGAGATAGGAGGTTATTGATGTTAAAAATTCGGAATATGTTCATTACATCAACTTAACGCCATATATGCATTGCTAATAAACGTTTCATTCACTAACTTTTAAACTGAATTAATCTAATTGAAATTTAAAAATTAAATTCGCGAATATTGTTAAAGGCACATCACATCAAATAAATCAATTACCGTCATTTAATGTCCAAAACGAAACCTTCATGCATGTCAGTTGGAATAATGTTTTTTTAATCGTACAAAATCGGTGATTTTTTTCTTCATCCAGCTCTGATCTTCTTCAAGTGACGTTTTTGTTCTATTTTCAGGAAAATATCCCATTACTAATTCAGGTAACTTTTTTGTAGCTTCAGTGGCGAAAATTAACGTTAAGGACTTAATTGCAAATATTTTCGCGAAAGTATATTTTCGAAAATCTTGCGTCTTCTTGTATTCAAGGGGAATTTTGTTTACATTTTGCATTTAAAAGATTGAATTGGGAGTTGAACCAAGCAAGTCATGTTTTCTAAAATTCTCTGACCTAAATCCAAGCTGCATGAATATAGGGCATCATCAATATACTATGCAAATTAATTGCTTTCGTTAATAGAATGTGTATTTAATTGAGGGAAAAAAATTCGGCGTTTTCCCGTCCACTAATGAATAATCTCCCATGACTTAGGTAAGTCATTATCATTATGCACACAAGGCGTGCTTGAATACGGAAATCCTACTGTAAATGGAATATCTAATGTCTGCATAGAATGCAAGATTGAAATCAATGAAGTCTCTACCAAGGACACAATATTGCTTATAGTCCACTTAGTAGTCCTTTACAATCCTCTAGTATCTCAGCACTGTCCACTTTATATACATACATACATCTCTAGCTTCCTGATCGTGAGGACATTTTTCACAATAACTTCTGTCCAAAGTTATAATCAACGTGTAATGTGTTTAGATATAGATAACTAGTAGGTATGTTTAGATATAGATAACTAGTAGGTATGTTAAACGGAGATGAGAAAATAGAACATATAGCTAAATTATCAAACCTTCTGTCGTGTAATTTGTTTATTAATTAACCTTTGTCTTAAGTACAGATACATATATCAAATATCCAAACTCTCAAAAGAATGCCAAACGTCCTTTTGTAATCTATTTTCAGAATTTGATGTTAAACATTGAAAATGAATACTTCATATAATTTGAGTAGTAAATATCACAGATCTTTTTCTTTTTCTTTCTGTTCTTCTAATTTATATCGTGTTAAAAGCATTACATATAATTATACAGTGATAAGGATGTACACAAACATGTATACGAGTAATTATATCTACCTCAGTATTGTAAGCAAGCCAAAAATACAGTCCGGGTCGATTATCCTTTATGTGGATTTTTCACGCATTATATTTGAGAAATTTTATTTCCGTTGTTCGTTTCATGTCATAGTGGTTTTTTTGTTCTCACTAGATGTATAATATATTCTAAGACACAGTGACATGCTACTGGAAGACTAACATAATACCAGACGAGTTTTTGTTTGTTAATTATTTAGAATTAGTTTTCCTTCTGATGTTATAAACTGCAGTTGTATTAAATAGCTCGCTTTCTGGTGACGTTGTGATACTATATCCAGTTGGGTGAGACACACTCCCTGGCAATATACCATTTCTTGGTGTGGACGACCGATTTATAGCACGGTACAAAACAGAGAGTAAATATTTAGCCTTACTATAAAAAAGTGGCGTCGGATGTAATTAAGTATTATTGAAGTCTGTACCGGTTACAATATTGCACAAATAGATTACAAAAAATCCGAGTATTACGGGAGTGTCGTTTTTAAGCAATTTTGAGACAGATAAAGAAGCTGACAGAGCCCCCGTGGCGTGTAACCTCGATCTCACTGACAGTTGTCTTGGTTTGTCAATGCTTCTTTTCTATAAAAGTAAGCTTGCAAACGAAGCAGACTAATTTCAACGGGTTCGGTAGTTGCTTAAATGGTTAAAATAAAACGTATTCCTTTAAACGTATCTAATTGTTTCTTCATTAACGCAGTTGATTAATGATACATCGTTTACTTGACTATGGTTTTAATTATCAATATGAATTAAAACTTAGAATTCTGTGCATTTTATCAAAGCATATTCTACCGAGTGCATTAATTAATACAGGGAGAAATGCTTGCAACTAGGTCGATATTTGCATTTGGTGTATTAAAATTCAACAGTTCTTAACTAATTCCTGTGGAAATACGTGCTCGTCCAATTAAATTTCAATACTAAAATGAACTTGTATTTTCGAAAAACACGGAGAGATGATAACTTTTTTTTCGGATTTTTTTAAAAGGTGAAACTGCAAATTTTTCCTTGGAGATACGAGTAAATCAATAATTTCAACAACTTGTACTGCTATTTACTTTGCAGTGAAAAATCAAATTTGATGTACGTCACTGAAAAGAGAGTGCTAGTGTTTTAGTGATCTTCATTCATAATCCAGCCAACCTTGACGAATATGTGCAGTAACAACAGATCTTTTTAAGTCGCATCGATTTTCGATTTAATACTTTTGTAAAATTAAACAAAACCCTTTTCCTGCACGCAGCTGTTCCAATTCCGCTCAAATATTTTTCTAAAGATAGCATTCAAGATGATTTGATATTTCATATTTGCAAAAATGATTTTTCACAATAAAGCTTTTTTATGAATGAAAGTGTAAAAACGAGTATGTATGGCTCTCAATATCAAAGGGGATGGGAAGATAAAGTTTACATTCATACTTAGGAATGAATGAAATGAAATCATGAATGAAAGCATCCCAAAGTGTGACGTGTATACTTCGACATCCAAACGGAAACGGGAGACTCCGGGTTAAATATTTACATTGTCAATGACATCATTAATGTTGTGATCTCTACCAACTGAAAACAAAAATCAATTTCATTTAATTGTTCATTACCTTATTATATCACTTGTCGTTAAGTATTTGAGTTAGGTTTGCCTATTTCTGGCCATCCATTAACAATGTCGGTATCACATGTAAATATAATTTTAACGTCCATAACGTTTTCGGCACATTTTTAATAGACTTCTATCGGTTAATTTTCGAAAGATGTACATAGTGATTTAGTTACAGTTTACTCTGAGAGATTGGTAGAACAACATACAAACACACATTCTATTAGAGAGTGCTTAGAAGTATCACCTACAATAGCCACAACGATTATAACTTACGTCTGTGTCTTCTAATTTAGGAACATGCTCATTATATCTGTTGTCTGTATCCACATGTAGTAAAGATGCATTTTACTAGTATATAATTTTTTTGTCCGTAAAGTGTGTAAGCGTATACATGTTTGCTACAAATATGACAGTTGGAGAAAAAATATTTCCCGATTTCTATGTCCAAACGTCATAGTCAAATGATTTCGGAAGTAATTACGATATGTAAAGAAAAGGACTTCGGAAGTCATTGTATGTAAAGATGAATGTGTACATTATGTAAAAGTGAGATAACGAACAGTGATCAATGTAATAAATCATACAAAATCCAGAGTTGGGTAAAACGGACTCCCCGAAACACTAGAGGTACAATCAGGTGCATAGGAAGAGTAAGCATCCCGTGTTGACCGGTCACACCCGCTGTGAACCATATTCTCTTTATCAGGTAAACGAAGTAATTCGTAGTCAAAATCAGTACTTAAAGAACGGCCTAACAACACGGTATGAAACAGTCTTCATTGAATTCTACACACATTTTGGATTTCCTCTTACAAATTATAACACAAAATTGATAGATTTATGGTTTGAATTGATACAGAACCACACTATGTATTTATTTTATGGGATTGGGATCTAGCATTTAATATTTCTTTGCACATAGTTTCGTGATACCAGTAGTTTACATGTGATTTTTTGAAAGTATCATTATAATATGTCATTTTCTAGAACTCGCTGAACTCGTCAATCAACAAGTTGTAACATTCATGAAATATCGTGGAGGCTCTCGTCATGGCAATTACTTGGATTTGCATTATGATGCCAACGTTATAAGTGTTTAATATGACGTTGTAATTGCTATTTCGGCATTGTGATATCACGCTAAGTCTGTACTATATAATCACTGCAATGTACTTATTTTTATGTTTGTCATAGTAAAATCATGTGTGGATGTAAATATATACTGTATATTTAGCATAATTTGACAGTAGTAAACCAGTGTTGTTTAAATGCGGTTTTTTTTCTTGATTAAAGCATGTTTAAGTTTTACATGTTTTATATGGGTTATTTGAAAAGTTTTGAATATTTCGAAATGAAATTAAAATACATTTTCAGAATGCCACGTCTTGAGTGTGGTTGTAAACATCAGGAAGGTTTGTTTCATTGTAACGTCTCAGAAAATAATATATAACGAATATGACGTAATATTTTAGATATCTACCGTGATGTTCTAGATGTTTACATCTCACGCAAAGAGTTGCATAGGATATGTTTTTGACCTGTATATCAGTCCTGGTTTCGTCAGCGCAATTCCCCTGAAACCGCTTTACAGAATTTTATGAAACTTTGTAGTTAACAAGGAAATACAGTATGGATGTGCATGTTTGTAGAAAATTCTGATTCGAATTTTTTACTGGGAGTTATGCCTTTTTCATAAAACGCGGGCTTATCATGCTATATCGTTGTCGTCTGTATGTCTCCTTTGTGTTCACAACTCCTCCTAAACCATAGGAGGATTTTAATGAAACTTGGTACTACGAAAGATCACAATGTTTAAATGTTCATATTACAAGGGGAATGCTGTCCCGAAAACTTGGAAGGAGTTATGGCCCTTGGACTTAGATTTTTTGGGGGGTTAATAGCGTATGCGGGCGTATCACGTACCAGTTTAGCGGTGCTTTATTTTATTTATTTATTTTTATTAGCATTGTCATTCATCATGTGTAGCATTGTCATTCATTATGTGTAGCATTGTCATTCATCATGTATAGCATTGTCATTCATTATGTGTAGCATTGTCATTCATTATGTGTAGCATTGTCATTGATTGTGGGGGCATGAGGTGTGTGAGCTTACTTTTTCTGTGATTTAATATACTGATGTAAAAATGAAAACAAAAAGAACATCATATCTTCTGAGGTAAGGACACAATGCAAAGTTTGCGCCATTTTAGGCCTAAAGCCAACTGACATGAAAGTCGATTTATAGACAAAGTACCGGCATATCGATAAAATTTTCATGTATGTGAGCTTCAAGGTGGATTCATCGTTTTAAATTAGACGGATCACGTTTTTCATGACACTGCACGGGCTCACATATTTGTGTTCGTCCGTCGTCCTTGCTCGAGTGTCGGTCGTAAACTTATGCACATTTTCAGTCTCTTCTCTGGAAGGGCTGAACCACTTAAAGCCAGTTTTGGTATAATGAGGAAGGGGACAAATTTGGATTTCATAGACTCTGCCTCCTTTGGGCCTGAGCAGCGCAACAAAAACCATCAAAATTAATGTAATTTTCACATTTCTTTAATCAGTCAAACTACTAGCATAATTATAATAAGCAATGAGCCCAATACTAAAACTGAAATTTATGATCCCTTAGTTCAGGTTTCATCATCAATGAAGGATCATATATTAAGAATGCACTGTATGAACAAGTGATCAGTTTCATAAGGGCAAACTCCGACCCATGGATATACCAATGATGGGATCAGGGGTCTAGGAGTAAGTACCACCTGTTTACCGGTCTCACAATATATTTTTGTCTTAGAAAATCTTCCTCATTTCAAAACATCAAGGAGGAAGAATGTTTGCATAATTCCATGTATATTGAATATTGAGCCCTCTACGAAAACTGAAATTCATGATAAATGGTTCAAACCTATGGTGGGGCTAAGTTGGTTATATATCGGAAATGCATAATATCTTAGAAAATATTTACTTCTGGACATCATATTGTGGGCATGGTTATAATGAGCAATGATCCCTATATGAAAGCTGAAATTCATGACCTCTGGGTTCAGGCCTTTGGATGGGGCTAAATGTTAGCATGGCCAACGGGCAACTGCCTCCAAACAGCCTTAAACGCCGAGTAACGCAGTTTGTACAGTTCAAGGTTAAATGGTTTTCCCCCGCTGTTACTGGTAGTAAACTTAAATGTCATATGAAAAGGTAATTGGTGGAAAAATGATTGACCCGTGATTCTTACTTCTAAATGCCGAGCTTTTACGTCTTAGGTTTGACGCGGTCATGACACTAGGTGGGCTCGAACTCACGACCTCCCGGTTACGAAGCGAACGCTCTAACCACTGAACCTCCGCCACCGGTCGAAATACCTTACGTCAAACTTTGAATTAAAAGAGCATGGGCAAGATTTGAGCTGAAAATTTTCAGGTTTTATTTTTTCATTTTTAGTGTTTACAATGCTTAGAAATACCTTAGATATAAGCAATGGAAACTCTAAAAATGACAAAATAAAATTTGAAAATTTAATGCTCAAATCTTGTCCATGCCACTCTAATTCAAAGTCTGAAGTCATTCTCACCATATTTGACCCCCACCTCCACCCCCCACCCCTAAGAAAGTAACATATGCAAGTGTAGAAAAACTGAGGAACGCAACCGTCTTATTCAAGCAATGTATGAGGTACACTTTTTAAGTTCGTAGAGTATGGCGGTCTTTTTAAAACCGCTTGAAATATCAAAATTTTATTTATCTAAGACCTTCGAAATATGCCCCGTCTGCCTCAACACACATTTTACACCGATCTACCCATTTCCGGAACGCCGCCCAGTACTCCTCTTTAGGTATATGTTGCAGACACTGGTAGACCGCACTGCCTATACGACAACAGGATTCAAAACGGTGCCCTGCCAGCATTTCCTTTAGTCTTGGGAACAACCAGAAGTCACAGGGGGACAGGTCAGGGCTGTATGGGGGATTATCTAAGATATCGAGCCCAGATTCTTTCAGATATTCCTGTACCGTAGCGATGGGCCGGTGCATTATCATGGAGTAAGTTGATGCCACGGACACCGGTGCGCGGTCTGCGTTTCTGATAGAAATCAATAAGTTGAGCAAGAACACTTTCTCTGTAAAACTTTCCAGTGACAGAACTACCTTTCGGGACTGGAATTTGAAGGACTGGACCTTTCGAATCAAAGAATACCGCATGCAACATGCGATTTGATGTTTTGCAACGGCGCACAATGACAGGTCTGTCGCCCTCAGATGAAACCCAAACCTTATTTTTAGCCTTAGAATCGGGTTGAAAATAATAGATCTAGGTTTCATCACCTGTAACTATCTCTTCCAAACGACGTGGGTCACATTTATCATATTTTTTTAATAACTTGCGATGCAAGTCTAACCCGACTTTGTTTCTGCTCGTCAGTGAGCAAATTGGGCACCCAGGGTAGCCCAAGTCGTTCACACAAGATCTTCAAAACACATGACGAATGAATGCCACTTAATTTTTTTTTTTACATTACAATCTTCTATCTCTTGCACGGTATAATGTGCGTCTTCCTCAATTAACGTTTTCACAGTAGCAACGTTCTTTTCCGTCAAAACGGAAACCGGCCTACCCACTCGAGAGTCATTTTCAATTGACTCCCGACCATCATTAAAACGATGTACCCAATTGCAAACTGTAGAATATTTTAAAGCACAATTCCCACAAACCTTTTGCAAATCAGCATGAATTTCCGTTGACGTAAACCCGAGGTGTACTTGAATCTTACAATATACCGTCTGTTCAGAGATTTTTCCATCCATATTGAACGCTATATTTTACTATAGTGTATAAAACCATGTGTTGAAAATACCCAGCACAGCGCGCACGGGGACCTCGTGCGCCGCATACCGTGATACCGTTCGAGAGAGGAATGATTACGCAAGTTCTGTGTAAAAAATCGCGCAACTGCATAATCGCGTTAAAATGTTGTAGGCTTACTCTACGAACTTAAAAAGTGTCCCTCGTAGGTCTAGAGGTTCTTCTCTCTGATTTTTCATTACAATCTACATTAACATTTTGACGTGTGAAAGGGGAAAATTGAAAATAGAAAGAAAAAACCCCGCCTTAAGATGGACGTGCAGACATCGCTGTACCACAATACGTCGCGTCCAAAAGACAAATATATAAAAAGAGGGCTGTCTTTTCTGACACAAATTGCGTTGTACATAGTTCTGAAGCGAATTATTCAAGGAATTCAATTTTTGACACCTTCTTCAACTCGCAATATAAATACACGTATACTAGTTTATTTTATGATTACAATTACGCAGGAACTCCTGAAAAACGGGATGACGGTCTCTTTTAGTAATCCCATTACCCCGTTTTGGAATTGCCGATGAACACATATCACGTATACATACGATTTTATACTGTAGCTTACAAAGCAGCTTACAAGAAATTCCTAGCTCACATAATGGTAATTTCAGTTGATGACGTACAGTCAACACCACTTATATTGAACTCGCTTATTTTGAACTGTTAGTGTTCTTGAAGTAAAAATAAATCCCCAGTAACATTATTTATATGGTTTAACATAGTTTTTATTGAACTTTGGATGTAATTAGCAATTCAGGTCGGTCCCCAGAATTTCAATATATCCAGAGTAAATTGTAATAAATTTTAATACAAACAATTTTACAGTGGAATGTTGAAACATACACATACCTTTTAGGGAACGGGGTAAATGCATCACGCAGCGAGTGTCTAATTTCAAACGTAATACTAATTCTGTGTTATATTTTATAAGGTATATTTAGAGCGTAAGATAATGCAATATCTGTCCCTCCCGTGATGAAGATACAAGGGACCCAGGGATGTTGTCAATCAAAATCATGCCATTCGATGTAATTGAATTTCTTATGTGCTTGTCATGTCATATGTTATGATGAATAAAATAACTTGTTCACAGAGTTTCCAACCCTCGTTTATGGGTATATTTGATTTGGGTATCGGCTCAAACTGATATGGCTGAACCACAAATTGGGGGTATTCTGTCACTTTTTATTTATTTTCTTGGGTCATTGTGACGACACAAAAGGCAGATTTCAAATTCGGTAATCCAGACGGATTTTTTTGGTGTGTCTTTTAAATAACCTTTTAAAGTGTCGACTAATAATCCTGATGGAAATTGAATTTTTTTATGACATTTTGAACTGACACATATTTATGTTTTTCATAGAAAATAGTAATATTTGAAATTTTTAAACGACCTAAAATGGCATCAATAATAGATGTCTAGACATCTGCTGCTGAGATGTCGTTTTAGAGTCTGATGGTAGATAGAAAGAATGACCTATGGAGGCACCGCTGTATGAGGATTATGTCCCTTGATGGTCGATGCGATGTGGCTGAGAAATGTAAAACGGAACAATTAAACGACCAGCTTGGCGTGGCACAAGATCCAAAAGACTAAATGTTACCCGATTTTAAAAGACTCCTTTATTAGCAATATTTTGTTCATTAAAAATTATTAAGAACATAAGATGAACAAAAACTAACACTATATCTTATTTACACATGAAATCACAAACGCTAAATGATTACATCAGTTCTTTTGGACCAACAGACCGGTAGCGGCAGTTCACTGGTAGAGCGTTCGCTTCGTAACCGGGAGGTAATGAATTCGAGCCCCGCTGGTGCCATGGCCGCGTCAGCACTAAAACGTAATCCTAGGTAGCGATTGCTCATTCGCCGCCAAACGTTCGGCATTTAGAAATGAGAGGAGCCTCCGAGGCCGAATGATTAGAGCATTGCGCTCAAAATCACAAGGCCTCTCACCTATAGTCGGCGCGGGTTCGATTCTCGCTCGCGCCGATATTGTGAGAATGATTGCCAGTTTACTTTCGGAAGGTCGGTGGTCTCTTCCCGGTTACATTGTATCTGGGATCTCTCCTCCACCTACAAAAACTGGACGCCACCAGATAAATGAAAAATTGTCGAGTGTGGCGGAAAGACAACAATCAATCATTCAATCAATAGAAATGAGAATCACAGGTCTTTCAGATATGACCTTAAAAACGGAGGTCCTGTGTCACGGTAGGCGTTGGCACGTTAACGGACCCTAACTGCTACGGCCCTGAGCGCTAAGCACGGGTGTAAATTTGTGTTACTTCACCTATATCTTGTAACGTCTCAATATGAGTGAAAAATTCTCAACGGGACGTTAAACAACCAACCAACCTATGGATCAACGGCTTTTGTCATTTAAGTTTACTTTTGAAATTAAGGACAAATTAAGAGATTTAAAGAAGAGTTTCTGCTAGCTAAATTCAGTCTGTTTTTTTTAGATTTTAAAATATGTCCTTGGATTCAATCTAAACACTTAAACGATCTCCTGAAAAGCACCATTGCAATATATTATAGACAGTCTTACTTCGTCAAGTGTGAGAAAATGACACTTTGCTCATTATCATCGTCACAAATGGTGAATTTCAATTTAATCATGATTTGTGCACAATTTCCGTGGTCCATTTGTCTCAGTTAAGCATTTTGCATGTCAGCGATTAACGTATCGACAAGGAAAGACATGAAATTATTGTTGCACGTCTTTTTCATACCGCGACTTTGATCTACATACCTTTGGTGATTAAAATGATTCTACAGTATCGAAACATGAGCATGTACGTAATGTTCTGACGTTCAAGTGACCGACTATACTCGGATGTGAATATTTTGTGCAAATATGATATTATTTTTCCTTATTTTTTTCCCATTTATACACCCGGCCCACTTTTCGATAAACTTAATAACGATGTATGATTATGAATTCGTTCTTATTGTGAGCAGCATTAGTTTTAACACATTCTTTTATAAGATAAATAAGAAACACATGTACGTACTAAGACCTGATAAAACAAATTCCAGGTAAAAGACAGTATTAAAGTTATAAGGTGATATGGTATGATAGTCAGTGTATTGAATATGAAATAAGGAATTATGCTAAACAAACTTGACTCCGTTTATAATCTGACAACAGACATTTGAAAATCATTTCAACATGTTCATGACAATCGATTCAAAGTCTGTTTTAAGTCACGATCAGGGCTCCGCGGACTTTGATTCTGAAACTATTCCTGAAATTGCATTGTCATGTACGTCAAAATTTGATGGAATCAAACTTAATAAAAACAAATAAAATAATTTGGCGACTTCGTCTTTCGCACTCAATGAATTGTCAGAGTGACTCTCTACCTGTCTGTGTTCTTGACCTTACCATGACCTTGCTTGTCATATGACAGTACATCCTAGTTTTGAACATGATCTATGAAAATAAGGTTTCCTGAGTTTATTAACAAGTTAATGCGTAAAAATCGTAATTGAATTTAACTTTTCGTACTGTATGGTACGTTGCTCTGTCTGCATTTTCTGCATGTTTTCATTAGGAGGGATAAACGGACTTAACAAACGTAATGCCTATTTGTGTGCTTGATTTGTTGGGGTTTTTCAGTAGACAAATTTGACTTTCAAAATTATCCACACATTTGCAGACAAACTTTCTTTCCGCTGACCCCGATTCAACGAAACTGTTTTTCATCAGACTAGGTTTGTGTGCATTAAAGTCATTATTTTCTCTGCTAATGGGAAATAAATTATGAATGTACAACCATTGGGATTCCTATGAGAGATGTATAAACATCAAAAGATGAATGAACCTCTTCCTTCTTTGGGGGTGTGGGAGGTTCTTCCGTGTGTCACGTTACCGTGATTTACGGTAAAGTCAGGTCTTGTGTTGCTTTCTGCGGGTTTCAGTGCTACGCGTTAAGAGATTGGACCACTCTGTTAAAGAAAGTCATTAAGGAGACAGACTAAGAATGTCAGTGTATCTAATCAGGCAAGTTAATTATGACGTTAATTAATCAACATAATTACCGTTAAAAATTAATTGGTCCCGGGAGTTGAAAACTGCGACAAAACAAATAGGAGACTGATCTCTTTATGAGAGATGAAACGATTTGCGCGTTGGGAGTCGAATTATTCGCTGTCTATTCTAGCAAGACTCCCAACTGATTGTATAAACTCCTCAGCCATGAGGTGTGATATTAACAGTTCTATCATACTTAACAGTTTTTATAGTTTGATAACAAATTAATGGCGGATTTTACTACCCTGAGTAATGTAAAAACAGAACCAACGTTAATGAAATTCTAACTTAATAAATAATATTGCACAGAGGAAAAATGTTTTAAATGGATATCTGAATTGATACACACATAAGTTGAATGAATGTCATCTTCAATTCAACTGGATTTAAGAGCAATATTTGAATAATTGCGTGCATTGGTTATGTTATTAATAAAATTGGATTATAAGGAAGTCCAAATCTTGTTCCTTTTATCGTAGATTATTTATATTCATGTTGAAAATTAGATAGTGTAAATTTTTCCATGGGACTCGAAAATCGTCTTGATAAAAAAGAATTCCGAATATACGAGTTCCTTATTATCGAGTTTTACTGTAAACTTAAATTACGTCTCTCTTAAACTGAATTATAGACATCATAAATTTCAATGAGTATCTTTAAAGCATGATATTATTGAAAAAAATGGCGCTGTAATTGAAAATAACTACTTTATCAAATAAAAGTGAAAGCCATATTATATATTGATATGCGAGAAGAACATATTTATTTATATTCATATTTATATTAATTCAATTAATGACATCATTAGTTAATTTGTACCTTAGTGGTATCATAAATTGAATTATTTAATATATATCAACAACCGAATGAGAAGTCGCTAAATTTATGTGCACAGAATTTAAAAAAAAAAAAAAAATATTTCAATGAGAGAGCATTAGTTCAAATAATTCACTATAGGTGAAATCTCTGGAAATTGGGGGGGGGGGGGGGGGGGGGGGGGGTGAGGGTAAGGGTAACCAAATTAATAAAAGAAGCAATAAACCAGATAATGTACAATAGCTGAATTGTAATATTTGCATTCAGGGAATGTATGCAAATTTTTGTAATGTTCTGTTGAAAACAATGTGAAGTACATTTTCAACAAAAATAATATTGTTCGTATACTTGCCCATATCTAAGCTTTAATTTATTCTTCTAAAAGATTGATGTTTGATGACAAGAAGGTAATTTATTTTTCAAAATGCAATATTGTTTGTAAGGAACTTGTTTGCTAGGTAAAACATCAAATTATTGCTTTCAGTAATTTATGTAAAGATGACAGTAATTCCGGAATAATGAGAGAGAGAGAGAGAGAGAGAGAGAGAGAGAGATTTGCGGATGTTAATTGCATATTCAGCACCCCTGACACATATGGAGTCTTCGTTGCGTGGTTATAAGATTCATGTTTTCAAATTGTTTTCTTTGTATATTCCTTTGTGAAACGTTTAACTCCTATTGAGGTCTCACCCTGACCTCTAGTGGTTCTTGAGAAGATCTTCAAATGATTTGCACCGATATTTCTACGAAAAGCCTAATTTAAAACAAGCCACCCTATGGAATTATGACTTCCCTGGTCTTCTAGTATTTTAGATTTGTAGAACACCTCTGTATCTGAAGCGGACCTGATCCTTCCCTTGAATCCCCTTCACCCAAATGATGTTTTGTGTCAAGATCTGCTGAACTCTGCTCCTATTATTCTTGAAAAGTCGAAACATGAAAAAAGTTTGCAGACGGACAAATTCATTTAAGCTTTATGCTATAGATCTGGTGATCTAATAAGTCAGCTTTTCAGGGATACTATTTAGCCTACTTCAGGGGTGTTAAACTGACTAGAGGAAAACATCAGCACTGTAGTAGGGATTGTTTTTTCAGTAGGCAAAGTGAAAGCCGCGGATCTTCAAATGAAAGCTTAATAATGGTTTGGTGTACTTCATTTCTGAAAGTCTAGATACCTTAGCATAGATATAGATATGTGGACAAATCACTGTCTATCATGTTATTGAGTGCAAATTTCCTGCAGAAATAAACCAAAAACCTAAGCAAACAACCAATGGACAGACCCCTAATATGGTATCAGTTTTACAATTTGTTAAAAATGCTTGCGGCAATCACCAGTATTGTTTACACCCATCAGTTTGACAGTGAACGAACCCGATCCTCAAAAACTGTATCCAGTCAGGATATAGTTCAGGCATATATAAATTTTCAATTTTCAAATGGTAAAAATTCCAGTAAACCTCTCTGTTTGAAGTGGGTGGATAAGACTGAAATATCGCCGAATTCACATTTTATCTAATGGAGTTGTATTTCGCTGAATAGAGATATGTTATAAAAAATATGCATATCTTTGTATTCTACTTCAGAAGAATATTTAACCTATAAAAAATGTAGAACATTCAAGGTTCAGTTTTTGTTT
This sequence comes from Ostrea denselamellosa, assembly GCA_024699665.1. Classification (NCBI taxonomy): domain Eukaryota; kingdom Metazoa; phylum Mollusca; class Bivalvia; order Ostreida; family Ostreidae; genus Ostrea; species Ostrea denselamellosa. Next base: position 6,487,588 of record JAMZEH010000043.1, on the reverse strand, counting down.
TCTGTTCCGATTTCGTCATCGATACACTACTGTTCTCTGCAGGTGCCCCGGGAAATAATTTGTGCGGAAGACATACAGTGTCTTAAGACATCAAAACATACTCTATCATGAACAAGCCACATAAAAGTGGTCCAAATTGAGATTTTACGATCATTAGTGAATAACAACACCAGTTTCTCCATCAATGATTCCAAGGTGGGGACTCAACTTACCGTGGGCGTCTCAGTGGGTAAATTTCATCCCTACGACTATGCCCTCGATATCCTACTAAAATCATTCTGGTCGTCGATTTTGATGGGCAAATATAGCCCTTATATCTATATAACATATATGCATTAAGGCCCCATCCCGACCATTGAGCTATGAGATTTATTATTTTGGTAGAGGCATTCAACCTCATTATTTGCTACATGTTTGAACACACACACACACACACACACACACACACACACACACACACACACACACATATATATATATATATATATATATATATATAAAGATTCTTAAATATTTGAAACCTGTTCATTATATGGCGTTAGTCTTGCCCTGGGATCAGTCCTAGTCGTTCTTCATGTTCATTATAACTATGCTCCGAGTTTCTCTGCGCTTTATATATATATATATATATATATATATATATATATATATATATATATATATACATATATGTTCATAATGTGTGTGTGTATGTGTGTGTGTTTGATTGATTGTTTATTTTCCGCCACACTCAACAATTTTTTCCAGTTATCTGGTGGCGTCCAGTTTTTGTAGGTGGAGGAGAGAACCCAGATACGATGTACCTGGGAAGAGACCACCGACCTTCCGACAGTAAACTGGCAAACTTTCTCTCATATATCGGCGCGATCGGGATTTGAACCCGTGCCGACTAGAGGTGAGAGGCCTTGTGATATATATATATATATATATATATATATAGATATATATACATATATATATATATATATATATATAGATATATATACATATATATATATATATATATATATATATATATATATATATATATATATTGAGAGCGAAGACAATTTTGAAAGATTTTTTTCATAATCATTCATTACATCCCTTATACAGTACAATACTAAAAATGATATAGCGCCCTCATAACACAAATATCTAAAGCGCTTCATATTAAAAGCATGCCAGAGACTTGACGATGTTCACCAGTCTCTGACGAACAATTCGCGACGACGGATAAGCACGGATGTAGCAATCGGTCACTTGAGTTGCTATGGGAACCAATACATGTAAAAGCATCTGGACCAAATGGAGAAGTGATTTTTGCTTTTTTATTTTTCAAAAAATAAAAAAAGAAAACTTTATAAAAATCTCTATAAACACAAAAAATCTCATCAATATTAAACCGTGCAATATCACTGTCATATCCTTTATTCTCGTCATCTATTTTTAAAATTTTTGATTAAATTACTCAGATCCGGGTAACTTAAAAAATGGAAGCTTCATTCTTACGTCACACATCCGAGTCATTCAGGATAAATGCAAGTGAACGTGTCGGTATTGCCTCCGACTATGAAAATAATAATTATGGCATAATCGCCGCATATTCTGATATAATTACAGAATTTAATGTCTACAAATGTAGAACAGTTGTCACAGTATAACGGAAGATCGATTCAAAGCGATAAATCGACCTCCCCCATAACCGATATTGATAGAAAACATCCTCGTAGATATCAACACGCTCATGGGATTTACAAATTTGCGGAAAAGTTAAGATAATTATATTTGGAAAAAGGGAAAAAAGGAATCAATAAAGTGACATACTTATGGAATAATAATACTAGTATTGCTTGTTCGTGACAATTTTGTTTGCCAGAATCCAATTTCACAACAGCAGAAATTATGCGTCATCAAGGTTTCATGTTGTTGAATTGAGGTAAAATAAACCCTCATTTTCGTGTAATACTTAACACAAGAAAATGTGAGATGTGTGTCAATAATATCCTAAGAAAAGGTCATTTCGATATTGCGTTTAAAGTGGGAAACTTCTCAAGGATTCATTGACAAGGACTCCGGGTATATCGCCAATGACACCAGAATGCCGTGAATTCTAACGAAAAAGGCCTCTTTGAACGTTCCAAATTACCAACATCATGTCACATTCATTCAGAGTAACCACTCCGAACGGCACTTACAACGAGGCTAATATCTGCACTTACAAAGCAACTTATCGACTTTTTCGTAGATGTAACTCATCTTTCACTACCTAGCCTGCAAGGGACCGAGGAGATAAAGTTATTTACAGTATTTCGAATCAGACTTTAGATCTCGATTAATAACTTTGAATGTAATAAACTGATGTGAATTACAAAAAAAAAATCCTTCTCTTCTCCTTGCCACTTTGAACCAACCCGTACAAACACTTGCAGAGTTATGTCTGTTAGCCAAACTGTCATGCACATGGCTCTTATAGGCCGCTGTCTTGTCAGCGTTTTACAGAGTCTGTTTTATCTAGTACAAATGTATATTGTCAATACACATACCGCCGGACGTGTATTTCAGTTTTGTAATTTATGATACGAGGAGTACACACTTGGAACTAATTCAGATGTTAGGAATTCATTAATTTGGTTTGGTTGATATATTTTCCCCAAACAAAACATCGATTATAGAAAACGTATAATTTACCTGAAATTTTGTATGAAAATATAGTAGTTTGGCCAGTAATTTAAAAGAAATTATTTATAATTCCCAAATTTTAAAGTCCATTTTAAATTTGAAGGTAAGAGTTTGTAACTTATGTGCAATCTTAGAAACTGGCAATACACCTAATTTTTTTCTCAAATGTCATTATATCTAATATATTAGCGATTGTTTGTGGCTAAAGCGGCCTCTTTTTAACTGGCAAATTGGATTCGAGTCCCGCTCTTGCCATGGCCGCGTCATATCTAAGACTAAGAATAGCTAGTGACTGCTTCTTTCAAAACGCTTAACATTTAGAAGTGAGAGTCGCGGGTCTTCCGGAAATATTATTCAAAACGAGTTCCCGTGTCGCGTCGGTCGTTGGCACAATTCTCCCTAAGCGTCAAGCATATATGGAGGTCTAAATTTGTATTATTTCACGTACTGATGGTGACGTCTCAACATGAGTGAAAAATTCTCAAAGGAACATAAAAAAATGAATGAATAAATAGATAAGTAAAATCTCATTCCCAACAAATGTTAAGGTCACAGAATTACATTGAAAATCTATATTTTATTACGTACGCTGTAGGTCATTTTCATTACCTGCAAAATATGAAAGTTTTCTGTCTGCATACATCTAATACTTGTTTTGCTGTTATGGGTGGTGTAAAATAGTTTACAACTGAAGACAACGGTTTGAAGGCAACTGTCCGTCTAGTGTCATAAGAAATCGAAATCGGTGCAAGCAGGGTCCCCTATAAACACTAGAGGTGGGGTAAGGAGTCGAGAACAGTAAATATCCCACTGTTAACCGAACATCATCTCTCTTCATTAGGTAAACGAAATACTCCGTAGTCAAAATCAGTATGAAATGAACAGAGAAACAATTTGTATTAAATACGTCATATAAATTTCGACCCAGAGACAGTGTATTTCCCAATAATGACATTATAACGACCATAGAATTTGCATAATGCCGATTTAAACGAACCTCTAAAACCATTGTAACAAAACCTTCTTTTTAGTGGCCTAACTCGGTTTAGAAACTGATCATATGTAGAGCATGTTCTCACGTATCGAATCAGTTTGGAGACATAATCACTTTATGCAGGTGGTAATGGACTATTGCTACAGAAATGTGGGACAAGTTGTCAAAGTTTTTCACTTCACATTTAACCGATTGTCTAGAATAATCTTCGACTGTATTCATCATCTAACTGAAAATCTCCGCTTGAAAGATCGAGGCTTCGTAATTAGGACCTTTAAAAATGAGTCATTTCAGGTCGTCATTTTTAACTATATTTACAACACCATTTTATCGTGACGAAATGAAATTGCAAACGATATATTGTTGTCTCTAGTTTAATGACATTACAAAGATACACTGCTGGATCCAGTAATGTTCTCCCAAGTCCTAGAAATCAAATCGAGGCTCTGTGTCACAGCAGGTATGGCACGATAAAAATCCCTCCTTGCTCAAAGGCCATAAGCGCCGAGCATAGACCTAAATTTCGCAGCCCTTCTCCAACAATGGTGACGCCTCCATATGAATGAAAAATTCTCGAACGGGACATTAAACAATATACAACCAACCATCTATCAAGCCCCTATATTTACTACTCACGAAAAATTTCAAAACTTTTGTCACATCAACGTCAACATGTATGACTTTTTAACATTTTATACGACCATTCGTCACGATGAATTAAAGAGTAGGCTTTTTGACATCATATTCAATTGCGCCTTCAACAAAAATGGAAAAAGAAATATTCATATTTATTAATCACTCATTCAAAAAATTACTTTGTTAAACACCACTCTGATTCTACGCAGAAGTACTCTGAAAGATGCTGGAGTTCCTCATTGACAATATCTTTGTAGTCTTTGGTGATCAGGCCTTCAAACAATCTATTGGAATTCCCATGGGTCCAAATTGTGTTCCTTTGTTAGCTGACCTGTTTTTATATTCTTATGAGGCAGAAGTTATTGATTGATTGTTTACGGTTTTACGACATATTGACAATATTACAACCATGAAAAGCTTCTACATGAAAAAAAATATCTTGCTGTGGCCATTTAGATATCGACACATTTTTATCTAATAACAATGATATTTACAATCATACCTCGATTCCATATATGTAGCAATATTACATTATCATCTGCATATGGTGTTAATACTCGTATCTCTCAACTGATACGATACGAAAGAGCTTTTCTGCATATGATAAGTTTTTAATTCGAGGCTGTCTACTGACAAACAAGTTGATATTACAACGGTTTGTACTGTCTCGTTTAAAGTCAGCATTTCGCAAATTCTAAGGTCGTTACTACGATCTATATAGTTTGTCAGTATAACTTTCTATGAGGACAAATGCTGTCTGACGTGTTTCATAGCAATTGTCAGGTAGTCATTGGCACACTGATTCAGACTGCTGATTACTCCGTTTATCTAATAAGATATAGGGCCCACGGCGGGTGTGCCGGTTGACAGGGGATGCTTACTCCTCCTAGGCACCTAATCCCACTTCTGATATGTTCAGGGTTCCTTGTTTGCCCAACCCTCTGATTTGTATTTTCTATAGGAATTACGAGATGGAGTACTGTTCGTTACCTGGCCTTTCATCCCACTGAACTCGAAATAAGACATAGTCTTCCACATCTGCTTCTTACTTAGATATTTTATTCAACGTTGAGGCTAAAGACAAACTAACAAATCAACTTTATGACAACCGGGATGATTTCAGCTTCTTCATTATCAACTTCCAATATTTATATAGCAATATTTCATTATCACCTGCATATGGTGTTTATGTTTCTCAACTGATTCGATACGCAAGAGTATGACAGGGTGTAATCAGTTTTTGAATTGAGGAAGGCCACTGACAAATATGTTGATGTTACATGGATTTCAATAGTGTCGTTTACAGTCAACATTTCGCAAATTTTATGGTCGTTATCACGATCTAGTTTGCCAAATCAGCCTGTCATTGGGCGTAAAGGTACAGATAACGAACATTGATCAATCACATAACTTCTTTATTGAATAATACATAATAAAGAGTTGGGCAAACACGGACCTCTAAATATACTAGAGGTGGGATCAGGTGCCAAAGAGGAGTAAGCATCCTCTCTCGGCCGGTCAATCCCGCCGTGAGCACTATATCTTGATTAGGTAACCGGAATTATCAGTAATGAAAAGTGTTAAAGAACGGTCTAACAATTAGTATGAAACATAAGACAGCATTAGAGGTACTTTGTGAAAAAAACGAGTGTCTGTGCGTTCTATAATTTTCCTGTACATTTCACGACAATAGGAAAGTCTTTAATTAAAAGTCCGTGTTTATTGTTGATTTCGATATCAAGGATTGAAATGGGAGAAGGTTTGTAATTGATGTATATATTTATTAGATGTAGGTGATACACATGATAATTGTGTAGTTAGAGCTGTCCATTTTATCACAAATGTTACCTGTATATGTATCTAAAATATCATTTCATATATCATATCGCAAACGTCCAAAGCTCCTTGGGCCATTCAAACAGAACTCATCCCCGGAGAAACCCACATCGAACTGAAAATCAAAACACCACTGCGTAATAGACAGCAATGCCACTCAATGAAAAAGGATGAAAATAATCCTATAAATAATACAAAATTGAGAGCACGCTGATTCTGACTACGGACTACTCCGTTTATCTGATCGGGATGTAGGACTCACGGCGGGTGTGACCGGTCGACAGGGAATGCTTACTCCTCCTAGGCACCTGATCCCACTTCTAGTATGTCCAGGGGTCCGTGTTTGCCCATCTCTCTGATTTGTATTTTCTAAAGGAATTATGAGATTGAATACTGTTAGTTACGTTAGTCTTTTCGGGGTAAATACGGGCCCCTGGAAAGCGAGGAGGTGAGATCAGGTGGCTAGTAGGTGTAATCATCCTTTATTGACTGGTCACACCTGTAATGAGTCCTCTGTCTTGCTCAGGTAAATAGAGTAATACGTAGTCAAACAGAAAGGCCTAACATTTGTTATGAAACAAGTTAGGCAGCATCCAACCTTATCACAACAGATAAGATTATAAAAAGCCCGTGGGAATCCTGTTTAGAATAGGTCCTCAGTAACCCTTGCTTGTCGTAAGAGGAGATTACTGGGTCAATCCTTCGGATGAGATCGCAAAAATCGAGGCCCCGTGTCACAGCAGGTGTGGCACGATAAAGGTCCCTCCAATCACGGCCTTTTGCGCCGAGCATAGGCCTAAATTTTACACTGCACTCTTCACCAGGAATGGGGACGTCTCTATTTGAGTGAAATAGTCTCGATGAGGACGTTAAACAAAATAGAACAGCAACGATCATAAAATACTGACATTAAACGAGACTGCTACCTCTGCAACACTCGGTAGCTTCTCTCGGTTGTAAAATTGATCATAAACAGAACATGATTTTGTTTATCGAATCAGTTGAGAGCCATAAACACCATTATGCAGGAGGTAATGGAATACTGCTACATAAATATGGGAGTTGACGACGGAGAAGCTGAAATCAATCTGTTTGTCCTATGAGAGTTGAGTTGTTAGTCTGCACTTGACGTCTATTTTTAATAAAACATTCCGATACGAAACAGATGTAGAAGACACTGTGGGGTCTTTTATTTCTAGTTCACAGGGATATATTGAATGAATGTCGCCAGTGTATTTAAATGGTAAGATGAAGACCTTAGGTAGAAGCATTTGAATAAGAATACAAAACAAGCAAACAAACAAACCGTATGATGGAGCACAATGTCTGCCCATGGAAGTCCAGTAAATAAATTTGCAAGTATCGCTAAAATTTGGAACAAACTTCATACTAAAAAATGTACTCCTTTCACGCAATTTAAAATGACTGCCATTGTTTGCGGAAAAATAAAAGTGTATTTTTGCATTTGTAGAATACATACAAGTAATATTGATTCCTTTGAAAATTAAATACAAACTGAATGAAAATCAATTTGATTTGCACATTTACAGTTATTTTTCCTGGTATTGTAAGGCGTCCAAGATCGAAAATCTAGTCTACTAATCCTCACCCAACTGATGATGATTGTAATGAACGAAGTAAATTATGAATATCAAATCTTCGGTATACAGTTGATATGAATGCAACTGACGGATAAACAGTTGCAAAATTGTGATTTATTATTCGATTGAATAAAATAAAATAAATAAAACCAAACAATGAAACTTTTCTTATTTTATTAGGAATATTTGTGTTAGTAAATCTATTCAGAAAATCGCACTATTGTTTTCCTGTACAAACATTCATTTTTATATAAAGCTATATACTCAACAGAATGTGAGAAAGTTTACCAGATTACTTTCGAAGGCCATTGGTCTCTTCCCGGGTACATGGTATCTTGGTTCTCTTCTCCACCAATAAAAAACACCGGACGCCATGAGATAACTGAAAAATTGTTGAGTGTGGCGGAAAACAACAAATCAATCAATCAAATCCAAGCATGATTGATTGATTGTTTGTTTTACGTCCCGTCGAGAATTTTTCTCTCATATTGAGACGTCACCAGCTGTAGGTGAAGTACCACAAATTTAGACCTATGCTTAGCGCTCAGGGCAGTAGCTGTGAGGGTTCTTTAACGTGCCAACGCCTACCGTGACACGGGACCTCCGTTTTAAGGTCATATCCGAAAGACCCGTGATTCTCACTTCTAAATGCGAAGGCGAAGGATCAATCACTGCGTATTTTAGGTATTAGGTTTGACGCGGCCATGGCACAAGCGGGGCTCGACCTCACGACCTCCCGGTTACGAAGCAAACGCTCTAACCACTGAGCTACCGCGACCGGTAATCCAAGCATGTATTTCATATCAGACAGTATCATCTCGATAGAGCACATACTGTAACAATTTTATAATCTCGTGTAGAGAAAAGTACTCAGCGGATCACACACAGAGAGTCCGAGTTTGAGTATGAGTGAAATAAAGATATTGCATACATACAGTGTATACATGTTATCATAATGTTTCCCAAATTTGTCAAAGTCTTTACCCAGTTTTCATTTGTCGATAAAAAAAATCGTCCTAATGTCCAATACATGTAGAGAGTAGGTGCAAACGAAATCAATACACCAGGAATACAGTGTTATTTGTAGATGCAAATCAAAACGTAAACATGGAACTTGTATATATTTATCTCATATATGATCTAATGATATTTTATAGCAAATTTACAATACTAATTTGATTTAAAAAATGGTAAGTTCTCTGTAAATCACAACGTAAAAGTGTTGAATGTGGTAATCGAAATAATTCATCTTAATTATCCTTATGTCATTTATTATGTAATAATTATTCATACTGGTGTGTTTAAAGCAGATCGCATTAGAATTAAATTGTTAACAAAATTGTTTTAAAAAAAAATCTAGACACAGATTTAACACCGTCGCGAAATGGAAAGTTTTCTTTTCAAGTTGAAAAATCGAAATTTTCACATAGATCTATTTATAAATTGGGCTTATTTCCTTTGTATATATCCGTATGCAGACTGGCATGTAAACTTCCAGCCCTCAATAAGTTCACACCTTTTTTTTGAAACGCCCAAATTCTCGACATCCTGTGCACAACCACCTACGCTATTTCCTCCACTAGTCGGTACATTATTTCACGGCACGTGCAGGTCACCAAATAAGAGAAGGATTATTTCACTTTGTAAATAAACAAGCGACTATCACATGATATAGATTAGTTTCAGTTGGAAAAATAACATGAATGATAGCAGAAGATCAAAGACACGTGGGCCATATAATAACAAAGTAATGTTTTGTAAGACAAAAATGGACATTTAGTGCACCACAAAATCTTTATAATCTATAGTTCCTGTTGTAATGAAGAATAGATAATTTTGATCCGGTACATACAAGCATACATTAGTGTTGAAATATCACAAACACCAGTTTTAGTGCCAGCAAAGTATACCGTTAATGAAAAATTGAAATATAAATAGTCAGTTACAATACTCTTCGTTTGCCAAGGGATTTGGGTTCACTGCTCCCCCTGTTTACCGCATATCCTTGGCTAGCAAAAATTGAAAAGGAAAAAAGTGTAGATTGTCTGCTTGCATAAATATGTATTACGGTGGAAAACAGAATCAAAGTACTGAAAGTACTGAAAAGCTCTAAGACGACTTCTTCATTCTGTCTGTACTGTTGATGAGGAGGAGCAATAGAAGAAGTTCATTCATTATTCTTTATTTTCAAACAACTAAATAATAAATTTTCTGTAAGTAAATAACAGATATGAATGGGAAATAATATCCTGAACCTGTTAATCATGTTGAAATATAAACTGCACATTACATGATTTATAAATACAATAGTCATTATAATAATAATTTTGGCCCCACCCGGGAACCAAGAAAAGGAAAGCTGTAATATTTTATCATGTAATGATTTCAGTCGCATCAAACTACGATATCTTGTACAAGTTTTCTTTTGTCAAATTTTCAAAATACCATTAGACTTACCATAAATTCTCATTAAGTTTGAATATCACATTTATTACAACACGTAGATTCTAATATTTTAAGTATTTTAAAACTCTCCTCAATATTATGTAGTTAACATTCATTTTCATCGGTAAATCTTAAACTTGCTTAAGCTGTTTTGTCAACAGGTTCCCATATTTCCTCAAAATACAAAATTATTTCTCAAGCATTTTACCAGTTAATTAATTCATTAATCTGAGAGATCATCAAGGCAATAATTATAATGGAGGCGTATCGCAATTTTTAAGACAATATATTTCGATCTTTTAAGATAAGAGTTAGTGAGTCATTTTCAATAACTCTTTGAAAACAAAATATTATATTTTATAACAGATCCCTAGATGTTATGAAGATCTCAGAATTTCTCAATTTTCTATCTCATCAAGTTCTATCGAGATGCCTTATGGTATTATAATGCTATATCTAATAGTGAAAATTTCACATCTAATATACATGTATGTAACTATTACTTGTACCTACCAAATACTAGTAATAATGTCAATATTAGGAATATTTCATCATATTAACATAAAACTAGGAATATTCTGTCATACTAACGTAAAACTAGGAATATTCCATCATACTAACATAAAACTAGGAATATTCTATCATACTAACGTAAAACTAGGAATATTCTATCATACTAACGTAAAACTAGGAATATTCTATCATACTAACGTAAAACTAGGAATATTCTATCATACTAACGTAAAACTAGGAATATTCTATCACACTAACAAAAAACTAGGAATATTCTATCATACTAACGTAAAACTAGGAATATTCTATCACACTAACAAAAAACTAGGAATATTCTATCATACTAACGTAAAACTAGGAATATTCTATCATACTAACGTAAAACTAGGAATATTCTATCATACTAACGTAAAACTAGGAATATTCTATCATACTAACGTAAAACTAGGAATATTCTATCATACTAGCATAAAACTAGGAATATTCTATCACACTAACAAAAAACTAGGAATATTCTATCATACTAGCATAAAACTAGGAATATTCTATCATACTAATGTAAAACTAGGAATATTCTATCACACTAACAAAAAACTAGGAATATTCTATCATACTAGCGTAAAACTAGGAATATTCTATCATACTAACGTAAAACTAGGAATATTCTATCATACTAACGTAAAACTAGGAATATTCTATCACACTAACATAAAACTAGGAACATTCTATCACACTAACAAAAAACTAGGAATATTCTATCATACTAGCATAAAACTAGGAATATTCTATCATACTAGCGTAAAACTAGGAATATTCTATCATACTAACGTAAAACTAGGAATATTCTATCATACTAACATAAAACTAGGAATATTCTATCATACTAGCGTAAAACTAGGAATATTCTATCATACTAACGTAAAACTAGGAATATTCTATCATACTAACGTAAAACTAGGAATATTCTATCAAACTAACGTAAAACTAGGAATATTCTATCATACTAACGTAAAACTAGGAATATTCTATCATACTAACGTAAAACTATAACAAAGGAGTACGTGGTGTACAGAGAAGTCATTGTCTTCCATTTTGAAATGAATTTTTCGCAACTAGGACGCAGATTCTTACGTTAGTAATAATTAGTAAATAGTATCCATGATAAACTAACTATATTTCCGCTCTACGGCTTAAATAACCCATTCGGATATGGATATACACCTCGCATATAAACTTCACTGGTCCCCTTAGAAAGCGGTGGCAGGATAGGCAGAATTATTCTAATATTACCTGATAGACAAGTCAGTCGATAGGGGTAGTTATCCGGAAACGCTTAAAGTACAAATGTAGCAAAAAGAAAAATGGGGCAAAAAGCACTCAGTTAGCGCGTTAAGAATTATCTAATAAACTCAATCAATTTGTAGTGACTTTTGCATTTTTTTTGAATGAGAGGGAATTAGACAGCTAAGCAGGTACATCGTATTTTAAGGGGAGGGGGCAGTTCTAACCCTGACAAGCCGAAACATTTAACAAGTGAATAAAAATTTAAAATTGGGAAATAAAAAAAATATCAGAATGAAGGGAAACAGATAATTATTCTGAAGGAAATTATACTTTTCAATATTTATACAGTATGTCTATACTTTCTGTACCCCCCCCCTCTCTCTCTCTCTCTCTCTCTCTCTCTCTCTCTCTCTCTCTCTCTCTTAATTGCGATGTTAAAGATTCAGCACTGCTGTCATTATGTTAAGGCATCTAAATAAAAAATAATTTAATATACGTAGAATATAGAAAAAAAGACAATTAATAGTGTGATCCCAGTTCTGCATACCTAAGCTAAATTCCAATATCAGCAACAGTATAAAACATAATGTTTTTTTTAAACTTAAATACCTACGAAAATGCCCATATTGATGGAGGACTTTACATAATATGATATATCTAAACCTTAACACAATATGACTAAACTGTACCCATCCTACAGTCAAAACCCTGGGGTTCCGAAATTAAATTTACAATTTTTGTATATTTTTCCTGCTTTTCCTAATTATGCATTTAATTTTTCTACAGTATCAGCAAAGTTAAAAAAGTCTTTCAAATGAAAAAGACATTAATTACTACGACATTCTCGACCCACTCTGAAACCAAACGCCTTACTCCCTGTTATCATGAAATTTACAAATTTGGTGATGAACTACCTACACCATCTAAATATCTACTTAGTTTCATTTTAGTATCAATAACATTAAAGAAGATATTCAAATGTTTTACACATGTGTACTATATATATAAAGTTTGGCCCCGCCCTGGAGTCAGAACCTCAATCTTGGGGATCATGAAATTTACAATTTGGTAGAGGCCTTCCTGTATCACAATGCATTGAGTTTTTCTTAAAAATATGCGGTTGTAGAAAAGATTTTTGAAATTTGGTCAAGTTTTGGTAGTTTTTGTCCCGCCCCTAAGGTCCCAGGGGTGCAGGAATCCTGACATTTGCAATTTATGTCACCCTTGATGATGCTTCATACTAGATTTGAAAAGAATATTGATTTGGTAGTTGTCAAGAAAACAAAATGTCCAATCGTTAAGACATTTCATCACTAACCATTTTGACCTCAACCTGATACCAAAACACTTACCCCTGGGATCATGAATTTTACAAGTTAGCTATAGCACGACATGCTCATTCTTAAATATCCATTTAGATTTAATTATTATCGATATCACTAAAGTATATGTTATTCAAATGTTTATACATCAGCACTGTATATCTAGTTTGGCCCCGCAGGACCTCTTCTCAGGCGATCATGAAATTTACAATTTTGGGAGATGCCTTCTTGCGCTACATCGGCGTGCATTTAGTATTTTTTTTTCATGCAGATGTACGGTTATAGAGATGTTTGAAAATAGGTCCGTTTTTATCCGCCCCTAGGGCCCAAGGAATGCAGGAGTCCTGAAATGTACAATTTATGCACTCCCCTTTGACTTAAATATACTTCATACCCAATTCGAAAAGAATGGGATTGGTAGGCTTAAAATGTTCTATTTTTAACGCACGACGGACGCTAATCAGTTGCAATAGGTTACCTAGGTTTATTATATGACCTACATTTGTATGACATAGAATTATTATTAAAGAATGCATACACTGGAATTGTGGTGAAAAAGGGAAAGGTACTGTAAATTATTTTTTAATTTTGAATAAAAAAAAAAAAAAAAAAAAAGGAAAATCTATTTGCATCACATGGCGACAATGCCTGTAACTAAACGTAAATTAAATTTCTTTAGTTTTGCCTTCAGCAAATAACCAGGTGACATAATTCATTTCATTGGGCGCTTGCTTTGTCTGCAGCTTTTGCTACCGGTTCGATCAGACGATCTGTCGGAGTTATTGCAACCTCTTCATGTTGATTTTTGGATGTTATAAAGAATTTAAAAGTTAAGGTTAGATCTATTGCGTGATAGGAAATAATAAAAGAATATTCAGTCTGAGTTCACAAAAGGGAGGATGGTGATTATAAACATGTCCAAAATACTTTAAATATAATTCCAATAAAATTTCATTGTAAGTATTGAGTTTTAAAAAAAACGTTTTGAGAAGTAAACCGAAAACCATGATTTTTGATATCGATTATTACATTTGGAAATGTATTTATGCCATTAAATGGTTTCCATATTTTAATGTAATGAGTGTTGGTAGAGGCACGTTACATGATTGTAAATGTCTACACTGGTAGTGTATAATTTCATCGGGATCGTGATTTTAATTGTTTTGTTTGCATACTTATTATTTTTACTTCCAATGTGAGAATGTTTAACATGATAAGACGTCACCTCTTACAATTACGTAAATTACCATTCAGTTTTGCCTACTCATGGAGCTCAGGCCCTAACGCCTCCCATGACCTTCGTTTTTAAGATCATATCCGTAAGATTCGTGACCCACTTCAATGCCGGGCACCCCGTGGGGATCCGGGTTGGTATAATAGATCTTCAGTACACCTTGCTTGTCGTAAGAGGCGACTAAATTGGGCGGTCCTTCGGATGGGACCGCAAAAACCGAAGCCCCATGTCACAGCAGATGTGGCACGTAAAAGATTCCTCCCTGCTCAAAGGCCATAAGCACCGAGCATAGGCCTAAATTTGCAGCTCTTCACCGGCAATGGTGACGTCTCCATATGAGTGAAAGATTCTCGAGCGGGACGTTAAACAATATTTAATCAATCAATCAATCAATGCCGGGTGCGTGGCAAAGGAACGATCACTTCCTGTGTTAAACGTCTTGGAGCTAACGGGAAGCCGTGTTTCCCTGTTTGCTAAGCGAGCGCCCTAGCTATGTAGCAATCATCGGGTAAAATAGACCTTTCCGGAAGCCATAATATTACATGTAAGATGGACAGTTCGCTATTAAAAGAACAAAATCTGTTCAGACCAAAACGGTTCCCACGTTGATGAAAGTAAAATAGATGTTTCTGGAATATAAAATACACTTCAAAGAGAAGAAAGGCAGATCCATCGTCATTTGTGTAGGGAGGTCGTTGGTTCGAGCTTCGTTCGTGCCTTGGTTATGTCAACCCTAAAAATAGGTAATGACTGCGCTCAGCAGTTAAAGGTGAATATCTTCAGAGAGGAACGTTAAAATCGAGATGTCTTGTAACGAAGACCAATGACATGATCAGGAACTCCAAAAGCAACGGCCATGAGGTCAATGCATAAAGATAAATTTTGACTAACATACAGCTGGTACAATGGTATCTCCATAAGAATGAAAAATGCTCCAATAGACGGAAGGCAAACAACAAACAATGTATATACTTGGATTACATAGCAGTTACGGTCATAACAACGACTACAGTCCCGCGGGGATCCAGATTATAGAGTAGGTCCTCGGTACCCCTTGCTTTTCGTAAAAGGCGACTAAATGGGGCGGTCCTTCGGATGAGACCACAAAAACCGAGGTCCCGTGTCACGGCAGGTGTGGCACGATAAAGATCGCTCCCTGCTCAAAGGCCGTAAGTGCCGAGCATAGACCTAAATTTTGCAGCCCTTCACCGGCAATGGTGACGTCTTCATATAAGTGAAAAATCCTCAAGCGGGACGTTAAACAATATACAACCAACCTTCGGAGGAGACCAAAACCGAGGCCCCGTGTCACAGCGGGTATGGCACGATAGAGATCCCTCCCTGCTCAAAGGACTGAGCATAGGCCTAAATTTTGCAGCCCTTCACTGGCAATGGTGACGTCTATATATGAGTGAAAAGTTCTCATGCGAAACGTTAAACAATATACAACCAAACGATTACAGTGGGCTAAGGTCTTTTCTTAAAGACTGGAGACATTCATTTTAAAATCCAAGCGCTCGGAACTTACTCAGTTGTGCAGAGATTCGAACACACGCATTATTGGGCACATAGCTAGAGTTTTATCGACTGGTCGAGGGTTGGAAATACTGTAAGAGATTACTGTTAAATCGTATCTTTATTTAAAAAAATATTTTCAATAATATCTCGCTCTTTCGTTTATAATTTCTCTGTAAAGTAGGCGATATTTCTTTGAAATAAGTGGTATCTTTCAAAAATCTAGATTTGTTTTTCAAATATAACAAGACCTCCCTTGTGCGAGAGTTTAATAGATGCACTACAAATACACGATACATAATTGCGGTAATATTTTTCCCCAGAATATCAGCTTTCTCTTACAAGATGATGGTTGGTCGGTATTTCAGTGTCGGTAGTACTAGATTGAAGATAATTTGGTGACATCGCCTTATCTTGTAATCATCTTTAGTGGAAGGCATTTTGTCATCGGGATATCACTCTGCAGTTCCTGCACATCGGAACCGAAACATAACAAATTAAATCACTGTCATTTCCATAGTCTCTTCTAATCAGTTAATTGTTTGTGTTTATAGTACTACACATTTAAAAAAAAGTTTACTAAAAGAAACATTTTAATTAATTGCACACACTGTGAAATATTATAATTAATTATTGTTCGAAACGGTATGAACCCATGCTAGCAATATTATCCTAAATTCTTATGTAAATTTCCACGTTGTGGTTTACTAATCTGTAAATTTTATGACAAGATTTTGACAAGCATGTCTTGCCCCGGTTTTTAGTGTTATATTATAATTTAATAACATTTTCCTCAGAAATGCAGCATCAAATTGGTTCAATTAAATAATTTAAATTATTTGATTTTTTAATTATGTAAAGAAAAGAATCAGCTTGACATTGACCCGTCAGCGGCGTGGAGGCTGATTTTAATCATTTCTCTTACTAATGTATTTTCTTGGTATTAAATAATTCAGTTTTAATTAACAAACGGAAACAATTATAATAGTAAAATATAAACAAGAGCTTGGAGAACCAATAGCAAGGCTAGTTTGAGAGGTATTGACTAGAAATATTCACGTATGGGGTGTGGTAGACAATATCTGACAGAAACAGAAAGTCACGGAGCAAACGAAAATTAAATATTATCTTCAAAATTTCTTTTCGTAATCATGTTTTTTCTTCGAGTTATCGTTTTGGTATAATACATTTTTAAGTGACTTTGCGTTCGTGCGAATGCTTTCCATGCACTTTTTGGGGGGGGGGGGGGGGGGGGTGTCATCACTAACACTAGTCATATGTGATTTTAATTTGTTGTGTCTCAGTGAGATACTGACGGTAGCGTGTCTAATTAGGATTACTGATGTTAGCGTATTTAATTAGGATTGCTGACGTTAGCATGTCTCAGTGAGATACTGACGTTAGCGTGTCTAATTAGGATTACTGATGTTAGCGTATTTAATTAGGATTGCTGACGTTAGCATGTCTCAGTGAGATACTGACGTTAGCGTGTCTAATTAGGATTACTGATGTTAGCGTATTTAATTAGGATTGCTGACGTTAGCATGTCTCAGTGAGATACTGACGTTAGCGTGTCTAATTAGGATTACTGACGTTAGCGTGTCTTATTATTGACGTTAGCGTGTCTGTTTGATTATTGACGGTAGCGTGTCTGTTTGATTATTGACGGTAGCGTGTCTGTTTGATTATTGACGGTAGCGTGTCTGTTTGATTATTGACGGTAGCGTGTCTGTTTGATTATTGACGGTAGCGTGTCTGTTTGATTATTGATGGTAGCGTGTCTGTTTGATTATTGACGGTAGCGTGTCTGTTTGATTATTGACGGTAGCGTGTCTGTTTGATTATTGACGGTAGCGTGTCTGTTTGATTATTGACGGTAGCGTGTCTGTGGGATTATTGACGGTAGCGTGTCTGTTTGATTATTGACGGTAGCGTGTCTGTTTGATTATTGAAGGTAGCGTGTCTGTTTGATTATTGACGGTAGCGTGTCTGTTTGATTATTGACGGTAGCGTGTCTGTTTGATTATTGACGTTAGCGTGTCTGTTTGATTATTGACGGTAGCGTGTCTGTTTGATTATTGATGGTAGCATGTCTGTTTGATTATTGACGTTAGCGTGTCTGTTTGATTATTGACGGTAGCGTGTCTGTTTGATTATTGACGGTAGCGTGTCTGTGGGATTATTGACGGTAGCGTGTCTGTTTGATTATTGACGGTAGCGTGTCTGTTTGATTATTGACGGTAGCGTGTCTGTTTGATTATTGACGGTAGCGTGTCTGTTTGATTATTGACGGTAGCGTGTCTGTTTGATTATTGACGGTAGCGTGTCTGTTTGATTATTGACGGTAGCGTGTCTGTGGGATTATTGACGGTAGCGTGTCTGTTTGATTATTGACGGTAGCGTGTCTGTTTGATTATTGACGGTAGCGTGTCTGTTTGATTATTGGCGGTAGCGTGTCTGTGGGATTATTGACGGTAGCGTGTCTGTTTGATTATTGACGGTAGCGTGTCTGTTTGATTATTGACGGTAGCGTGTCTGTGGGATTATTGACGGTAGCGTGTCTGTCGGATTGATGTTAGCGTGTCTGTGGGATTGACGTTTGTGTGTCTGTTTGATTATTGACGGTAGCGTGTTTGTGGGATTGATGCTAGCATGTCTGTGGGATTATTGATGTTAGCGTGTCTGTGGGATTGATGTTAGCGTGTCTGTGGGATTGATGTTAGCGTGTCTGTGGGATTGACGTTTGTGTGTCTGTGGGATTATTGACGGTAGCGTGTCTGTGGGATTATTGACGGTAGCGTGTCTGTGGGATTGATGTTAGCGTGTCTGTGGGATTGATGTTAGCGTGTCTGTGGGTTTATTGACGGTAGCGTGTCTGTGGGATTGATGTTAGCGTGTCTGTGGGATTATTGGTTTTAACGTGTCTGTAGAATCATTGACTTTAGCTTAGTTCAGTTGACATGATAAAGTGCCTCGCTCTACAAAGTTAATCCAGGCTATCTCAGGTAGTGGTGGATAACTTGTAATGCGTTACCATGGATGTTGTCGTGGTAGATAAAAGAGTTTACTAGGCTTATTACAAGCCTTCCCGGGGACCTAAACATTTTCAAAATGCGACACTGGTCCAATTTTAGAGCAGAATATATGGGCGAAAAATTACCACTTTGACTTAAACTCCAAAGTAAACAAAACTAGGTTAACAGCTTTAAATAATCCACTTTGGGAGTGGGAATGTTAACCCTTTTTGAGGGTGATGTGAGTTAATTCAACACAATCAATATATGCAGTTGAACGAAAAGTGGGTTAAGTAGGGTAGACAATATACTGTATCAACGCTTAATTTTGACTCGTATATTTCAAAGATTACAAAACTAGGAAAATCATAAGACATATTTGAGGTAGAAATTTTGATATTTGTAGGTTTTTTGTGGTTTTATTGCCTTCACAGTGGCTTAACTTACCCACTTAGAGTTGTTGTGGATTAAATTGCATTGTGAAGTCGATGCGGGCTCATTAATACGGGTTATGTTAATCCGATTTCAGTTAATCCGAGCTAACTTGATATAGCGTGAATATTCCTTAGGGGACGTGTTAGTGTTAAAGTTTACCAGGGTTAATTGGCGCTAAAGTAACAAAGTTGACCGAGTTGACTTTGAAGATGGTGCCAGTCCAGATGATGGACATGTAAACCTTAATATTTAATCTCGTGATGAAATCATCAAAATTGATATGTTAATTAAGAAAACAATACATGACTGTTTAACGGCTTCCTCTCCGAATCTTCCCAGGCTTACAATCCCGCTCTTGTTGTCTGTACGAGTGCTTCGTTTACTATTGTAGAAATATTTTCTGTACGCCTATTAGGTAGTTTCTATTACACATTCATCTTTTTTGTTTACCAAAATCAAGCCAAAAGAGTACACAAATCACATTTAATATCATACAAAATGTGCTCATTGTCTTCATTCCACTTTTGAATAATCAAAATCTGTGGTTTGTATATAATGACACTTTAATTGCTCTTTTTTCTTTGACTTGAATCGATTTAAACGAGTGTTAGCAATAGTGTATAAATGTTGTTTACTCTTGGGTACTATAATGTGAAAGATGTTTAAAGATTAGGGTGTTGGCCAAAACTATAATGAATTCATTATCAAGACTATCGAATGTAGAGATTACAATTTCTTTTCAGACAGTTCTATTTTCTGTTTTAATTGTGATGAAAAAAAATTAAATTCAGATTGAACAATTCTGTGTCAAAATGCTGACAGTTTCTAAACTATGAAATCTACAAAACTTAATAGACCCACATTACGCATTTTCATTGGGATAAAGGAGAATATACATCAAACCCATTCTGAATTTGAAAGATATTTTCGTAAATAGTTTCCAATTTCTTAAACGTTGATTATAATTTTAATTTCAAGGATCTTAAGTTCCTTCTATATCTACAACTTCAGATTTCGACATATGTCATGGTTAGGACTGGTGATAATGATGTATATCCTTAATAAATCATCATGAAAGCTATAAATAGTATCATGCGCGTTCTAGAAACAGACATATTCATCATTTTACCTTGAAAACTACCTGAGCAAAAATCTCGATTAATGAAGTAAATAATTTCAAAATACAATTTGACTTTGAATTTCAGAATAGACCAACAACATTTACTAGTTGTCTGGATCGTGGCAAACAGAAGGAAAGATGCTAACAAGACTGAATGAATCATTTAATGATGATAATTTTTGAAGACCTTCAAATTGAAGGCTGGGGGATGAGGGGTCACCAGCCCAGGGTAATTTATTGCCATTACTTGGCGTCCGTCTGTCGTCGGTATCGGCGTCTGCACGAATCGTTTCATGCTCTGTCACTAAACTTGGTACAAATGTTTCCCTATGTTTCCTCAAAATTTCTGATACTTTTGAAAACGATCTAAATATCAGCTAGTGCTAATTGTAGCAGATACCGTTACGAATGTTCCCTACATGTCCCCTACATAGAAAGTGGTGTCATTTGTTTTAGTTTGTTTGTTTGTTTGTTTATAGCCGCCTGAGCAATTTTTCAGCTATCCGGCGGCTGTCACCATTACCGGTGACAGGGCTGCATTTGCTTTAGTAAGTTCTATTGAATCGCTCAATAGGTATTATGCACAGTACAAATTTCACTTCATTTTCTTTATTTATTGGAAAGCTATGCAAGCTAAAGTATTATCCTATCAAAATGAATCCAAACTGTATGCACTTCCTGTTGTTAATTTTCATCATGCTAATCCGTCAAGTGTCCTAGTAAATATATACAGTATAATTTTTAAACAATGCATTGAAAAAACAGAAATATTAGTTTTAACTATTATCCAATCAGAAGTAAGCAACCGTGCATGCGCGATTGCAGTTTTTTTAACAAGGCTTTTAAGTGAAGATTTTCAATGTAAACTTATATCACAACTTTCAGACCATTAAGTATCATCAATCAAAACCCAGCGCACGTGCATGCACGTACTTGTGAGTAATTTGACAATACCGATATGCTACAAGTCTTGATATATAAATTCAAAGGATAGAGCGAGTACAAAATAGGTCCAAAAACAATGCGGATGCATACACGTATACGTCAGCACAACCAATCATACTACATTCTAAGTGTCTGTAGATCACTGTTCACGTAAACATGCAGTGAAAGTTTCTTTTTATTCAAGTCATTTATCAGAAAGTTATGACCATTTTAGTACCCCAAAACTGAATGAAAACAATGCACATACATACATGCACTTACCTTTGTAGATGTCTTTCAATAGACATTGGTATCACATACATACAGCGTAAATTCATAATGGTTACATTATTTATTAAGATGTTACGGTAATTTTAAAATCGTCCAATCAGAATTTACCGCATGTCCATGCACTTGAAATAAAGTAATTTTGATCACAACGGGCTGTGAGGAGTACACGACGTAAATTTCAAATGATTTTAATAAAAAACAGAAAGGTTAAAATTGTTTTAGTATATCAATATTTAGATGTTTGTATGTTCTACCTATGCTTTGAATATCAGTTTATGCCATTCAATCATAACATTGTTATTGACGTTTTAGTATCATTCAATTAAAACGAACCATAAGCTTGTAGGTGATCTTTATTTTGCAAATCATTTAAAAGACCTATGGCTTAAATCGTAACTGAACAATAAAACAGTGAAGCTGGTTCTAAGCGTAGTGCACTAAAAATCTAATGCACATGCGCACATGTATGATCATACAAAATGACATTCGTTTTGCACATCTGTGGACGCTACACCATCATCCTAAAAAAGTATTCATCTTAATGCCTCGTGTAGTTTCCAAGAACACCCCCGGACAAAGGAGTAAAGCTGAAACAGTGAAAACAACACGGTAACGCACTAGAAGCCTTTGGCGGTATCTCCAGTCAATAAAAAACTGGACGCCACCAGATAACTGAAAAATTGTTGAGTGTGGCGAAAAACAACAATCAATCAATCAATCAAACTATATTTGGTACCAATGTTCATGATGTGCTCCCGAAGAAATGTTGTTTTCTTTTAAAGCGTTTTCTATACCGCCATGACGTATTGCAAGAGTCAGATTTGACATCTATCTTAACTGGGTCACCGTTCATCACACGTGATACACAGGTCTCGCATAAATGCTGTTTACTGAAGCAAGAGAAGTGACAACATGACAGTCATGGTTTTTGATTGGCAAAGACATAATCAACTTTTTCTTCAGATCAGGTTTTAATTGATTAAAAAAAGACGTTGATTCTTTACCAAATTTCATTATTGTTATAAGTCATTCAAGTCAGGTGAACTGATCAGGCCCTTACGAGCCCTTTGTTTATGGAATGTTATGCGTATTATAAGTGTAACAACCATATTGCTAGGTGGACTCCTTGAACTCTACTTCTTAGCCACATCAATATTATAATTATTAGAAATTCTGTTTTTAGACCTGTCAGTCTGTTTCTATAAATTTCTTCATACAATTCCAACTATAAACGCTTGACATCATTGACAATTCTAATTTGTTTTTGTGGAATTTATGAGAGGACTGCACCATACACTATATTTTAAAATTATGCTCACATTTTGTACAAAGTAGTTTTAAACCTTTAAGAAATATCGCGCAAATCGTCATGCAAATTCATATGATACTGATAACAGGCACTTACATATAAAAATCTACGGAAACAATTTAAAAGATATAACAATCTATGAAATGTTCAAGCGCGGATCTAGAGGGGGAGGGAGAATCTGAACCCCCCTAGAATTTCCAACTGAAGAAAATAAAGTCATCTTTCACCCTAACATCGCGTTTAATAATGCTTAATCAACTTTCTCGATCGACTTTATTCGCTCACTGGGGACGATTTCAAAATTCAAGGTCATAATATTACCGTACCCCAATTTTGGGTGCAGATTTCGCATAGTCTGCTATTTGTAAAACGTGGAAATTCTGGAGGCTTCGCCCTGGATCCAAGTCCCAGACCCCTCCCCGATGAAAAAAGCTGGATCCGTACCTGATGATAAAGACAAAAAGCTGTCGCACGATCATATGATTGATTCAGAGTGAAATTAGTGAAAGGCTGTATTCCATTATACCCTCCCATTTTCCCATTTTGTTTTAAAATATTAAAATATGTATGTGTAAATATCATAGGTTAACAGGTTATACATACTATCATGAAACGACATACGTCAACAAATATAGAAAAAGTACAATTAAAAACAGATATACAAATAGAAACAAATGAACAAATCTTAATATCATCATTTAAGACAGACTGGATTGTTTTATTCGCGACTACTCGTCATTGATAGTTAAAAATGATTTATTGCAGAAATATTGCTCAATGTAGACCATCGGCACTTTATCCACGTGTCTTTGAATATTGACAATATTGACGTCTTGATCAACCGCAGTGTCTTCATTTCCTACTTCTATCATCGAACGGGGAAGGTTGCACGTGCATTCTGGTTAAAGAAATCTCGTACACGGAACTGACTTTGCTATTTGTTAAGAAGTAAAATACGCAAATTTTCCAAAACACAAATTAATATTATTATGCAATGTTTGTGATTTCTGTTTTTGAAAAAAAAAGGGGGGGGGGGGGGCAAAATAAGTAAAAACAAAAACAAAAAAACAAAGACAAAAAAAACAAACAAAACTAAGTAATTAAAAAATGGGAAAAATATCTCAACATCTATTCAACTTTGTGACATAATTTTTTTATAATTATTTAATTTCCCAAACTAAACGCACGTGTCTATCGAGCTGGTTGGACAAAATACCTTTTAGCTACAGAAGTAAGCGCGCACAGATAATGCAAAAACTAAATTAAATAATTATATGTAATTAGAAAATAACGCGATACCTTTATTGTATCTACACGGACACTATTAGAATATGATGTCCCTGAACACTTAAACTGGATTTTGTACTGGCGTAGCAGCCAATCATCGTTGCTGTCTTGTGAATACGGTTTTAGGTCCGAACACCTTGAACTTGTACAAGTGTACAATTGATAATAACTGGTTACTGGACATCTGAGAGCTGTCATTAGACAGACTCGCGGAAGTTTATTAAATTTTAAGGAGTACACTATCTAGCACATAAATTATAGAAGAATTCTTGAACTCTGACAATTATTTAAATTTTTGGCAAAGTGTCAAAAATTATCTTTTTATGGTTCTTTAAGCTTAGTTAACATAGGCGTGCTGTGTTTAATCATCTTCGGAATGTCAGACAATCAGTATGCACAACATTTTGGTATTGTTTGCCAAAGGCGCATGAAGGCCAATTGTGTTTTTGCCGTCAGCCTCCTAACGGTTGTGTATTAGAGTCCTTAGTAGTAATTATAAGCAACATAATTGGATGTGTATGTTTATTATCATCTAGCCTATTAGATATAAATTAAGTTTGCGCCTCGACCATCAGAATTCCTTTCCTATACATAATCAACCAAATTAAGGAATAAAGATGTCGTTATTTTTAGCGTGCAAAAAGAGAGCACAAGAATAGGATTCACAGGTATGTAATTGTATTACCATTATAGAAAAATTGAAATATATGTACGGTCCAGTTCAGTCTGATACCTTTATACTAGACAAGAGGCCCGTGGGTTTCAACTGTCACCTGAGTATCATGGAACCAGATTTTAAATCTTCTTTTACGTTAAATATTGCATGTAATGAAATAAAATACAATTGAGGTACAAATTGTAAATATGGGTGTTTATACAGTTAAATTATAATGATGTTGATACATGAAGTGTTGAAGATTTTCATTTCGATTCCTTCAACCATCGGACATTTTAGAAGAGACTTAATGACTGCATCTGAATCTGGGAAAAGACCATTTGATTACACGGTGGATGAAAGAAGGTCAACCCAAATTATTGATTGGGTATGATTTTAGTAACCATCCCAGAGAAGTGTGATTTAATTAAACACTAAAATGCTTTCTTTGTTGATATATCGGCTGACGAAGATAGCTAGCAAATGCAGAAAAAATTCAAACCCGCGTAAGCGGGTTATGCAAAAGTTCTGCAATGATTGCTACCTTCTGTGCTCGATAAAACAACAAAGAAAACAATTTATTGTTTATATTTTTATGTACTTTTTAAAAGCAGATTTAAGTACTAAAATATCGTTGACTATTTCGTTGCTTTAAATGAAACAGCCAATACAATCTTTGACCTCGATGACGCGGCATATTTGGTAATGAAGCGGACAGGTGATAATAAAAAAACCGGATCTAACTAGTTTGTAACAAACATATAACCATTGTCTATGATGAAAGCAATATCAATTTCAAAAGAAATATGAGAAAAGATTCAGTGAATATAAATAATAAAATATATTCATATGTTAAAATTAACCACATAGAGCATATTCGCATTTTCGAAAATGCTCCAAGCAACTGTTTTGGAAATAATATTATTTTGTTAACCGACAGTGAATTGTAAAGTGGTTGTATTTCAGTTATTTATGGATTGGTGTTTTGCAAAATCAGACCATATTACTTGATATTCCAAAGCCATCTAAAATGAAAATAGGAGATAATTTATGGAAGCTTTCTTAATAAATCCCCTTACAATTCATTCCGTATTAGCAAATGCCTTTACCTTGAAAAAAAAAATAGAGCTTTGCTAATGGAACCAATACTCGCTACATACATAGCGTAATAAGAACAGGGCAAGGGAATGCTGCAAACAAGAACATTACATTTTCAAATCAATGGACCTTAATGTTCTTCATGAACAAGTGAAGATTGTTTGTTTAATGTCCGTCGAGAAATTTCTACTCATATTGAAACGACACCAGCTGTATGTCAACTACCACAAATTTGGACCTATGCTTAGCGCTCAGGGCCGTAGTAGTGAGGATTCTTTAACATGCAAACCTCCGTTTCTAAGATAAAAAGAATGACCCGTGATTCTCACCTCTAAAACCCAAGAGTTTGACAAGGAACAATCACTTAGGTATTACGAGGCCATGGTAAATGGGATCGTACCTACGAAATCTTGGTTACGAAATGAACGCTCTACCACTGACCTACAGCGACCGGTGAAGACAGCGAACTATGATCAACCTCATAAAACCCCAAAAGAAACAGAACTGAAAGTAGGGCAAACCCCTGAACACACCCGAGGTGGCATCAAAGTGACTTGGGGTAGTGAGCATCCCCTTTTGACAGGTGACATCTGCAGTGAGCCTATATATATCTTGATGAGGTAAACGGAGTAATCCAAAGTCAAAGTTAGTATGTTGGTTGGTTGTATGTTGGTTAATTCAACATTCAATATCTGTCTGATGTATTTCATATCAATTGTTAATAGTCGATTAGATGGGGCGGTCCTTCGGATGAGACCGCAAAAACCGAGGTCCCGTGTCACAGCAGGTGTGGCATGATAAAGATCTTTCCCTGTTCAAAGGCACTGAGTGCCGAGTAAAGGCCTAAAACTTGCAGCCCTTCATCGGCAATAAAGACGTCTCCATATGAGTGAAAAATTCACAAGCGGGATGTTAAACAATATATTATCAATCAATCTTTTTTTGATACTGGTCAAGGTAAATGATGCAAATTCTATAAGAAAACGCTTAGCAATAGGAAGACTTTGGCTTCGGGAAAAATCTTTGAGCATAGCTATTTATAAAACAGAAAACATTCCATCTTTTCCAAGTGAAAATAAGATGCTTTAGTTAAATGTTAAAAGATGATGATCGAACTTATACCTCATATACTTCAAAATCGACTTCATCTTCACCATAGTCAACTTCCCATATTTACGTAGCAGTATGCCATTATCACCTGCGTATGGTGTTTATGTTTCTTAACTGATTCGATATACAAGAGCTTGTTCTGTGTATGATCAGTTTTAAATTCGAGACAGGCTACTGACAAAGAAGTTGATGCTACAGGGGTTTCAAGTTTCAACAGTCTCGTCAAAAGTCAGCATTTCGCAAATGCTATGGTCGTTATAACGACCGTTTTCCAATATTACCTGGCATTGTCAAATGCTGTCTGATGTGTTTCATACCAATTGTTAGACCTTTCTTTACAAACTGATTTTGATTACGATTTACTCCGTTACCTTGTAAATATATAGGACTCACGGTGGGTGTGACCGGTCGAAAGAGGATGTTTCTTCCTTCTTGGCACCTGATCCCATCTCTGGTATGCCCAGGGGTCCGTATTTGCCGAACTCTTAATTTTGTATTCTTTATAGAAGTTATGAAATTGATCACTGTTCGTTATTTCCACCTTTTCTAAAGTTTTGGACTTGTTCATATTGGCACCAGGGTGTAGCTAAATGATAAGATTGTCTGGTATTGATCTTGGGAATGGAATAAAAAGATCCTGTTACTACAAATAGATATACATTTCCTCAGTAGTGACTAGTTAAGGCTTTGGATTTGTATGTTTGTTCGAGTTGTCTTTGTACATGTATAGTTTTATGTTTCATTCGAGAATTTTATTTACCTCTAACACCGGGCGACCGATCACGGTGGCTCAGTGGTAGAGCTCTCGCCTCGTGAACGGAAGGTCGTGAGTTCGAGCCCCGCTCGGGCCGGCCGCGTCAAACCTAAGACGTTAAAATAGGTAGTGATTGCTCCTTCGCCAAGAGCTCGGCATTACGAAGTGAGAATCACGGGTCTTTCGGATGGGACCTTATAAACGGAGGTCCCGTGTCGCAGCAGGTGTGGCACGTAAAAGAACCCTCACTGCTAAAAGCCATTAGTGCTAAGCATAGGTCTAAATTTGCAGCCCCGTCACCGGTAATAGTGACAGTCGCCGGATAGCTGAAAAATTGCTCAGGCGACTATAAATAAAACAAATAAACAAACAAACAATCTAACACCGGGCGCTTGAAAAGGAATAGTCACTAATTGTTAAACAGCTCGGGTTTGACCCGACGCCGGGATCAATCCCGAGTCCGAGCCTACCTGTTGCGAAGAGAAATCCCCCATCACTAGGCTAGTGTATAAACGTTTACAGATTGGTGTAATTTGAAATGTGATTTCCTCTGGAGTGATAGGAAATGGCCTGATACAAAAAAATAGATATTTGATAACAATAGATTTTTACCCTGGTGTGAACCGTAGTAAACAAATATCAACATTAAGCTTGATATGATTGGAAGCATTTATGTTTAACATATATTGTTTAAAAACATGTATTTGTAATGGATTTTACAATGAACTAGGAAATAGCACATACTAACATGCAAGTAAAAATGAACAATATCCGACATACCCCAGGAAGAAAAGGGAACAGGTATGCGGAATCCTATTACCAGCATGTCTATATTGATCATAAAAGTCATCTTAAGTGATGGTTTTATTTGCTCGAATGTTTTTAAGCACTTGAGTCAAGTGAAATGTAATCAGTGAAAATGTTTTGTGCACGTAAAGACCACATTTATGCACTTCCTAATAAGTTAATTAAATTAAATTTATATGCCGCAGACAATGAAAATATGCATGTAACAATAAACATGTAGTGTCCTCGCAGACAAGCACGAAAGATAACATTTCTATTGATGTGAATAATAAACTAACCAGCCGCTATCACTGAAACATCCGGTATATTATTTATTGTTTCCCCATAAAATTAAAATTACGTTTGTAAATACATATATAATACCAGAAACTGCAGTTTTACCCATGTCTTATAGTGGACTATCTTGATTAAAAATGGTATCATTATAAGGAATTGTTTAGTCTTCAAAGTTAACCAAACGAGGTGTACTTGAATTCGTTGAATATTGATGAAGCCCATTTGTCTGTGTTCACCGTCTGCTGACACCACGTGCATACATTGGCTGCTTGTTAATTGCTGGACCTCGTGCTGCCATTTTACAGAGTGTGGCTCGTTTTTCTTTAGAAAGCCAGTAAAATTTCTCCTGGAGACTCGTATTTCTTCATTCTCTCTAATAACCCCCAGTGCATGCGACAAGCGTCATCATGATGGTTAAATTGTGGTTTTTCAAAATATCTGGTCATGTGCTATGGCTAATTATACAAAAACCCGATCCTCAGTTCCATCGCAAAAAGGAAACACATGGAAAAATATATAGGTTTATTGTCGACATGTTCCTATAATGAAATAACCGCAGATGTTACCAAATACATATCATTTCAAAGATAATGTTGATATGAATTTATAATTCCTGTTATTACCAAATTCACCTACAAGTAATTCAAGTTATTGCTATCAAGTACCCAATACGCACACATATCAAAGTACCCATACGCACACATACAAAAGTACCCATACGCACACATACAAAAGTACCCATACGCACACATAGACAGCGTTCTAACTGTGACTTCTTTCATTGATAAATTCCTTCTACATTGTTCACTAAGTATTCAAACCAAACACGGAAGAAGAAAATAAAACGACAAAAATAGTTATACATTCAAACCATTCTGCATCGGAAAAGCAACTCTGGTATGCGTGATTTATGAATGGATATCGCCGTATTTGTCTTTATGACTCTGTCGTTGTCATTGGGATGATAATCATTGCAATATTGTGGTTTGTGGCAATACTAATGAGAATGTCACCATAAAACTCCGGTATTAGTAGCATTTAAAATACCAACAAAATGTATAAAATATATAAACTATTTATAAATTTGACTGAGTCGCATATCACTACATATAAATGGGACAGTATATCTAATAGTGTCCCCTTAAAAAGAAATTACTACCTGAACTATCAGGACACATTGTGACAAAATGAAGATGGCGAACCGTTTATAAATCTCATAATTCCTATAATTATTAAAGAATAGAGAATTGAGAATAGGGCAAACATGGACCCTTGGAATAGATGGGATCAGGTGCCAAGGAGGAGTAAGCGATCACATCCGCCGTGAGGCCCAGATGTTTTGTTCAGGTAAACGTAAGACTGTAATAACCAACACGTTTAAAATGATAGGCATAAAATGATTCTTTTCACACAGCTTCTAACGACACATACATAATTCGGCCCAGTTTCCGATCATAGGTTCTTGTCTACACGTGGTGCCCAGTAGACTACAAAGCCAAGCCCCAACTAAAAACACTTTTGAAAAGTAAAAACGTATGTATCTTATGTTCAGTCATCCAAATATTATTTTGTTAAACACCACTCTGATTCCACACAAGTACTCTAAAGTTGATATGGGATAACTTCAACT
Source organism: Ostrea denselamellosa (assembly GCA_024699665.1). NCBI lineage: Eukaryota > Metazoa > Mollusca > Bivalvia > Ostreida > Ostreidae > Ostrea > Ostrea denselamellosa. Next base: position 6,456,837 of record JAMZEH010000043.1, on the reverse strand, counting down.
TCTCCATCGTCAACTTCCCATATTTATGTAGCATTATTCCATTATCACCTGTATATGGTGTTTATGTCTCTCAACTGATTTGATGCACAAGAGCTTGTCCTACGTAAGATCATTTTTTTTAATCGAGGCAGGCTACTGACAAACAAGTTGATGTTACAGGGGTTCCAACAGTCTCGTTTAAAGTTAGCATTTCGTAAACTTTATGGTCAATATAACGATCTAGTTTTCTAATAAAACCTACCATTGGGTTTAATGCTGTCTGACTTACCTGTCCTTAGGTTAAATGCTGTCTGACCTGTTTCATATTAGCCAGTCTTTATACACTGATTCTGAGTACGGATTACTCCGTTTACCTGATCTAGATATAGAACTTATGGTGGGTGTGACAGGTCGACAGGGAATGATTACTCCTATTAGGCACCTGATCCCACCTCTGATATATCCAGAAGTCTGTATTTGTCCAACTTTATTTTGTATTCCGTATGGGAGTTATGAGATTGATCACTGTTCGTTATCTTCACCTTTTCATTAAACAGATGCTGGAGTTCCTCTAGCGACGATGGAGTTCTTCATGCATAATATTTACGTAGTCTTGTGATCAGGTCTCCCAACAGTCTGAAGAAATCCCTATGGACACAAATTGTGCTCCATTACCTTTGTATTTTTATGAGACAGAATTTATTCAAAAGCGTCTACATGAAAAATAAACAAGATGGGCTTATGAAACACAAATATCCCGATAATGGGCATGCGAATATTAAAATTTTTAAAGATCAAAGGTCAAATGCCAAGGTCAAAAATCTTGGTACCAATAAAAAGGTCTCATCACAAGAAATATTCATGGGAAATATGAAATTCCTTGCATTTACCATTTAGAAGTTATTAACAATATTAAATTTTCTAAAAAGTAGGTCAAATGCCAATTTCAAGACATCTAGTACATGTACCAACAGAAAGGTCTTGTCACAAGGAATAATCATTTGAAATAAGAAAGCTCTAGTAAATACAATTAAAATTACGGCCAAGGTTAAAGTTGTTAAAAAAGTAGGTCAAAATATCAAGGTCACATGGCCAAAGACTTGGTACCAATACTAAGGTCTTGTCACAATAAACACTTGTGAAAATTGAAAGCCCTGGTATTTACCGTTTAAAAGTTAGGGCCAATGTTAAATTTTCAAAAAGATCAGACCCAAAGGTCAAAGTCACAAGGTACCAACGGAAAGGTCTTGTCATAAAGAATACTGGTATAAAATACAAAATCCCTATTACTTACGATTTAACACTTATGGCCACGGATAAAGGTTTTAAAAAGTTAGTCAAACACCAAGCTCAAGGTCTCAATGTCAAATTGGTACCAGTGGAAAAAAGCTTGTCATGCGAAATATCAAAGCGTTAGTATTACTGTTAAACCGTTATTAGGAAAAACTGTATGACAGATAGGACACGCATATATATGCAGATATATCGACGACGTTCAAACTATCAAAATTTGTATGATGATTCGATATCCGCTGAACTCGGGGGCCTCCGTGGCCGAGTGTGGTTAGAGCCTTGCGCTCAAAATCACAAAACGGCGGGTGTGACCGGTCAACAGGATATGCTTACTCCACTTAGTCATCTGATCCCACCCCTGGAATATCAAGGGGTCCGTATTTGCCCTTCTCTTAATTTAGTATTCTTTAAAAGATTTATAAGATTAATCACTGTTCATTATCTTTAATTGTTCATTCTATATATGTTTTAAAGATCTTACTTCAGAAATTTATTTTCTCGTCTAACGAAAACTTAAAATTCAGACACCGCACCATCTTTATGGAATTCCGTGAGTACTTAAAAGCATATGTTTTAATATCACAATAAAAATAGTAATTTAATTTACAAGATGGTAAAGGAATGTCCACTCGTATTTCAGCAGAATGAATGACACTCTAAATGTTACATGTATTCTGATTTATCAATCAATTGTGCGGCAGCGTTAGCCAGGTACAACTACTAGTATAGAAGTGAAATATGTTTCTAATTGCAAATATGCATCTAATATATATTATCATATTCTTAATATACTAATAATTGTTTGTAGTCAATATAACAATTAGCTGTTCTATGTTACTGACAGTCTCCTTTTTATCATATTGAACCATTTCGTTTACGTAACACTGCGATATTTATCACACTGAAACATTTCGTTTACGTAACACTGAAATTTTTATCACATTGAAACATTTCTTTTACATGTAGCTTTGCTACTTTATTTTTTTCTGGATAGAGAATATTATAACGTCTTTAACGTGGGCATTCAGTATCCGGCCAACAAAGGCACGGATCCATATTATTTACCAGTCTGTCATCTTTAAAACACGGATGGTCTTCTTCATCAAAACACATGATAGTGATAATGAAATGTTTACATTTCCATCTACTTTCTTTGTATTGATAACCTTTTGAAGCTCCAAAGTGTTAATTTCCCCCACGTACACAATTGGATGTAAATTTCTTACTTGCATGCAAATGAATGACGTCAAAGAGCGAGGAATATGGAAATTAACATGGAATGCCATATGTATTTCACTTTCTATTTTGCAGTATTTCTGATATGCTGATTATATATATTTTATATGCATTATAAATAAAAGAAATCGCAGACTAGCTTGCTGGGTATTTGTGGTAATTAACTACAAATGAAAACTTGATAATTTGCATGACGCCGTTATGCAAATTATCACGTTTTTAATTGTTGTTAATCACCGCACATACCCAGGAAATTTCACCGTTTTTGCAAAGTTTTACGGGTTCCTTTTTAGTTAATCACCTCATATACCTAACAAACTATTAGTCGATTTTCCAAAATCAACAACATCAAAACGTACAACGTTTCGGCACAACACCATTTCTCATGATATATTAAAGACTATATTTTTAATATCAGAAATCTCCTTCAATAGAAATGGAACCCAGATTTATTCATATCTTGTGATCAGTCTCCCTCCACGCTCACTCCCCCAAAAAGTTGATACTACAGTTTATACGTAGACTTTGGAGATCAGGTCTTCTAACACTATGTTGGAATTCCCATGGGCACGGATTGTATTTCATTATTAACTGACCTATTTTGTTCTTATGAGGCAGAATTTAGTCAAGTTATTTCTATTTGGGATTGGTTGATTGGTTGATTTATTATATATTGTTTTAACGTTCCACTCGAGAATTTTGTATTCACGTGGAGACGACACCATAGCAGGTGAAGGGCTGCATACTGTTTGCCTATGCTCAGCGCTTATGGCCTTTAAGCAGGGAGGAATCTTCAACATGCCACACCTGCTGTGATCCGAAGGACCGCCCCATTTAGTCGCCTCTTATGACAAGCAAGGGGTACTGAGGATCTATTCTAACAACCCGGATCCCCAGGGGACTTCTCTATGTGAGAAAAGCAATCTCTTCTTGTCGCCTTCAACTCAACATTTAAGCATCGACATCTTCTCTATTACCAAAATTCACATTCAATCATTTATTGATTCGATATATCCGAGTGAACTCGAAATCAAAGATATCACAGAGTTTTCTATATGTATTCATATTTGAATATTTTATTGAACATGGACATTGACGGCAAACGAACAACTCTACATTATCTTAAATAAGATGACGTAAGGTTATTCGTCATTAATTTCCAATATTCCATTATCAGCTGCATAAGTTGTTTCTGTCTCTCATCTGATTTCGTCACAAGAGTTTCACCAACCTTGTTTGAAGTTTACGAATTACATGGTTGCTAAAGTGGTATCATTTGCAAGTCGGCCAATCGCTGAGACTCCGAGCACAAGTTAGTTGGTTTTGTTTGTTTGTTTGTTTATAGCCGCCTGAGCAATTTTTCAGCTATCCGGCGGCTGTCACCATTACCGGTGACAGGGCTGCAAATTTAGGCCTATGCTCGGCACTCAGGGCCTTTGAGCAGGGAGGGATCTTTATCGTGCCACACCTACTGCGACACGGGACCTCGGTTTATCATCCGAAAGACCGGCACCCACGTCCCACAGTGGGATTCGAACCCCCGACTCAAGGATAATCAGATCTTTGAGCCCGACGCTCTAACCACTGCGCGACGCGGGCGGCCAAGTTAGTTGGAGATTTAAACTGCTGTTTACTGTCTGCAAGCAAATTACTCTTGACCAAACCGGTCGCGGTAGCTCGGTGGTTAGAGCGTTTGCTTCGTAACCGGGAGGTCGTGAGTTCGAGCCCCGCTCGTGCCATGGCCACGTCAAACCTTAGACGAAAAATAGGTAGTGATTGCTCCTTCGCCAAATACTCATTCAGAAGTGAGAATCACGGGTCTTTCGGATATGACCTCAAAAACGGAGGTCCCGTGTCACGATGGGCGTTGGCACGTTAAAGAACCCTCACTGCTATGGCCCTGAGCGCTAAGCATAGGTCTAAATTTGTGGTACTTCACCTACAGCTGGTGACGTCTCAATTTGAGTAAAAAAAATCTCGACGGGACGTAAAACAAACAAACAATCAATCAATCCATTTCTTCAGTAAACTAACAAAAACAGAACCCGTATGTATACAGATATGGCGATTTCAACATTGACCTGTTAACACGTGAACAAATAGACATGTGGATTATATAATTTCTTGTCAAAACTAAAGCACACGTTTTCGTGGCCGCAGCCATTATCGAGTTAAACGCAGTTGCGCTAAACCAGATCTTCAATTTTTGGCTAAACGTGAATTCTATTGATCAACGAATTACACCACTCTCGTAAGATACGTTGATCATATCATTTTAAAATCGAACGGAAGAATTAGGCTTAGTGTGAATTCTGTTGATCAACGAATTACATTATTCTCATCATTCATACTTATGAGAAACCAGAAAATGTTCATGCAGAGAGCCACGGGTGAAAAGGGAGAGGAGCGTACGTTTCAGCTGTGGCTTGCGACAATAATATAGTGTATATGTGTAAAACATTAAACACATTCTTTAGTGCTATTGAAACTAGGTATTGAGAAGGAGTAGGTAGTCATTTCCAAAAGTTGTAAAATTTATGATACCAGAGAGTAAGGGTTTTGCTTACAGGGTGGGCCAAAATTGTTATAGTAATTAATGCCTTTTTCATTTGAAAGACTTCTTAGTATGTTGGTGTATTAAAACAACCTACATGCATATGTAGGACAAGCAGAAAAGGATGTACAAATGGTGTGATGATTTGACAGTAGGGTGGTCCAAATAAGTCATATTATGCTAATGCTAAAGTTTTTTCATTTTGCTCCGATCTCATGAAAAGAAGTAATAATAATTTTTAGAAAGGAGAATGATTTCTTCATATCTTCTCCGGCCTGATACTTTTGACGCTTGCGTCAAATTGTTTTCTTGCATTATACTGTTGTTGAAAGTGAGGATTTAGCTTAGATATGCATTCCAAAAACTTCTTTCTAGATGTCATAGCCTCTAGGACTAGTGATACTTTTAACTAATACTCAGGTTATCGATAAGGTCTGCGGGCCACTTGTTCTAATATTAAGTACATTTTCACTATATGTCTATTTTGATCACACTTGCGAGCGTAAACCCTGTTCTTAAAGTCCTAAAAACACAACTTCTGTAGAAGGTATCTTGTCTTCCATTACTATGCATTCAGCTAACCTTCAAGATATGCAGGAGTAGAAAAAATTTCTAAATTAAGTGTGCATGTTCACTATATGGCTTGGACCCGCCTTAGAGGCAGAACCCCATGCAGCCCCGAGTGTCATGGAAAACACAATTTTCATAGCGATCCCCGCGCTCTTTCTAACAATGCATTCAATTTATCTTCAAGTTGTACAGGAAAAGAAAGATTTTTCAACGAATATGTATATTTCCGCTATATTTCGACCTAGCTCTTAAGGTTGAGCTCCTGGCCTGGGGGATAATGAAAAACATTACTTTGGTAGACCTTTTCTAACCATGCATTCAGTTTATCGTCAAGATGTAGAGGAGTAGAGTTCGAGCTCCGCTCGTGCCAAACGTCAGACGTAAACATAGGTAGTGATTGCTCCTTCGCCAAACGGCATTTATAAGTGAGAATTACGGGTCTTTCGAATATGACCTTAACACCGGTGATGCCGTATCGCGGCAGGCGTTGGCACGATAAAGAACCCTCACTGCTACAGCCCTGAGCGCTAAGCATAGGTCTAAATTTGTGGTACTTCACTTACAGCTGGTGGCGCCTCAGTGTGAGTGAAAAATGCTAGACGGGTCGTAAACCAACCAGCTACTATTTGATCACTTTGGTCCCATCCTTTAGGGAGAACCTCTGTCCTGGGGGCATGAAAAATACAATTTTCGTAGAAGCTTTTTGCACTCCCTAAACATGCTAACCTTCTAAATGTCCAGGGATGTAGGACTTTATTGATTTAGTACATTTTATTATATTATATTATTCGACCATTTTGGTCCCGCCCTTGAGATAGAATCCTTGCCCTGGAGGTGATAAATGCTCCTCCTAACCATATAGATTGTTTATCGTTAAGATGTACACAAGTAGAGAAGATTTTTTTGAAATTTTCGCTATTTTAGCAGTTTTTGCTCACCCCTAGGACCCCTGGGTACAATGAAAACAACAATTTATATCCATCTCATTCCGATCGTTCTTCATACCAAACTTGAAGACAATTGGCCTAGTTGTATTTAAAAACCGCTAAATATTTTCAATTGTTAATGGACGCCGCGCGACGTCCATAGGTCATCCAAGTGGCTCGTGTGATCTCAAAGGGAGGATGCGTTAAATAAACCTTGTTGTAAAAGTCAATCTCGTGCATTTTTTTAAAAAAAAAATCATATCGAAGTTCATCTTTTCGGAGAGTTCTTTTTATTGACTAAGTAATTGAGAAAAGACTAGTTCGGATTGGTAGCGGGTGACTGCAATCCACCATATGTTTAATTGTTACTTAGCAATTACAATCTAGCGGACGAGTTCAGTTTATTACATTCAAACCATACAATGGTACATGAGGTACATGAAACATATTTACATATATACAATAACGGGGGTCATACAGATAAACGGTTTGGAGAACAGACAATATTGTTGATTTGCGTAATAAAAAACAACAAAGCTTTCTTATAGATTTGGTATCTTTGGAGGACGTAAGTTCACAGATTTATTAGTGTTTGGAGCAGAGCAATATTCTATATCTAAAAAAAATTCTACGTAATTTGCACAGTGATTTAAGCTGCATTGCACAAAATTTTATGAAATTCATCACCAATTTGATTACAGTTACATAATGTACAAAAGCGTTCATTTCTTTCAATATTATTCCATCTGCCTAATTCAGCGGGAAGGTGGTGATTAGTAGTTCTAAATTCAACAAAATGTTTTTGTAATTTTCTTGGTAACAGTGTCAAATATACTTCACATTCTCAAAAATTCTATAAATAACTCCCTTAGAAGAATTTACTACATCATTAAGCCATTTTTGTAAAAAAACTGATCTCGTAGTTTTTGATTAACAGATGTTTTGATCCACACAGGGTTAAATTGCATTTTTCATGCTCAATCCAAATGTTTGAGAGACCGCATTTGTCAAGAATACGCTTCAAAAATGAAATCCATGGATTTGTTACTTGTTCTTTGTCAGATATTTTACGTGCATACATATAAATAATTTTGCTAAGTTTGTTTTGTCCAATACGAAACCATTCAAGTAAAAATTGTTATATAGGAAGGATATTGTCCAGTTTCACCGTAAACCATATAACTGGGATACTACTTTTTAGATTAAGTATATGTTTTTAATGCACATGTTCAACAATATCAATATTTTCATAACCCCAAATTTCACATTCATATAGTAAAACAGGCACCACTACTTTATCTAATAAATCTAACTGACAATCAAATGGTAAATCAAATAATTGTATTTTTCTTATAACACTAAACATAGCTTTCTGTGCTTGCTCACATAGACGTTTCTTTGCTTTACAAAACGTCCCAGATCTTGAAAAAAGTACTCCTAAATAATTGAATTCATTGACTGTTTCAACATTTAACCATTGTAAGTAAAAGAACATTTAGGTTGTCTACCTTTTGAAAATGTTACTACTTTTGTTTTATTAATATTTACAGTAAGTTTCCATTGTTTACAATAGCAATTAAATTCATTCAAAGCTAATTGAAGATCAATCGCAGAGTCTGCTAGGATAGCTGTGTCATCAGTGTAAAACGTGATAAACTTCTTCATATACAAAATAGCTCTTCTCCAATACCCTCAGTAATTGTAGCAAGACCAGTAACATTTTTTCCTTTCAAACAATCTTCTAATTCGTTTATGTATAACGAGAACAAGAATGGGGATATTTCTCCTTGTCGGACACCAACATTGCAATATTTGGATAATATATCGTTAGCAGATACCTTTGATTTAATATCTTTGTACATATTATATATGTATGCGAAGCATTTACCATTAATGCCACATTTCAGAAGTTTACACCAGAGCCCATCCCTCCAAACAGTATCAAAAGCCTGCTTAAAATCTATGAATGCACAGAATAATTTCTTTTTGCTATTGACTAGAGTATTGGATAACAATTGAAGTACAATAATATTATCAAGAGTGGAGAAACCTTTACGAAATCCCATTTGATTATCATTATTAAGTGATAAATCATCTGCAAAATTTTTCTAAACGAGTACTTAATATATATGTAAAAACTCCCCCTAGACAAAAGGAAAGAGAATACTAATAATGATAAATAAATAAATAACAAACAAACAAAATAAGTTTTTATCTGGATATAATCTTATATAACTGAATATCAGTTATATGGCCTTGGTCTCGACTGTAAATATTGTTGCTTGAGCTGAAAGTCAAACTGAAAATATTCATCATGAGCTACTGCAGCTGCAGCAGTCAACCTAACTTTATCATTTGTACCATCAGTAAGATCTTAAGGTTGTTTAACTTCTATAAGTTTTTATTACGTTTGGATTTGTTTTTGACAATTTATGGTATGTTGAGAATGCACCCACTATTAGTTTGTATGATATCTACTTTGGTATAAAGTATTACGAAAATGGTTAAACAGAGTCTAATGGTAACTTGGAATCCCTTAGATGTCTGTGGAATTTAAGTCCAGTCCATTTAATTAAGAAATGAAGATACCTAACAATGATCAATCTCATAAATCCTATAAAGAATACAGAATGAAGAGAAGGGCACGCACAGAACCCTGGACATACTAGAGGTGGAATCAGGTGTTTAAGAGGAATAAGCACCCCTGTTAACCGGTTACAACAACAGTGAGCCATATATTTTGATCCCGCAAACAAAGCAATCCGTAGTCAAAATCAATATGTAAAGAATGGCCTAGCAGTTTGGTATGTCCGTTGGTTGTATATTGCGTAACATCCAGTTATTGGTATGTCCGTTGGTTGTATATTGTGTAACATCCAGTTATTGGTATGTCCGTTGGTTGTATGTTGTGTAACAGCCAGTTATTGGTATGTCCGTTGGTTGTATGTTGTGTAACATCCAGTTATTGGTATGTCCGTTGGTTGTATGTTGTGTAACAGCCAGTTATTGGTATGTCCGTTGGTTGTATATTGTGTAACAGCCAGTTATTGGTATGTCCGTTGGTTGTATATTGTGTAACATCCAGTTATTGGTATGAAACACGTCGATTAGCATTCGACTATTGTATTTGCAAATTAGATCATTATTAAGACAATAGAATTTGCAAACAATTTGACCTTAAACGAGACTTTGAAACCCCTGTAACATCACCTTAGTTGTCAGTAGCCTGTCTCGATTTAAAAATTGAATATACGCATATCATGCTCTCGTATATCGAACCAGGTAAGAGATATAAATTAATATAAATTAATACATTTCAGGTTTTTGGTGTATCTATCTTTTTGTTTTCAGAATGGTAATATGATATAAAATTCATCAAATGTTGGTAATGACATTGAGGGGGTGATTATGTTCTTTTCTCATGGCAATTTTAAACTCTTGCATCAGACACCTTTGTATAATTATGAAAGGAATAAGTGTAGTTGGTTGGTTGTATGTTGTTTAACGTCCCGCACGAGAATATTTTCACTCATATGGAGACGTACCATTGCCGGTGAAGGGCTGCAAAATTTACGCCTATGCTCGGCGCTCAGGGGCTTTGAGCAGGGAGGGATCTTTATCGTGCCACACCTGCTGTGACACGGGACATCGGTTTTTGCGGTCTCATCCGAAGGACCGTCCCATTTAGTCGACACTTGCGACAAGCAAGGGGTACTGGGGACCTATTCAAAGCCGGATCCCACGAAATAAGTGTAGTAAACTAATTGGAAATGTCCGCTGTTGCTGTATTATTTATTTTTGATATCTTCACCAAACGATTATAATATGTCTTCCTTCAATGATTAGCTACATTTGTATAAAATATAAAAAGCTTTTTGTTGAAAAAAATATTCAAGATATCAACTCGTAACAAAACAAATGATGGGCAAACATCCATGATTTATAGGTGTCTTTCTTTACTAACCAAATTAAATTTCTGTAAACTATTAAAGTGGTATTTGTTGGAAAATGGTACTTTTCAAATATTGTGTCACATTAAAAAGTGTATTAAACTTCGATTGAAGATCTGATGAGACCTTGACCTTTGACCTCGTGATCGCAAATTCTGTAGATGCTTTTTTAAACAATCAGCTATCTTAGTGTCAACTATGACAGGTATATGTTAAAAGATTTTAACTTATCGTGTCCCAATGAAAGCATTGTTTATAAAGTTGGAGATTGAAGATCTGTCTTGACCTTTGATCACGTTGACTCCAATCTCTGTAGGTGTCTCGCCTTAATAGTCATCTGCATGGAGGATTCACGTTGAAAACAAAACTATTCAATATATCCTATCACACCGAAGGTGATGACGGACAGAAACACAGACGGACGTAAAAACAATCGATAGGCGTCTGTCATTAGTAATCAACTACTTCTGTATAAAATGTGAAAGGATTATGTTGAAAACTATTAATCCAGTCGCAATTTTGAAACTGAAGGCAATTTGTGACCTTGCCTTTTGACATCATGTCCCCAAAATTGATTGGCGTTTAATTATACGAAAGGTCTATGCTAAAACCTTTTTTCAATTTTTATCAGCCCCGTGGGGATCCGGGTTAGATTAGGTCCTCAGTACCCCCATGCTTGTCGTACGAGGCAATTAAATTGGGGCGGTCCTTCGGATAACACCGCAAAAACCGAGGCCCCATGTGACAGCAGGTGTGGCACGATAAAGATCCCCCCCTGTCCAAAGGCCCTAAGCGCCGAGCATAGGCCTAAATGTTGCAGTCCTTCACTGACAATGGTAACATCTCCATATGAGTGAAAAATTTTCAGGTGCGACGTAAAACAATATACAATCAATCTTACAATCAATTTATCGTGTTACAATGAAAGTATATTGAAGTCAAGGTGACCTCCACTTTGGAGCTCATTACTCCAGAATCGGTATTTTGCTGTAATGGTGAAATACCATTGCATACAATATGAAAACTTTGTAGAAAATATTTTTTCAACATATCATGTCACAACGAGACTAATGGCAAAGGGAAGGATACAGATTCCTTTTGGGATTCTGCATTTAAATACGTAGCCCAAAATTATTCTAATAAACATATCAAATTGACAAGAATTTCTTGTGTAGGGATTGAGGCGGTCTATAAATGTTATCATATGTCAGAAATAAATTGGTCAGGTACATTGGTCTTTGTTGAAGTATACAGTATGTGTGAAATACAACGTAAATGCCTTCTCTGACGCATATTCATGTTTTTATGGTTTTCAAACTTAGGTACTTTATATTATCACAAAAGTAATAATGTATATTATTTTTTAAATCCAACACTCTGCTTACATGTATAATGGCACGCCACTTCATTTCGTAGCCGTTCCATATAAGGGATAATTAGAAGATTGCATGGAAAGCTACGAAATTATTTACAAATGCAGCAATGATACCCCTTAAAATCCCATTCGTGGTCAAATTTGGAGATTAAGGAAGCACTTTGCAACTGGTTGTAGTACTTCATTATTTTTGACAAGGATGCAGTTCTTAATATCTCAGTATTCAAAACGGTACACAAAATAATAATTTAAAAAATACTAATAAAAGATTTTTATTAATTTTTTTTCTTCAATTTTAGAGGTTTGATGTGAATCAATTAACACTTTAAAATTTTATATCACTTACTTTTAAAGTATTGAATTCGTTTCAGAATTAAAAATAAAGTACAATAAATCAAATACAAAGCTAGTGTATACCATTTCCAAGGCGGCAGGCAGGTTAGGCTCCAATTAATCAATACCAATCAGCAATCAGTTCCAATAAGTGATCAATACCAATCAGCAATCAATACCGATCAGTAATCAATACCAATCAGCAATCAATACCAATCAGCAATCAATACCAATCAGCAATCAATACCAATAAGTGACCATGTAAAGAAGCACATTATGAACACGAAGTGATGATTCAGTAAGTTTAGACCTTTTTAAAAATTGTTAATCCGACAGTTATGCTCTGTTTTAGGTAGTAGATATCTTTATACAATTACGAGATTAAGCTCATTTCAGGAAATTGTACATCGTGTTAGAAGTTTTTATTTATTTTTTTTCTTAATTTTTATTTTGCGTCTCATATGAGAAAATTTTCACTCGAGTACAGACGTAAGCCGCTGACAGTGGAATGCCACAAATTTTTACCCAAACATGACACGTCACCCCCCCCCCCCCGGGGGGGGGGAGGGACTGTATCGTGCCAGTGCCTACCTTAACGACACGGAACCTCCATTTTTTGGTTACATTTATGGTCGGGCGTTTAGCGAAGGAACAAACAAGCCTTACGTTGACCGTCGTCTTGACATAGTTAAAGTTTTCTGTATTGACAGATTAGTAAACCAAACAAAACTTCATCTTTTTTAAATTGAAGATAAAATTAGACAAGGGGTATGCTGGACATCTTTTTTTTTTGTATCCGCTGTTTTATTAAGCATGCAAAGTAATGTACTCAAGATACTCCGTACAAAATGAAATTAACGATCTTATATGTACAACTGCATTACACAAGAGATATATTGCTGAATTGATGTCCACGAATTTATGAGATAAACAAAGTAAACAACTGATTTGTCTCTAAGACTAAAGCGATTAGTTACCAGTACTGGTAGATTGATAACGCAGCATGTTTTAAAGCGCCGGGTAGAAGTGTAGGTATAAGCACAGGCTCGGGTTATACCGACTTCTGTCGTTTTAAATCACGATTAAACCATGACAGAAAGTATTGTATGAAAAATGAAATATTTTCGATCTCTGTTTAATGTAACACTAGTCAATGCGTTGATGTTGATTACTGTTAAAATTTCGACTTTATTTAGAATTATCACACATACATATCTCTCATTGAAATTATCCCTGACATTTTGTACATCATTTGTAAATATTTCCTCTATCAAATTAAAGTCAGCTCATTTTTTTTTTACAGGATCAAATCGACCTTGACCCCTGTAATGGTATGTCTGGTGCATTATCGTACATACAAAAATTATGGAAATTTAATAGTTTTTAGACTGATATTACCATCCAGGCCACGTGTGATCAGGAAGATTTACAATTCCAACAATAACCATCAAAATGTTGTGGTTTATAAGCGATTTATTACCTTACACATGGTGGCTGAAAAATATCCACATATTACAAAAACAATGTTAAGTCCTGGTATAGTAATGAACGGACACAGTTTCTCTAGATAAAGTTCGATAATTACGATGTCCATGTTTCAATGCGTATTGTACACCTCTGTAGTATTCCCATGCCTCATTGAGTAAGTACGCAGAGACGTAGATAATTCCACACAGACTTCGGGTGACTGATCAGCAAAAATTGTCACAATCTCTTGGCATCACAAATCCAAACTTCATTGGAATCGAAAAATCAATGGTCAAATGAATTAAACCCCGCACAGCATTAGCAACACCTCTTTCGTAAGTTCCTTTTTATATGAAACAAATTCCGAAATTTGATTGGCTAATCTACCGGTCTCTCGACCAAACATATAGAGTCGAACAACCAGGTACAGCCAGTCAAACTTACAACACTTGTGCTTCAAACTAAAGGATTTACAGACACGTAAAAATGATAACGCACGTGCTTTTAGTTGTATTGGTGATTTGCTCGATATACTTCTACAGGTCTGTATATTTATGTTTTTTTTAAAACCCCGCATTTCTGCATTGATTAACGCAAGCTGTCGTAAATGTCTTACCAACTTATGAATGAAAGATAATTTTACTACGATCTTACTACGAAATGAATGTCCAAAATGCATTAACTTGTATTTCTCGCGTAATCACTGCTGGTTAATTTAATGAGTTAAATTTCTAATTTGTGAATGTTAATTAATATCTTGTTTTTATTGGGGTTTTTTTCTGCTGGCGATGAATAATGCAGGATAAATTATTTGTATTTCAGTCTTTATGTTCATAAGTATGCATCATTCTACATCACGTTACATTTTTTTTTCATTTGCAGACAAAGAAAGGGGAAAATGCAGATTTTTGAAGAGATGGGTATCCCAGGTCCTAAACCAAATTTCTTATTTGGAAATTTGCTGGCGTTTTGGAGAATGGTATGTTTTTATCTTTGATTACTCATCTGGTCATTTATTTCATAATAATGAATGCAAATATATTTCTCTGCCTGAAATATTCCTTGTTGATTAAGTATCATGTTTCATATATTGCAGCCCCTATTTAAGAAATATCAAGAATGGTACAGAGAATATGGAAAAACTTTTGGGTAAGCAAAAATGCTAATAAATATTTTATATATTTTATACCCTTAAAATGATCGAAACATTACGAATGATATTTTTCCTCCAATTTATCCAGATATTTTGAGGGACCAACTCCAGTATTGGTTACGGCGGATGTAGATGTTTTACAGCAAGTATTCATAAAGCAGTTCAAGAAGTTCCATGCAAGAAAGGTATTAATCATTTATCTATCAATTAATGGGAAGATTTTAACACTTTTGAGTTTAATTTTCCATTGCAATAGGGTACTTCTATCAAACGTCTCAATGCTTGAAGAAGATTACCACAAATTGTAACTAGTCATGTCAAAATGTATTTCCATAATTCAGGAATGCTGGTAGCAAGACAAAATTAACCTCGAAATTTCCGCTTTTAATCAAAACTCTTGAGTCGTGGACCAATTACGTCCCTAAATATCTTTTCTAATATATTAGACTTTTTAAAAGCATGCTCGTATTACTTCTTAAGCAAAGTAAGTGGGCACGATTGGTCTTTTTATAACTGGAGTTCTGATATAAAGAATCATGAATGAACGCTTAGAAATTGGCAGATAAGGAAATTCTGAGTGTCAAAAAACCATCATCAACAACGCCCAGTGGAGGCCGACATTGCACAATGTTAAAAATAATTTTAATAGCTCAATGTATTGATATGATTCCAATTTATTATCTTGTCAGGTTTTCCCCGTCCAAGTGGATCCTGACGGTGATGAAAATGTTCATATGTTTTTTGCAAGAGGAGAAAGATGGAGGAGACTGCGTTCCATAGTGAACCCAGCATTCAGTTCTACAAAAATGAGAACGGTAAGTATCTTATATATATATATATATATATATATATATATATATATATATATATATATATATACCTCTGTCGATTTCTATAAGTATACAGAATTCCTAGCATCAATAATATAAAATACAATAAAAGCGATATTAAAGGATTAATTAAGCAGGGTGTTTTAATTTTTTTTTAATTTGAGTTTTGCTAATCGCCTTATACTCTAGATGACCCATTTATTCTTTATATTGAGCGTTAAATCGCTATCATTTTGAAGTCGTAGGTGGATTTGATTTGTTCTATTCACGATGGAGATTCTAAATTAAGACAAAAATACAAAAGGCTGAGTGAAACCTTCAATATCAATATTTCGTCAAAGTAAACACGGCGGGCCCGTCGTTATGTTTCAAAATCGATGAACACTTTATATTACATATTTAATTTTTGTCCCGTTTTGATTTTTTCGACAGATGACACCTCTAATTAATCATCGAATTGACCAACTTTTAGACATTGTTGATGACCATAATGCCAACAAGAGAAGCTTCGACAGTTATGAGTAAGTAGATGTCCCTCCCAAATTTTGCGGCTTGCTGGTCGCTTTTATCAATGGATGTATAGTTAATTCCGTCACGAACATATGATTGCCGGGTACTTGTTTACATTTCGTGAGTGAAAAATCACGCTAAAACGGCAAATATACGTCAGAGTTTTAAAACAATGATCGATTTCACTGGTCCTTTTACCTCTGCTAAATGCCTTTCAACAGTTTTATCAAAATTTGCTTTTTGTCATATTTTAGGTTATTCCAGAGGTTGACTCTGGACACAATTGCAGATTGTGGCTTTGGTATGGACACGGACGCACTCATAAATAATGATGATGAATGTATACAGAATTGCCGGGGGGTGATTCGGGATACCACAAAACGACCTATTTTGTTCTTGCTCGGATGTACGTATTAAAATCTTTAATTTTTTTGCTTACCTCTCATTTTTTTGATAGAGAATCTAAAGAAGGTAAAATCGGTCTCATTTTCATTGCAGTTATATTTCCCGCTCTCCATCGTTTGTGGATTAGTATATATCACTTCATGGGGCTTATATCATTTAACCCGGTATTTTGGTTAGAGGACAGCATGAGAAAAATCGTCCAGAAACAGAAAAAGCAGAAGGTAAGATTGATTATAATTTGATTATCATTGAAAATCTTTTGCACGGCATTTAAAGTAAACGGAGTTGTCTGAATGCACCAAGGTGGTAACAAATTATTTTTACTATTGTCAGCCTTCCAAATCGAATCTTTTGGAACTCATGCTCACCTCTGAATACAATCCCGAAACAAATGAAATTGATGTAGGGGACGTTGACCAGAAGGATAATGTTGTCAAGCGGCGATTACTGACAAACGAGGAGCTGGTGGCTCAGTGTCTCCTTTTCCTGTTGGCTGGTTATGAAACAACCAGTACCACCCTGGCCTATATCATGTATGAAATGTCGGTCAACCCCGAGGCTCAGAGGAAACTCCAAGAAGAAATTGATGATTATTTTCCTTATGATGTAAGTTTAAATGACATATAAGTACTTGTTAATACAATTTCATGGATCATATATTATAGATGCAATTACTGCATCTAACATGTAATGAAAAATAATGTTTTAAAATAAAATTTTATGTTTTAGGCGGACAATCCAAGTTATGATCAAATTCAAAAGATGGAATATTTGGACATGGTCTGGTGCGAGACTCTTAGAAAATATCCACTTGCTAGCACGTGAGTTTTATTTATTATTATCAATTGCACAAATTCACTAAACCTTAAATACATGAAACTAAAATGCAATTGTATCTTAACAAATTCTTTATATTTTCAGTGTTGTGGCACGTCAGTGTATGGAAAGCTGCAATATCAATGGAATTAATATACAAAAAGGCATGCTGGTTCAGGCCAATGTTTGGAGTGTTCATTACAACCAAGAACACTGGATAGAAGACACACAAAAATTTATTCCGGAAAGGTAAGCAAAAATCTTTTCTATACCCTACGGGAGATAACTGCCATGAGTCTTATATCCTCAAGCGAAGACACACGATTCAGAAAGTATTTTTATGATTTGCAGATTTACTGAGGCGAGAAAATCTGAAAGACATCCTTTGGCGTGGATGCCATTTGGAAGTGGTCCCCGAACATGTGTTGGACTTCGGTTAGCACAATTGGAAGGGAAAATGACAATCATTCGCCTGCTTAAAAAGTACACGTTCATTCCCTCGGCCACACAAGAAATCCCAATCCAGTTTGTAGAAGGAGCAACTATTTTACCTAAAGATGGTGTAAATGTGTCCGCTGTATTGCGGAATCAGTAGACAGTTGTTTCCGAGGGGAGAAAAAATCCAGTATTACACAGAGATTAAACAACATTATACCCGTCCGTAGCTTGCCAACAATCCATTTACAATTTGAATATATATATATATATATATATATATATATATATATATATATATATATGTTTTCATGAACAGTCCATGTGCTTGAAGATAAATAATTACTTCAAATGTGAAAACGTAGATAAGAGCTGTAACTTAAATTATTATTATTCGGAGAAAATGTTGAATGCGTGTTGATGAGCAAAAGTATTTATTGGTATGCAAGGATGAGAATACATATTTATTATCATGTATAAGTGATAATTAAATTCATTGTAGGAAGGGAGCAGTTCATCGATGTAAGCTAACTGTTAATGGATTACAAAATAGTGCCGGTTGTTATACAATGTCTATAACTGCTGTTGAATGTTTCGGATTTTTTCCAAACAAATTATTGTGTGTTCTTTGTTGAGGGGTCAGTGTTCAGTTGGAGAAGCATTATTTACATTTAAGACCAAAAATGTATTGTATAAAGCCAAATCATTATTATGATTTTCATGTCACCACTTGTTGCACGTTTTAATACTGAGCAAGACCGGAAGTACATATTGTCCGAGAAGGGCAGCACTCAGTTCATGTCAAGGTGAAAGAATTTTCACATCATGTGTATCTTTTCATCCCTTACAAGCTCATATCGTGAGTTGATACGACTAGTCTTTCAAATATTGTTTATTTATTGTTTATTTATTTATTAAAACAAAAAATAAAATTTCGAAAATAAACAGCGTTGCTTTTTAATGGGCATTCCCTTCAAACTGTTTTTGAGAAACAGTTCAGATACTTGGATGGAGTTATAACGTCAAATATCTCATTTCATATAAATATGACCAACTTTGGATATAAAGGAAACACATTATTAGAGCCTAAACACATGGAGTATATTAATAGATTGTGAGCAAACATGAAAGGATTGCCACCCAAAAGCATTTGAGACAGAGGAGGCATTTTCTTTTTCTCAAAGAATATAGGAAATATCAGTATATAATAAAGCTATCGGTATATAATAGAACACAAAGGAAGTATTAAGAGGAGGCCAGGGAGCCATTTTACAACCACTCAAGTTTAACGTGTTACTCGAAAAGAAAAGATTATGCTTGTAAAGTTCTATATTCCCGGACATGGCTAAGTCCAACAGGACAAAACTGACCTTAAACTTAACCAGTCACACAGCTTTGACATTCATCTTTCAGGTCACTAAGTACTTATGATTTTAATATTATGAATCAGGTTTAGATTCCCAACAGAGAAACAAATAGATGCGCAAATTAAACACGATACCTTCGACATCAATATATCAAAAATCTGAAAAGAAATGAATGAAACACGTCGTGAGAATATTTTTGGAATATTCAAATGATCAAGGATTTCACGTCATTCACTGGAGATACGCTTTTCTGGGTTCCCGTTTAGAGAGCCGAGTAACGCACATCACTGCTGGTTTATAAGCAAAGCTTGCAGTTTTTCGTAACTGCAGGGGATAGTGAGGAGCAAAACGCGGCCAATTGATCTGAAACGACCGACTTCCGGTTTTTTGGTGCGCTAGCGTATCGAACGTAAATTTCTCTTTAATCGTGAGTATGTGATCCCCCGTTTCGTTCCACAACATCGATTAATGTTGATGCTGGAGATGCCGTCAATTATTAGTGATATGAATGAAATTTTTTCACTAAAATCCCCGTTCAATATATTCCACCAACGCACCTGTTGTATAAATATAACTTTGCTTTTGTGACCATCTCATTTGGTATGAAAACATCTCCCGAGGCGTCTAACGATAAACAGGACCAACATCCAGCAACACGACTGCCTCCGCATTCGTTTGAAGAAGGGTTACTTTTGCTCCTGTTTAACAACAACATAAAGAATGTAGCGATGATAGCCGATTATGTCCAATTAAAGCATCAGGTACCACAGGGATTTGTAGCCATGCGAAACATATTAAAATGCAAAATATAGAAATCCTATGATAGTTTGTCGTCAATAAAATGTCAAACGTACATTGAAGTCAGAGGACGTAATTCCGATATGTCATTTGGTTATAAATAAATGATCATCATATATCTTGTAAAGGTAAACCGACTACTTGGTTTGATGCATATTGTATTTAAGATTAAGAGACACACTTTTATAAGTTAAAGATTCAAATGCATGGTTATTTAAGATACTATATATAGCAATGATTTATCTAATGATAAATGACTACACAGAACCACACTTGTCAGTCTCCAAAAGGAGGTAGTGTGTTGTTTCCATGGGGTTTAGGGTCACCGGAGTATCACACAACGAGAAGTTATAGATATACTATGGTTGAAAAGGATGTTAATAATTAGTAACCAGGACAAATGCATTTATTTGTAACATTTGAGACTACCCAGAACTCGGCTAATTGATCACGTTTCAAATTTATGGTACATTGTGCCGCATACGAACTTCAAAGGCGGGACTAAAAGGTCATCCCCTTCTCGTACCTTGGATCCGTTAAACCTAAGACAAGTGATTGCTCCTTCACCAGACGCCCGCATATCAATGTGAGGGTCGACTGTTTTTTGGGGTTTTTTTTGTTTTTTTGTTTTTTGTTTTGTTTGTTTGTTTGTTTGTTTTTTTGTTTTTTTTTTGAAGTTTCCTTATAAACCGAATCTAATTAAAATCATATTTTCGCTTATCGTTACATTGGAAAAGAATATGAGAGCATTGCGTGTGAGGTCATGTTATTTAACTTTTCATTCTTGTCCAATCAAATGACGGCTTTCGCCAACATTCTTCTGTTATATTCGGAACATCCTATAAATAGCCCCACGCGGTAAGGGAAATTCCAACATGATGTATTTAACTCGGAAGCAACATTGTCTAAATTTGGTTTGAAAGAGCGATTAACAACGAATTACAGGAGATATTCGATATATTTATATCTCGTAAACTTATGGCACGTTACTATAGTAATAAAACACACAGCTTTACGCAGATAAGACCACCGATTTGGTTGGTTGGTTATTGTTTAACGTCTCACTCGAAATGTTTTCACTCATATGAAGACGTCAGCAATGCCGGTGAAGGGCTGTAAAATTTAGACCTACGCTAGGCGCTTACGGTCCTTTGTCAGTGAGGGATCTTTATCGTGCCACACCTGCTGTGACACGGGGCCTCGTATTTTGCGGTCTCATCCGAAGGACCGGCCAATTTAGTCGCTTTGTACGACAAGGGGTAATGAGGGCCTATTTTAACCCGGATCCCCACGGGGCAATATAATTTGCATTCGAAATGGTCGAGCGATAGTTGCTTATAAACACCGATTTAAACCGAAATAATCCTGGTTAAAAAGTTGAAATAATGTATGTCGTGTCGCACGGCCTCATAAATAACATGCTATGATTACAAAGTGGACAACATTTTGCGAAATTCAGACCACACAACTGTATATATTTAAAATGACAAGAAGATTACCAGTGTATCCTCGCCCATGATACTTCTGTTTTGTTCTTTTAATGCGGGCATTTGGTATTCATTTAAACACAATTTTTTTTTCGATGGACGCCATTGTTGTTTATTTATTGATTGATTGATTTATATTTTAACTTATAATTCGAATACGCTTTAGTAAAACGAGTTTTGATTGGTCCTTGATTTTTTGTCAAGCTATTGTTATTATTCGAATATGTATTAAATTATTCATGAGATAAAGGTCAATAACATGACCTCATAAGCAGCGCTATCATAGCCTTCTCCAGTGTAGCGATTAGAAAATATCTGATTTTAATTAAATTGCTTATACGCCTAGATAGGCGTTGACAGAATTCAAACCCTCACTGCTACCTACCCAAGTGTCACAAATATTGTAGGTCTAATTCGCGAAACTTCATACAGACCTTGCGAAGTCTCCATGTAAGTGGAAAAAACCTGCAACAAATGTGTAACATTTTTATCTATGTAACTGAAAATATATTGGCCGAAGGAGCATACGCACTGTCTGATCATAGCTAACCTTTGTCAAGTCGGAATGTCTAATATATATCAATTACAAAGTCATCAACTGAAAAAAAAAACTAGTGACCTAACCCAGGTAAACTTCGTTCAGAGTCATAACACACTATGCTTATAAACAAACTTGAATTTGTACTTAGTATGAGCTAACATCTGTTACTATTATACAGTATTGTATGGCTGAGACAAGTATCGTTTTTTTTTAGCTTTTTGAAATAGTGACTCTGCTCAAATGATATTATTAGAGGCCGAGTGGGTAAAGCATCGCGCTCAAAATCACAAGGCCTCTCACCTCTAGTCGGCGCGGGTTCGAATCCCGCTCGCGCCGATATATGTGAGAAAGTTTGCCAGTTCACTTTCGGAAGGTCGGTGGTCTCTGGGTTCTATTCTCCGCCTAAAAAAACTGGACGTCACCAGATAACTGACAAAATGTTGAGTGTGGCGGAAAACAACCAAACAATCAATCAAACAAACAAATGGCATTAGTTTAGGTGATGACAAATACTTCGATCAAATTGGGCTTTGAACCCTTCATTCGGGGATTTAATAAAGAGATCCCAAGCTTATTATAGCTGTGCCCAATTTGTGAGCTAGATTGTTTGATTTATGTGAAATCATATTGAGATTATCACAAGCTGTACATGTACGGTTGTATTATGTTTGACGTCCCGCTCGAAAATTTTTCACTCACAGAGACGTCAACATTGCCTTTGAAGGGCTGTTAAATTTAGGTCTATGCTCGACGCTTCTCGAGGGTTCTTGATCGTGCCTCGCCTGCTGTGAGATGGGGCCTCTGTTTTTTGCGGTCTCATTCAAAGGACCGCCCCGGTTAATCGTCTTTTACGACAAGCAAAAGATACTGAAGATATATTTAACCCGAATCCCAAAGGGGTGTTGGGGACTAAAGAATAAGTTCAATTAAGTGACATGTTGCTACAGATGGTTGCCCGTTATTGTTGGAATCTCTAAAACTACCTGGCTAATTGACATGGAACATTAACGGGGAAAGTATAACAAAAATTCCATGGTCACAGTCTTCCGTGGACCTGAATGGTGGAGGCACTGCCTCTACCACAATTTTGAAATTTATGGCCCCTAGGTCAGAGGTTCTGATGTCAGGATGAGTTTTATGGTTCGTATTGTGAATATACAAGTCGTGGACATCAACATACCAAAATGAGTATATATATTACTGAATGAGCTTAGGGTCAGGGGTTGTAGAGCTTTGATATCTCGCATAGTAAAAACGTGTTAGCAAAGTTAAATAAGCCACTACTAAAATAACAAGATTCACGTCTCCTATGTCAGGAGTTCTGAGACCAGGGTGGCGTTTTTTGGTTCTTGAATGACCAAGTGGCATTTCTGTAAATTAAAATCTTAATGCATGAATATTTAACAAACATGAAAACATATTAATGATGTGAAAAAAAAATTAAGAACTTTTTCCGTCATGATTTTCCATTAAGGTGTGACATCTGGATTTGAGAAATACTTTAGGCATTCCGTTCACATCGAAAACGTACCAAGTGTAATTAACCTAGTCTTATTAGTACTCTTTTTCTCCTTCAGACAATGTGCCGATGGATGAACAAACAGAAACACTGGAAGAGCAAGCATCCCCTTAATATCGGTTACTCCCGCCGTGAGCCCAATATCTTGATCTAGTAAATGGAATCCCTGATAAAAATCAGTATCTAAAGAACGGCCTAACAATATATGAAACACGTCAGACAGCATTCGACTTAGTGGCAGGTCGTATTTGCAAATTAAATAATTATTACCACTGTTATGAGAAAATTTGCGACATGGCAACTGTTGAAAATCTTGTAACATCAACATATTTCTCAGAGCCAGTCTTGTTTCAAAAAGTGATCATACGTAGAACATGCTTTCATGTATCGAATCAATCAAGAGACATACATCATATGCAGGTGATATTGGAATATAGGAATTTGACAGTGGAGAAACTGAAGTCATCCCGTTTGTTTTGAAGTTGAATTGTTATTTTGCCAGTAAGGTCTATGTTCAATAAAATTTCTAAGTAATAAGTAGATATGAATGTCTCTGTGGTGTCTTTTATTTCAAATTCACTGGGATATATTGAAATATCAAATCGACATGAAAAATTAGTATTGTTAATAGATGAAACGTCGTTGATATATCTTAATGTCGAGTTGAAGGTCACAGCAAGTGACTAACCCACGTCTCTCTCTCTCTCTCTCTCTCTCTCTCTCTCTCTCTCTCTCTCTCTCTCTCTCTCTCCTAAAGTTTGTTTTAGAGAAATTTTCACAAAAAGTTAATTATTTTGTGCATTTTCACTATACCACCCAGTACCGCCTAAATCAGGAACTATAATGAATTTTACACTTTCGCAAGAGGTCGTAGTATTCACTACAGAATTGTCAAACCGTTCTTTACATACTGATTTAGACTACGGATTACTCTGTTTACCTGTTCAAGATATAGGGCTCACGGCGGGTGTGACTGGTCAACAGGGGATGCTTACTCCTCCTAGGTACTTAATCCCAATTCTGGTGTGTCAAGGGTAAGGGTCCTTGTGTGTCCTATTCTTGATTTTGTATTTAATCGATTGATCACTGTTATCTTTGCTTTTCGTGTACATGATTGCACCCAGTTTTGATCATAAATATCCAGAAGTAAATAATTTTTATATCAAAGATCGTTTTATATTTATAGGTTTTAACATTCCTCCAGGAACCCGAATAAGTAGGATATACGAAATTCACAACTTTCTTCCATATCCTAAAAGACGCTATAGAGGAAGTGTAGTGAAAATTAAGCATGCAGTTTCTAAGAAGTCAAACATCATGGTCAAGAATCTATTGTGTAGTTGCTGAAAAACAGAAGTCCGAAGGGAGAAAAACACTAGGATCAACAGCAACACCCACTCTATCAGAGTTGGCGTATCATTAGTTTCATGCCACACTGCTATTGTGTATTGAGGCAAAGTACATATGACCATATCATATAATTTGCATGTGGTTTTAAGCGTGAAATATGTTAATCCTTGCTGATTTAATCATATGAATTAAATATGTAGTAACATGACTTGCATGGAATGACTAATGATTCGCATTTATCGGCACTGATTGCAGAGCAATGTGCATTAAAGTTGGCGTCAAATCTGAACACGAAAATGAAAACGGTATATTACGTTGTAGGTCTTAAAAGATACTGCAAAGATATTGCAGAGTATAATCCCATTGCATCTGAATCGTCATTATCCGGATTTTTAGTGGTGGGATGGTGACTTAAAATGTTGTGTGTATTTAACAACGAATTGATTAGAATTAAAATTGTAAACTTAATTCCCCGCTCTCCATGGGACTGTGCTGGCCTGTCTATGCATAATACTTACAAATGGATCGAGATCGATATGTTTTACATCGGGTTCGGAAAAGATATTTTGTGGTCATCGTGGAGCATGTTTTACATCGGGTTCGGAAAAGGTATTTTGTGGTCATCGCAGAATTCTGTTCGAAGACAACTAATTTCCAACAGCATTTCCTTGGCGTTTCGGAAATTGTTGTAGATAGACAAGTCCGAATCAGTTTCAAGCTCGATCGTAGCTCTTGAAAATTTTATCATTAATATACTTCATTCTTCCAGATTAACGTTTAAGTAGGGTCGTCCCATGTTATCTACATGCGTCATTTCTTTCTATCGTATGTTACAGCTACGTAAACTTCACTATTGACAAATATATCGGTAGACAACAATGTAGAACAAATAATGAAACCATGTCAAAGACGCCCCACTGTACGATACATGTAATTTGCAAAGGTCAGCGTATGACGTGAAATAAATATGCCAACAGGTGCGCATTTTTGAGGTGTGATATCATGCGTAATATGTTTTAGATGTATTGCTTTATTTTGAAGTATCTTGGAAGCACAAATGTTATAATAGGCAATCCATAACTAATTAAGTTACGATGAGCAATCATGTAAATCATCATAATTATACTAAGTCATTATAATTATACTAAGTCATTATAATTATACTAAGTCATTATAATTATACTAGAAAATAACCTGGAAGGTTTAATACCGCCTTTCCCAACTTCCTTTGGAGGTAGAAATATAGGAAACGCTTCCCAGTCAATTCATGTAGACTTATAGAATACTTCATAAGTACGAGTGTGTGATTGGGAAAAAAGGGCAAGTACCATGTTTTGTTGATAAAATCGACAGCGAACCGGATGCGCATAAATTTGACGCATGTGACATTTTTAAACGCCCGTCTTTATATGGAGCGTACTATAACACAACCGATAATGTCTGTACGTCCGTCCGTTCGGGGTTTTCTGTTTGCGTGTCTCTGTTGCATGCCAAGCTGAAACTTGCTGTATAGCTTCTTTGCGGGTCAGTCCAGTGAGGATCCGGGTAGGAATAGATCCTCAGTACCCCTTGCTTGTCGTAAGAGGCGACTAAATGGGGCGGTCCTTCGGATGAGACCGCAAAAACCCAGGTCCCGTGTCACAACAGATGTTGCACGATAAAGATCCCTCCCTGATCAAAGGCCGAAAGCTCCGAGCATAGGCCTAAATTTTGTAGCCCTTCATCGGCAATGGTCTCCATATGAGTGAAAAATTCTCGATTGGGACGTTAAATTTAAGGTCATATCCGAAAGACCCGTGATTCTCACTTCTAAATGTCGAGCATTTGGCGAAGGAGCAATCACTATCTATTTTCACGTCTTGGGTTTGACGCGGCCATGGCTCGAGTGGGGATTGAATTCACGACCTCCCGGTTACGAAGCGAACGCTCTAACCACTGACCTACCGCGACCGGAAGAGATGCATATGTTTGAGCAAGATTTATCGCGAAGTGTTATATAATTTACGATACACAGATGACTCAGGTATGTGTCAAATGTCAATAACCTGACGACCTCAGTACGTTTAGCTTCCTTGGTCTGTTAAAGCAAGACTTCGAACTGAAGTACTTTGCGCATGTTCAATTTGGACTACTAACTCCTGACCCATAAAAAGGGTATTAAGGTAAGTCATCCATAACTAAAGCCTGTTGAACATTTTGGAATGAAATGTTTTTGGTGAAATAATTTTGAAAATGAATTTAATCATATTCCCTGGACTAGTTAAAGATCTTTTTTACCTTGAAAATCTCGAACAGTTGTCTGCCCTTTGGAAAATAATAAAAAAAATAATAAACAATATGTCTAAATATTTCTATGGTAAACATCAATTTGAATCATATTTTGATAAAGTGTTAGTTAATGCAACTTTTTACCGAAAGAGTGGCATGAAAATTGCATCTTATTTTAAATTATTTGTATCTGTTAGTAATCAAAATTTTGAAAAATCCATTGGTAGAATACACTATTATGTGTAGACTGAAGTAAACAGAAATTACACAAAATATTTTAAAGTTTGTTACAATAGTTGACATCTATACGTTTACATCAAAAAACTGAAAACTTGATTCTTCACATAGTATGAAATAGGATATACACCATATATCATATAATTAAAGTGTACATTTCTTCAGATTCAAACTCAACTTCCAGAATTTTAAATACAATCTTTCTATGATATCAATATATATTTTTGTGCGTTAATGTTTCGTAGATAATTTGCAATGAACAGATATTCCATTAACCAATTCTGTTGTTTCTACAACATTAAATTTTTTGATATATTATTTGAAAGGAAAACAGATATTTATCTACCTTTCCTTACTTGTCTTTTCTATATATAGCAATTAGATGACAAAGGACACTCCCATCATGTGACGTACTACTTTTCGAAATAAAATTAACTTCAACTTAAAAAAACCCATCTCTATCTACCGTACATTTAACTGCCTATACACATAGTTCAGTTAGTCATAACATCAGTTTTTTGGTTTCTGTTTAGCAAGTTCGAATCTCGCTCCATGTTTACTGTTTAATAAACTCAAAGGCGTTCTTGAGGTAAACCTTGCAAATTTGTAAAACCTTGGTTATAGCTGGGTATATTTTTATTTCTATAAGAATCTCAGCGTCTTGTTCCTTCTTTTATTTTAATGACGTTATTGTTGAAAAGCATTTTGTTGTGCTTTTAATTAACAAGACCCGCACTGGAAGCTAATATGTAAATTCAAAGTGTATTGAAATTCACTTCCAAATTTACAATTTCAATCTCATGTTGTTTTTTTTCGGTCCAAATGTTCAAATGACAATCACGAACGGAGCATTTTCCCGATCTTGCTAGTTAATGTTCTGCTGATCACTCTCATAATTCCTAATACAAATTTAAGTGTAGAGCAAACACGGGCCCCTGTAATAATGCTACATGTACGTTCAGTAGCCGATCAGTCCTCCCCTCTCACATGTTATTGAAAGAAATAATTTTGACTTTACCCTCAAATTTTCAAAATAGAGAAACGATTCAAAATTGTGATGTTTTATATCTATCTCTACAAAGACGTACCCTGATAATTTCAAACGGTTTTTTGTGCTGCACATTACTTGGCACTTTATTGACCTACATGGGAAATTGCCATCCTTCATGGTAGCACAAGATAGTATTTTCATAAGTATTTTCCAAAGGAAGGTGGTGTGTACTGCCCTCAAACCCCTTTAAACCGTCCTTTGTACTCTATATCTATATAATTATTGTCAAATTCGACAGGCTTAGAATAAATTGCGATGAAGGACTCCTTATTCTATGTGGCGGTAGAATTGTAGGTCTTTTTTTAAAAAAGTGGTTCTGCAGCTTTTAGGTCACGTGAGCAAACTCAGGTGACCTATTGCAATTGAACTGCGTCCTTCGTCGTGAGTCGTCCGTTTATAATTGAACATTTTACCATTCCAATTCTTTCCAAATTTGGCACGAAGCATCATTGGGATAAGGCAGCCATGAAATGAAAATTTCAGAACTCCTGCTCCCCTGGAGCCCCAGGAGCGGAGCAAAACCTGCCAAAATTTACCAATTTTCAAAAATCTTCTTTAGAATCACACACGTGTGCGAAAAACGAAATGCATAATAGAGCAGAAAAGTCTCTACCAAAATTGTAAATTTTATAACCCTAGTGTAGAGGTTCTGACTCCAGGGCGGAGTCAAACGTAGTACACAGTACTTGTGTTAAACATCTAAAAGACATTTGCTGTAATGCCATTGTAATCAACATGTTGATGGTGGCCATTATTGGGAAGAAGAAGAAGAAACTGAAACAAAATAGATATTTAAGATGAGCAGTTCGCCCTTGACCAAATTGTTAATTTCATGATCTCAGGGGTAGGGGGTTTTGGTATTAGGGTGGGACCAAAATGATTTCTTTTCAGATTTGGTATGAAGCATCTTTCTGACAATGGGGAGGGGGGGGGGGGGGGCATAAATTGTAAATTTCAGGACTCCTGCACCCCGGGGCGGGGCAAAAACCTTCCTAAAACTGGCCTTCGGCTCAAGTAAGCTAAAATGCATAACAATTGGTTAAAATGATAAAACTTTAATTTCAAAAGTTTTAAATTTCTGCAGAAATATAGGTAAATTAATTCTGGATATTAAGCAAATTATTGTATTTTAAGTTTCTTATCATCAGTGAATAAAATTACTCAAAAGGAAATATTTCCATCATGCACAAAATTTAATAGAAGTGAAGGTTTGCAAAACTCCATGACGTTATATGTAGATTAGCTACCTTAAAAGTTTTAGATAACTGTGAAGTTCTCTTCCGGTTGCCACCCAAATTCTTTGAAAGCCGATGCTATGTACCAGGGGAGTGTCGCTTCCAATGCGTGATAGCCCCGAACAGTTTTGCGAGTATTCCTTCGTGAGGTGGTTGGCATCAGAAATGAAAGTCAAGAGTCTTCGGGTAGCTGCGGGATAATAAGGTGAAAACTGCCGAAGCTGGAAGTTTTTAGTTAAGTGTAGTGGAAAAATATATTCGGATTTTTTTTTTTTTTTGTATTAAATATTTGAGGCGGCTATTTAAAAATACGGATATCCCGGTTTGTAATACCTAACTCGTGCACAGCAGGCGTTGGCACGTTGAAGAACCCTCACTGCTACGGCCCTGAGCGCTAAGCATAGGTCTAAATTTGTGGTACTTCACCTTCAGCTGGTGACGTCTGAGTATGAGTGAGAAATTCTCGACGGGACGTAAAACAAACATACAATCAATCAATCAACCGAATCGTGCACAGAAAAAAATATGTTGTATATCGAAGCTTTTCATAGGGATGGTTCTTTAGCTCTGTGATCTATCCACATTTTCCCAGATAGTTCTGCGGTAAGTCTTTGGTTGGTTGGTTGTATATTGTTTAACGTTTCTCACTCATTATCGATGAAAGGATACAAATTTAGGCCTATGCTTGGCACTTACGGTCTTTGAGCTGGGAGGGAACACCTCGGTTTTCTTATCCGAAGGACCGCCTAGTCGCCTCTTACGACAAGTAAGAATTTTCTAACCCGGATCCTCATGGAACAAAACCGATCAGGGAGCTTATGATATGTCAAAATTTGTAGAACTTCGCCTTCAGTTATATGTTTTATATTATCGCATATACGATTTGTTTAGAATTACAAGACCATTTCAACCTACCATGTAAACCTCCGAAAACAACTTGCCAGTCAATAATACATTGTAGCGCACATAGTGACACTCTCCGAATTTTGCAAGAGAAAAGGGTTTGATTTATGTTTTAGCTGTGTACCAAATCGTGTGCTACAGGCTACAAGACACTGATTTAGACATTCTTGATGTCAAATTTCCTTTCAAGGACAACAGTCGAGATCAATGGAACTTCAGATCAGTGATCTTACATGGCGTATCATCGAATACATTTACAAGTTTCCTTTCAATTGTTGTCGATCAGACTATTATATATTATATCTTTAGACTGTTTGCCAACGCCGGAATAGACGGAGGATGCAATACAAACAGAGGAATGGCAAATCAATAGTGACAGTCTAGCTGTTAAAAAAAATATGTTAAAAAGTTTAGACACCAGCCGATATTTAGATAATTAACTCACGTACATCTGTGCATTGTAGGAAATATTCTGCGTTAGAAAATAGAAATAGTCTATTGATACCTATGTAAACTGTCTAACCGTAATTGTACTTAAAAGTGACAATTGCACCTGAACTTTTGTACACTGTAATACTCTAAACGCACGTCTTCAAACTGCTGTAGTCGACACGCAAAACTTCCATGACTTTAATAAATCTGAAATCTGTAGAAATTAATTGGTCGACATACGTTTTTTTTTTCTTCCAACGAATCTCTCTGAAAATAAAAGGTCGTGAAACTGTGGAATCCTAGAGTTCAAAACTCGTAGTTGAAAGATTTAGAATTTACATGTATAGGGAGTTGTACACAGTGACATATAGGGAGTTGTACACAGCGACATAACCTGTATCAGCTCGACTATAGGGAGTTGTACACAGCGACATAACCTGTATCAGCTCGACTATAGGGAGTTGTACACAGCGACATAACCTGTATCAGCTCGACTATAGGGAGTTGTACACAGCGACATAACCTGTATCAGCTCGACTATAGGGAGTTGTACACAGCGACATAACCTGTATCAGCTCGACTATAGGAAGTTGTACACAGCGACATAACCTGTATCAGCTCGACTATAGGTAGTTGTACACAGCGACATAACCTGTATCAGCTCGACTATAGGAAGTTGTACACAGCGACATAACCTGTATCAGCTCGACTATAGGAAGTTGTACACAGCGACATAACCTGTATCAGCTCGACTATAGGGAGTTGTACACAGCGACATAACCTGTATCAGCTCGACTATAGGAAGTTGTACACAGTGACATAACCTGTATCAGCTCGACTATAGGTAGTTGTACACAGTGACATAACCTGTATCAGCTCGACTATAGGTAGTTGTACACAGTGACATAACCTGTATCAGCTCGACTATAGGAAGTTGTACACAGCGACATAACCTGTATCAGCTCGACTATAGGGAGTTGTACATAGTGACATAACCTGTATCAGCTCGACTATAGGGAGTTGTACACAGTGACATAACCTGTATCAGCTCCACTGCTACACACCAGTGATTGTAAAAGGTCGAGCGATTTGGAAATTAGTACATTTAACTTAGATTGAATCTCCATTGTGACTTTTTGCAACATGATATAAATGCTTTTTGATCCATGAAGTTTAAGACAGATTAGTAAATAGTAAAAATTTCTATAAAAAATCTTCATGGATTGATTGAGTGATTGATTGATGTTTTTTTTTAAAGGTTTTACGTCGTGTTGGCAATATTTCAGCCATTTTACGGCGATATAGAAAGTGACTGCTAAAGAATAGAGAGGAGACATCACGAATTTGAAATATTTCATAGCAGAGACTTCACGTCATAATAGGTATTGTCTTTGCTTAGTCTGCATCATCCCATCGTTTGTGCAACTCCCCACAAACGTCTGGACTCCGTTCAGTATTTTTCTGACGTTTTTTTCCAAATTGTGAATGGCTTGACAGTACAAAAAAATGTTATACCTGCGCCCCACAGAACCTAATTTTTATTGAACTCTGCAAAATATTGATGCCTAAATTTTCCTCTGATGGAGACACTAAATTCAATATTTAGAACATTTATCTTCCGGAAAATATGATTTGGTCTCGTCCTTGCGTATCTATTATGTAGTTGAATGTGACGCCTGGGACAACCCTGGTTAAATACAGTATTTCCAGTTATTCCCGATAAAGTATCGCTTTTTTAAAAATTTAATATTAAAGAATTCATGATTTTTATCAGAGACTTCCGCAAACACATTTTCGTTCCATAACGTTATAATCGTTTTGTTTGCCAGATCATCACCGTCTAATAGGAATATTTTTCAACGATGTCTAGTTTGGGATCAAGGTTTATTTGGTATCATTTTATATCACACCTGATTTTTCAGTCATTGATATTTTCCCCAGTTTGGCACTCCCTCCGTTACTGGGAAATGTTATAAACACCACATTAATTGTTTCGGAAAATTTTATTGACATCAACACAGTAACAATTGCTATACAAACGTATATAATCAGAAGTTTTACTAATGGCTTTCTATACATCCCTGGGGGAGCATTGCTAAACTAGAACATATTTTCCTCCCATAGATATTCCGCATTACCTCTTACTTACGTCTTTCCTATATACTTAGATTTGACCAAGCATATGAGAAAATTTCACTGCCAAATACTTTTTTTCCATGTCACTGCTCTCACAAAAGTCCTATCATCGCTCTTCGTCACAATCAAAAAATAAATGTGGAACCGAACTACCGTTTTTTCCGAAATGCGGTATTTTAAAGATATCGATTTGACTCTTACATGCCGTTATGAATATCCGATATGGTTTTGCTCTTCCATGTACCTGTTATGGATGATACTAGACAAGTGCCTTCCTGCAACATATGATGCTAGGACATTGAATTATGGGGATATTGAAACTGAGGGAGGCGAATTGGTTCGGGAAAAGGGAAATGGGCCAATTCAAATTCCTACCAATATCTTATTAATATGACTTCTGCATGTCATTGACTTGATTACAGTAACAGAGTTTTATTTGGTGTTTATATATATATATATATATATATATATATATATATATATATATATAAGATTTGGTAGGTATACATGTGCACATTTATAACCATTATTCTCAATTCAAATAATAAAATATTTAAGTATTATAATCCAAGTGTTTAATCAGAATGCAATACTGAAATTGTTCTTGTCGAAATAATTGGAATGGAATTATATTGTCAAAAACTGATGTTGGTTTAGATATAGACATATTTTACGGTGTCTTCCTTTAATTCATAAGCTTATGCATTGCAATATTTTCCGATCATTGTTTAAAAATTTACAACTTTAAGTATCAAAGCTTTAAGACATACATTCTACGAAGATTTTTGGAAAACAATTTTATTGGAAAGAAATTCGAAGAATGCAATGTTTGTCATATTTACGTCTAATCGCTCCTTCTTCAGTTTGACAACCCGTGAGGATCCGGGTTGTTAGAATAGATCCTCAGTACACCTTGCTTGTCGTAAGAGGCGACTAAATGGGGCGGTCCTTTGGATGAGACCGCGAAAATTGAGGCCCCGTGTCACAGAAGGTGTGGCGCGTTAAAATCCCTCCCTGCTCAAAGGCCATAAGCGCCGAGCATGGGCCAAAATTTTGCAGCCCTTCACCGGCAATGGTGACGTCTCCATATTCTCCAAAATTCTCGATAGGGATGTAAAACAATATATTATCAATCAATCGTCATAATGGCAACGGAAAATAGAATTTCAGAATGCAAAAACAGACTATACACTAGTAACTGTAATATCGCAGTGTGATTTTGTGCATTAAGATACATTATCTGACGTCCAGCAAGATACGATTTAATGCATTTAAATCATTATACTTTGATCTCTATTGTGTTGATATACTCAATGTGTGTGCAGACAAACTGAAAACTGCGTCTGAAACCTTGGTATAGCCTTAAATCTGTTATTTTTGTTTATCTTCAAAGGGAAAATGTCGCAAAATATCATACTTTTACACATATTAAGAGATACTAATCATAGCAAACAAGAAGCAATTTGAAATATTGCTTTTTATGTTCCCGTAATCAGGGATTCCGGGGGTGGGGGGTGGGGGTTAGGTATAACTTTTGGTCAGTCCGCCTGTGTATCCGCAGAAACTTTAACCGTAAGTTGGCCATCAGTTTTGAATGGATAATAGGTCTTCCACATTTCACTGTGTATTCCTTTTGACAAGACCTTTCTTTCGGTACTAGAATTACTCCGCTACTGGATAGGGCATACGTGTTTCACAAACACATCTTGTTAGAATTATATATTAACAGAGACGTGTATTTTCCTGAATTTATAAATTGATCAATGATTTAAGGGCAAAACCAAACTCATTATCATATATTTTCTTCAAATAAACTTCAGTTTAATGTAACATCTGCTGTTGTAATTTTTTTCCAAGAATAGCTGGTGATTGAAGTTCTGCAAGAAATGTCTGAACGTTCACTCTGCTAATACCAAGGTAAAAGTATGTTCCGCATACAGATCCTTTGTATGATAATAAGTAATGATGTCCGCATACACATAATGGCTGCCACAAATTACCCCGTCAGCAGTATAAAGTTATAAGCATTTAATTTGGTAATTTTCATATCAATGCCATTGTATCAAAAATAATCATACAGTATCCCCGTTAAGATATGGTCTGTGAGTACTCAGTCAGAATAGGTCCTCAGTAGCCCTTGCTTGTCGTCAGAGGCGACTAAATGGATGAGACCGCAAAAAAACGAGGTCCCGTGTCACAGTACGTGTGGCACGATAAAGATCCCTCCCTGCTCAGAAAAGGTTGTAAGCGCCGAGAATAGGCTTACATTTTGCAGTCCTACACCGGCAATGGTAACGTCTCCATACGCGTGAAAAGTTAAACAATACACAGTCAACCAATCATTAAGATACATTGTTGCAAGCTTTGATTTAGATTTATTCCACACAAAAATGAGAGTCTCTTCGACTTTTTACCTTTGATTTGAAAATGCGTCTCCCTCAAAAAATACGATACTATCGGTCTTTACTGCATACATGCGTTGTGACCATGTTTCAAAAGCTTACTATTTGTGGTTAACAGGGATTTCCAGTGTTCAATTCTCGATCCCTGCGCCGCGTTAAACCCAAGACGTTCAATATATGAAGCGAATTTTCTTTCTCTAAGCAACCAGCATTAAAAGCGATTTTCGGATATGATCTAAACCTGGAAACCTCGTGTTATGGTGCGCGTAAACTAAAGAACATAATGATATATTTCTCTGTTTATATAACATATATGAAATATACGTGTCTACCGCAAGTGTATAGAAATGTCTTTACATCGCTAACACGAAGATCAACATAATGTAAATTACTTACTTAGCGCGAGTATTAATATCGCAAAATAACTTGTAAACGATAAATCAAGATAACGCGAATTCGCGAGTAGTCTCTTGATCAAGGGTTTTTACATGTATTTCAGCCAAATAACAGCAAATAATTATATTTTCCGAGTGATGCTTCTCGCGAAATTATGCGAAGGTAAACCCCTCGCGTATATTTAGGAATTTACAGTACAGCACATTAGAGGACACTTGCCTCCTCCATGGCACCTAATCCTACCTTCGCTTTGTCGGAGGTCTGTGTTTCCCTACACTCGAACTTGTATATGTCTTTGGGATTTATGATTACGATTAACACATTGTTTACTTCACCATTCGATATATACACCACCAAGACTTATTGCATTTTGTAACATCAGTTTTGCTTGTTTGTTTTACGTCCCGTCGAGAATTTTTCACTCATATTGAGACGTCACCAGCTGTAGGTGAAGTACCACAAATTTAGACCTGTGCTTAGCGCTCAGGGCCGTAGCAGTGAGGGTTTTTTAATGTGCCAACGCCTACCGTGACACGGGACCTCCGTTTTTAAGGTCACTTCTAAATGTCGAGCGTTTGGCGAAGGAGCAATCACTACCTATTTTTCGTCGTAGGTTTGACGCGGCCATGGCACAAGCGGGACTCGAACTCACGACCTCCCGGTTACGAAGCGAACGCTCTAACCACTGAGCTACCACAACCGGTCGTACACATCAGTAGCCTTTATACATGTACAATTAGTTGATGACCTACGTTCCCTTGCCATACATCCATTGGATTCATAATGTCGAATAGCTCCGATACCCAGCTGAAATCTCAGTCGAAGAAAATAAGATTCATGGGATTTTTTTGTCAACACAAAAAATACTTTGAAAGTAGAAAAGAGACGGACACGCAGTTTTTTAGGTATATATTTTAGGTGAACGCCCAAATTACTTCAGGTCTCTGAATATTTTACATGAAGTTTATGCCGGGAATAAGAGAAAGATTTATTACATTAACTTTGCTTTTCTGGGTAAGGTCATCTTCACACTGCCTAGAGTTTGCGCTTTGCATAGAAGCTCGTGACAAACGTTATTAAATGGTGTGGGCTTGGACCTAAAATTACGTAATTTCGATATAAATAATACCGATTACATGTGTGGACCAGCGTCACCGTAGACTGCTCAGATAGACACACACAAGGTATATCTACTCTAAATGACGCATTTCATAAAATGTTCAATATGCCGAAGAAACATTTTAATAGCATATATTGCAAAAAAATTGGCAAAGTTGAAAAGTTTAACATACTTAAAATCAACGTAAACATTTGTCAAAGTTCACTATAATAGGACATGTTTATAAACACTTTGCAAAGTTTGAATAATATTGATGGGGAACTTTCTGAGCTACAGAGTACACAAATATGCACCATCAATAGCATAAATAAAGAAAAGGCCAAGTCGAGCATTGTAAAAGTCGCAAAAATGTGTCACGTTTGCTCAATTCATCAATATGTATAAAACACTGTGAACAGTTTGAATAATGGTTGGATACTTTTTGAGTTACAGGTTGCACAAAGTATGCAGTCATAAGCGGCTACTACACCAGCTACCACTGTTAGTGACTCGGGTAAAATTCCAATGACACATACTTGTACAATATACAGAATGCTGTTTGTTCTCTAACATTATTAGACCACGTTAAACAGAGAAGAGGCGATAATTAAATCATTATTTCCTAGCGATAGTAGGGCATGACCTAAAAATTTCTAACTATAAAGTTCCCAGGTTAGTAGACTAGTGGGACATGCTGGAAAAATAGGAATAATAGGAGTGTTTTTTTCCAAAGATCGCACCCCGATAATTGTTGAATTCCACATCTCAGATCCTACATTTTAACTAGTTAGTCATTCTTTGACACGTCTGAAACTATCGTCCATATAATCATTTACTAGCCTGCCTTCCCAAGCACAGAAATGAAAACTACGCAGAACCAATCGAAATTTACACGGAAATAAATCCCTCGCGAAAATTTGGGAATATACAGTACATTCCGAACACCATCAATACCAAATGCATTCCATACACTATCAGTAGCCTTTATACAGTTAGTGGATGTATCCATTGGCTTCAAAATGGCGAATAGCTCTGATACCCAGCTGAAACGTCGGTGGAAGAAAATAAAATTGATGTGGTATTTTTTATCAGCACAAAAATACAGAGACGGTTACATAGTTTTTTACGTATATATTTTGGGTGGACGTCCAAATTATTTCAGGTCTCAATATATCTGACATAAAATTGAAATTTATAAAAAGATTTATTTTTCTGGGCAAGATCATCTGCTCACTGCCTAGAGTTTCCGCTTTGCATAGAAAGAAGCTCATGACAAACGTTAACAAAAAGTCGAGCTTGGGCTTAATATTATGTAATATCGTTCAAACAAAAGCAACATACACAGTATGATGTTTGTTCTCTAACTTTACTGTTAATAGGGCATATAAGGCGATAAACAGGTATTTCGTAGCGACAGTAGGACATGACCTAAAAATTACTAGGTTATTAAATTAGTGAGAAAGTTTGGCAGTTTACTTTCGGAAGGTCGGTAGTCTCTTCGCGGGTACATTGTGTCTGGGTTCTCTCCTCCACCAATAAAAACTGGACGCCACCAGTTAACTGAAAAATTGTTGAGTGTGGCGGAAAACAACAAAAAATCAGTCAATCAATATTTGAACTAGTGGAGCATGGTGGAAAAATAGGAACATCTGTGAAAAAAGAGTGGTTTTACCAAATATCGCACCCCAATATTTATTTATGCCTTTGATAGGTAAACTAGTTACTCATTCTTTGACATGACCGACAGAAGTATTTACTAGTCAGTCTTCCAATGAACTAAATGAAAACTACTAGCTGATTGATTCCCAGCGTTCACGCAGGGTGTGTATTCCCTGTTAGATCATCTTGTGTAACCAATGCTAGCCATCGATTAATTAGTATACATTATCAAATAATTATGTACATGATCACAGTGTATCGCACTTCATCCTTATTGAATACTAAAGTGTATCTTTACAACCTATCCTACTTCACAACGGTTGCGTCGCGATAGCGTAGTGGTTAGAGCGTTGCTTCGTAACCGGGAGGTCGTGAGTTCAAGCCCCGCTCGTGTCTTGACTGTGTTCAACCTATGATAGGTAGTGTTTGCTCATTCACCAAACGCTCGACATTTAGAAGTGTGAATCACGGGTCTTTCAGATATGACCTTAAAAACGGAGGGCCCGTGTCACGACAGACGTTGGCACGTTAAATAACCCTCACTGCTACGTCCCTGAGCGCTAAGCATAAGTCCAAATTTGTGGTACTTCACCTACAGCTGATGACGTCTCATTATGAGTGAAAAATTCTCGACGGGACTTAAAACAAACAATCAATCAATGAACCGGTTGCGTAATGCTAGTAATTAAAACGCTCGCTTCGCAACAAGGAGGTACCCGGATCGATTTATGAGACGTTAGATGTAGGTAAGAGTGAACGTCATGAGTCCTTCAAATATGGCCTTATATACGGAGGTCTCGTGTCAAGGTACGCTATAGCAAAAAAAAAAAATCTTACTGTTACGGCCCTGATTCGGTCAAAATCTGTGCCACTTCACCTACAGCTGTGAAAGTCTCAATATGAGTTCAAGAACATTTCTCGAATGAGACGTTACACGACAACCAAATACGAAGTGTTACAGTACATAGTATATTACTACCTCACCCGAACCACAAACGAGTGATCGTTTTTCTTTCTTTTCAATGATAAATCTATGATATACATGTAAGTATAAACAATAAGTTTATCGAAGAATGCACACAATATTTTCTAGAAGTAGAAACCGCTTGATAATAGCTGCCATTATGTCAAATTACTATAAAGGGCTGCAAAACGTCTCATTTCAAATAACGTATATTTCTGTAATTCCAACTCTAGAAACACTTTGACAGCAACATATGCACAACACCACGAGCACTGATAAATCAAAATAAAAAAACCTTGTCTATAAATTTGTAATGATGGGGTATTAAAAACTAAGCTTTTATCCTGTGTTATATATGTATTGATAATTTAAAAACAAAAAGTTTATTTGAAATTTCCAGCGCACATGTACTTACTTACTAGTAATTTTGTGAATGAAGTAATATAAGTTACAATGCAAACTGTTTTTCAGTGGAATTTTGAAACGTGTGCATACATTTTATGGGGCCGGGACAGGGATGGTTGATTGATTGATTGCACATTATTTAAGGTCCCACTCGAGAATTTTCCACCCATATGGAGAAGTCACCATTGCCGGTAAAGGGCTGCAGAACTTGGATCTTATGGCCTCTAAGCAGGGAGGGATCTTTATCGAGCCACACCTGCTGTGACACGGAGCATTGGTTTGTACGGTCTCGTCCGAAGGACCGCCCCATCGGGATATCCAGTCTTTTCGTTGCTTATTCGTGGATCGTTGTGACGTCACAAACTTGCAGACTTTCAATACAATGAGCGAAACTGATTTTTCGGAAGTGAACCTCTTTTGGTGTCAATTGAAAATTATTCTGGATATTTAGATTTTGTGACTTAAGAATTTTACAATATTAATCTGTATACAAGTATTTACCATAGAAAACACAGATGTAGTATTGTTTAAATTTCCCATGACTTTGCCCCATGGGGAGGAATAGGTCCTCAGTATCCCTTGCTTGTCATAAGAGGCGACTAAATGGGGCGGTCCGTCGCATGAGTGTCGAGTATAGGCCTAAATTTTGCAGCCCATGAATTCACCGGTAATGGTGACGTCTCCTATGAGTGAAAAATTTCTTAAGCGGGACGTTAAACAATATACACTACATGTATATAATTCTCTACCCTGGCACCTACCAGAATCAGTAAAATTCAAATAAGTCTCCCCCAAACAGTAACTTTATACGGATAGTTGTATTCGGCGCGCCCGCGTGTCCGCAAATACAACTAGCCCTTTATACCACTGAGACATCTCGCAGCAATACTTGACATTTGGAATGTTAATGGCAAAATAATGTGTATTGACCTTGTACTGAAGTTATTTAACCAATGTTAAGGTCCCTGTTAAGAAAACTTAGTCTGAGACGCGACTTGGTAATAGAGAGATGTAATGGTTTATTTGTGGCATTTTAATGGCTTTGGAAAATGACGTGTGTTGATCTTACACAAAGGTCATTTGAAGTTGCACGTATTATAGAAAAACATTAGATGATTTTACTTGGTACATTGAATGCTCAAGGCCAGGTGACAACGAGTATTATTTTGCCAGTGTCAAAGTCACCAGAAATTTACTATTTTTCTTTATACATGTCTACCAATATCAAATATTTTCCCTCATTCATTTAATCTCTGGAGTCCTCATGGGATTAGAAGAGGTCCTCAGTTACCCGTGTATATTGTAAGAGGCGAATAAGTGGAGCGGTCCGTCGGGTGAGAACAGAAAACTCGAGGCCCCGTGTCACAGCAGGTGTGGCACGTTAAAGATCCCTCCCTGCTCAAAGGCCATAAGCGCCGAGCATAGGCCTAAATTTTACAGCCTTCACCGGCAATGATGACGTCTCCATAAGAGTGATAGATTCTTGAGAGGGCCGTTAACCAATGTAAAATCAATCAATTAATCTCTGAAGCTTGTTTTCAGTCTACTGGAGAGCCACTGTAGACCCCCGGGTTTCTTGTAGGTTATATTACTGCGAGATATCCAGTATACAATTCCTTACTTCATTGATATATTGATAGTACATACATGCACAACATTATCATTTATTAAATCCATGCATCGCTATCATAATCTTTATGATATTAATAATATTATATCAGTCGCGTGCCGTAGTTAAACCTAAGGACCGTAAAGTAGGTAGTGGCTGCTTCTGCGTCAAACTCTCGTCATATAAAAAGGACAGTCGCAGTTCTTTCGGATGAGAAAACCAAGGTTTTGGCAGCCGTTAGAACTTAAAGACCCTCATGCTACGACCATGAGCGCCGCAAAATGGGT
Source organism: Ostrea denselamellosa (assembly GCA_024699665.1). Taxonomy (NCBI): domain Eukaryota; kingdom Metazoa; phylum Mollusca; class Bivalvia; order Ostreida; family Ostreidae; genus Ostrea; species Ostrea denselamellosa. The sequence continues at coordinate 6,414,860 of JAMZEH010000043.1, read as the reverse complement.
CATAATTTGTAGCACTTCAGATAAAGCTGACGCCGTCTTTATGAGTGAAAATTTCTCGAATGGAGTGAAAACAACAAATAATCAAAAGGCATATGTATCGATTACTCTTATGATTTCAGTATATCACAATATAACTGAACTTTGACCCGTCTGGAATTTTTGTCAACGATAAAAACAAAACAAAAACAAAAAACAAAGAAAACAAAACAAACAAAAAAATTCTGGACACCAAGCAGTCAAATTGTGTATGATTACAATGAGCAAATGAACCCTTTACCAAAACTGCAGTATTGATTCTGACTGTGTATTACTCCGTTTAGCTGATCAAGATATAGGGCTCACGGCGGGTGTGACTGATCAACAGGGGATGCTTACTCCTCTTAGGCATCTGAACTCACCTCTGGTATGTCCAAAGGTCCGTGTTCGCCCATCTCTGTTTTTCTATAGGAATTACGAGATTGATCACTGTTACAGAATAATAGATATCAGCCACCAAAGACAAAAATCCTATAGCAGAGTGGCAGGATTTTAAATCCTTCAAAAATTCTATCATAGTCTAAAATATCCTAGTTTTCCCATAATTTCAGTAAGATAATTAATCCTGTATAAAGTGTGTTTGGAAAAAAACTCTTTTATATAGTACGATGTTATGATAAAAATGTTCCATGTATTTAATGTTACATAGGAGTACTATTAAATACATCAGACATTTTACCCCTTGGGGATCCGGGTTAGAATAGATCCTCAATACCCCTTGCTTGTCGTAAGAGGCGACTAAATGCAGCGGTCCTTCGAATGAGACCGCAAAAACCGAGGTCCCCTGTCACAATAGGTGTGGCACGATAAAGATTCCTCCCTGCTCAAAGGCCATAAGCGCCGAGCATAGGTCTAAATTTGCAGCCCTTCACCGGTAGTGGTGACGTATCCATATGAGTGAAAAATTCTCCAGCGGGACGTTAAACAATATATAATCAATCAAGCAGACATTATATCCTACCAACTTACTATAACAGAAGATTTCTTCCAATATAGGATTAATTATCTTGGTTCGGGTCCCAGGGTAGGGATTAGTTAATGCAATATCAATCAACCAGGCAAACTGTTTGCATGATTATACTGAGCAAAGTGAAATGTATTACCGCTAGGTTCAGGCCCCATATTACGACTTATATTAGTAAATCTTGTATTTGAAATGCAGTACGCATTGGTAAATTTTATTTAATCCTAGACATCAAGCAGGCAAACGTTTTGCATGAATGCAATGAGTCCATCTTGAAAAACTGTACCAATTCATTTGTTCTGGGTTCAGGCCCCATATTTTGCTAAGTGGACCATATATTGAAGATACATCATGTTTAAAAATTGTTTTACTTCGGTACATCTAGCAGTCAAAGTTTGTATGATTATAATATTGATTGATTGATTGTTTGTTGCTTTCCGCCACACTCATCAATTTTTCAGTTATCTGGTGGCGTCCAGTTTTTGTTGATGAAGGAGAGAGTCCAGATACAATGTACCTGGAAAGAGACCACCGACCTTCCGAAAGTAATCTGGCACATATATCGGCTCGAGCGAGAATCGAACCCGCGCCGACTAGAGGTGAGAGGCCTTGTGATTTTGAGCGCAACGCTCAAACCACTCGGCCACGGAGGTCCCGGTTATAATACTGAGCATGCAAGGAGTTCTACCAAACTTCTAAAATCCATGGAACATGGATTGAGGTTCATATTGCGGAAAGAAGTTTATCATGTATTGAAAATACTTTATTTTTATATTTCATTACAAATCTTTTTAGTTATGAACAACTGGATTTCTACCCAAATTTTGAAATCCATGCTCCATGGTTAAGGAATATTTTGTTGTCCCAAGATAGGACTGTATTAAGTATTTGTTGACAAATTAAAGATTTCTTATTTATTTCAAGATTCCTGCACCCACGAAGACTAAGAACTGGATAAAAATGACGAAAATTTAACATTTTTAAAAATCTTTTTACGTACAACCGCATAGGTGTAAGAAAAAGTAAATGCATAGTCATATAGAGTAGAGAGGCCTCTACCACAATTGTCAATTTCCAGGTAAAAGGTTAAAGGTTCTTACTCCAGGGCAAGGCCAACTTGGCATACAATGTTTATATGTAAAACATTTGATTATAGCATCTAGGTTCTCAGTATCGCTTGCTTGTCGTAAGAGGTGACTAAATGGGGCGGCCCATCGGATGAGACCGCAAAAACCGAGGCCCCGTTTCCCAGCAGGTATGACACGATAAAGACCCCACCTTACTCAACGACTGTAAGCGCCGAGCATAGGCCTAAATTCTACAGCCCTTCATTGACATTGTTGACATCCCCATATGAGTAAAAAAAATTCTCGAGCGTTACGTTAAACAATATTCAATCAATCTTAAATACTATTCATACTATTATTGACTGATTATATATTGTTTAACGTCTGCTCGAGAATCTTTCTCTCATTTGGAGACGGGACCATTACCAGTGAAGGGCTGCATACTGTAGGCCTATGCTCAGCGCTCACGGCCTTTGAGAAGGGAAGGATCTTTAACGTGTCACTCCTGCTGCGACACGAGGCCTCGGTCTCACCCGAAAGACTGTCATATTTAGTCGCCTTTTACGACAAGCTATGGTACTGAGGATCTATTCTAACAACCCGGATACCCACAGGGACTATTGATTGATTGATTTATTGTATGTTTGTTTTACGTCCCGTCGAGAATTTTTCACTCATATTGATATGTCACCAGCTGTAGGTAAAGTACCACAAATTTAGACCTATGCTTAGCGCTCAGGGTCGTAGCAGTGAGGGTTCTTTAACGCGCCAACGCCTACCGTGACACGGGACCTCCGTTTTTAAGGTCATATCCGAAAGACCCGTGATTCCCACTTCTAAAATGCCGAGCGTTTGACGAAGGAGCAATCACTACCTATTTTTCGTCTTAGGTTTGACGCGGCCATGGCACGAGCGGGGCTCGAACTCACGACCTCCCGGTTACGAAGCGAACGCTCTAACCACTGATATCATATTATAATTGCACAAAACTACCATAACGAAATAAAATATCCAGGTCTTAGATAACCCATTACACTTTTTCAGTGTTTTTGACGATTTTATTAATTATGAAAACAAGATGAATCGTAATAGATTTGAGCACCCAGTGATACGAAATAGTTGCAACTTTGACGAACATATTATATATTTTATCTTTTAAATCATCAAAGTATACAAACCATTTTGATTAATATATTTTAAAGAGACACTACAGTCCGTTTCGCGCATAAATCATACAATAAAAATTTACTACAGTCTTCTCAAATTTTGTTGAATATTTGAGCTTTGTGATAATAATTGTTTTTACATACATTTCTAAAATTAATTCTTTTTCTCTCCTAGAAAATGATACTTCTGACGATCCATACCAAACAATATTGTGTCTTCTCTTTTCGGTAATAAAACCCAAGCGTGCAGGAGGTAAACATGGCAGCATATCTAGGAAAGCGCACGGCTGGTAATTTTGACAGATTCTGCGAGAACAGGCTAGAAATGGAGCGAGATAAAACACTGGTGCTTACTAATATTTACAAGAGGGATCAGTATGACCATTTGATAAATAAGAACTGGGCAAAACGTATAAGGGTCCAGATTGATAATTACGTAAGTGCTAAATCTCAACACATGCAAATTAGTTTTAAAACACTTCTTGATCCTAGGGGCATATAAAGTTTATCGTTAACATAAGAATAGATAATCAATTAATTATAAGACTTGGGGAATAATATCATACTCCTTCCCCCTGAGGGGTATTTGAATAATTTAACACCTTCATTCAAAATCACATGGTTAGTATGAAGCATCTTTGGGACAATGTTGACTAAAATTGTAAATTTCACGACTCCTGCACACCCGGGGCCTTAGGGGCGGGATAATAACTGCCAAAAAAGTGACCAGTTTTCAAAAATATTATCTAGAACCGCACATATGTAACAAAAACTAGATGTATAATGACATAGAGGAGGAAAGCTTGTACTAAAATTGCAATTTTCATAATCCCCATGTTAGAGGTTCGGACTCCAGGGTGGGGCCAAACTTGGTATATAGTATTTATGTGTAAAAACATTTAAAAGACATCTTTAATGCTATTGATACTAAATTGAAACTATATGGCCATTTCAATGGAGCAGACAGCCTTTTACCAAAATTGTAAATGTTATGATCCCAGGGGTAGGGGTTTGGTATTACGGTGGGGCCAACATTAAGAGTTATTAAATGTGTTAACAACTGAACATTCTGAACTATCATTCCAATTCTTTTCAGATTTGGTATGAAGCATCTTTGAGACAATGGGGACATGAATCTCAAGACTCCTGCACCTCTGGGACCTTAGGGGCGGGGCAAAAACTGATAAAATTGATCAGTTTTCTAAAAATGTTCTTCTCTACAACTGCACGTGTGTAAGAAAAACTAAATGCGTAGTGGTGCAAAGCAGGAAGGCCTATAACTGATCACTCTGGGTAGAGGTTCTGAATCCAGGACAGCGCCAAACTTGGCATATATAGTTTATGTGTAAAAATGTAAATAATATCTTATTTACTGCTATTGATACTAAATTGAAACTTAGAAAGTAGTCCTTTACAAATATTGTAAATTGATGATCCTAGGGCGTAAGGGTTTGGTTCCAGGGTGCATCCAAATTTATCATAGTGATTATTGTCTTTATCATCCGTAAGACTTCTTGAAGTTTGCTGGTATGGTATAAAAACTAAATACATATTTAGAAAAAGCAGGAGAATATTGACCAAATTTGTGAATTTCGCAACCTCAGGGTTTTGACTCTAGGACAGGTCCAAATTAGTCGTATTATGTTAATGTTACATATATTATGTAAAGTCTTTCATTAGTATAGGCACTTTGAAGGTTTTTAAGTTTAAGAACACATTTGTTTCATATGTGTACTTTTGCTGAATATTAGAATTAATTTTAGATATTCTGAACAGGGTATTTTTTCTATATTTCCTTGCCCTTAAGACTAGTGATACTTTTAACTAATACTCAGGTGACCGATAAGGCCTATGGACCTCATGGTCATTCAAATGGAGCCGTCACCATTGCCGGTGAAGGGTTGCAAATTTAGACCTATCTAACGGCCTTTGAACAGAGAGAGAAAGATCTTTATCGAGCCACACTTGCTGTGACACAGGACCTCAGTTTTTGCGGTCTCACCCGAATGACTGTCCCATTTAGTCGTCTCTTACGACAAGCAAGGAGTATTGAAGATCTATTCCCCACAAGATTCTTTGGGCGGAAAAAAGTGTCATCTTGGGTCCCCCATGAAAACTATCTGGATCCGCCCCTGTTGCATGGAATGTTGAAAAAGTTCCAAAATAAACCTAAAAGACGTATCTTCTATATAATTTATTTAGTTAATTAAGGTACGAAGCACAATTTAGATTTAATTCAATCTTACACAAACATCCTTTGAATTTTAAATTTTCATAGGGGACTATATTTAAAAGGACACACGATATTCAGACTTCCTCAACTTACGGTACACAATCGAGAGAATTTGTGAGACCTGACATGCTATTTAGTGCTCGCTACATATACGCCAGTGTTTCATTACAGGTCCTTCTGGTCTATAAGAGTGTATTATAAACCTTTTGTTTTATAAGATTTTTATTGTAAACCTTCTGTTCTATGAGAGTTTTAATTTATTCACTGAACCGACAACATACAACACTTTCGATTTACATTTGCGTTGTGTGATACTAGGGTAACCGATAAGGAACTTTAGTCTATGTTCTATTGACCGGTCAACAGGAGATGCTTACTCCTCATATGCACCTGATCCTACGTTTGGTGTGTCCAGAGGTCCGTGTTTGCCTTACCTTTAGTCTTATATTGTTTATGAGTTTCTAGAGGTTTTACAACACCAAGCTCAAATTCAGAACTTTTTTGCCAAAGCTCTACCCCTGATTTTTTTTTTCCACCGGGGTATCAAACCTACTAAAGGTCTATCTTTTAGTTAGCAAAAGTATCTGTTTTGACAAATCTCAAGAGAGGGTCCCTGACTCACATTCTACACTCCTGGATCTGCGCATGCGCATGGAAGCCTCTATCATAGACTTATTCAAGTTGTAGCAAACTACAAATGTCAGTCCCATTCAGTTTACATTTGTTCAACATGTTGATCATCGTAAACGTATACAGAAATATACATGTATGAATGGATTTAAGCTTAACATTCTACACATTTCATGTCATTGTCATTGGATTGGAATTTCACATAAAGATGGATAGGAAAATTTCAGGCATCACTTTATTGCGTCCACTCATCGCTAAATGCGGTGTAGTTACAGGGGGTAAAGAAGGGGTTCTGTTCTGTTATTCCGCACTACAGATTTTATATCCTATCGGTCGCGGTGGCTTTGTGGTTAGAGCATTCACTTCGTGACCTTGGTTCCGTCAAACATTAGCCGTAAATATAAGAAGTTGCTGATCTTTCATCAAACGCTCGTCAACTAGAAGTGAGAGTCGCGTCCTCTGGATAAGGTCATAAAAACTGAGGTGGCAGGCGTTGGCGCAATAGAAAAAAAATACTGCTGCGACTCTGAGCACCATGCATAATTCTAAATTTGTAACACGTTACTACTAGTGACGTCTCAATACGAGTGGAAAATCCTCGAAGGGATGTAAAACAAATATTAATATCCGTAATTTAAGTCTTTGATCTCTATGCCAGTAACTGCGGAATTGGGGTTGTTCTGACTACGTGTAATTATCCACGTGATTTTTTTTTTTTTGATTATTTTTTTTATCATATTGAATAACATACCGGTAGTTCATCTTAGATACTCTTCTTTGTTTTACAAGAGACTTCTCGGAAATATTAGCTTTTCGTTACATGTAGTTTGTTCCTTTGATGTCAATGACAGAAAAAAATGCTTAACGGTTTACTTTATATTTTAAAATATTTATTGAAGAACATATAAAGAGAGAGAAAATCATTTTACATAGACATTTTGTATTATGTGTTTAGTAGATATTTTTATTATTGAACATTTCAGCTGAATGTTTTGGTAACAGCATACTGTGCGTAATTGCTGGTATATACAATATATATAACTAAGTTATTACTAAGTGTTTATATCTCCAGTGTGTTTGCCTTTGATATCTCTACAAATTGGGATGACAGCCATTTCTCGTGAATTCATTGCATTTATAAACAATACGCGTAAGAAACAGATTAACATAATATGTCTATTTTAACGGCTTGAAATTGCACAGAAATATCAGTAAGGTATAAAATTCATTTTGAAAATTAGCACGTTAAAAAACCACACTACTACGACCCTGAGCGCGAATTGAACACGCCGATATATGTGAGAAAGTTTAGCAGTTTACTTTCGGAAGGTCGGTGGTCCCTTCCCGGGTACATTGTATCTGGGTTCTCTCCTCCACCAATAAAAACTGGACGCCACCAGATAACTGAAAAATTGTTGAGTGTGGCGGAAAATAATAAACAATCAATCAAACTAAATGAAAGCAATAAGTCAAAATTGTAAGTTTATTCTTGACTAACCTACCTTTGAATATTCCCGTGGAGCCTTTCATTTGGGATGAAATTAAATAATTTATGTTGCACAAGTAATGCATATCGCTATTATAATCCAATAACTATTATAATAATTAGTTTGGAAGCAAGTAAATTTTAGTAATTAGTACGTGTGTACCTGTAAGACAAACCTTTTGAACCAATATAATGCTAATATATTACTGTAAAAGGAAATCTAATGAAATGATAAGCACGTATCACTGTTTATCAGTGTTCTTTGCAATAAGTCAAATTCTGCTGTTGTTGGAAAAGGTGAAGATAATGAATGAATAGTTAGCAACCTCATAATCTCACAAAGAATGCAAGTGGTATACAATTATGCTCTATCAGTGAGTGTTCAAACGACATTAGAAACGGGTTTTAATGTTAGCATCATGCAATACATGGAAGCGTAGTGGTCAGGATACCCAACCATGACGTCTCGGGTTCGATTCTTGATACTGGCGCCGCGTCAGTCATACATATTGATTGTTCCTTCGCCAAGTGTCCAACATTAGAAATCAAAGCCTCGGATCATTCGGATATGACAGAGATGCGGTGGGTGCTGATACAAAAAAGAACTGCTTCCGCCAAATGTTCTATGAAATATCAGAATTTATGGCATTTCATCTAAAACTGCATGAGTGAAAAATTCTCGAAACAGGACGTAAAACTATACAAACAGAATGTGGATGAGCCCCGCGTGGTGATTAGTCCCTTTAGGACATATCTAATTTCTGCTGGCATCCAAATTCATCAAGCACAGCCATTTTTTGAAAGAGTCACTACCGTGTTACTGAAAAATGCATGCACCATACAGACAACGAATTTAAGCAGACAGACAAAAGGAAAAGAGCCAAATAAAGAAAACCAATATCCCCGCAACATCAGAGCATGCTACACAATAATTGTTAGAACAACTGTATATTGTAAAAAGATAAGTCACCATTTGTGGGTTGGCACGAAGCAGTAGACTTTTTTGCATTCAATGTTTTCAATTCAGATGCAGTTTGGAAACATATGAAATATTTTAAATGGATCCTTTGCGTTAAGTGAAGTGCTTTCGAATTCGTGTTAGCAGTTTTATTGATTGAGTGAGTTTTTTCCCTAAATAATCACAGGACATAAAGTCATAGGTTATAAAGATTATTTTATACTGAAGTGCGGACAATGCGCAGATTTAATCTTGCACCGACAATTTGTCACGTGGTTCCGTTAACATCGCTATAATTGTCTTATTATGGTTACTGGGGGTTTTCTTATGACTTCCAATTCTGCTTGAATTTGGCAGATTTTTATTACATATCTCTTTTCCTCTAATCGACCTTCTCGACACAAATTGATATCAACGAAAAATTAAATGTCAGGATTTCATTTTAACACCCTGTCTGGCTTTGACAACACACAGACGAGTCTGTCACATTAATACCCGAATTTCCTCCTGTCCTTCTCTTCAGATCGTAGAGACATTCGAAGATATTGAATTCTTAAATATATTGGAATGTTGATGGGATTACGGAGGCAATCAAAGGATTTACATTTTGCTAAAACCCCACAATTATAAAGCACGAAAACCATGGGAAACATAGGTTTGACAGACTGTTGTTTTGATCTAAAAATACTCATGGGGATGCTCGTTTTAATCTTACTTTCTTTTTATATCCTCTGACCGATATTTTGATAAATGTGCAAAATCCGAAACCAAATTATTGAATTTTAAATCCATAATAAAGTCGAGCTTGATGCAGACACTGTAGTGATCGCTGAACACACAGTGTAAGGAATGAGTTTACTGTTTAAATATGAATTTAAACAATTATTATGCACAATGTCATGTTAAATGTTAAGTGCGGTAGAACTTCCAGAATAAATTTAGACAAAAAGGTATGTCTGTCTATCCGTGTATTTGCACAATTTAAATAGAGCGACAGAATGCCAAACAAGCGTCAGTATGATGTGAAATGATCATCAGGCATATTGATCCAGTGGAATTTACATAAATTTGCATGTGTTTGCACTTGGCATCAATGTAGACCACTCAATATAGTATTTCAAATTTTAATGAAATCTCCTAGAAATAGTCTCACTGAATTCGGATTACTGTCACATAGTTTTGATAGTATAAAACAGAAATAGAATGTATGCACATGCATTTTTCTAAACCTGATATTTAAAGAGATAAAGCGTGCCCTTTTCAGGTACTTGTTGAATATACAGAAATTACCCCATGTTTCCAATGTTCGTATATTCATACTACAAACAACCTAGGTATATATTCTTTATATTTTGAAAATAAAATAAAGATATAGATCTTTACGCTCCTTATAAATTTCTAAACCAAGCTTCTTTGTAAGATAAGCATGAGTTTGCACAGTGTATATGAGGATATAAATTTTGAACTAGCAAAGGATCATTATCGACAAAACATTGCTGAATGTAAACATGTGAAGAGGGAAAGGTCATTGAAGTCCCGTCGCACCACAACTGACTGTGATTATTTGGTTACATGTAATGCGGTGATCATATAATGCCATACTCAATCGGATGTCCCCTTCCGTAGGATATTAAAATCAAGCGGTCTTGTTTAAATTTTAGCCACGTCATATAGGTGTTATGTTAAAACTTACTGGTTGCTTCTTAGTATTGATGTCATTCCGAATATCCATATTTTTTCCCTTTAACGGGTGGATGAATATGGTAATCTCAGGGCTAAAGGGGGTTGAATTATAGCTGTAGTGGTGTAAAAATTTATGTTAGGCATTGAATTGTATTTGATACCTTAGTGATGTTTTGAACGGTGATTTATCATCAAGTATCTAAATGTGTACCTAATGATTTAAAAAATAAAGGTCCACGTTTCAACTACATTGTATTTATCATATAATTGAAAACTATTTGAAAATAATCATTTGTGCACGTTGTAGCGTGATTTACATGTTCCACCGTGTGAACTTGGCTGTTCCTTTTCAGTGATAATTATGATAATGTTGGAAAATTTACAGACTGTACTCCAATGCAATGGTGAGGGCCTCACATGTCGAACACTATTGCCAGGTTCCAAGCTTTGATCATAGGGTACCTGATGTATAATTCTTATTGGATAGCGATTGAAATCACCAAAATAACAATTCTTTGGTTGTTGTAGCAGAATGAGGGTTTAAATTCGTAAAAAGGTTGGTTTAAACTGACGCATTGAGAGTCAATTATTTACTCCATCTGACAGTTTATTTAAATTTTTTAAAAAGAATTTGACAGCTGAACACACGTTGAATTTCAGTGGTGATGTATTCCTTCCGTTTCGGAGATATTACTTCGTCGGTCTATTTCCTTTTCTAATAGTCCTCAGATGACTGTTTGATCTTGTCAAAGAACGCAAGTCATCCACTATATTTATTCTTGTTTCTCGTCTCAAGACAAGTACCAAGTTTAATATTTCTGAAAACTTCTTCAGTAGAATTTCAATATAATTATATATATATATAGATATTTCCGTTTTTGTGCTTGTCTGTAACCGGAGAATCTCCTAACGTTACAGTGACTAGTAATTAAACAAAGAGGCGGAATTTGGAGGTCCACCCTAAGCGCATGAATGGATAAAGATCCGATTTCACTGTAACCAAAAAAAAAAAAAAAATGAAAGAATTTTAAATAACCCTCAATCGATTAACTAGAATTTTGGGTAATTAAGCAAAATGTGACAATGTATTTTTCGACTTAGAAATTACATTACTAAAAGGACACTGAGAATTACGAAAAGATTATGATACATCGATATACATTTTCGTAAATTGTAATCGTTTGTATTTAACTCAAACACCTAAGGATAATACAATATTGATAGTATACTTAAAATCTTACAATCTACAAATACTTTAGTGTAGATTTTTATACTTCACGCAAACAAAGGTCGAAGTTGCATCATCGCACCTTTCTGTTGTATGTCCCATTTTCTGACCTGGTCTTAACTTTTGAAATAGAGATACAATTGCTATGTGACCAGACAGTGGATCATGACGCTGAAGCAAATTAATGTTTACAACAGTTTTCTTTTATACACGTATGAACACTTCGCCGTGAGTTATATCCCTTTGGAAGGTCAGGCCAAGGTCAATCGGGGAAAGCCAAGTTTTTCTTCTTTACTCAATGTAAGAGGTTACTACTGTAAATCATAGTTAAGTATTATAACTTCCCATTCAAGTTTATTCGGTGTTTTTGTTTTTTTTGTTTTTTGTTTTTTTACTATTATAGTTTACTATAGTTGACTGCAATTCATAGGAAAATCACAAATGACAAATCTACAAATCAGAAAACGTAGGGAAAGATTTTTTTTCTGTCACTGGGAGGTGGCGGACATGGTACATAATGCACGAAATATTGATACGTATATTTAACTTCGGGACAAAATTTCACTTCATTTTTCTTTTCTTTTTTTTTTTTTTTTTTTGAGGGGTGTATTTTTTTTTCTTTTCGCGTTTTCCATATTGTATCTATATGATGAATAGTTAATTATTTTTCCTCTTAGACAATGCCAACCTTTCAGGGTGCATTGCACATAATTATCTGGTTATTGAAATGAAATCAGTACAACATTACCCATTTATTTCTTAACCAGATACTCTTAAGAAGCATAGGAGTTCATAAACGTTGATTAATTCTGCCATCAAATTTTGTTGAAACAATTTGATTATCATCCAGGCCGTTGTGACTGTTATATGACGGCAGGGAAGACATGAAACGCCGTCCTAGACGCTTGATCTATCGCTCTGATTGAGGATTACGTCCAACCACAGATGAAATCAAAAACAAAACGTGTTCGTTAAACAAAAAAAAAAAAACAGTCTCGGTTAACAAAAATAGAAAGAAAAAGTCAGTAAAATAAAGGTGGATGTTTATCATTATAAAGTAACTATTAACGAAATGCTCAGTATGAATATCATTGCTATGCTGTTAACATGACGTTCGATCAGGTATTGTTTAAAATATTCTACAGAATTCATAAGACACGATTAAAAATCAATCAAACATTCATGCACTTGTGAGTTTAAACACATATTTTTTTTTTTAGTTTTCATGATTGGTATATTAAAACGAGCATGCGCATAGTTAAAACTTTCCTGAAAATTCGCAGACAATCGCTTTTTATTACATTTAGAGTATATTAGTAAATGAATTGCTTTTACCCTTAGAAGAAGTGCGTTACGATTTTTCAAACTTTAATTAGCTTTTCTGCATGTAAGGAGACATCTTTCAACATATTAAGGAATTTATTATGCAGATGCTTAGCATATTTATGATGATAGCTCTGTTTGTCAACAATCTTATTGGTGACCCAATTAACTTAGGATTTCATTTAATGAGGAATATATACCTGCTATTGCCCGGTTTAGATTTACGATAACATATCTGGCACCCCATCAATTTGGGGATAATTAAGAAAATCGTGCTATTTCCTTCAACACTGAAAACAATAATTAATTAGTAAATAATTACAGTAATTGAAATGTTATTTACATTTGACACCTCACATGTGGCAGACAGTTTTGAAACAGGTAAATAGCTACGGATACACCCTTAGTTGCTCATTGGCTTACCTGTAATTAGTCGAGTCAAGTTCTTAATTTCATTGGCTGTTGTTAGGTCGCTCATGCCCATTCTTGATAGCTGCAGGTGCTTTGTTTAGCAAAAATAATGAAATTGGCGGCATAAGCACTACTTTCTAAGGTTATTTGAACTGTAGTCAGCTTGGTACAAAATAAACTGTTCACGAATTCCAGAAATTGATAAAAGTAGTATTTGACCCGAAAATATGCAAAAATATAATAAATTATTTCCTTGTTTGACAAACAGTATATGTAAATTATTTTGTAATGTATTTAGCAAATTTCTTTTATCAAAACTTTCCTCCAGTTGCATTTTTTATGACCATTACAATTGAAACTTTTCTATTTGAAATTTTTGTGAAGTTATTTTTTTTAGGAGTTTCAGTGTTTTCTGTCTCAGAAATTACAAAAATTTAAATATCATTAGCACAAATAATAAAAGGTTTAAAAACGAATATAGAAAAAGTATGCTTTCATGTGCATAATAACAAACAAATAAACAATAAACACACACACACACACACACACACACACACACACACACACACACATACACACACACACACACACACACACACACACACACACACACACACACTAACTTGGCGAACAATCCAACTTCAAATGGAATTGCCATAATTTTACAGCATCGTGAGTATTCGTGATCCAGTCTGGTAGAGAGAAAGAGCGCTGTTCAAAAACACAGTATCTGCTTATTACAGAGGGCGTTTAGGTAAAGAACCTCTTTAAAAGACATTTTATTGAAGCAAGAAATGCCATTAAAGTTCCTAATTGGAAATATTCACGATTTGACATTTTAAGAAAGGATGTTTAAGCATAACTTGCACAACTGCATTTGAGTGTCACTACATAAAACACCCTATAAGAGGCACGGTCCTGTTCAAGTATATTTTGTGTATGAAGCAGATGGCCGTTGACATTTTAAAGTTTGTCTTTGGATTTTATCGTTGGTAGTTAGAAATTTATACGAATTCTTTTATGGTCATTGGTCTCGCCCACAACTGCAACCAATGAACGCTAATGAATTACGCCACAAGTCAAAGTCACTTTAGTACTCTTCTGTTAGAAATTAATGCTATAGTGTAATTTTACCGACAATATATATTAGAATAATTTCTTTTTGGGGTTGTATGGAAATTTCTCGATGGAAAATATGACCCATTAACGGCAAATAACCGACTACCTTACCTTATGAATTGATAAAGATGAGATTTGGTTTCAGACATTATTACATTTGATATTTGCGCCAATGGAGTTATAATCGTCAAAATTTGATACGCTTGATGATAATTTCTCAGATATTTATTTATTTTTTTATCCTCTGTTTTTGATAAGATACTTCTTGCCACGTTGGCATACGACCATAGGACAATTGCACAAATATAGAAAACTGACGTTGTACACATACAAGTAAGAATAAAAGATTAGTGTGTTACTTCATCATTTATATGCCTTCACCAACACAGCACATTGGTTAGATAGAAATAAAATATCGATTTACTGAAAGGTTTCTTCAAGAGATTCTTAAGTCGTGGGTTCAAATCACACTGATACTGTCTTTAGACTGGGTAACCACATAAATGGAGTTCTGTGTCCCTGGTGGGCATACTAGTACCACAATAAGACTGTCCCTGACCCTATGTAGTTCTCATGGACTCATCACAGGTAACGTTTTACAGAAATATTTACATGTAGTGTTTTTTAAGATTCTAATTATATCAGACCAATATACAAAGTTCACGTGCGAAGTGTAGATTAAGTTTCGTTCATTCCACGATCTCCTGATTAGGAATAGATGTTGTCCAGGTGAGCGATTTCGCCCATTTACCTCTAGCTTGTTTTGAAGTATTGACATTGATTTCAATTTAGTGAGAGATGTGAAAATCAGCGGCCGCAGTGGTATGTTGATGGTGATAATTCGTCTCGTCCTGGGATGACCCACTTTGCGGACACTTCTTTAAAATTGATTGTCCCTTTTTATTTATTTATTTAGATATTTATTTATTTGCTGTTAAACATTGTCATTTTATCATTGTAAAGCAAACAATAGCAACTTTAGAATATGTCCACTTTGACATCTCAACATTCAATTGACCAATATGCACAAATTTTATATATATATATATATATATATATATATATATATATATATATATATATATATATTGTTTAACGTCCCGATCGAGAACTTGTCACTGATATGGACATATACACAGTTTATTAAAAGTTTAAGATATCTTGAATTTCACAAAATTTTACATGTAATAAGCATTGTTACCTGTTTGTTACGAGGAGTGCGAATAGACAAAATACTTTAACGCTCTAATGTACGTTGCAGTTGTAAACCATCATTCTAAAATTCTTTTAGACGTATATGACTGATGTTCAAATATCAAAATGCGGTCACAGAAAGGCTGTGAGGCACTGAAGTGATTGACGTGTTTAGGGATCTGCAGACAAGCATGCTTTCCATTTGTTTCAAGTGAAATCTTTCTTTTAAAGAACGACCGAAATTATATTGCGATATGATAGGAACAATCTTGCACCTGAATCTTATTAATGAACAGGCCATGTTGGGTTATGGTGTGTAATTACAACTTGAGGAACTGACCAGGGGCGAATCAATGTGGGGGTGAAATTGTCAAGGTTTTTTATACAAACAAGTATAGAAGGAAGTTAGTCGACTTTCTAGTTGCTATAATATGTATGGCATATTCTTTTTAACTCCGCTAATTGGTATGTAATTAGTATGCTAAGATATAATGGTGCAAGTTTATCATTTCTGTTTTAAACATTACATGTATTAATTAGTCAAGGGCGAGGCTTGCGATTGGCTTAAGGTCGAAATAATTGCATTTTTGGTCTGAAGAATGTTCAAGACTAGTACGATTTGTAAAGGCCATTTTACATCACAATCTAGAAATAATAATTGAAGAGAAAAAATGCAGTCATTAGAATCGTACTTGGTGAACTAACCATTCCATTTTGATACCGTATAGGATGTTGTCTTTAAAGGAAGTAATAGAATAGAAATTCCAGAACGAATTTGGAAACAACAATGACAGCTCTCCTTTCAAAATACATCTTGATGCACTTACGCATTGCCTCAATATTAACAACAGGTTGTATATTTGATACGAAACGGAGTAAAAAGTAGGGGAAACATATATAAGAGAAAGGAGGAGTAACGGGAGGGGGGGAGGAGGAACACCCCACCGACCCACCCCTGAACCATCCTCACCCCCCCCCCCAATACGGATTTTAGTTAACGAAAACCTTATTAATGGAATATTTGTTCAAGTAAACACACTATTATCTACGATATTGACCACTTTGATATTGAACCAGGGCATTCGTACTCGTACTTTTACAACAAAAAATGTGCATGGCATTCCATCTGAAAGATACTGATAACAGGCTCGTAAAACCAGGGTGAGGGGTGTCCCTTTTTCGACAGCATTTCCCGTTATTTTGCATTCAAAGTTAGCAAGTTATCTTTCCTTTCTTTTTTTCTGTCCTTCTTTTTATTTTATATATATAATTTTAGATAATTGTGAAGTCAACTTTGATGACAACTGCCCTTTTGAAAAACGATGTTACGTGCGTGAATGTCATGTTTAAGAATCTATTGGTCATCCTAGTGTGTTATGATGTATTTCAGTTTGATGACAGTTTTACGTGCAACACTAAACGGGCTTAGTTTTGTAGAACTTGCATCTTTAAATTTGTTTGTCTGTTGTTTTAAGTCCCATTCAGAAATTGTTGTACTTATAGATAGACGTCACTAGTTTGGAGGTAACTGCCACAAATAGCACTCAATGTCCTAATTGTAAGGATTTTTCATCGTTCCAACGGCTATCGTGGCATGAAACCTTCGTTTTTAAGATTATATCCAAACGACCAATGACATTCACTTCTAATAACGGGCGCTTGGCGAAGGAACAGTTTTAAACGCATTAGGTTTGATGATGCAGAGCTGGGATTGAGCGTCGAACTCGACACCTTTGCGTAGCAAACATATTAACCGCATGAAAAAAACACTCACGCAGTAATTTGCTACTTATGTCGCTTTAAAAACAAAAAACAAAAAAACCCCAAAACACAAAAAACAAAACAAACAAAAAAAAACAACCCAAAAAACCCCAAAAAACAAAAAAAAAAAAAAAAAAAAAAAACAACAACAAAAAAGCACAACCCCCCCCCCCCCCCCAAACCCCCCCCCCCCCCAAAAAAAAAACAAAAACAAAAAACACAAACAATCAAAAAAAAAAATCGTGAAATTGTGTGTTAATACTATTTGTATTTCCCGTTCAATACTACGCCAATAATCTAAAGGGGGACATTTTAATCTTCAATGGCGACTAATTCCTAAGAGCATTAATTTAGTTCTGTAATACATTGTTTTTATAATGATTTGTCACATTACAGTGAAGATTTATGATGTTTGTGAAACTTACTTAACATAACGGATCTTCGTTAAAGGTCATGAAGATTTCTAATTAGATGGTACTCCACACTCTTTCATTTTTCTTTGTACATTTTACTGGGGGTCCATGGTACCAGTATAGATAAATTATACAACTTTGATTTTCTTTTCTGATTTTAAGAGCAAGTGTACGAAAACCTGTACACGCATTTTTTAATTTGTGTATTTTTAGAAGACAGTCATATAAGGAAATAAGTAATATGTTAGAGCGTAATAAAACTCCCATCACACCATCAACTCTATGAGTAACATTCTACTGCCATGCACACCCATGATAGGGGCACATAAGGTAAATTCCCATCATTTTATGCAATTCTTAAAACCTCGGGGAAAATACAGCAAAACCAGCGTCATATTTAGTTCTAAAATCGACATAATACTCATGGTATTCGATTCGATTGCTTTTACGCACGTAATTGATTACAAGGACAGGAAAGATATTCTTAAGTCAACACACTCAGGTAGAGGGTAGCTGTAAAACTCAGGTGTGGACGTCATACAGGTAAGCGAAAGCGTCCTAGCTGGAATTTCGGATGTTGTCATCTGCGGAAATAAGCGAGGAACGGATGAAATATTAAAACGTGTGATGTAAAATGAGCCCAGGTTTTGTTACAATTAAATTTCCGATTCTTGTTTCTTTTCTTTATGATAAGTTATATTGAGTCATCTCAGGATTAAAAGCGAATGCTTAAACAGATATTCCTGTGTAATTGTGGTTAACAGGGACGCTTTATGACGCGACGAATTTTGAGCATTCAATGGAGACTTCCTCACTGAGTCTTGTCGATATTATTAATGTTTAATATGTGTTTGTTCCGCTTATTAGCGTATCGGAGGGCATGAAATAAATACATGGATTTGTTGTATGCAGATTTTGAAATGAGAATCAAAGCCAAACATTTTCTCAATTTCTTGTTAGCATTTCTGATTATCGAATACTTGGAATTTACATTGAGAAGGCGTATTGAATACGTCAACTATAATGTTACTTTATTTCATTAATGATAAAAAAATACTGATGGCATCAAATATTTTCAAACGAAATAACTGTTGCCAAGATGTATTGAACACACCCTATTCATTATCGGCATTCGTGTTGAAGTGTCAAATCTACCAACCTGCTCTTGCCTGTAAAATGTCATTACTTGAGGGACCTTGGCGTAACTACAAAAACTTCATAACAATGAATAACTCGAGCATCAATTAAGACTTCACTATAGAGCCAAGTTCTGGAGACGGTTGTCCGCAGTACAATGCGTAGTCTGCCCTGTGCCTTGATCCTAGTATCACACAACATAACATATATATTTATTATTAAAACTTTATCTTAAAACAATGATTTTGATCAAACAGAAAAACAATGCAACACTCCAATCGTAAAGTTTTTATTTTTTAAAAGAGATGATATCGCCATGTTTTTGTCAGATGCTTGATCTTCAAAATCGACTATACTTAAATTTGGCACAGTGGTGTAAATGGACGTCTTTGATGGGTCGATAACCTTCTGGTATGTGTGTCACATTGTCTGTTAATTCATACATATTAGCATTGTTTATGATTTATTCGGATTAAATATTAAGTTATCTGATTTTAAGCCTAGTCGCAATACACACGATATTCGAGTTCAATAAGATTGATCAGTTTGATTGGTTCGAAATCTTCGAAATATTTTGTATAATCCACACACTGAATATTCCCACAACCTCTTCATTTTTGAGGATTGTTTTGACATGTTATAACAATGTTGTCAGAACGTCAAATATTTTGTTTTGTTTTTATTGTGCCATCCCTGATCTAATGTAAATTCTGTTGCATTCTGAAGCTAAAATAAAATATTTACTGTAAAAACTTCCGACACCATTGAAATTTATGCAAGATCAATTGTACAACACCGATATACAATAACATACATCGAATCCATGTCTCCAAATATGGCACCAACCTCAAATTGCTAAAATCTGTATAGTTTCCGGTAAAAATCGTAGGAAGCAGTAACATAAATATTATTAAAGGTTAAAATATCAATTTCCTGTACAATTGTGAATAACTTCCTGTGTCAACAATTAAACACCCGGAAACAATCTTAAAATGAATGCTAAAATGCATCACACGACCGTCGACGTTGCGGAATGAATGGGTAGAAAGTAGTTAAGGCCCTACTGGTGGGACAGTCCGGAAAAATCGATCTTCATCGACCCTTGGATAAAGTCTAGAAATGAATGGAGTTTTTTTTTTTATCAATGACTGCAGCCTTGACATGGTTGTACATATACCAGCGGACTGATCTACACAGACGGATTCTGTAAGCCTTACAGCTAAAATGAAGATCACGGGGCCGTTATATTATTTCAATGCTGATCAATGTTACCGGGGGTGTATGTATATACATACAGTTAGATACCGGTGATGGAATATGTACTTAATATAGAATTTCTTTAAATTTGCAAATTGTTATGTAAAATGATTTGAAAGTTCAGTATAGATACAGGTCCAGGCTAATATGAATTGATAATGGGCATTTAAAAAAAACAAACAAAAAAAAACCCCCATGTAATTACACGTATTTCGACTGTACATCTTCATAAACATATAAAAACTCCTGATATATTTTAAAATAAAAAGACGTTACCAGCGTTTGGTGAAGTGCCACAAATTTTAGCGCTCAGAGGCGTAGCAGGAAGGTCTAGAGTTATTCATTATACCAATGAGTACCGTGTCACGGGACCTCCGTCTTTAATGTCATATTCGAAAGACTCTGAACTTCTAATGTAGGACACTTACTGAAGGAACTGTTACTATCTAAGCTTGAGTTTGATACGGCGCCGGTATCGAGAATCGAACCCGGGTCTTCAAGCTTCGAAGCTAGCCCCCTAACTGCTAGACTACTATTCATATTTACGATATAATTTGTTTGTCCAATTCCAGCAAAGTATTAGCTTATAAATAGAACAATGTTTTGGAACTGATTCAGTGAAGCGAAATTTTCTCTCTTTAAACAGCAGTCCCCCCCCCCCCCCCCCAAAAAAAAAAAACAAAAAAAAAAACTTTGAGGTAAATAACAAAACAATTACCGACATATCTATAAAAAAAGAAATACTATGATAAAAAAATTTAATGTTGGTTTTATTTTATTTTTTATTTTTTTGGCACAAAGTATGTAAGGGGATCACACCTTGCATTTCGTCATACGTTTTCGTACCATTGAGTTCAAAATAGTTTGAAAAGCATATATATAAATAGGTAGCATTGATAAATAATATTTGTTCAAATAAGGTGTGATTGTTCATTCAATACTTTTTTCCTTTCCTATAATATTGCTATGATAATGAACAAATCTCTGGGTCGTATCCCAGGTGTTTGTCATGGCGCAAAGTTAACATTAACATTTTCGATGTCCTCTTGAGATAAATGCATTGCTATAGATACAATCGAAATTGAATTTATATAAAGTCAAACACATCAAACAAAACCCCAAACGAGAGATCAGAGAAATTTGGAGTGTTGCAATCTGCAGTTGTGTACCGCACAGAATATAAAATTCTATTACATAAAATGACGTACTGGCTAATCAAGAACAACCATTCTTTTAAAGCAATATTTATCTTTAAGAAGGCTATCTTACCACATAAATATAATGGTAACCGTCCTTAATGAGGGGAGAAAAAGACTTATCCCAGGTGGGGTCAGGATCGACTTACATCATTTCGGTCGGATGAGGGATTCTTAAAATTGTCTGCAGGTGTAAAAATGTTACGGCTCTGATGAAACCCTGTGTTCACAGGTAATTCAGATTATATACACTTTATGTTCCGAAAGTTGAGAGGAAGCTAATTTGACTGCCTCATTAAGCATGCCTCTGAGGTATGTATCGCGCGTTATTGAAATGTGCGCGCTCGGAAAGGCCCCATACCGAATTGTAGAATACCATCACTAGAAGAAATTAGAAAGAAACATGCATCAAAGCATCTCCCTGACTCCTGCCGATGATCAGGCGATTCAGAAAACATTCTTATTATCTTATATCAAATCTAAAAATGTCACTATAATAACGCTCCCATCTGGACGGTTTCTTTTCTGAAGTCATTTTAAAATTCAGATCGTATTACATTACAATGTCATATTTATTTACTTTTATTTCGTTCCATGATATACATTTCACCTGTACTCAAATGAATTTTAAGCATGTCTGATTTGTATAAATCTATTGAAATTCCTCCGCTTACTCTTACTTGTCAAAGGATCAAAAAGATGTAAAATATGTTATCTCCCAAGACTTTGTTTTAATTCACAGATTAGATCGCTACTTGATACAGGGAAATTGGACTCCCTAACCTTCAGAAAAGACATTCCTGATAGGCAAAATAATAGGGGTAAAACAAATGATTGTTACTGATAAAGACCTCAACGGGAGGTTGACGGGAATGCAACAAATGCAAACGCCGCGCTGGGGGTAAACAAATATACATAACACGCAGCCAGGTTTTCCGTCACCTGCTCAACATATGTATTATCGCTCTGTTTTACGTTGGAGTAAATTTACAACTGTTTGAAGAACATGAAATATAATCCCGCCGAATGTCATCAAGGACAACCCCTGGAGAGGGGTACGCTGCTTAGTCTACCCTACCACCCATTCATTTGCCGTCCGCAACGTCATAGGTGACTGCAGACGGTGATTCCTGTGTTAAGGTCGAGTGGATGGAACAAATCAATCTGTCGCTTCTTCGTCCACTGTGTGACAAGTTCAAGATGATATCTAGGTAGAATTAGCCCCCCTATAAGGACGACAAAACAATGCACAAGTTGTTTACGTTTAACATTTACTAATTATTTTTGCTGATCTCGTAGTATTAAAAAAGTGCACCGGTTGATATTACCTGAAAATAAAACATCTATTACATTTTAAAGTTTTATTATCGTTAGAAACACGAGCTACCTTAGGGTGGTGCTTTCCACAATAATAATTAAAAAGGTTTGCTATCAAAAGCATCATCCGGGAACGGTTTGTAATGATGACGACGAAAGGATGGTTCCAACTGAAAACGCGAAAGTCATGACGCCAAGTCCCACCCGATACTTCATCGTTATCTACGACTGTCTCCGCTGTTTTCCGGATGCGCTGGGAAAATATCACGGTTAAAAATATCATATTTGACTTCTTTGAATTTATTTCTATGAATGAAAAGGGTATAGCGATTAATCGCACAACTTTCGCAATTTCATGCTCGCTTAGTTTTGTAAATGCCGTTGGTAATTCAGAACACTGGATGACGGTATTATCCAGTTAATATGATAAATGAAAGCAACCAAAACGAATATACCCACCATCCATTCCATCAATAAATTCCACCCACAGCGAAAATGTGGTTTGGTCTGCAGACTTTTTTATCGGTGCGAAAGTACGAGCAAATTGCAATGCGCTCCTGCGATCAAATTAATATTGATACATTAATGATTTTATGTCATGAAATAAAATCTTTGTTTGTTTATTTTCAAATAAATTTTACATTGTGGTTCCTTTTATAAATATATTGCCTTTTTCTGCTTGTTTCTGTTCACGGATACTTAGTTTTCAGACAAAAATGGAATCAACACTAAAATTACGACAGACGTTCATTAAAAACAAATCACGTTGACACTCGCACTACTTCAGAAAGAAATAGAAATTGTTTTTGTTTTCTAAAATTCGTGTTTTTGTTTTTTTTTGTTATTTCACGTAGAGCCATTATCAATTTATCACACCTTATTTTTGTATGCTGTGTTATTACTGAAACATCACATTGCCTTTACATGACCTTAAATAAGATTTTTACAAAACCGCAATAGAATGTGTTTGAACAAAAATACTCGAAAGTCATGATAGAAAAATTCACGGCTTTACAGGTATATATATTTAGTTTTTAAAGGAAACCGTTAAGTTCTGCATTCGGTAACAGCTTAGCTATGCGCCCAAGAGTGAGTCAAATAGGGGATGATTTTATTTCAATCCACTATCGAATTGTGCGTGTCAAATGAATAGATTTGGTATGTGAACCACGTAAAAAAATTGCTACCATCTACCACAAAATGTATTTTTATAAAATATAATGGAATTATTTTGAATGTTTTCACTTGATATTTATTTGTAATAAATGGAACTCCGGTGATTTTCATTGTTTTACCCACCAGTGATTGTATACCTGATATAAAAGATCTTGAATTACATTCATCGCTTGTGAGGAAGACTTTGTAGGTCTTTGATTCTTTTTTTTTTTATTTTTTTTTTTATTTATTTTTTTTTTGATAAATGATTACAATTCGTATCTAAAAATAAAATTCGTTTAAATTTCTGTATGTCTTATTTGTACAGTGGAATTTTGTTTCATCCTTATTGGTATACAATTTCAAATTGATCTAATCCACGAAAGATTGAACACGATTTCGTCGATCGATAAATGATTGTAGTTTGTATCTAAAAATAAAATTCTGCATTACTGACTTGTAAAGTAGGATTTTGTTTCATCTTTAGTAGTATGCAGTTTCAAATTGATTTAATCCACAAAATATTGAGGACGACCTCGTTGATATTTGAATTTTTTTATACGCCCGACTTTAGACGAGACGTATTATGGTACAACGATGTCTGTACGTCCGTCCGGCCGTTCAGGACTAATGTTTCTATTTTCATTTTTCTGTCACAGATCAAGCTTAAACTTGCAATGTAGCTTCTTTGTGGCCATTCTATATTGTATTGCAATTTTGATCCTGTTCAACCACTCTTGCAGAAGTGTTGTCCCTTCTTTGAATTTTTTTTATATGAAGGGTACATAATTTGCCTGGTGAACTCCTCACGCCATTTTCAAATGAGGACCTTTATGTTGTACAGAGTGTGTGTATGGGTATTGAAGATATGTATGTAGAGAGGACTTGATTTTCTTCAATTCTTGAGAAAATTACAGTTTGTTGAACTTAGTTAGTTTTGAGGGAATGTTATATAGCGAGTGCATGGTATGTCTGTGCCCCCCCCCCCCCCCCCCCACTCCCACGGTTTTCAAGCGAGGACCTTATTTTACTGATTATTTGTATGGATATGGCAGGGATTTTGATATTTTTGATTTTTGAGAAAATTACAGGTTGTTGAACGTAGTCCGTTTTGACAAAATATACTGAATAAAGGGCTCGTCCTTCTACTCCTCTAACAGTTTTGAAGCTAGGACCCTTGTAAATAACTTGAAGATGTGCATAACACAATGGGTTTGATTCTCGACAATTTTTAATTTTCTTTGATGTTTAAAATATTTACAGGTTGTTAAACGTGGTCAAATATGGGGAAATATTTTACACACAGAACTCTTAGTTTGTGTACCCATCTTTTGTCACAGTTCTTAAGCTAGGGCCTTTTATTCCTATGATGCAAAGAAATTATGTCACAGCCTGATGATGGGTGATACTACAAGCTAAGTTCTACACATCATGGAGCCAGGCGTGGATCTAACATTTTGTCGGGAACCCAAACACACGGTTAACATGTGATCAAATCTACTGCAGTGATTACATGTGTTACAAATTCGTTGCAAATCATTTCGTACTTCGTTTAAACACTGTACTTGAACATATTTTTGTCATTTTGCAAAGCGGCACCATCTAGAGCTATCAAATTCAATACATCCATAGTTCTATATATTGACCTTTATTTTTTAATTTCAAACTCTTACTTTTTCGCTGATGTAAAAGTCGTACTGACACCTTTCAACTACGTCATTGGTCGTTTCGTTTATTTATTTATTATTATTTTATTTTATTTATTTATTTATTTATTTATTTTTGCCAAATATATACACCAGTAATTATTAATTTTGTAATACATATACTTAGTTCACATTCACAAGAAAAATTAGCTAAAGGAATTCCGGTTTCCAAAAGTAAACTTGAATCAAAGTGTTTCCAATACGTATCGCAATTCACATAGCTGCTCATTTGCCGTGCGAAAATTGCAGAGAATTAATGCAAGTTAGAATTAAATTCAAGTTCATTTTATTCGCTCATAACATATAACTAATATACATACGAAGTATGAAAGAAACCTGAACGATGAAGTAGATAAAGCAGAGAGAGAGAGAGAGAGAGAGAGAGAGAGAGAGAGAGAGAGAGAGAGAGAGAGAGATGTATATAGTATTCACTTGTACGTTTTATAAGTTCAATATGCTTATTTAAACCCTTGAAAAATCAATCAACAAGACTTCAATTTCTTTTTACTTCGTTACTTCTTGTCCATTTCAGAGTCCATTTATGGCTAGTCATAGTCAATAATATGTTTTATTTCTTTCTGTCAAAAAAAAAATATATGCAATTCTTTGATAATTTTGAGTGGCAAGCATATAAGTCAGTAAGTAAGAATCGGACAAAGCATTATCCCATTATCACTTGCTAATGTGACCCTTGAAGATTTTACAATACGCATCTGTCTTAAATTTCAGCTGATTGTCTCCTAACGCCAGCTGATTGCTTCACCATGCATGTAAACTTCGACACTATACAATAGCAAGCCGTTTTGTTCATAATTCTTATATTTTATTCACCGCAATCAATTGATCTGTTTAAGTCTTCAAATGTTTAATTGTCTGTTAAAGTAATAATTGTAAATTGTCAAGATAACGCTTTATCAACCATTTTGCAGATTATCGTTGAAATCTTTTTACGTGCGAAAATCATCCACTTGGACACATCTAGTGCATTAGATGAACTTGACTGCCTTTTTGTATATAAAAAATGCACTATTTGCAAAATTGAACGAAATATCCATTTAAGATATTAATTTAAAGAAACCGATTATCACTTGAATATTGCTATCACGCGAAAATAAAAATTCGGTTTCGTATTACCTCCTCTAATTATTAGTGAATGAGTATATAATATTACACTAGGTTTATGAGTAGTGAAATGAAAATTGAAAAAGTCTTTTTACGAGTATTAGAAAGTAAGTCTATATAATCAAAGAAAGGTTCTATAAATAGAGATTTAACTACTTTGCACCTTGATCAACCTATAGAGACCAATGTAGAGTTTTACATGAATGAACCATTGTAAGGGCGCGTGCCAGTCGCGAGCAGTATCCCGCACACATAATATTAGTAACACATGCATATTTTAACTTTCAATTATGTAACACTGTGTCATTGTTGGTCTCTAGTTTTCAGATAAAGATTTACATAAATAAGATTCACATTTCTCGTGTCATTCTATATCCTATGCTCTTCCAGCAAACTTTCCTGTACATTTTATTAGTGTATGTACATATCTGCATTTTATATTGATGTAGACTGACGGAAGTTTGCAGTGGCCTACAGCCAAAGGGTTACAATAGGATGAAATTCTATATTGTGAATGTCGGTGTGTCAACATTCCACTGAGATAATCCTTTGAGATAAGATTAATGGGAGACTCTCTACCACTGCATGGGGCAACGTCTCGACTTCCCATCTTTTAATTCTGTCACTTTCATTGTTTTGAATGCAGGGGGTCCCTAAATCGTGTTGTTAAAGAGTCTTGTTTTCAATGTCAAAGAAAGTAAATATTGTAAACTTACCCCCGCTTGGTATAGAGAAGACTTTAAAGCGGTGTCAAAAACGATTTATCGGCTCTTGTATATTAATTTATGTATCGTAAAAAGCGAAAGTGTTTTGCTTTCAACTTCTTCAGGTATTGTAGATTTTGCAAGTAAACAAAACTTCCTTATAATCGATTGAAATTAAAATACAAAGAGATAGTCTTTATATCGAGGTCATTCTTGATTCTTTGGTTTCTTCTGTTGGGGGGCTAAGCAAGCGAAATCTTGATCGTTTAAATGGAATTTCAATAGACCTGAATATTGCAATCGGTGAAGTTTCCCAAGCATTGAGTTTATAATATTAGCTCCCTATTGATTGTTATAACCAACTTTGAAAAAATCCTCTACTCCTTGGTGAGGTCGGATGAACCGAATTTGTACTTGCTGCCGAGCCCACTCAGCCAATTATGTATCTTCATGTATGTACTGGGTTTAATTTCATTTGACTGGTAAACATAATTTCCAAGTTAATTCCTTTACTAGTATATTATAACCACCCACTTCACATAGTATTACCTCCTCAGTTTATAGGAAGTTTTTTTTTTCAGCACTGCACAAGTTTCTTAGGATAATGGAGACCTGCTTGCGCAAGCTGATATTTCATCACTCCTCATCGACGAAATTCGACTTCGGCAGAGGGATATCCTGAAAAACAGGAAACATATTCAAAGACAGTAACATCACTCCCCTTGGTTCAAATTTCTGACGTGCCAATGCGTTTATAAAAGGAACGTACTAGATTTCCAGCCAGAGGTCGGGTACACGTGCACCCAGTCATTCACAAACTCCAACAGATTCTCCACTGTGGAAAATGTTGTAATCTTTGTTTATTAAAAGATAGCAATGCTCAGTATGACAATATACCATTCCATTAATTTTATGCCTTGCATCAAGAGTTTCATAAACCCATGGGAACAAATTATGCAATTTTCTAAATAGATTGAGGAGGTGATAGATTAGAGGTTAAAGGAGTTCCAGAGTTAACTCGATACACCTTATTCGTTTAAAAACGCATTCTGTGAATTATCACTGTAGCCCCTCCCCCACCCCCATCCCTGTCTCTACCTGTGTCTACAGTGACGAACTCTGCGGTTCGTGAGAAGTTTTTCATCCCATTTCATTTATTCCCGAATGCAAAACTTACTACAAACTGGAATTTTTATGAAGATAGGTGTATATTAGTTCCACAAATGTATCCTTGTGAATATTTCAGACTTTCATTACATATTCTTTTGTAAAACTTTAAACTCCTATTTTGTTCCCGCCCAGGCCTCGAGGTGATGATATGAACAAACTTATATATTCATGTAGTACAGTACATGTTTATATTGTTGATTACATAGATTATAGACGTGGGGTTCTTTTGAAGAGAGTTTCCCTATACTTCCTTTGTAAAATAATTTGTCAAACTTGAATTTGCAGTTTCCTTCGACAAATTGTAGAGCTGTGGTACTTGAAAAGAATGTTTTCTTTATATTCAAAAACTTATGTAACCCCTACGGTCGTTCCACCCTGTACCCATGGACCATGGTTAAAGTAAAAGTGAATGTTCATTATGTAAGGAAATGTTCGGGAGTATCTAGCTTTTTCATATTAGTTCTTTTAAGGTGGCTCATTACACCTTGAAAGAGTTTCTCAAATCAGAACGAAATGGTTTAATTGTGAAAGATATGATAATATGTAAGAAGTACTTATGTTATAAAAGCAGAAAATATGCAATTTGGGGGAAAAAATTAATGATTTTCAAAACCATGAACAAAAATAAAATAAAATAAAAATCCGGTTATTTCAACTCTGGATCTGCAGTTTAATGACCCGACACTTTATGGGTCTTCTACTTCCATATGGAAGAACAAAATCCCGTCCGTGTAGAAATAGCCTTTCAGTTACTTAGCAATTACGAAAACTGTGATCAGTGGCGATTAGATGAGATCATTACTGGTAACGAAACTTGAATTTATGTTTTTTGAGCCCGACACTAAACGCATAACAAGGTTTTTTTTATCAGAGAAACTAACCAGAACCTTGGATAACGCTCTGAAGCAGGTCTGTTCGCAAAGTGACGTATGCATTATTTTTGGACACTAAAGGTCCGGTCGCCCAAATTTCGGTTCCGGAACATATGAGTGTTACTGATCAGTTCTATACTAAAAATATTGAATTTTTATGAAGATACGTGCATATTAGTTTCACAAATGCATCCTTTAATTAGGAGTATAAGGTCGTTAAACATTATTAAACTGCCCGTCCAGCCACCGGTACTAAATGTATCAAGATTCTCCATAACCATGCACCGGCACAAAAATTGTCCGGTACACACACACACTCACACACACACACACACACACACACACACACACTCACACACACACAGAGAGAGAGAGAGAGAGAGAGATAACAAGAAGGAAAATATTATGCAATTCGAACGTATATTCAAAACACTAGCACTTTCTGGATTTAAACACGTGAATATAAAGATATTTATTTGTACTCATCAGAGGATGGATATTAAATTCCAGAAAAAAGCGCTAGTGTTTTGAATATACTTTGGAGCTGCAAATTTTCTTTTCTTTCCTTATTTATTTTAATTATTTTGACTGTGTGAGATCAACTTTTACTTTAAATATATATATATATGTGTGTGTGTGTGTGTGTGTATGTGCGTGTGTGTGTGTGTGTATCTCTGTGTGTGTTTGTGTGTGTATCTCTCTCTCTTTCTCTCTGTGTATGTGTGTGTGTGTGTGTACGACATGTTGATATACCGTTGCCAGCGTTTAATATCATCGTGTTTTGAACCATTCAGTTTACGTATCTAACACTCAATCTTAAATGTCATCACGCTCACCCTTCGTACGTGACTAGAAGAGCATACTCACCTGGGTTTCCGAGACCCGAGATATATTGTTTACTCTCTCAGCTAACTTTCACTTAATAAGCTAGCAGACATCGGCTAAGTAATTTCAATTAGCTGACTTGCTTTAATTCGCTATGTAATTTTAATTTGCTACCTGGGAACGTTACTCCGATGTTTTTTTAAACATGTAATTACCGGTTTGTTTATTGTAGACAGTTCTCTCATATACTATAACTCCTGGGTAGGATCACTGCTTTATATTTTACATTTGGAGTCTCCATCAATCAATCCATTCATACTTCTGAAAATGGGAGATAGAGTGTATGTATATTGTTTAACGTCTTACATTGATATGGAGACGTCATCATTGCCGGTGAAGGGTTGCATGCTCGGAGGTTACGGCCTTTGAGGAGAGGGATCTTGATCGTGTCACACTTGCCTTGACACGGGGCCTCTGTTGTGCGGTCTCCTCCGCAGGAATGCCCCATTAATCACAACTTAAGACAAGAAAGGGGTACTGAGGACCTATTCGAACCCGGATCCCCACGGGATGGAAGTTAGGCGGAGATTCATATAGGTCTAGTACTTATGAAGATATCAAATTTTGTTGCAGCTAAAGGAAATTTAAATGCACAAAAGATGTGGAATAAAGTCAACGAAAGACAACTCTAACAGTTATGTCATGAAAGGAAAGGAGAACGTTCAAATCCTGCCGAAACAATGTACATTATACTAGGTCTTTGAGAATCTTGTGAACAATGTCGAGAGATTTTTGTTTATACAGTTCCAATTAGGGAAACACACACATATATCTATCTATCTTTATCTATATGTCTTTCTATCTATCCAGAAGAAAAAAAATCAGTTTCGTATTTCTTTCTCTCAAGAGCACCACATCAATAACGGTCATCATCTTAAAAATTCATAAATGAGGCTCTCAGATGTTTTTCAAAGGCATACATTATGAAACTCGTCACGTGGTCCGTGTTTGGCCTCTCGTATTTACAGGATTTATATGAGATTGGTCACATTTTCATAGGCAAAATCTGCCAGATCTTCCCACCATTTTTTTTTTCCTTTGAGCAATATTATCTGTCATTTTGGTGTCGGAAAGTTTTGTTATAAAATTGAGATTTACCATTTCAATGACAGAAAAAAAAGTTGATAAACGTTTGTTATTAATGTTTGTGTTAGAATCCCTATTCAGAGACTGAATGAAGCAAAAAAAATTACATTATTGTCTACTCGTACACAAATAGATTTCTACAGAATCGAAATCTTCATTTTGATAGAATCTTGTAAATAATTTTATTACTGATTATCGTTAACTTATCTACCAAACAATCAGTAGAGCATATTTTACAGAAAAAAAATAAAATTTTCAGATTTAGAGGTTATTGCCAGTGCCCAGGGTGTAGATCCATGCTTAAACATATACTACGGTCCTTGTGCAACTCAATCCCAACGGACGTTTTCGGTTTAGCTCACATGATCTGAACTTTTCTGGTCATTAATATGGCCGATTGCCATACGTCGACTGTTAACGTCTTAACTAAGGTATTTCTAATGACCAAAAAATTTGAAAGTAAGTTGTCGAGTTACTTGAGAGATACATAGCTCGTTATGTATACATTATTGTTTGTTTACATAGGTTAAACCAAAAACAAAAAAGCAAAAAAAAAAAAACAAAAAACAAAAAAAAAAAACAAAAACAAAAAAAATGTGAGCTTTTAACTCTCATTTAACTCGGCAACCGACATTCAAATATTTCCTGACCATTGGAAATACCCTAATTAAGCATTATAAACATTAAAACGGGAAAATTAAATTTGAAAAATTTCAGCTCAAATTGTGTATAACAACAGTACTTGCAGATAAGCATATAACAACATATGATCTATCAACTTTTTGCACTATACCATCTTTGCTTAGATTGTAAATAAAACAAATTAACTGATTGTTTTACGTCCCGTTGATAATTTTTACCCATATTGAGGCGTCACCACTTGTAGGTGAAATACCACAAATTTCGACACATGCTTAGCGCACAGGGACGTAGCAGTGAGGGTTCTTTAACGTGCCAACGCCTGTCGCGAAACGGGGCTTCCGTTTTTAAAGCAATATAAAAATTTAATCGAAAATTTTGTAAACATCTACCTTCTAATACCTGATTTTATCGATTAAACTTTTGACATGTTGTATTTTTTGCATTAAATGTAAAAATTGTTCGACAGTTGAAATTAGTTCTTCCCGTACCTTAATTTTTCCGACATTATTTCCGTATGCAATAACCTAAAGTTGAACGCATTCGGCAAAATCAAATGCGCAAGCGCAATGTTTCCGGTAAGCACGAAAGATGTCTGACACGAAAGGTTCGAAGCGAGGGAGAAAGCCGACTTTGACTGATTCGGGACGAAAAAGACGACGAACGGAAATAAATGCAAAAAATAATAAGAATAGAATTTACAGTGGTACCGAGTATGAATTTTATCTCACCTCGCCGTCCATATTTAATGACCCGGATACAACCCGATCCACCCCGATCAGCATCAGAATCATTCGTGTCAACATCGGTTATCTTCGGGATTGTCGCCGACGATTAATCAGCTGCCGTTGTTAGGGTCAAACGGAATGTCGAGGAATATATTTTTCATCACGTAAAGGTGTGTAAACGATGCATAAGAGAGAAAATTCGATGCAGTTATTTTTTTCAACCATATCAACGTTCATTCAACCTCTTTTAATGCCACTATAAAAATTGCAATTTTGGCAGTTTATATTGCTTTAAGGTCATATCCGAAAGACCAGTGATTCTCACTTCTAAATGCCGAGCGTCTGGCGAATGAACAACTAACCATCTTTACGTCTTTTGTTTGACGCAGTCATGGCACAAACAGGGCTAGAAGTCACGACTTCCCGGTTACGCAGCGAACACTGCTTATTAAATTATTTGTTGGCTAAGAAATTAAATTGATTGAATGAAATGCATATTTTAGATTAAATGATTATGTGTAAAAGAATGTACACTTTTGATAAAATTGTTTAATAGTATATATTTTTCAGAAATGTATTCACAGAGTTACCTTGAAAATTGAAGTCTACCGAAAGCAAAGTGTTTGGGTTAATTTGATTTGCAAGATACAAATGAAGATCTCTAGTATCAAACTGATAGTTTATCAAATTTAATGGGAAAGATAACTGGACCGACTACAAACCATTCAAAGAAAGACAACTCTAACGACAACCCCCTCGACTATTGCAATGATAAATAGATAAATAAATAAATTTAAAAAAGAAAAAAGATAAATAAATATCCTATGAACACATTTTTTTTTTTTTATTCATTATTTCTGAAATTGATACAGATGAATGTTGTTTTGTCCCATCGAAAAGACAAACTTGCACTCAAAACTAAATCAAAAGACATACATCATATTGCAAATATACCAGATTGAACTGGAAGGACAGGTAAATTAAACTCGTAAGTTCAATTACGGAAACTAATACACAAAATCGTGCACCTGTGAATATTGAGTATAGTTTTTTTTGTTTTTTGTTTTTGTTTTTTTTTTTTGGGGGGGGGGGGGTTTGGTTTTTTAAATAGTCGTAAACACAATTCAAATAAAAAAAATCAAAAGGAAAGAAGATAATTCGTTGCGAAATATCAAGGAATAAGAATTAACTATCATATGAATGAAGGCCGCTAATTAAGGACATTTTAAGACCACTACCATTATTAATATTCAGAAATATCACACAAACTGATGAAAAAAGGGGGCGTGATATCACTTTGGCGTCAAGGCATTTGTGAGAGGCGGTTAAATAGCACCGAGGTCAAGTGCTGATATAGATTTAAGTGGTGTTTGGAGAGAAAAGCATGATGATTATGTGACTTTCAAGGCAACGAACATCTTTTGTCAATATTTTAATCGAGGCAAATTTATTCCGATTCTGATATTTGGTAGAAAGTAAATTTGATGTCGCACAGCTTTTCGTTTTATCAATTACATGTACATGTATATATCATTCTTGCAACTTATCTTGAATAGGTTGCGCCAGTTGTTTTTGCTTACTTCCGAACAAACGGGAAGAAAAGTTTATAAAAGCATTGCAAGGTGTTAAAAACAAATTGGAGGAGTACGACTTATCTGCTCATTGAAAGTCGAATTTGAAATCTCTACTCATGATGTCGCTCAACAACTTTTCCACGGTATTCATTCATTTATTCAAATCTCACCACCATTTTACATTAGTACTGAAATGAACCCGTTCTATTATTGCAATATTTGAAAATCCCCAGATTTCACATACATATAACAATTGACACCTTATTGATAGATTATGCAATCTTCCCTTTTTTAAAACTTCATACAGTGCTTTTGTTGCGTTATCAGCTAATTTCTGTTTTGCAGCTTCAAAAGAACCAGATCTACTTAATATAACCCCAAATAATGAAATTCTTTCACTACTTCTATTAGTTTATCACCATATCATAACTGATAGTTGTCTTCGCGTCTACCTCTACTAAATACTACTAATTTTGATTTGTCGATATTGATTTTTAAGTTCCATTTATTACACGGTACATGGACCGAGTTTTGTTACACGTCTCTCCATTTTAACCAGACTTGTACATACTAGTGAATACTCCTTGATCTGGTATGCGGCAAAAATTATATTATGTCTATTGTATAACGAATTTAGATCTTGGCTTGAAAATAAGCATGTTGATAGTACATGGTCTTATTTTCACATGTACAGAAAGGCAGAGGCATTTTATGTCGTGACACTGTTTGCTATACAAAGTAACGTAAGGACGAACGCCGTCAAATCCAACGACCATCCACTAAAATTCCTAGAACTTTATGCGGATAACGAAAGATTAGTAGAATTAAATGGAACGAACATGTAATAAGATTAATTATCAATCTGACAATTGGTATACGTTAGGTAATTTGACCCAACAGATATCTGCTACAGAGCATTTTTAGAAAACAATATGTCATAACTTCAAATTAGATGACCCGTATTACAGGTCTTATATAAAAATTCTTAATGTAACCGAGCAGCAAGGAAGAATGGGAAGACGTAACTCGGCTTTATGTTGTTTTATTTTTGTAGTAATTAATAAGGCATTGACCTATAAGCAAAACAAATAACAAATGTATTAGACAAAAAGTACAATTTTAACACTTTGGGTTTTATAAACCGTTGACAATATGTTACCAATAATACAACAAACATTTATAATAGAAAAATATGTTCTGAAAGAAATTGATATTGAAATTACAAATTACGAAAATATGCTCAAGACAAGTTTAACTGCAAAAATACAATAAATTATAAACGTTGCAATAAAGATTTAGTGTCTTATACAAAATTATTGTAGTAAAGTACGACACAAGTAACTATAGTTCTTGCACACCACAAGATGCAGCTGATACAAGCTGGACAGATCGATGGCAAATTGTACACTGTTCTGTTTTACACAGTTTAAACGGTGACTTAATGATAAATGGAATTTATCTTTACAAAAATATCGACTCAATCCAATGCGCATAAAACAGTCAACTCAATGTGATGCGCAGTAGATGTCGAACTCAATCCGGAAAAAAAATATTTACCAAAGAATATTTACTACACTTTACAAATATAATCAAATGAATAAATGCATAAAAAATAAACACGAAGCATATTTATACTGTCAAACACTTGTATTTTTGTAGTTAAACTTGTCATGAAATGCAGACCTGGGAACACTATTAATAATAGTGCAATAACGATTTTGCACTATATCTGTAATACATTTAATGTAGACAGGGCGGATCCAGAAAGAAAAACTAAAGGGAGAACGTGACTCAAGTTTGTACCTTTTCTGCCCAAACAAGGGAAAGGGGAATTGAAGACCCTAAAATGATTAAAATATTATTATTAAACAAGCATTCTGAGTGTATTGCAGGCAATATCAAGTCCTCTTCAGTAGGATAATTCAGTGTAAAGTAGATCAAATGTAACGAAACTCAAACTTGATCTGTAACTATCCAAGTCAAAACCATATATAAAATTTCAGTTGATTATCTTTATCCAATGCGGAAAAAAGTCCGGAAAACCTCAAACAAAATATCAAGGGGCATAATTCAGTCAATAGTATGTCAAGCATAAAGAAACTCCAACTTGATCTGTAACTATTCAACACAAAGTTATATATAAAATGTCAGTTGAACATCTTTATCCGTTGCAGAGGAAAGTCCGGAAAACTGATTCAGAAAGACAGACTGACCGACAGACCGAGGGTAAAACTAATAGTTCCCTTCGGTAAAGCCGGTATGGGACTAAAATGTTCAACCAAAGAGGATGTGTGGGCAACCCCCGTAACCCCCTGTAGATCTGCCACTGGTAGATACTTGTATTTTTTCAGTTGGTCAATATCAAAAAGCAATGTGTTATATTTCTATTACCTATAATTTAATTCACACACACACACACACACACACACACACACACACACAAAGAAGACGTGTGATATAGTTCTGTGCATTAAATCAAAAGATAATAAATATACTGCTTCCCTGCTACACATCGTAGTGGTCATTCGTTACACATGCCTAAGGTGATCACGAGAGGAACATGAAAAGGGCATGATACTGCTTTCAAATTTATAAGCGATCGTATGCGTGATGACCACGTGATACTAAACAATATCATTTACATGTGGACGGATCGGATGTATCATTATAACCAAAGGTGATGTAAACATTTCTAAAAAAACAAGCACCTCTGTATTAAAAAAAAAACAAGCATGTAATGTAAAGCTCGATATACTCTGCTATTTAAAGCAACGTGTCACGCAAGTATGGTGAGCCCCACCGAACACTAATTGAAAAGTCTACTAAATTCAAATATCCTATTATTGTGATCTTTTGCGTTTTGAATGTTATTTACCCTGAAATATTGCATACTTTGCATAAAAAAAATCTCAATGACCTCATTTTCCAACTGGGTGATGATAGGATTTTTATAAAGTTAAAAAACAAAAACATGAAAATTACACAATGATAGAATATTACTTTGATCAATCTTTTGTAGAGGCACACAATGTTAAACTTAATTGGCGGCCTGAATTTCGTTTAGAGCAAAATTTAAAAAAAGAATTATTTACCTTTCATGAAAAAGTGAAGATAACAAACAGTGATTAATTTCATAATTCCTATAGAGATTAAATATTATGGATAAGGCCCCTGCACACACCAAAGGTGGGGATAAGTGCAGTTGTCTAGAAAGAGTAAGAATCCACCGTTGGCCGGTCACATTGCTGTATGCCTGATATCTTGATATTACGTTTAGTAACGATATCAAAGGCAAATACATTCATTGGATAATTATGTAAATATTCAGCTTTAAATGCGCGCATTACTTAAAATGTAGCTCTAATGACACTGTATTAGAATGTAAGCTATCGAAGGTGTGGTGTACCATAGGACTATGATAGATCTAAACAAGCGTAATCGTAACGTTGTCGTTTAAAACCCAAGTTTCGGTTTCTTTGCTCGGGTATAGTCATAGACCTAGGTTCGAGCTCTACATGGCGAGTAACCATCAAGTCCCGTTGGGATCCAGGTTAGAATGGGTCCTCAATACCCCTTGCTTTCCGTAAAAAGGGTAAATGGGGCGGTCCTTCGGACGAGACCGCAAAAACTGAGGCCCCGTATCACATCAGCTGTGACACGATAAAGATCATGCGCTAAGCGCCGAGCATAGGCCTAAATTTCACAGTCCTTCACCGGCAATGGTGACATCTCCATATACCGGTCAGTAAAAAATTCTCAACGAGACGTAGAACAATATACAACCAATCGTAACCACCAACAGCTACAACAAGGGCCAAACTTGCAAAATAACTGTAACCTCGTGCTTTAGCGGGTTATACGTCAATATAAGGAACAGATTAATGGTGGTGAGCAGTGTTTCGATGACCTGGCAATTGATCAAATACATGTACAATAATAAGTTTGTATCAGGTCTTCGTCCTCGAAGAAGGTGTATCCAACTGAACTGCCTTCCACAAAGAACTCAGGAGCATAAACTGATACGAATTTAATAAGATTTGTGTGCTGTGCAATAAATCCTTTTTAATATGCTATAAATCCTTTTGATTCATAATATCAAACATACCTACAAGTATTTAATGGCATGATGATTGTTTCATATATCTAATATTATCTACAAACTCAAATTCCCTTCTTTGAATATACCTGTAAATATTGTAGAAACTCTTTACAAATAAAACGGAATTTTACGCGCGTGCTATGTTACAGTATGTATCCACACGTCGGCGGATTTTGGCGCCAAGTAAGAATATTTTAATGTGGAATACTGAGTATAGGACTGGAATGAAATTGATAAGTGAAAACTCAATTTTCTTTGGTAATCTAAGTAACCTTGAACTGAATATCTTTCTTAAATAGACTATATGACTCTATAACCAATGGAGGAAAGCGAGTATCCGGATTTTTACGGAACTTTGCCAAATCTTTTAAATATGATCTGTTAAATTATTTACAGATAATCCTAAGTGGAGCAAAATTCCATGAAAAGTCAGGATAGAAATTGTACGTCACTTAATTCATATATCATGGAAACCAGAATCGAAATACGAAGACTTGTAATGTTTTAAACATATAACCCCAGCAAAAATATATAAATTCGACTTTTCTTTAAATAAAATCAGATTGTTACCAAAGTATGGACCGCAGCACTTTAAGAATGTCAACAAACGTGTACTCTCTTAGAAATATGTACTCTCTTAGGAAAAGAATACACCCCCCCCCCCCCCCCCCCCAACATGCTGTGTTGTGTCATAACACTGAGCGTATCAGAAACGCCCCTTTTAACTGACTTGTAAACGACTTCAATGTTCATTTGTAATTAGAATTAACATGTATGCGTGATTATGACTTGTATTTAATGTTACTGGGTGGTTTTCATAATAAACACAAATCTATCCGTTATTACGCGAAAATTGGTACTCGTAACATTTGCGTTATATGAACATCATTGAGGTAAGTATTTAGAGTTGAAGATTTGATTACAAATAACAAAATTCGCACGTGCAAGTGGTTATTTTTCGTCTGATTTCATCCAGTTTAAAATACTAATATCCATAATAAATAATGACACAAAATATGTTTGAAATTTTAGTACAATTGAACCAAAGGTCAATAAGATGAGCTGCTTACATAATGCATTCAAATTATATCAACAGATACTATACGCTTATACCAAAATACAAAGTACCGTGGGACAAATCTATAGTTATTCTCCTTCATTGTAATCAACAAATTATTCCATGTCATTTCTGTAATATTGAGCGCATTTAGTCGATATCAATATTTCGCGTTAAGCAAAATTTACGCATTAGCTATGCGTTTCTTTGTAGACGTTCGCCATATAACACGATAGTTACATGCATACTCGCGAAAGTATTGCCTTATCACGAAAATGAGCTCAGTGGGCTTTTGTACTATATGCGAGTATAAGTTATGAATGTATAATATAGCTAAATTTTTTCTGTTGAATGGGTAACCCCCTTTTTCTTAGTTCCATCACCCCCACCCCCCCCCCCCCCCCCCTCCATTACCTTTTTATTTTCTTAGTTTAGTTTAGTTTACTTTATGTGTGAAGCAATTTTCTGCATTTCCTCAACCTTCAGGCCTGTTACCATATTATATTTTTTTCTGGAAGGCGGCTATGTGTAAGTCTAAATTTGTGGTACTTCACTTGCAGCTGGTGACGTCTTAAAGTGAGTGATTGATTGTATATTACTTCAGAAATTTTCACACATGTGGAGATGTCACCATTGCCGTTGAAGGGCTACAAAATTTAGGCCTATGCTCGGCACTTGTTGCCTTTGAGCAGGGAGGGGTCTTTATAGTGCCACACCAGCTGTGATACGGGACCTTTGTTTTTTTTGGTCTCACCCGAAGGACCACCCCATATGACTGGCAAGGTGTACTGGGGACCTATTTTAACCCAGATCCCCAAAAGGATTCAGTATGAGTGAAAAAGTCAAAACGGGACGTAAAACAAACACATTGGACCGCAGATAAATGTTGCCAACTCTTGAATTGTTGTTCCTTTTGGGGTCTCCTTTTAAGTTCAGAACGGATCGCACTGTTTGGCGGTGAACATGACATTGGAGTGAACAAGTTTATTACATATTTTTAAGTATCGTTTGGTCTTCCGACGTTAGCACAAAATGTAGCAAGATCCGCGGTACTCAAAAGTTCGAAGTCCACGTCATACTGATCAAATACGGGTTTTTACAAGGGATTGTTCACTCCTTGGACCAGTTTCAGAAGAAACTGAACAAGATCGAATTTCAAATAGTTTTCCAAGGGGACTATATGCGAGCAAT
Source organism: Ostrea denselamellosa (assembly GCA_024699665.1). Taxonomy (NCBI): domain Eukaryota; kingdom Metazoa; phylum Mollusca; class Bivalvia; order Ostreida; family Ostreidae; genus Ostrea; species Ostrea denselamellosa. The sequence goes on along the minus strand of JAMZEH010000043.1, from coordinate 6,374,293 downwards.
GTACGAGTACGGCTGTAAACTGACACTGTAAATTGACACTGAAGCTAACGAAGTTGCCTTTATTCAACGGGATATCCTGTAATATTTCTGAAATCCATTTGTGAATTTAAAAGATTTTGTTTAGAGTTTCAAGTTTTTTTATTCACTTACACCATTAATTAATGGTATATAAGGTCAATATATTATAATGGAAAATATAAATGTAATCATATAAAGTGTAGAGGGGAAAAGAGGAAAAAGGTAAACACACACACACACACACACACACACACACACACACACACACACACATATATATATATATATATATATATATATACACACACACACACGATATGCAGATAAGTAGGCATGAGTTATGAAGGACAGACTAAATTGTATATTTTTGCTATAAATATACAGAGGTTTCTCAATACTTTAATACTTGAGGTTGACATTATTTCAGAAAATTTAACTACATTTGGATTTGTACAATACCTTGAGTGTAAAAATTGTTTTCTTATGGCACACAGTGATTTGCATTCTAAAATGTAATGGAATTCGTCTGCAATTTGGCCTGCATTACAAAGTGTACAAAATCTTTGACATAAGGGAATATTTGCCCATCTGCTTGTCTCTATTGGGAGTTGGTGATTTGAAGTTCTGAATTTGATAAAAAAAAAATTCTTAGTCTAGCAGGTAAATTTTCAAGATATTTTTCACGACCAAATTGGGACTTTAAAATTCCGTATACTTGACCTTTTGATCAGTTGTTAATGTCACTTTCCTCATTAGATACATGCAATTTCCTTTCTCATGAGATTGAAATTGCACAACACTTTTCATACAATTTCCGGAATCGCAAGGATTTATCATGCAATTAAATACTCGTGTGCGTTTCCGTACATAAACAAATCGATGTTACCAGACCATGAATTGACCTTCACTCTGCACTGATCATTCATTGGCATAACTTCTTTCACGTGCTACTCGACCGCAGGTCGGTGCAGATTAAACAATCACGTGTAAAGATTCGTCTAAACGTAAAAGAGAACCACAACACGTTGAGATAGTCATTTTTCTTAACAGGGAAATATCGTATAAATTGTGTGTGCTGTGTTATGATTTATAAAATTCTTAATAAGGAGGAGATTGGAGAGCTGAAGGATGAGTTAGCACTACGACTACCCGGAACAGCTAAGGTAGAAAAGGACTTTTCGCCATTACCATCAAATCCTTAAACAAATAGTGATCTTTTTCAACCTAACATTAAATGCTGTTCAGAGCAAAATTTATGTCTATGCTGTTTCAGATTTTTTTCAGCTCCCAAGCATAGTTTTAAATCCTATTTGGCATGTTTGATTTTAAAGGCGGTTTAGTTGTGTATTTATGTATTGATGTTTGTAAACATATATATTTGTATATGATTGTGAAATGTGAAAGCAATTGATCATGACTTTTGAAATCGTGTGTCAGCTTGTAGTACTGTCTTACGTACTAGTCAAATCACACGTCCTTTTTGTTATGATCATTGATCGCAGTAGATGTACGGGCACTTATAACTTGCAATGACCAACACAGCCCATTATTATGATTAGTGATATAGATATGGATGCTACCCCCTTCATATCTAAAAATAACTTGAAAACTGTATAGTGCATTATTTTGGGTAATAAATCTGTACGTCTGTACATGATGTATATGGTTACATGTATCAATTTACATGTTGATATTTAATGTGAAACATTGTTGAGTCAAAACGATGTAGTGTACTGTGTATTATTTTGATTGTAAAAGTGTATTTATACAGTTTCTGAATTATATATACAGAGTATATGTACATTTTATGTATACATATTTTATTTCCAATTAGACAAATGAATTGGATACAAGTTCGAAAACTTAGATAAGTGATGGCACAGCTATACATTTTAGAAATTAAAAGGGAAAACCCCCAATAATTATAAACAATGACTTATCTTCAGTGCTTATCTCATACGAAACTAGAACATTACTCTAGAAGACCCGGTCAAAATGAAGTGCCCAAAATGATATTGTTTCTTAGGAGAAGATGACATCACGCTAGGATTTGGCAAAAAGCACCCACTTATAATTACCATTTGACCAATGTTTATCATCAAAGTAATTTTACAGCTATGGAAATCAATCGCGGTATATTTGTGGCAGCTGTGGTAAGACCGCTTACCCTGCTGTGGGTCACCTCTTGAAATTTTCGAAATTAACGTTATAGCTTTATAGTAAATTTTAACAATGTGCAGTGCTCAACATGCTTATGGGATGGTTTCGGTATATAATACATTTAAGGCATTGGGAATTAGAGCATTTCCTCAGTTTTTTCCAAAGTAAAACCCTTTTTCTCTAGTTTTCAGATTTTAAGCCCTTATTAAACTTACAATTTCACTTGGTATTAATTTTCAAATTTAGAAACTGGAATTCGTCTAGACGCACAGACCAACATAATTTTTTTTTATATGAAACAAAACAAAAACACACACCTCCAAAAATGGGGGGAAAAGCCCAAACAACCAAAAACATAAAAGATTTAAAGTTTAATGCACTCAGAACACCAAGACAGAAAAGTAAAGTTTGTATAATTCGGACCAGAAATATCTGCACAACTAGGATTGAAAACTATGAATCAACTATCCTTCCGTGTAGTATTACAGGTACATGCATGTAAACATGAAGGGATATGCAACTACAGTGTAAAGCATTGTCCAAATATTAAAAGATGAATAATTTTGTTATATTCTCCTGAAAGTAGTCACTCTAAACTGCCATGTCTGTTCCAAAATGTCAGGTAAAAAAAATATCATTTAATGCAGCAACTGAGACATCACTGTTTTTTAAAAATTGTAGATTTATTACGTAATTCGGAATGCGTTAGACGACAATCTGGGCGGATTTGAGCTAGTGGTAGACAACTGGCCGAAATGGAACTGCGTGCTTCTGCGTCCGGAATCTTCAGATAAGGTACAGCGCTACAGGACTCTGTTGCAGTGATGATTAGATAGGTTAAAAATATCAATATTGCAAGTGCACCTATATGTCTCTTTCAAGTTTTCTAAAAGTACCATGTATGCTTAATTTTTGATTATAAAAAGTTTTTTTTTAAATTACGATATTGAATGTAAATAATCAGAGTATTACTATAATATCACCCACCATGTGTGTCAAAAACAGTCAATAAACATGAGATAAATGCTGTGTGTCACGCATACGGATAGTCTTGAAGTAGTGTAATGTTTTACATGTCACAAAATTTAGTCACACGAATTCATGATCCGGAGAGATCCGGTCAGTGCAGAAGTTTTGTACTCGTGCACTTTATATATGCAGTTCTGTAAATTATATTGCAGGTTCTGAACTATTTCAAGCAGACCCATATTTGTCACACAAAAAGTGTTTCCGCCTTGAAATATTTTCTTCAGCGACCTGGTCTTATCAACTGGAGCCAACCGATAAACTTCACAGGTAAAACTGCACTTATAACCTATACTGTCGAATAGCAATGAAGCCAAATTGTCTCATCTTCGGACATTATAATACATTTTTTAAAAATATGATATTAGTTTCAATGAAACAAGGAATGGAGTAAATATCAGTACCTACCGTTTATTGTAAATTATTTGTTTGTTTTACGTCCTTTCGAGCTTTTTTTAAAACCCAATGAGACGTCATCAGCTGTAGGTGAAGTACCATAAACAGACAATGTACAATGTATATGTTTAGCACTCAGGGCCGTAGCAGTGAGGGATTGCCTGCCGCGACATAGGACCACCAATCTGATAGACTCACAATCCTCACTTCAAAATACCGAGCGTTTTGGGAAGGAACAATCACTACCTATGTTTTATTTCTTAGGTTTGATGTGGCCATGACACGAGCAGGGTTCGAACTCGCGACCTACCGGTTACAAAGCGAATGCTCTAGGACTGAGCTTTCATGTAACTATAAGAAATGGCGTATTTTAATTTTGACACATGTAGGCACGCGATCTTAATGTTATCAGAAAACAAAGTTACCCCGATCTCAAATTGGATGTGAATCTTCTATGAGATATGTTACGTGTATCAGGTCGCCATTGTACTATTTAACAACATCAACAATAGATAAAGGCTGAATCTTGATAAAATGAGTAAACAAGCAATGCCGACGCAAACAAAAGAAGACAAACAAACACTAACACAGGGGACGGAGACGGTCATTTCATTTACTATGACTTCAATTGATGGGACCTTTGAAGATATTTACAATGATTTTTAAAAAAAAAAATGTTTAGAAATTGTTTTCATGTTTAGATGTTAAGTATTTGTACTCGTGTATCAATACCCCCTTTAGTAAAGTGTTTGATTATTTTTTGGTTGAATAAAAGACTGTCAAAAGTTTGAAATTTTTGTGAATATGAAATTCAGAAGAAAAAAGAAAATCCGCCGATATTGTAAATAGTGTAGGCGAGCATGAGGTTCGGTCCGAAATCTGCGCTTATTATAACATCTATGCTTCAGGAAATGTCAGTAAGTTAAAACATGTTTTGGGATGTCATTCTGGGGTCAGCGTCCGCTAATGCTTTAGAGAACTAATACCTGTGGTCGCATCACGCGTTCTTTGCGTGCAAAAAGACCGCCTTCACGTATTTAACATGCACTGTTTGACAATCGTATCAAAAATGTGGAAAGTTAGTGTATGCAATTAAAAAGTGAAAATAATATTCAAATTACAAATTCTGAGAGTGCTTTTAGTAGCACTAACATGAAACCGTGACATTGAAAACACGTTTTTGTCGGTTTGACCTAGTGACGCAGTGACACAGTTTACCTGTTGGCAAACAGTCATATAAAATGTTAGTGCATTGATCTGTTACGTCAATTTGGAAATAACACAGTTATTACCTGCACGATATGGTATACCAGTGGATGTTTTAATCTATTTTGATAAGACATGTGTGCATTACCACTGTAGTGTATAATCGATAGACAAACAGTTTAAAGTTGAGCTCTATGGTGCTCTCAAATGGTTATTGTGACGTCACATTTCTTAAGCCAGAATTTATCGAGTTACGCATCGCGAGTTATGGAATATATATTGTTGAAATATGATATTAGATTCTTTTATGAACTAATAACTGCTGAAAGAATGGAATATATTATCCTTTGTTAAAATATGATATTAAATTCCTTTATGATGTTATAACAGCAGGAAGAATGGAATATATTTATGATTTGTTGAAATATGATATAAAAACAGCTGTAAAAATGTTGTGCCTCATTTTATTCTCAAAGCATCGCTTGATTTCGTGCGAAAAAATGTTGTTGACCTTAATGTTTGTAAATATGTTTTACACGCTACTTAAGTTCATTGAACTAAACTGTCCCCAGATATTGCATCATGAAAAATCGTCATAAAGGATGGGGTCTATTAAAATATCTTTTCTATACATTTCAGGTGTCCCAAGTGATGTTATACCTGTGTTAAGTGAAGTTTGCAAAAAGCATGGCGGTCAAATAACGTCCAAGGAGTCCCGATTGATGTACGCATGGAGCAAGCCAACGCCCCCGGAAATGCCAAAGTGAATATTTATTAATTAATACCACGAACGGAATTGAACATAATTATCCAGTGACGATCTAGAGGAGCTCTATATTGATTGCGATCTCCCTTTGGCTGAGCATTTTTAACAAAATATCATGTTTTGCTAACCTGGAGTTTTCAGCCCCTCCCGCCCCACCCATTTTGGGAGGAAAAAGTATAAACTTGGGTTGTAATGTTCTGGATTTGTCCCTGATATTGTGTTGAAAATTTCACTCCAAAAATTGTCACAAGCTCTGAAAGATAGATAATAATACCAGAATATATAATATCTTAAGAGATAAATTTCATTTGCGTTTCATATATTTCTGAGCAACAATTTTGTAATGTTGTGATCGTAAAAGCTCATACACAAATACATTTCGGTTTCGTATGATCAAACCGTGCATAATAATGGTGAGATAAGATCACGTATAAAACACGTCACGGCTCTGGGACCGGAGACCAAATTTTTAACAAAGCATTTATATGATCGGGATGTCATATTGTAATTTTTGTATTTACTGGGCGGGTGTAGATAAAAAGAAATGACCATTTGTTTTATATTGTAATTTTTGTATTTACACTCACCCAGTAAATTAAAAAAAATACAGTGTGACAGGTAACGCAGGGATTCTGGAAGAATCCGGGTTGTGCAGTTTTAAAAAGAAAGTTTAAAGCAATGATCATTTAAAGAGGCGTTGAGTTTAAGAATATGGTTTAAAAGTTTATCACATTTTTCCCGTTTAGGACAGTCCTAGTTTTATATTTGCAGAATTCCCGAAGGAGTACTTCTGACATCGCTGAAACCGGAACATGCCAAAATTTTAAAGAGCGATTGGGCAAAGCAGGGAAATGCTGACGAACTGGAAGGTTACTTTAAAAGCGTCATAGAAAAGTTTGAAAGCAGTTGTCTTCTGGATATTAATGGTCGAATTTTGGCCTATATTTGTATGCAATACAACGGTTCAATTGCTATGATTTATGTACTTCCTGAATTTAGGAAAGAGGGATATTTCGATATACTTGTGAGTGACCTCACCAGAAAACTTCTGGTCAAAAAGGACATTGCGTACGGTTTCATTCCTTCTACCGATACCTCTCTCATAAATCTCTCCAGAGAACTGGGCTTTGAGTGGGTTCCACAAGGTAACATGACCTGGACAAGGTATACTCCCAACACTCTTCAAAAACATCGACAAAAATCTCCATCGGAATCCGCCGTTAGCGGGGACTTTTCGGAGAACCTCGATATTCTTCTGAAAAACAAGCTCAGTGTACAGTTGGTCAATATATAACGTGGGTTTTTTTTTATGTGTATGTTCGTACATTCAACACTAAAACCAACATATCATGAATTGTTAAACTATTTTTTGATGTTTTGTTATTTTATATATTTATTGGGATTTTTTTTTTTTTGTATATGAACAAAATGTTTTAGACCAAGAGTGACAGAGACCTTGTTCCGTCGTTCTCATAAATATTGGGTTTGATGCAATCTTTTTTCATCACTTGAGTATCCACAAAACATTCATATGTAATTTTTATGTGTTTCATATCATTATATCTGAAGCGAAGGACTTTGTGGCGGGGTTGAAATTTAAACGTTGCAAGTTCATGGGGAAACAATTCTTTTAATCTGTGAACTTAAGAAATGTGGATTTTTTTAAAAAAAAACAAATGAAAATGTACAGTTTTCCAAAGCACATTATTATTTAAGAATTCTACTTCAATTCGATAGCATTTTGTGGAAATATGTTTGTAGAAATCAACTTCTAAACGCACATAATATACAGGAACGGAGCTTTATCGATAGCTGTTTTGTCGGGTTCCATTTTTTAGAGGCGGTTTAATTATATTTTATGATGTTCTGTTGTTGTAGTGCGCTGTATGAATCTGACTCTTGGTCAGTGTCGAAGACCCCATGAGCCTCCAGATTCAGTAATATTTTTAACCAAATGTTTGGAATCATTTGTACTTGCACATGATAATGAGGCTAGTGAAATGAAAAAAGTTCTGTGATTTTGTAGTAACTGATTTCAAGGGCGTGATGCCAGTATTTTTGCTATCATTTTTTTCTTTTAATTTTTTTATCTGACAGCAGGAAAGGTGGTGCTTCGTGTCTTTCGTTGTTAAATTTTACAGAGTAACTGAGGGAATAAATTTCATATCTTTACTGTTTCCTTTTATTTATAAAAGTGGCTGACCATGAGATTTTGAATATTTCCGTTTGTTTACTCGAATGACGTTTTAGTATAAATCAATATTTGACATGTTGTATAAACATACTCTGGCATATTTAAGATTTCGTTTGTGTCACAAGGAACGGCGACGTTTTCTCGACACGACTTCCAAATGAAGCAACAATTTATATCGCCGAAGCAAAGGCTATTTTCAAGTTTCTTTTGAGTATATTAAAATTTCTTATGACAAAAATTCACAATATTCTCAGACTCCCTATCTTGTCTGCAGTCAATAAGCAACATGATTATTGATCATACACATATTTTAGATATATTAACCAGCACTATCTTATATCTAAACAAGGTAATATAGTTCAGTTCTGCTGGATTCCAAGTAAAATTGATATCCATGCCAATAACAAAGCAGACAGCGGCAAAAAATGCACTTCATTCTATTACATATCGCCTTTCGGCTCTACGTGGGTATCATATAGCATTGCTTTCCCGAGTTCAGCGAGGCATAACATTGAAGATCTCAATTCAAAGATTTAAATAACAATAGAATGTGACACCATTGTGTACTCCACCCCTATATAAACGGCCGTCCTCGTGCGGCATCATCTTTTTTCCTGAGCAGGTATAACGTTCATTTTCTTTCAGGTATTTCACTTGTATTTACAAGTGTTTGATGTCGTATTTTCTAGGACGTAGTTCAGAAATATAGTTTGATTTTGTGCTTGCCAAGAACGTAGTTCTGGCCTGGCTGGTGTTTTTTGTAACACTGTAGTTTTCGGGCATACTTCGGTTGCCTTTTTTATTGCAATCATGTCGGATAGAGAGGATATTTTGTCCCTGGGGGAAAACACTGATGATAATCTTGACGATGATTTCATCCCCGATAGTATTCATGGTATTGATAAAATGCAGACTAGGTCTGAGAGCTCACGAGGAAAACCTCGTATACAATCAGGGCTCAAAAGAAAATCATCTGAGGCGAGTGTGAAGCCGCCTAAAAAACGTTCGACGAATAAAAAGACGGTTGAAAACGACCAATGTCTTGATATTGAGTCATTAAAATCTTCTTTGGGTATCGACTCTATTTTGAAGTCTCTATCTTGTCTATCGGATTCTGTTAGGAAATTGACGAATGTAGGTCAAGGTATGGCGCCCAATTCGAGCCATAATGCCGAAAGTATGGATAGAAGTTTTGGTAATAATCCTACTTCAACTATTACTAGACCCAGTTCGGAGTTTGTGAGTCTTAATCAAACGGATGAAAATGAAAATGATTATTTCCTTAATGAGTTTGATTTGAGTTATCTTGATTCTGGAAACTCTCCTAATAGTCCTTCTTTTGTAGGTGTAGATCCTCAAGTAGCATTTAAAGATGCTTTTGAAATTTCTAAAACTACTGGGGATGTAGAGAATTTTGATTCTGTGGATGAATGGGATATCCCACAATTAAACCCAGAAGAGGCTACTGGTCCAAAAATTGGGACTGGCTTGGCCAAAGCTGTAAATGCAGCTGTTTCTGTAAAATCCAGTAAGGAAACGATGGGAGAAATTGCAAAGCGATACAATCGACCAGAAAATTGTAATTATCTCAAAGCCCCTAAAGTTAACAAAGAAATTTGGGAGGCTATGAATAAAAATGCTCACTCATCTGATCTTGCTTTGCAAGAAATTCAGAGATATATGGCTCAAGGGTTGATTCCCATTGTTTCTTTAGCAGATCAATTGGCTAATAACAAAGACCTGGATATTCAAAAAACAAAGTCTATGTTGCCTGACTCTATTAGTTTATTGGGTTATGGTTTTTATAATCTGTCAATGAAGAGGAGAAATGATTTAAAGACTTGTTTGAACCCAAGATTTAGAAAAATTTGCAGTTCAGACACTCCTGTTACGGAGCAATTATTTGGAGACAATTGTACAACCAAACTCAAAGATATGGGTGACATGAACAAACATTCATTAAGTTCCTTCAGGGGTCAAGGCTATGGTTATAACAACACAAATAAAAGCAGGTCTAACTCTTTAAACTTCCGGGGTGCTGTTGGTCAAGGTTACCAACAGCAAAATCAGTCTCAAGGTTACCAACAATACAGACATCGTGGAGGCAGACCGTACTACAAAAGAGGGGGATATTTCCCCAACCAATACAAAAGCCAAAAGAAAGGCTTCCAGAACCAGTGAATAAGGTGAGAGCACTCGATTTTGATTATTGGAAATTTTACACTAGTGACAAGTGGATATTAGAGACTGTAAAAGGTTACAAGATTGAATTCATTGAGATACCTGTACAAAATTCTATACCAAAACAGATTTCTTTTTCTGAGAGTGAATCAGTGTTGGTTCAAAATGAAGTTGATGTTTTGTTAGCAAAAGAAGCAATTAAAAAGGTTTTGAATCCTTCTAATGAATTTATTTCAAATATATTTTTGGTTCCAAAGAAAGATGGGACTTCACGACCCATAATTAATTTAAGAAATCTCAATGAATTTGTAGAATATCATAATTTTAAACAGGAAAATCTACAATTTGCGCTAGAATTAATTGAAAAAGGTGACTACTTTACTTCAATTGACTTAAAAGATGCATATTTTAGCATCAGTATACATCCAGATTTTCAAAAATATTTGACTTTTAGATGGAAAAACGATTTGTATAGCTTCAAGGTTCTTCCATTTGGACTTGCTTCTGCACCTCGGGTATTTACCAAGATACTGAAACCTGTGTTTGCTGCTTTTAGAGCAAACAAGATAAAGTGTTGTTAGTATATTGATGATTCCCTGGTAATAAACAAAAACTACAATGAATGTGGATGTGAACGTCAATTAATTATAAATGAACTTGACAAACTGGGGTTCACAATTAACATGAGGAAGTCTGTCTTTGAACCAGCACAGAGAATCATATTTTTTGGTTTACTTATTGATTCAGTGCAGTTTAAAGTGTTTTTAACTGATGAAAAACTTAAAAAGATTATTTCATTGTGCAGAGAAATTCTGAATGAAAAGTCTGTAACTATTAGATTATTTGCATCTTTGATTGGTCTTGTAGTCCATGCTTTTAATGCTATTTTTGAAGGACCTATGCACTATAGAAATATGGAAAGAGATAAAATCAGAAATTTAAAAGATTTGAATGATTATGATTCCAAAATGCTTATATCAAATGATAGTGAAGCAGAGATAATTTGGTGGTTAAAAAATGTCGACAAGTTAAATGGGAAATTGATTCGAACTCCTCCCAGTGATTTCTGGATTGAAACAGATGCTTCACTAAAAGGCTGGGGAGCTCGATTCTTTACGAATTCTGTAGGTGGTCGATGGACTTTGGCAGAATCTGAAATGCATATTAATGAATTGGAACTTCTGGCAATTAAATTTTCACTGAAAGCTTTTTTCAACGGTTATAAAAATTGTCATATAGGAATAAAATCTGACAATACTACAGCTGTTTCTTATATCAATTCTATGGGAGGTATGACATCAAAATCTTTAGATTCAATTTCATGTGAAATTTGGAATTGGTGTATTCAGAGGGATATAATATTATCTGCTAAGCATATCCCTGGTATTGAAAATATTCAAGCAGATTACATGTCAAGACAATTTTCAGATTCTAAAGAGTGGATGTTGAAACCTTGTATTTTTTCTCGTATTTGCCATCAATTTTTCTTGCCTGATATTGATCTTTTTGCCTCTCGGTTGAATGCACAATTAGATATTTTTGCATCTTGGACTTTTGACCCAGATGCAGCTGAAGTTGATGCTTTTACTATAAGTTGGTCAAACTTTTGTCCATATATTTTTCCTCCTTTTAGACTAATTGGAAGAATATTGAATAAAGTACTGTCGAACAAGGTAGAGAAAGCAATTTTAATTGTACCTCTATGGAAAACACAAAGTTGGTTTCCTTTACTTATATCATCTTTGATATCTATTCTTGTCAGGTTACCACGGCACAAAGATCTACTTGTCATGCCACATACGGGAGAAAACCACCCATTGACAAAGAAAATGTCCCTGATCGCCTGTATTGTGTCAGGAAACACCTCGAAAATCGAGGATTTTCAGAATTTGAATCTAACATTATTAACTCATCACTTAGAGGTTCCACCGTTAAACAATATCAGTGTTGCTGGAGGAAATGGGTTCATTGGTGCAATTCGAGGAAAGTTAATTCCAATCATCCGTCTGAAATAAATGTTGTTCAATATCTTGCATATCTAATGGAACAAAATGTTCTCTACCTGTTGTTAATTCGAATAAAGCTATGCTTATGCATACTTTGTCTTTGTTTCGGGTAGATTGGATTAATAAGCAATTTTTTATACCAAAGCTATTGAAAGGCTATTACAATTTGAACCCACCTAGTCCAAAGTGTAAGTTAACATGGGATGTCTCAAAAGTTTTACTTTTTCTCAAAGATTTGTACCCTTTAAAAGATTTGTCCTTGAAAATGTTAACATGGAAAGTAGTTGCTCTGTGTGCTTTAACTACTGCTGCAAGGACTCAGAGTCTGTCAGCATTACACATTGATTATATGAGTGTTTATAAGGATAAGATTATTTTTCAAATCCAAACAATTGTAAAAACATCTAGACCTGGCGTTCCTCTACCTTCTGTGATATTTTTTCAATATGAGAAAAAGGAATTATGTGTTGTTGAAACATTAACAGAATATCTGCATAGAACAAAAGATATTCGTAAATGTTCTGATCTTTTTATTTCATATAAAACTTATAATAAAGTGACTACATGTACTCTAGCTCGATGGTTAAAGAGTGTGTTATCTTCATCTGGGATAGATTCCACCTTACATACTGCTCATTCTTTTCGTGGAACGGCGGCGACAGTGGCTTTCGCTTCTGGTATTTCTATGAAGGACATTATGGATACTGCAAATTGGACTTCAGCTAAAACTTTCTTCCAGTTCTATCACAAGGATTTGCCAGTCAGTGATAACGATTTTGCTGCTCGTGTGCTTGAGTGTTGAACTGTGAAATTTTTGTGTTATTATGTTTCCTTTTGGAATGAAATTAAATAGTTCATAATTTATTTTTCTTTCTTTCTTTTTGGTTTGTCTGAATTTGTGACAACGCTTTGAATATGCTATATGATACCCACGTAGAGCCGAAAGGCGATATGTAATAGAATGGTCCCTCATCCAAGCATACCTTTAGGGATGCGAAGGATGAGAGCCATTCTATATAATGAGCCTGAGGCTCAAGAGGGTATCATATACCCACCCAGTTTAACACTTTGATTCAAACTTCTCCCAACCCATAATCTTATTTATATATATATGGGTTGTCGCATATATTTTGAATAATGATGCCGCACGAGGACGGCCGTTTATATAGGGGTGGAGTACACAATGGTGTCACATTCTATTGTTATTTAAATCTTTGAATTGAGATCTTCAATGTTATGCCTCGCTGAACTCGGGAAAGCAATGCTATATGATACCCTCTTGAGCCTCAGGCTCATTATATAGAATGTCTCTCATCCTTCACATCCCTAAAGGTATGCTTGGATGAGAGACCAATAGATATTGTAGACGTTAAAATACCCTACACTGATCCAAAACATTTCACAAAACTCTCTTTGGCAAATTTAATGAGATTTCTTGTACACAGGTAAGCTTATTCGATTCAAGACAAAGTAAACAAACCTATAGCGTCGTATTGAAACGTTGATGCCACAACGAATGATTATTTCAAAAATTCGTATCGGTTATTCAAAATTAACAGAATTTAGCCTGAATGTATATCTTTATGACTGTCTATTAAATACACATCACAATCTTTTAGAATGTAGTGATAAATAGACCTTTAATAATGTACAGTCAATGCAAAAAACTTTTTACGAACTTTGACAATCTCATTATCAAACAATGTTTAAAACAAGAATGCGATTACCACAGAAATATTTGAATACTTTTATGATGCAACTGCGTACATACACGAAACATTTGTTCGTTTGGTTGGTTTTTTTTTGGTGTGTGTGTGTGTGTGTGTGTGTGTGTGTGGGTGGGTGGTGGTTTTTTTTTGTTTGTTTTTTTTTTTTGGTTCTGGTTCTTTTTAACATACTTTAACATTTCCGTCGTATGGGGTGCCTCGTGTCAAGTATCAGATCCTCCTTGGTAAGAAAAAGATCGTTTCTCTGATTTTTGAAAAATAATAGGCTCACTAGGGGTCCGCCAGGGAAACTCCAAATCTCGTTACCGAACATATTTCAGTTAACCGTCGTGAAATGGCTGAGATATTGCCAAAACGGCTTAAAACCACAATCAATCAATCATATTCGGAATGAAATTCCAAAAAAAACCCCAAACACTAGAGGATCATGGGTAATCAAAACACAAAATTCAATGGCCTGTAGATCTTGAATTTGGTTAGGACCGTAATTTTCCTTGAAAGAAGATTTTAAATCGGCGACTATTTTTTTTTTCTGCAATGTATTACCACACGAATACAATCTAGCTTAAGTGACGTAACAACAGGCAAGCGAGAGTTAGGTGATGCCCGAGATCATAAATCCACTGCCTTTCTTGGTAGTGTTATATAGAACAGAATGCAAATATTCTATTATAATAACCATAGAATTTACAAAATGTGGAGTTTGAACAAGATTGTTTATACCCCTGGAAAACAGTATTATTATCAGTGGCCTTCCTGGGATTAAAAAGTCGATCATAAGTAAAACATTCTCTCGAAGTAAGAGATACTTTCATCGTAAAAGTCGAAAAAAAGAATATTTACAACAATTGCACAAGACGATATAATCCTGTAATAAATGCAGATGAGTATCGAATGATGTTAAGCTGTCAATATTTCTTCAGTTGTAGCAAGTCTGTGTCCGTGGCTTTGCATGGAGCTCTTTGGAATCCATTTATTTTCACGTCAGAAATTACGACAGCTGTTGTTTCGCGAAGTACATACCCTGTATGACGTTCGTACTACATGCGATAGTCCTTAATATGTGATTCATATTGTACAAGTTACATGTAACGACAAATTTATTCAGATAGTACTATTACATAATGGAACCAGCAGCACACATCAACAAAGCTGAGTGACTTGGGCATGAAGCAAATACTGAGAAGATTTTTCTTTGCCTACCAGACGCCATCTAAAGTGATTATGTTCATGATGTTGCAACTCCGGCTGCCCTGGAAGCCATGGCACATTTTTCCAAATTACTAGAATATTTAAGACAAAGGATGCCATAATCCCAGTGAAAGAACTTATTTTTGTTCTGTAGATGATAAAGGCCATTTTTGAATTCCATCGTTTTATGAGGTTCACAATATCGCAAATCCACTAGAGAAACATTTATACTGAATTTTAGTATAGTACATACATCTTGTATGGAAGTCGAAATATCACTCAACAGTACTGTTCCAGGTTCGGAAAAACGATATGAACACGTAGCACAGGTTAATAACAAAGCAACTTATGTAGGGTCACATGAGGTCAACACGTGCTGACATAGATATAAAACCTTTACCACAGACGTTCTTCAATCTTATTATATCTATTGCTGTTTCATGTTTTGTTATTATATAATTACATAGCTAAAAATTAAAATCTTAAGATTGAAATTTCAATTTATCTATCACGTTGACGTGCTTAACTTTGGGTCTTATTTCTTCCGTTCAAGGACATTTTTAGAAGATATAAAGAGGCTGAAAATCATTTCCTTATACAGAAACGTGAAACCGAAAGTAATCAAAATATGCATATACTGATAGCTATGTGATAAACAGAACCTTACACTCGTGCTTATGGCATATGAAATTCGTTACCAGATTTAAATATTTCCCTCACCAAGGCTCGAGAAATATTAAATTTGGCAACTCATTTCATAAATATCATATGCCATAAGCACTTGTTGATGATCCTCTATGTATTTTCTGTGGAAGAGATATATTCACAATGCTGCAATTATCAAATTATGATATTACAAAGTCGTTATCATAATACACTTATATGATATGATAGCTGTAGGCACATATGTCCACAGGAGATGTTTACTCCTCCTAGGCACCTGGTCCCACCTATGACGTTTCCAAGGGTCCGTGTTTGCTTATCTCTCAATTTTGCATTCTTAACATGATTTATAAGATTGATCACTGTTCAGTTTTGTCATTTTTGTTATGTGGCAACTTTATCGCAAGGAAATGTTTTCCTTCTGTAAGTAAGTGGTATTTTGTAGTATGTCAAATCAATCAAGGAAAAAGAAACAGGTAGGAAAGTTTAGTGTTGTCCTCATATATACGCTTCCACCTTCCTTCTAGTGGTTTCCGTCCAGACATCAATATTTTTCATCGTGAGTTTTCCATAATAAACACCACAGTATATATAAGATGTATTTAGTTTATATTGTCATAACTAAGATTGCTGACAGTAAAATTATTGACCATACAATTACTATTACAAGGATGTGTGAGCCCAATCTTTGGACTATGGCATACTACTAAAAGTCCCACCATATGCACTTTGATTTTTTTTGGTAAGGGAAGCTAAAAGTCCAGACTTTGTCGTGTCAGGAGTTACATGTCGCACTATTTATAGTCATTTAAATGAGGATAAACTTGAAGAGTCTCATTTCTATATTTTGGAAGTGCAGGACGAAGATATCGGCAATGTTTCAGTGCAGACCACTCGGCTTCTTTAATAGGCCCTCGACAAGGGGTTGGAAACAGCACCTTTCTTTTCTGAACCACTGGCAGTACTGCTCCTTTATGCAGTGGCGGCAGTTGTAATAACGGTGGGTAGTCTTTTAACTCACATGGCCGAATTTCTAGACTATCGTCAACATATCGTGTGGATTTCTTCTTCAGATCTTCTCTCCGTCTTGAATTGCAAAACCAGCATGTCTGATTACCCACCTGTGACATTGAGATCTTCTTTCTTTCGATCTCTAACATGACGTTAGCGATCCTTTGGAACATGCTGGGTAAATCTGATCTTTGTGCTGAAGCCTTGTTTTCATTGTCTTGTTTTGCCACTTTTTTTCGTCTATTTTCCATTTTCCCTTTCTTGCTATGTAAACTTTACCACTTCCATTCACTTATATTTGATTTCAAACGTTTCTTCATAAAGGTTGTGAAATTAATTGGTCTCCTGCAAAAATTACATACTGCACAGTTTAACAATTTTCAGCGAAATAACAGAATGTCTCGGCTCTCTTGTCATGTGATGTCTTAATTGTCATCTCAATAATTAATGACGTTGCTGAGTCGGAATGGCTTTAAACACGATTTCCGCGATTTACTTATTGGGTGATTTATGCGTAAATGTGACCAGCTTACAACATGCAATGGATCTACAAATGGAAGAATTTAATCAGGAGAAAGTATCGATCTCCGTCTAAGTGATACAAGACGTACAATAATTATTGCGATTTTACAACTGTACTTGTTTACTTGTTTGTTCGTTACTGTGCAATTATGTGTAGCCACATGTCAGAGCACGGTACACAGTGGGAGTGTCTGGTTTGATATGCATGTATATCATTTGAAGCTCATCGTGATAGTATATTTTTTTTATATGTGAATTTTAATGAATCTAAATCTGTTTGCTATTGTACTATATTACGTAATATAAAAACTTGTATGAGGTTGTTCAAAATGAATATGTATCATATAGCGGGCATCATCCAAGGGCGGATCTCGCTCGCTCGTGCTTAATTTGCGTAATCAGGAGAAAAAGTACCACATCACTAGAATAGCCAGCTCACTGGCGACGCGGTATAAATTTCCTATATACTAATACATGCTCACATCCAACCACGGTATAGGGTCACTTAGGAATATTTAACTGGCAATAAAGTGTAATCAAATTTAATGACAGCAGTAATTACGTATATCTTCACCAAATAGCTAGTTAATATCTTTGCGCCAGAGTGACCATGTGTGTTCTGAATCAGCATTAACTACTTCAAGGGTTACATTTCAATTTTCACAAAATATAGGTCCGTATACCAAGATCTGAACACCGCAAGTAAATAACGGTGAGTATGATCGATCATTGGCTGGGTTACCGTTTCGTGTTAATCAAATTATGGTGAACTTAAAGGAAGTTTGCAGTTTCTGAATGCTCTTGTCTTATTTCAAGTTCACTTTAATATATAATGCGACTCAAAGCGAGAAAACACAAAAAAAAAATTTTCAAACATGGTTTCCGAATTAGTTCATGCTTATTTGGTATCATGAATCTGGGTACTTGGGGGGGGGGGGGGTATTGTTGTCTTTTGATCATCACATGTACCATGGTAGCCTGTACATTTTCTGTAAATGTATATGCACTTGAGATAATGTTTTACAATGTATACTGGTCGCAAGATATATGTCTATGTATACAGATTCTGAAATTTATGGTTCAATAGAACCGATATTAAGTGCTTCATGAAAGACCTCCTGCATATCCACGACAGAAACCAGTGAATAAAATGTCAAAGTCATTAGTCTTTTGAAGGACTGAACGTTGAAGCGTTCTGGCATTTTGTAGACAACAACGCTGATGATCTTATCTCTCTGTTAGTGGTATTACCACATAAGTCAGTAAGTAAACTGGTCAAGGATATATATATATATATATATATATATATATATGTGTGTGTGTATGTGTGTGTGTGTGTGTATTATATATATATATATATATATATATATATATATATATATAATACACTACCGTATGAGGTGTCACACTTACTATGGCAATGGCAAAAAGAAAATTGATTTGTAGGTAGTAGTATTGAATATAATAATGTTGATATACCTTAAGATATTAAGAGGAGGGATATGCACCGTGTTTGATTCTCAGTCAAGGTCACATATGTAAATACCGTTCTGTGGAAGGATTTTAATCTGATCTATAGTGCGTTGTTCCAAGCCATAGAAATGTAGACGAAGTATGTATTTAGAGGGCACATAATTGCAAATGTTAAATATTGTAAATATATTTGCCAATTCAATTCATGATATCTGATGGCTTTCCTGGTATAGGTGATCCGAAATCCCTTCGACTCTTACCCCCGCTTTAATATTTAATATTGTGACATGTGCACATCCCCCCCCACAACAGCACACACACACACCCACACACACACAAGCGAGGGTAAGAGTCGGAGAAATCTCGGATTAAAACGCGATTTTTAAAAATTTATCCACAGGTTCTTTAAATCTATCCACAGATCGTGTATATTATGGTTACGAATTTCGTCCATACTTCCTTCAATGAATGTATTTACATTAAATGCTAATATTTACATTCAGTGTATTTTTCACCAAAGAAATGCATTGGAAAACCAAAACATTCAAATTCCTATAACACACTCAAAACCTAATCACGGCGTATGAATACACAACTAGAACTACATATGTAGATGTAGTCTGCTAAATGTAAACAAAAAGAAATATACATAAAGTCAAAATGTTTATGTCGAACCACAGGAACGAAAGTTCCCTCCAATCTTATAACAGATCCCTCTCTTCCCACCAGAAGAAAACTCTCAGCCATTCCCTTTCTTCCATGGCTTCTGTCTCACTCCCGTCTCCATCTACTACAGTAGCTCTACCTCCCCCTCGTGTTTTGAAATCGCCACAACTTGAAAACTCACCACGTGAAACCATGTCTCTCCCGTCCTTGTCACCTCCATCTGAGCTGAACCTCGCTTCATCGACTGCCGTCCCAGCACAGTTCACCATGAACATGCAAAACATTAAGCCTTCGACTGGTTTCTTCACTAATGTAAATTTCAGCGGCTGCACATTTAACTTTCGTTAAATTCAAAATGGCGACTGAGGACCGGATCACTCATGTACCGTTTGTTATTACGCATTGAAGTTTGAACATTTTATCTTTTTAAGCATAAAACAAAAAAAAAAAAAAAAAAAACAAACAAAAAAAACAAACAAAAAAAACCAAAAACAACAACATTGATAGTTGTTATAAGAATTATTACTGTTGATTTCTGTTTAAAATAAATTAATTTCTGCCAAAAATATGTTTTTTGTTATTGTTATTTACAAGAACTATACTTTTCAGTAGTGACGTATGTCAGCTGATTATCGGCTCTTCCGTTTACGACACACACCGATTCTGAATGGCGCGGAATTTAAATACGGAATTTAAGAATTACATTTATAGATAGGGAAAAAATTAAAGAATGTAAATATAAGCATTGAATTCATATTTTGGGATGTCTTCGGCCCTATAACACACCTGGCCGTGCTAACGCGCGGTATTCAATTTGTCGGCACGGCTAGGTGTGTTATAGGGCCGAAGACATCCCAAAATATGAATTCAATGCTTAAATGAATGATTGTTCTGATCATATTACTACATGGGTGTACAGGATTTTTAACGTGACGTTCTCAATGTTACTGATATAACTTTACACGTTTTATCTCACGTCGTACGTAAAACACAGATTGTGCGTCAAATAATCGTTTGCTAGAGATTTAAATAGTGTACATGTGTTGATAGAAAATATATTGTTGTATAAGAATTCACGTTGATTATTTTATTGCATGATGGCAAGAAAGATCACACAGAAATCCGAGTTGTCGTTCTTGTACTATCTTAAACGTATTTTGTTTTTCATATTCGCAAAAATGAGAGACAGGGAACAATACGACGTAAACCGCCAATCCCTTGTATCTCTTTTCTAGATTGTTTTAAGACTTACATTTTGTTATATTGGACAACAAATTTACAGACCAGTTAATAAATGGAAACAATTCGAAGTTCATCAGTGTGTATATAGTAGTTGCCTTGCCTTTTACTAAGAAATGATACTGGTTCCAACCTCGACATTCTGTTATACTGTATACGTGAAGAGAGGGTTATCGAATGATACACTAGAATAGAAAGATCTGGTTACTTTGTTACCGTCATATATGCAGTCATCGTTGTATGGGTTTCTTGTTTTTTGGTCGGATTGCTTAACTCTGTGTTCCTTTCAATTGCCAACTCCATAAAGGCCCTAGCAGCGAGGGTTCTACACCGTACTAACGCCTACCGTGATACGGGACCTCTTTTTCAAGGTAATAGCCACACAAATGTTGAATTGATCGCTTGGCAAAGGAACAGCCGCACCCTAAGTTACACACCTTAGGTTTGACTAGGCGCCGGGATAGAGGATCGAACGTGGGACATCTCGGATGTGCTATGTAGGTTATTTACTATAGGTGTGATTCGGTCTGTTGAGATAAAACTTTAAACCTTGTTTAGGCGCTCTCTGATCCTTTAATTAGTACCTCCTTACAGACGCCTTTCATGAAATTCATGTAACTAAGTCTGATAATTCAAAAGAAAAACTCAAAAAGTTTTTTAAACAAATTATTAGCGACTTGTCGTTGGACATTGGTGGTTAAAGCCCTACATTGCTAAAAATATCATTGATTAGAACATATACCTTTGCATGTTAAATATTATCTTGTCCTCTTCGTTCAAGAGGTCTTTTATCAATTTCGAGCAGACTTTTACTTAATACTGATTGGATAAGTGCCGCAACCAAGATACCGACAGAAGAAACCATTATAATTCTTATAATTTCATGTAATAACTTTTTCTATCACAAATAGTGGACAATATCATTACAGGATTGCTGTGGAAATGAAGTAAGAAATCGATAAAATTCTTTACTTCTGCAAGAGATTTCTGTCAAATAACAATTGTTGACTATTTTGTGTCTAAATGTACAAAAAAAGTCAATTATAAAATCGTTATTTACACATCAAAATCGCAAAGAAAAGGGACACACAAACAAAATGTCTTGAAGATGTTAGGATACCCAGAAACAGAAAACACACGTACATAAAAATTACTGATATTTTATTATAAAATACTGCTTCAAATCAAAATCGCATGTTAAGAACATTAAATGGCTGATTATAACTTTTTATCGGTGTACAGTTTTCTAGAAATTAACGTAGACTGAAGTACAATTCTTTTGTTTAAGTCACCTGGGGCATATACAGGAATGCATGAAGGCCCTTAACAGTCGATGAATAATGGGGGACAGACTCTCTCATAATGTTTTATCTATTAACAATACTCATTTTCATTCATATGTCGATTCGATGTATCCCAGTGAATTCGAAATAAAAGACACCATAGAGTCTTCTTTTGTACCTTCACCTCGAATAATGTATAACATACATGTAACAACTCAAGTAAGTAATAATTCATTATTATTATTATTATTATTATTATTATTTTTGCCGTATTTGACTTCCGATACAGATAGTCGCTTTTTACAAAATCAACTAAATCATTTAATATCTCCATTAACTCGATTCTCTCATTAACATTCCAAACGACACTAATATCAAATCTTCACGAAGTTTTGCAACCTGACAAGCACCTTGTCAGTGAAACTCGATAGCACCATATCAGTCAGTCAAAACTGAATTCATCGTGAATATCAAAAATTCTTTTACCTCAAAACGGCTTTCGTCAGAATGAATACTATTCGAATACACTCTACCCATCATCACTTTCTAATCCCGCCTAACTCATAATTATTCATCATTACAACAAAAGAAAAATAATTTCAGACTAATTCACTTAATTCAAACGAAAGAATTATATTTTTACATCTGTTTCATACTTAGATATTTTATTGAATATAGATGTCAACAGCAAACTAACAACGCAATTTTACGACAAACCAAGTGACTTCAGTTTCTCCATAACATTAGTGAAGCAATATTCTAATATCACGTGCACATTGTGTATATGTCTCTCAACTGAAGCCGCCCGCGTGGCGCAGTGGTTAGAGCGTCGGGCTCAAAGATCTGATGATCCTTGAGTCGGGGGTTCGAATCCCACTGTGGGACATGGGTGCCGGTCTTTCGGATGAGACCGTATAAACCGCGGTCCCGTGTCGCAGTAGGTGTGGCACGATAAAGATCCCTCCCTGCTCAAAGGCCCTGAGTGCCGAGCATAGGCCTAAATTTGCAGCCCTGTCACCGGTAATGGTGACAGCCGCCGGATAGCTGAAAAATTGCTCAGGCGGCTATAAACAAACAAGCAAACAAAAACAAACAAAAAATCTCTCAACTGATTCGATACGCAAGGGCATTTTCTGCGTATAATCAGTTTTTAAAAATCATTATGACTGACTGATTGTTTTCAGTCACAATTAACAATTTTTCAGTTATCTGGTGGCGTCCAGTTTTTTTATTGGTGGAAGAGAGAGTCTAGGTACAATGTACACAGGAAGAGACCACCGACCTTCCGAAAGTACACAGGCAAATTTTCTCATATATATCGATGCGAGC
Organism: Ostrea denselamellosa; assembly: GCA_024699665.1. Lineage (NCBI taxonomy): Eukaryota > Metazoa > Mollusca > Bivalvia > Ostreida > Ostreidae > Ostrea > Ostrea denselamellosa. The sequence goes on along the minus strand of JAMZEH010000043.1, from coordinate 6,351,236 downwards.
GAGAATCGAACCCGCGCCGACTAGAGGTGAAAGAGCTTGTGATTTTGAGTGCGACACTCTAACCACTTGGCCTCGGAGCACCCCCCCCCCCCCCCCCCCAAAAAAAAACCCCCCAAAACGGGTCATTGACAAATAAGTTAATGTTACAGGGATTTTAACAATCTTCTTTAAAGTCAGCATTTCCCAAATTCTATGGTCGTTATTATAATAGCGATTTAATTTAAAATACAACCTGCGCTATGTGGCATGTTTCATACCAATTGTTTGACCGTTCTTTACATACTAACTTTAAGCGCGACACTCTAACAACTTGGCCTCGGAGCCCCCCCCCCCCCCCCCCCCAAAAAAAAAACAACAACAAAAAACGGGTCATTGACAAATAAGTTAATGTTACAGGGATTTTAACAATCTTCTTTAAAGTCAGCATTTCCCAAATTCTATGGTCGTTATTATAATAGCGATTTAATTTAAAATACAACCTGCGCTATGTGGCATGTTTATACCAATTGTTTGACCGTTCTTTACATACTAACTTTAACTACCGTTACTGCATTTACTTGAACAAGATATAAGGCTCACGGTGGGTGTGACCGGTGAACATGGAATGCTTACTCCTCCTTGGCATCTGATCGCACTTCTGGTGTGTCAAGGGGTGCGTGTTTGCCTTACTTTTAATTTTGCAGTCTTGACAGTATTTACGAGATCAATTACAGTTCGTTATTTTTCACATTTTTTATGGTTAAGTAATCCTGAAGTAAACAGGTACGAATTATGATAGTCCATGCCACCCCCCTCCCACGAATCTATTAGCAATAAAATAAATGCTTTGGTGTAGAATATGAGATTCAATCAACAAATCTAATAAAATTCATCTGCATGGGTATTAACTGAAAACGTGTTCATGTGGTATATACAGCATTGTTCTCGGTACAAAATGGAACTGTCACAAACATACTGGATCTTTTCTTCGCCCTCCCACAACAAACAAGCAGTCACATATAATAACACAACCGCGAGATGTTAGCAGAGGGCGCGTTATCGAATTACTTGATAAACCTTTTTGCATCAAGGTTATAGAAAAACAGATGGGGATAGTGCCTGTATTAGAATCTATCAGGAGTATAAGTAACGTCCGTACTCTCCAAAGTTATGTGAGGTATTCTTTACCAGATGAAAGCAAACATGCCAAAGATAACAATCTTTATTTTAAATTAAACTTTGTAACAATGCAACTTCAAGGTCATTTTAAAACGGTGGGTACCTGTATATTGCACATAATAGCATAATTCATTCTGTCCACCAAGAGTGACATAAACGCAACCACACTGACGTCAATGAAGAGTGAAATAGAAAAAAAGATATAAGGTCTCACTGCGTCTATACAATGTAGATCGTACTTGGCCTTCTTTGCAACATACCGCGATCCACAGCGAATTACAACGTTATCACGGTCGTTTTCTCAGTCATTGATTTTACGCGATAATTTCTTATTCCGACAAATAATTAGAACTATTATACTATTTCTTTCAATTCTATATAATTTCATTTGTTTTAAAATTTTGATTTTAAACCTCTGTACCACTGGGCTTCTATCCAGAGTAAACAGCCTGAGGTTTAAACCTTTGTTCTAATTATCGTAGCAGTGTATAACTAAACACTTCTGTATACTTTCGTAAAAAGCGATTGGCAAACACCAATACCAACAATGGAACGTTTCATAATTACTTTGAAGAATTGATATCAAATACATATACGGTCATTCTGAGAATATTGTAATTGAATATATTGTGCATGTGTGTCATTAAACCGATGAAGAAATCTTTGAAAATGAAGTCTCTAAACCAATCGCAGATCTTGAATATGAGAGGAATGTTTCTACACTGTACCAGCTTAATATTCTTTTTCGAACCAGATGATTTCTTCCGAATTGTTCTCATTTCAATGGACAAGGTCTATTACTGTATGTATATCTCAGAACAAATTTCACGTGATTAAAAGTAGGAATGTGTCTTGAGAGTTATTGGTGTGCGTTGTTTTCATCTAAATTGAACTAAATGTAATCATGAACTAAAATATTTGGATTCAAACCAAACATAAACCAAAGTTATTCGAATATTCCCCATGCACTGTCTAATCATCAAAACATTCCAGAATATAGAAATATTGTTGTTTTGTAGATTATAAAAAGATATTTGGAACGACCTCTGGGGGAATCTGGAAGAAAATAAAATATTGTGATATTGTAAAAACTTTCTACGTGCACCGTCTTTATTATATATATATATATATATATATATATATATATATAATCATATTTTTGCTGGTATACTGTCAGGGGATTCTTTATCCCTATACATTTTGCTTTATTGAAAGAAATGTAGATGAGTTCTTCGAGAAAGATTTGAAAACGGAAGACAATATGCCAAATGAACTGCAATTGTCAAATGTAAACTTATTGATGAAAAGTGAACACCGCGGGGTTGGGTTAAGGTTTCCCGTGTAAAAATAACAAGTAATAACAGCATATTCAAATTATAGTAAAAATCTTCGTATATTTTACGAATAATCATTTGTAAATATATAAACATATATCGTGTCACGAGGGTAACCTCCTCGCTGAACCATTACGTCATCACACAAGTGACTTAGAGCTATTTTTAGCCTTTAGACTTTCATTTGCTAATCGCTTTGGTACAGGTAGAACATGCACTCAGATCACTTGCATTGGGCTTGATATATCGATATTGATATGATAAATTTAAACATTTCTCCGGACCGGAACAATATTCTCTAGTACTTTACAATTTCCATAATCTTGATCAAAATGTAGGGTAGTTCCCATATTCATCGTCAAATCTTATTTAAACGAGGCAACAAAATCCTACCTTCCGTATCCAAATCCTGTATCTGCAGCTCGATACCTTATGGAATATGACTTGATTGAAAGAAACTATAGCCATCTTTCACATGTACCATCGTGTTTGATATTGCTACATCAACTTTTTTACTTCGCAATTTGGGGGCGATTTTAAGGTCACAATGCAATACAAAACTTACCATAACGCGTACTAAATATAAAAATGGGAGACATACATCATCAAAGAAAACTTTTATTTTAAAAAAAGCATTTGACCGCAGATTTACCGATGTCTAGCTTGATAATGATAGTAAATAGCAACAACAACATATTTTGTCATTTTTCAAGCTAGACAACTAAAGACATGTACGCCCTGACGAACTTTTATATTGTGACGACACATAGTGTATACTGTATTGGTAGTTTTCCTCGGGAATCCTTAACTCGCTATGGAATATTGCTACATAGATAAGGAAAGTTGACGATGGAGAAATTGAAATCATACCATTCGTCATAAAGTTAAGTTGATAGTTGCCATCAACATCTATTTTCAATAAAATATCCAAGGATGAAGCAGATGTGGAGGACTCTGTGGTGTCTTTTATTTCAAGTTCACTGGGATATATCGAATCGACATATGAATGAAAATTGTTAATAGACAGATCGCCGTCGATATATCTAAACGTCGAACTGAACACCACAACGCGAGATTTTTCCGTCTCATAGAGAAGGTTTTGAATAAATCCTGCTTCGTAAGAATATAACAGGTCAGCTAACAATGAAGGACAATTCTTGCCCCTGGAAATTCCAACATACTGTTGGAAGACCTAATCACCAAAGACTACGTATATACGCCATGATGTACTTTTATATTGTGACGTCATATAATGTAAAGTGTACTGATATTTTTTCTCGGGAAGCCGTAATTACGCTATGAAGGTGATGGACAGTGACCAATCTTACAGATCTCATAAAGAATACAAAATTGCGAGCAGAGCAAACACGGACTACTAGACACACCAGAACTGGGATAAGGTGCCTAAGAGGAGTAGGTATCCCCTGTTGACCGGTCACATCCGCTGTGAGCCTCCAATCCTGCTCAGGTAAATGGAGTAATCTGTAGTCGAAATAAAAATGTTTAGAACGGCCAAACAATAGGTATGTAACATGTCAGACAGTATCCCTTCGAACAATATGTTATATTTGCAAATAAGGTTATTATAACTACCACAGAATTGATTATACGCAGAACATGTTTTTGTGTATCAAATCAGTTAAAAGACATAGACACCATATGCAGGTGATAATGGAATACTGCTACATAAATATAGGATATAGACCATGGGAAAATTTGTTATAAAGTCGATTAGTCAGTTTGTCCTAAATGTATATGTTCAATAAAATATCCAAATATGAAGTAGAAATAGAATACTCTGGTGTCTTATATTTCGAGTTCATTGGAATATATCGAACCAATTTATGAATGAAAATGACCATTGCCAATAGATGAAACATCGTCAATATATCTAAATGTTGAGTTGAAGGCCACGGCAAGAAATCGTCTTCTTATTTGGTCTCCGTGGCCGAGTGGTTAGAGCAGCGCGCTCAAAATCACAAGGCCTCTTACCTCTAGTCGTCGCGGGTTCGATTCTCGCTCGCGTCGATATATCTGAGTAAGTTTGCCAGTTTACCTTCGAAAGGTCGGTGGTCTCTTCCCGGGTGCATTGTATCTGGGTTCTCTCCTCAACCAATAAAAAACTGGATAACTGAAAATTTGTTGAGTGTGGCGCAAAACAACAGACAATCAATCATTATTTGGATTTTAGATAACTTCTTCATCATAAATATATAAGAACATATAGGCAAAAAGGAACAAAACTTGTGCTCATGGGGATTCCAACAAAGTAACTTGATCATCAAAAACCACATAGATATTGTCAATGAGGAACTCCAGCATTTTAATATTAACTTCAGAGTACTTGTGCGTAAAATCAAAGTGGTGTTTAACAAAGTAATTTTTGAATGACTGATCACTAGATGCAAATATTTCCATGTTCCATTTTTATTGAAAAAGCAGCTATCTATGATGTCAAATAGCCTGGTTAATTCATCATGAGGAATGGTCGTGCGAAATGTTAACAATTCAGACGTTTTGATGCAGATAATTTGGGAAAAGTCTTGTGATTTCAAATTTACTAAATGTTCTGTTGGAATTTGTTAGAACCCACATTTGATTTGCACCAATTATCGTAACTGTTGTGGCACAATACGTCTGAAGTTTCGCCTTCAAAGCTAGCTAATATTTCTGTGAAGAGCATGGATTGGGGCTTGGTAGAATATTTACTGGATCCAGCACAGTATTTTGTGATTTTTTGGTATCCGGTACAGGTACGGTAAGTTGACGGCGGTATCCCAGATGCCTTGACATACGACTATCAGAATCGCTTATTGAAAAGCAAATACTCTGCATACATTATATTTTGATATTGTTATTTTTATAAATTAGAAGATCAAAATGAGAAAACTTATTGAGGAGATAAATTGTTTATCAATGATAAGATATAGTGATAAAAGGATGACTTTATCTCTTAACTGATTAGATATCCAAGAGCATGTTCTAGGTATGATCAGTTTTTAAATCGAGACAGGCTACTGACAAACAAGTTGATGTTAAAAGTGGTTTCCACAGTAAAGTAAGCATTTAGCAAATTATATGGTCGTTATAACGATATAGTTTGCCAGTACAACCTTCCATTAGGTCAAATACAGTCTGACGTGTTACACCGTGTTTGGCATACTGATTCTGACTGTGGATTACTCCGTTTATCTGATCAAGATATAGGACACACAGTGGGTGTGACCGATCGACAGGAACTCCTTACTCCTCCTAAAACCTGATCCCACCCCTGGTGTGTTCAGGCGTCCGTATTTGCCTAACTCTATAATTTGTATTCCATATAGGATTTATGAGCTGGTCACTGTTCGTTATCTTCTCCTTTTCATAGAAGCTGCAAATCAGATTTTATATCTAGGTATACTTTTAAATTTTAATAATAACACAGAAGCAAATATCTATTGAGGATCACAAAGATATTGTTTATCTAAATTATCAGTAAGTAATGTATACCCCAACCCCTTGCTCAATTGTCGCTTTTTTATATTTATACAGGAACACTAGGCAAAAGCGCTTTACGATCGTTCTATTGACAAATGTTTATCAAACTTAAGAGGGAAGATAAACACAAAAGTAACAGAACCAATAAAGAAAAAGAAAGAATGTATTATATTGACAGAAAGACAGTCGTTTCATAGAAAGAAGAAAATGTTAAAATCGGCGAAAGAATTTAAGTGATCGAAGAAAACAAATCATAGAAATCTTGTACTCTGTGTTTGGTGTAATGGAATTAAAAAGAAACATTCAAATATCAGTGGGATCATCGAACTTGCAGAGATGATCAGGGATTTGCCATGCTAACTACATTAATTACAACAGTTAACAAGTGAGTGAAGAACAGTTGTCATCAGAAACAATCACGAAGACACATGACATCAGGACAGGTAATCAATGTAAAGAAAGCTAACTTCACTTCATCACCAGGATGAATTATGTCTACAGATATTCAAAAAGGTCGGTAGCGACTCCATGAATATACCGACAAAGAAAAATACTATACTGGACACATCAATATGACTGTCGCCACTGAACAAGGCAGTAATTGATAATATTCTGCAGGATGTCTTCAGCACACTACACTTAGGATTAATCATTGATGGAACAAAAGATGTGGCGATGTACAAGACACTCATTATCTATGAAATGTGTCTCAACAACAGTGTAGCAACTGCTGCGGTTTATTCTTGTATTGTGTTGATTTTCAACGATAGTTATCCTGACTAACAGACTCAAGTTGTTTGAAAAAAGGACATTGGCATCTCAGTAATTGAGATGTCAGTGAATTAGACTGAAGCTCATCCAGACTTCATAGCACTATAAAAGTGCAACAATACGCTATTCCTGTATGTAGTGTACAGGAACATGCAGACTTCATAGCACTATAAAAGTGCAACAATACGCTATTCCTGTATGTAGTGTACAGGAACATCCAGACTTCATAGCACTATAAAAGTGTAACAATACGCTATTCCTGTATGTAGTGTACAGGAACATCCAGACTTCATAGCACTATAAAAGTACAACAATACGCTATTCCTGTATGTAGTGTACAGGAACATGCAGACTTCATAGCACTATAAAAGTACAACAATACGCTATTCCTGTATGTAGTGTACAGGAACATGCAGACTTCATAGCACTGTAAAAGTACAACAATACGCTATTCCTGTATGTAGTGTACAGGAACATGCAGACTTCATAGCACTATAAAAGTACAACAATACGCTATTCCTGTATGTAGTGTACAGGAACATGCAGACTTCATAGCGCTATAAGAGTACAACAATACGCTATTCCTGTATGTAGTGTACAGGAACATCCAGACTTCATAGCACTATAAAAGTGCAACAATACGCTATTCCTGTATGTAGTGTACAGGAACATCCAGACTTCATAGCACTGTAAAAGTGCAACAATACGCTATTCCTGTATGTAGTGTACAGGAACATGCAGACTTCATAGCACTATAAAAGTACAACAATACGCTATTCCTGTATGTAGTGTACAGGAACATGCAGACTTCATAGCACTGTAAAAGTACAACAATACGCTATTCCTGTATGTAGTGTACAGGAACATCCAGACTTCATAGCGCTATAAAAGTACAACAATACGCTATTCCTGTATGTTGTGTACAGGAACATCCAGACTTCATAGCGCTATAAAAGTGTAACAATACGCTATTCCTGTATGTTGTGTACAGGAACATCCAGATTTCATAGCACTGTAAGTACAACAATACGCTATTTTTGCATGTAGTGTACAGGAACATCCAGACTTCATAGCACTGTAAAAGTACAACAGAACATCATCAGTGCGAAAGGAAGAAGGTGACTGTTGTTAGAACACATTGGACTAATGTGTTGTAAATTCATCTATGATGCATACAATGTTTCAAGTTATGTTTATCATTTATTGAAGTGAAATATCGATAATATAGCATGTTGTTTTCATTTTTGAAGATTATTTTCGAAAATATTAATACAAGTTACTAGACTCATGGGCATTTTCAAAAACCACGAGTAGAAATGTAGATGTTATCTGTATAATTCACAAATTATTTTGCAAATGTCTGAATATTGATTTAAAGCACTGTATTATAGTAATGATATAATACTTAGGTATGCATATGATTATCTACACAATGAATGTGAAAATCCACAACTCAAAGGATAGAACTGGGCTAAGTGTATTAAAGGTGCGGATAAAACAAATTGAACATTTACAAAGCTAAGATTTCAAAACGTTAGCTCCTCAACTTTTGAGCGCAACTGTACATGATGCTATAACTATGGGTACTGCTTCGGTATTTACGTATTTCATTGGTTCAGTTTACAAATACATTAATTATCATGTGTTCACAATGTAAGTTTGCTCTGTAATCTGAAAAGCATTTGAAATTTGGAGAATAAAAATATACACAGGTTACTTTCCGTATAATGCTTTATTTACATGGCCTGCTTGAGTGTCAGTTTGTTATGAGATATCTGTCACAGTAATGGAACTACTGAAAGTAAGTAAAGTGTAAAGTTCATCGAGAAAAAATATAACAATTATAATTAAAAAAAAACCCATAAAGACAATATAGTTATCACTGTAGGTCATAAGCTCATAAAATTTCCTGTGAAACATTTGCGCATTATATTTTAAAATAGCATGAAACTCCTCTGCAACTTGCAATTGATTTCTAATCATAAATTTTTAAATTTGTAAGGAAAGGGTTTGAATACCGTATACATTAAACATTTTGGAGAATGCAACAAGGTTCCATGTAGTATTCAATTTAATATATATATATATATATATATATATATATATATATACTCACACATACCCGCACGCACACGCACACACACACACACACACACACACACACTATATATATATATATATATATATATATATATATATATATATTTTATATATATATATATATATATATATATATATATAGTGTGTGTGTGTGTGTGTTCCTTTAATTTATTGAACCCCCGTTTTAAAGCTTTCTTCCGAAAGACTGTAGCTCTTTCTTCTTATTTCCGAATGTTTTGGTGGAAGAGAAATAACTAAATGCTACCATCGTTATATACAGTTAGACGCCAGACCTAGTGATTAGTGATTAGAAACGGGTGTTCTTGTATAATCTTGTATATTATATCTAAATAAAGACTTTTAAAGATTGAAAGCGGCAACTAGGAAATGTAGATCTTACCAAGCGATACTTGAATGGTCATCTGAAAGCGGGTTTGATATTACTAAGAATCAACAATTGTTACTTCGGTTCAAAATGGAAGTAATCCTTTCTTCACCCGTTAGTGCAAGTCAAAAGTGAGGGGAGACGCGAATTTTCACTAAGTAATCAAACTGTAATCAATTCTGAGTGCCCAGTGTTGGCGACATTAAATGTTTTATTCACCTCGAAGGCACTTGAAAGTAAATATAATGTTTTAAATTTCCTAGATGGTTAGAACTCTGCCAATCGGAAGGCGTGAAATTTTCCGATCATATTATAAAAGTTATGTTAAGCTGAAAGGTAAATGCTTTTTGAGAAATAAAATACATTGTAATGTCGTAGGTTTATTGCTGACAAAAACGGACAACTGTAAAACCCAGTCTGAGATAGAGGGATTGACCTACATTTGCAGAAGAAGTGACTGAATTAAAAGTTTTATTATGGCAAGTTCAGCCCCAGTCAATATTGATTCTACAATGAAGAAATCTACAAAGTTTATGTACAAAATGTGCACAGAAATAAAAACAGTGAACATTTCAAACACTAAATCTGCCTTAAGTTTATCTAAGGAGATGATATTACAGCCATATATTATCTTAAGTCTGCTTTGATATGACTTCCTCAACATTATCATCATAACTACATTGATGATATTTAAGTCTAGTAATGGCATTTCATTTAATGGATATAATAATACAACCACATGTAGTACAGTACGGCCACATGTGTAATAAGTTCATATTTATTTTAGATGTAAAGTTTTTTTTAAAATCAAAAATCAGTTTCATATTGTTCAAGACACAACCTAAGTCATTACTTTGGTTGATGAACACATGGCCACACGAATAGGTTTGTAAAACGAAGTTCCCGAAATGGTGTTTTTTTTTCGTGGGTCTCTCAGTTCAGAAGATGCAAGTGGATTATTTCAAGCCCATATAACCTAGTGTGCGGTTTATATTATCTTTGATAAGTCAATATATTCACATGATTTGTATTGTCAAATACACTTTAATATATCTATAATTGAAATTTACACAGAAGTCTTATTTTTCAATATACCAGTTACTGTACATAAATTGAACTGATACGTCTTTGAAAATATGAAATATTATTTTCTATTCACCGACCTATTTGTCCCTTTAGTAGCCAAATTTTCCCCCAAAGTAATTAGAAAATATACCCCCTAAAGTCTGTATTACTGTAAACGTCCCCAAGGAGTTTATCCACAAAGCACCCTATGCCTTTCATGGTATTTACGAGTGATTTTAATTACCGCGATAAAAGAAAATTTATCATATGCGGACCGACTTCCTAACGCTAATTCAAGGCGCAAGATGGAGCGAAATCACGCGAGCATAATAGACTTCATTTAGGAATTAACGTGATTAAGGAGGAATACCAAATCGAGTGCACAGTCCTCATTTAGATGTTTTATCCCATGATATATCACCGATCTCAAACAGTTCCACGTTATTCGAGAATTCAATAAATCTGCAGTTTGCAGGATAATTAGATACTATGGGAAGGTTCATATCTGATGAGTTTCCTGGTCTTTCCCTTCGGAAGATCTCTGTGTTTTACCTCAGGGTTGGTTACAGAGAAATATATGGCCTTTGCGATTGCCACATATGATGTATTCACATTTGATTATCAGATGAGTGCGGGTTTTTGTGATTCAAGCATGACCACAATGGTTGGAGTGCGGTTTCTTCCTACTGAATAATATAATAGGGTTATATTAAATGAATAACTTGTTTGTCTTAATCAATTCATAGGCAATTACCTCGTCATAATATCGCCTGTGATAAATTTACAAAGCAGCACCTTTGATTATTCAGTTGTAAGTTATCGACTCGAACACGAATGATTTAATTTTGTGAATAGCAATAATACTGTTTCTTGTCCGATACACGGGCATGTAAATTGGTTCATTACAATTTCTAGTCGATTTACCCTTAACTTATTTATACATACAACAAATGCTGAATCGGAAAATGGTATAATTTTATGAACAACTAAAATCAGAATGCTTAAAGGACATAAAACATAAACGTTACATAACAATGCCACAATAACAACCACGTTGATGCTCAATTCGTGACAAATAATAACACATCTTGTTCACTTAGAAGCTTAGAACGTTGTACAATACCAGAAAGATATAAACATATACGACACGAATATAAAGTTGCGTACATGCCTGCACGCACGCACGCACCCACGCGCGCGTGTGTTTTCATTTATCTAATTTTGACCGATTTTAAAATTATCTCTGTTAGACAATAAGAAAGTGATATCAAACACAATACCCTGTACACTATAAATTTTATTGTTAAATAAATTATCTTCTTATTCAAAATCATACATTTAGCCATACCCCCTACTTTTATGGTTGAATGCAATCATCCCTGTAACACAAATGAGACATTTGTCAATGTACCTATAGAACGGGAGTTCTGAATTTGAAATACAATAATAATCTTCATGGCTAATTGATACTGGACTAACGTCTGCAGGGAGTTTTTTCCCCACATCCACATGTTATGACCAATTCTAAATTTTAGAGAGTAGATGTCAGTTCTTCAAATATATTCAGTTTTCGGGGGGGGGGGGGGGGGGGGGGGGGAGTAGGGAGAGTAGGGATAGACCACAGAATACATAACCATTGTTAAAAATGGTGCAACTTTTTCTGCACACGATAAATGTCCTCCGTTTCCATATATCTAAATCGCCGCTTTTGAAGTTTGATTGATTGTTTATTGTTTCCGCCACACTCAACAATTTTTCAGTTATCTGGCGGCGTCCGGTTTTTATTGGTGGAGGAGAGAACCCAGATACAATGTACACGGGAAGGGACCACCGACCTTCCGAAAGTAAACTGGCAAACTTTCTTGCATATAACGGTACGAGCGAGAATCGAACCCGCGCCGACTAGAGATGAGAGGCCTTGTGATTTTAGCGCATACTCTAACCACTCGGCCACGAAATCCCCTATTTGAATGTTGGAGAATCATTGACGCACTTTTTTATTCACGCTACAATTGTGTCAAGACATACTATCTTCAAAAATATAAGAAAGCTTAATTCAAACCAGGGAACAGTTTCAATGAATTTCACATTTTTACATGTACATATAGCCATGTTAGAGTTTTAGTTAATTTGAACCTCTTTCGGCCAATTCGAAACCTCCGACGTTAGCCTCACCTTGGATTGATTGATTATTTATTGCTTTCCGCCACAGTCAACAATTTTTCAGTTATCTGGTGGCGTCCAGTTTTTGTTGGTGGAGGAGAGAACTCAGATACAATGTACCTGGGAAGAGACCACCGACCTTCCGCAAGTAAACTGGCAAACTTGCTCACATAACGCCGCGGCCGAGATTCGAACGCGCGCCTTGGACTAGTATAAATATATCCCATAGAGTTATGTTATATCAACTATTTAATTTATTCAGTACATAAGATCCAAATAAAAATTTAAAACATTGTTTTAAATTCGGTTTTCAGAAATTAAATCGAATTTTATAGGTGAATTTGTAATGACGATAGTTGAGAAAGAGTAAGAGAGTTGTCAAGAATATGAAAGAATTACATAATCTAAAAGATCCATGCAGATTAAAGTCTGAACACCGGAGAACACCGGAACACGGGGAAAATTTTAATATATGTACATAGTTCTCGAGTAACCCGATCAATATGTCAGGTTCAATTTCTTTTTGAACATTAAATTAATTGATAGCAGTAATTGTATCAATTCTGGACACGAGTCAGATTAAATAAATTACATAAATTTTACCCAATTTGAAGAAGGAAAATAAACTTAGGAAAACAGAATAGTACATGTATGTACCTCGTTTCTTAAAAACAAATTAATTCGATATATTGTTAAAGAAAAATACAGAACGTGCAATATGTCGCTCTGCAATATGTTATCCGATGGTTGACTTCTCGTTATCGTAATGATTATATATCGTTTAACGTCCTGCTCGAGAATCTTTCACTCATACGTCACCATTGCCGGTGAAGGGCTGCAAAATTTAGGCCTATGCTAGGCGCTTATGGCCTTTGAGCAGGGAGGGATCTTTAACGTGCCACACCTGCTGTGACACGGGGCCTCGGTTTTTGCGATCTCATCCGAAGGACCGCCCCATTTAGTCGCCTCTCGTAATAATAAATATTCATATCTAGTATTTTTTTCAGGTATCAAAAAATATGTTGTTAAACACCACTCTGACTCCACGCAAATAATCTGAAGTTGATATCAAAATGCTGGAGTTCTTCATTGACAATTGTGGTCTTTGGTGATCAAATCAGTTTGTTGGAATTCCAATGAGCACAAATTATGCTCCTTTATTAGCCTACGTGCTCTTATATATTTATGAGAAAAATAATTAAAAGGTACATAAGAAGTAAATATCTTGCTGTAGCCTTCAACTCAACATTTAGATATATCGACAATGTTTTATCTCTTAACAATGTTCATTTTCATTCATAAATTGGTTCTATATATCCCGGTGAACTCGAAATAAATGATACGACAGAGTATTCCATTTCTATTTCATTTTTGAATATTTTATTGAACACACATATTTAAAGCAAATTGACTACTCAACTACTACAAACTTTTCCATCGTCTATTTCACATATTTATGTAGCAATTATATTCCATTATCACCTGCATATGGTGTCTATGTCATTTAACCGATTTGATACGCAAGAACATGTTCTGTGTATAATTAATTATGTGGTAGTTATAATGAATTTACTTACAAATACAACCTATTGTTAGATGGAATACTATCTGAAATGTTACATACTTATTGTTAGGCGTTCTAAACATACATGTACTACTTTCGACTACGGATTACTCCGTTTACCTGATCGGGATAGAAGGCTCACGGCGGATGTGACCGGTCAACAGGAGATACTTACTTCTCTTTCGTACATGATCCCAGCTCTGGCGTCTCCAGTAGTCCGTGTTTGCCCTGTTCGCCCTGTTCGCAATTTTGTATTTTTTATGAAATCTGTAAGATTGGTCACTTCATCATCTTCATAGCGTAGTTAAGGCTTCCCCAGAAAAAATATCAGTGCACTTTACATTATATGACGTCACAATATAAAAGTACATCATGGCGTATATACGTAGTCTTTGGTGATCAGGTCTTCCAACAGTATGTTGGAATTTCCAGGGGCAAGAATTGTCCTTCATTGTTAGCTGACCTTTTATATTCTTACGAAGCAGAATTTATTCAAAACCTTCTCTAGGAGAGGGGAAAATCTAGTGTTGTAGCTTTCAGTTCGACGTTTAGATATATCGACGGCGTTCTATCTATTAACAATGCTCATTTTCATTCATATGTCGATTCGATATATCCCAGTGAACTTGAAATAAAAGACACCACAGAGTCCTCCACAACTGCTTTATCCTTGGATATTTTATTGAAATAGATTTCTCCATCGTCAACTTCCTTTATCTACATAGCAATATTCCATCATCACTTATGGTGATTTGTATCTCTCAACATTCGATACGCAAGAGCGTGTTCTGCATATGATTAGTTTCTATATCGAGGCAGGCTACTGAGAAACAAGTTGATGTTACAAGGATTTCTATAGTGTCGTCTAAAGTCATTATTTCGCAAATTCTATGGTCGTTATAGCGATCTACTTTGTCAGTACAACCTTCTATTAGGTCAAATTCTGTCTGAAATGTTTCATACTAATTGTTAGGCCGTTTCGTGGCACACTGATTCTGACTGGATTATGCCGTTTATCTGATCAAGATATAGGGCTCACGGCAAGTGTGACTGGTCGACAGGGGATGCTTACTCCTCCTAGACACTTGATCCCACCTCTGGTATGTCCAGGGTCCATATTTGCCCATCTCTGATTTGCATTTTCTATAAAGAATTACGAGATTGAGTACTGTTCGTTATCGTAGCCATTTTATTGATAATAATTAAATCACATTTGAATGTGGACTATGCGACTTTGTGTTTTTTAACAACTATTGTTAATGGTGGACATAGGATGATTGATACACTTACAGAATAATTCCTAACATCTGTAAAGTTAACTCAGATAAAGACACTTTTCATTTGAATTGTTCAGTTTAAAAGATGTGGCAAATTAACATTTTTATCTTAACAGCAATATGGCAATTGTTTTAACGAAATTGGCTACTAAAGCCTGCAAAGCGATTCCTAAGTAACTGGTCGGCGATCTTTGTATAAATATAGACTGCATCTATTCGGAAGTGATTAAAGACGAGAGTTTTTGTTAAAGATATGACTAAATAATTTGAAACATCGAAGCCTGCTACATAAGAATGTAGCTGCAGAATTTATCTTTACATCGGGTTCGATATTACAATATGTATATTATAAATCAAGTATTGTTGCTTTCAGTTATATAATCACCTTTTCCTTTTTACAATTATAGTGCGTAATAATCGAAAGTGAGCAGAGACGCAAGTTATCATTAAATGACCAAAGAATAACAACCAATCGCATCAATTTTGAAATATCTAATTCATTTTAGGTCCAACGATGTGGAACTCAAATGTTATATGCACCTCGAACCCAGTTGAAGGTGAATATTAATTTCTGGTTTCCTAGGTTGTTTGATCTAGGGCATCCAGAATGGACGGACTTGAAAACTGCAGATAACGAACGGTGATGACTCTCGTAAATTCTAATAAATTAATGGGAACAAACACGGACCCCTAAATATACTAGAGGTACGAGGGACACTTTTTAAGTTCATAGAGTAGGGTAGTCTTTTTAATACCGCTTGAAATATCAAAATTTTATTTATCTAAGACCTTCGAAATATGCCCCGTCTGCCTCAACACACATTTTAAACCGATCTACCCATTTCCGGAACGCCGCCTGGTACTCCTCTTTAGGTATATGTTGCAGACACTGGTAGACCACACTGCCTATACGACAACGGGATTCAAAACGGTGTCCTGCCAGCATATCCGTTAGTCTTGAGAACAACCAAAAATCACAGGGGGAACAGGTCAGGGCTGTGTGGGGGACGACCGAGCCCAGATTCTTTCAGATATTCCTGTACCGTAGCGGATTTATGGGCCGGTGCGTTATCACGGAGTGATTTCATGCCGCGGACACCGAAGCGCGGTCTGCGTTTCTGATAGAAATCAACAAGTTGAGTAAGAACACTTTCTCTGTAAAACTTTCCAGTGACAGAACTACCTTTCGGGACTGGAATTTGATGGACTGGACCTTTCGAATAAAAGAATATCGCATACAACATGCGATTTGATGTTTTGCAACGGTGCGCAATGACAGGTCTGTCGCCCTCAGATGAAACACAAACCTTATTTTTAGCCTTAAAATCTGGTTGAAAATGATAGATCCAGTTTTCATCACCTGTAACTATCTGTAACGACGTGGGTCACATTTATCATATTTATCATATTTTTTATAACTTGCGATGCAAGTCAAACCCGACTTTGTTTCTGCTCGTCAGTGAGCAAATGGGACACCCAGCGCGCGCAGATCGTACGTAGCCCAAGTCGTTCACGTAAGATCTTCAAAACACTTCACGAATTAATGCTACTTAATTCTTAATTCTTCTATCTCTTGCAGGGGCCTCCGTGGCCGAGTGGTTAGAGCATCGGGCTCAAAATCACAAAGCCTCTCACCTCTGTCGGCGCGTGTTCGAATCTCGGCCGCGGCGTTATGTGAGCAAGTTTGCCAGTTTACTTGCGGAAGGTCGGTGGTCTCTTCCCAGGTACAATGTATCTGGGTTCTCTCCTCCACCAACAAAAACTGGACGCCACCAGATAACTGAAAAATTGTTGAGTGTGGCGGAAAGCAATAAATAATCAATCAATCAATCTATCTCTTGCACGGTATATATATAAGCCCCCCGCGTGGCGCAGTGGTTAGAGCGTCGGGTTCAAAGATCTGATGATCCTTGAGTCGGGGGTTCGAATCCCACTGTGGGACGTGGGTGCCGGTCTTTCGGATGAGACCGTATAAACCGAGGTCCCGTGTCGCAGTAGGTGTGGCACGATAAAGATCCCTCCCTGCTCAAAGGCCCTGAGTGCCGAGCACAGGCCTAAATTTGCAGCCCTGTCACCGGTAATGGTGACAGCCGCCGGATAGCTGAAAAATTGCTCAGGCGGCTATAAACAAACAAACATACATACATACTTGCACGGTATAACGTGCGTTTTCCTCAATTAACGTTTTCACACTAGCAACGTTCTTTTCCGTCAAAACGGAAACCGGCCTAACCACTCGAGGGTCATTTTCAATTGACTCCCGACCATCATTAAAACGACGTACCCACTTGTAAACTGTAGCATATTCTAAAGCACCACTTCCATAAACCTTTTGCAAATCAGAATGAATTTCCGTTGACGGAAACCCGAGATGTGCTCGAATCTTACAATATACCCTTTGTTTAGAGATTTTCCACCCATATTGAACGCTATATTTTACTATAATGTATAAAATCACGTGTTGAAAATACCCAGGGCAGCGCGCACGTGGACCTCGTGCGCCGCATACCGTGATACCGTTCTCGAGAGGAATGATTACGCAAGTTCTGTGTAAAAAATTCGTGCAACTTCATAATCGCGTTAAAAAGTTATAGACTTACTCAACGAACTTAAAAAGTGCCACTCGTAGAATCAGGTGTCTAGAAGGAGTACGCATCCTCTGTTGACCAGTTACACCTACCGCGAGCCTATATCTTGATCAGGTAAACGGTGTAATCCGTAGTAAAAATCAGTATAATTGATATGAAAAACTTCAGACAGCATTCGACTTAAGTGACAGGTTTGTGAATTAGATCGTTATAATAACCATTGAATTTCCGAAATGCTGATTTTAAATGAGATTGTCGAAACCCCTGTAATATCAAATTATTTGTCAGTAGCCCGCCTGATTTTAAAATTGATCATATGCCGGATATGTTTTGCGTATCGAATCAATTGGGAGACAAAAAATATCATATGCAGGTGATAATAGAATATTGCTATATGAATATGGGATGTTGATGACGGAGAAGCTGAAGTAAACCCGTTTGTCATTCATAAAGTGTATATATGTGTGTGTGTGTGTTGAAGGGGGGGGGGGGGGGGGGGGGGGGCTCCGTGGCAGAGTGGTCTCTCACTTCCAGTCGGTGTGGGTTCTATTCTCGCTAGTGCCAATGTAGGTGTAAACGTTTGCCAGTTTACGTTCGGAACGTTGGTGGTCTATTTCCTGGGTAAATTGTATCTGGGTTCTCTCTTCCACCATTAAAAACTGGACGTCACCAGATAACTGAAAAATTGTTGAGTGTGTTGGAAAATAACCAATCATTCAATCATAAAGTGGAGTTGTGAATTTGCTGTTAACATTTTGTTCAATGGAATGCCCAGGTATGAAGCAGATGTGAAAGACTCTGGTGTCTTTTATTTCGAGTTCACTACTGGGGTATATCAAATCGACATATGAATGAATAGGATCAATGTTATAAAGTCTTCGATACATCTAAATATCGAGTTGAACGCTACAACAACAGATTCTTTAGGACTTCTGCCTCCTAATAGTATAAAAACGGGTCAACTAATAAAGGAGCAAAATACGTGTCCATGGAAATTCGAACAGATGGTTGGAAGACCTGATCACCAAAGACTACAAATATATTGTCAATTAGGAATTCCAGAATCTTTGTAGGGTACTTGAAAGTAGAATGATAGTGGTTTTTAATGAAATAGTATTTTACGACTAATCAGAAGATTTCCGTGTTCCTTTATTATTCAGGGGTATATACAGTCTCGCATAAAGTCAGTATTTCACAAATTTCATGGTCGTTATATCGATCTAGTTTGTCAGCACAACCTTCCATTTGGTCAAATGCTGTCTGACATGATTTATACAAATTGTTATGCCGCTGTTGGCATACTGATTCTGACTGCAGATTCCTCCGTTGCCTGATAGGGATGTAGGACTCACGGCGGGTGTGACCGGTCGACAGGGCATGCATACGCCCCCTAGGTACCTGATCCCACCGCTGGTATGTCCATGGGTCCGTGTTTGCCCATATCTCTGATTTGTACTTTCTATATATAGGAATTACGAGATTGAATACTATTCGATATCTTAGCCTTTTCTTTGCTGAAACAACTTTTATATGTGAAAAAGCATAGTCTTTAATTTATCATGAGCACTGGTTATGTAATGTTTTGAAAAGAGTCTTGATGTTATTGATTTAGGAAAATGTTCTGTGGTTTAATAACAGTTCATTGGTTGGTTGGTTGCAAAAAATAGGCTTATGCTCGGCGCTTTGGAACTATTTAGAATCCACATTTGATTTACACAACTTGTCGCATAAGTTATGGAAAAAATACACTTGAAATTCCTCCTTCATAGCAGTTAATAATTTTGTGAGGAGCAAAGATAGGGGTTTGGTAGAACATTTACTGGAACCAGCTATGTATCTATGTTTGTAAGAGATTATGTGCAGTTTAGAAATCCAGTACAGGTACGGTAACTCACAGTCATTCGTCCCACTGACAGGGACATTAAATGCGTTTAGAACTGAAGAGTGATTTGAAGAATTTCATCTTTTGAAAAAGATCTTGGAGTATATGTAGAGTTAGTGGCTGTGGAACTTTTAAACTACAGTTTTTAATATTGAGTCTTACACAGACAATGTTGTTACAGGCTTTGGCAGCTGGGACCAAAGCATATTCCTCATCTAATTCTTTTAACTAAACACAGAGGGATAGATGATAAGCACTTTTGTTTTGATATGTCTAATACGGGATTTCAATAAATGTATTCCTCTAAAATATTTGATCCATTCTGACAAGGTGTCAAGTTCGTCCTTTTCATATTTATCCCATTGTTTGGCAATATCTTTGACTTAATATGATTTTTATCTAGGCTCTGTAAAGTTTGTAATTAATCCTATATCCTATATTGTAGATTAATTGATTGTTTATTGTTTTACGCCACACTCAACAATGTTTCAGTTATCTGGTGGCGTGTAGTTTGTATTGATGGAGGAGAGAACCCAGATACAATGTACCCGGGAAGAGACCATCGACCTTCTGAAAGTAAACTGGCAATCTTTCTCACATATATCGGAGCGGGCGAGAATCGAACCCGCGCCGTCTAGAGGTAAGAGGCCTTGTGATTTTGAGAGCAATGCTCAAACCACTCGATCACGGATGCCCCTTATGTTGTAGAAGTATATTTGTAGAAAATACATGGTGTGGACTTGAACATCCAAATCCAACGTGTAATAACACAACACTCTTAAGAAAGAAACGTGCAGTATTTTTCAGATTTCGCAAGTAGCCTTAATTCTGTAGCCAGGGACTCGCAAAAATCCTATTAAATATAGTGAAGTACAAAATTAATATAAAGGTGCAATATAAATAATGTTGTAGTTTTGCGGGTCGTTATTTGAAAGACTCTTACATATTTGCCCTGCTTAACAAAATAATTTTTATTAGTTCTGATTACAGTTTACAAAGGCCTATATTTATGGAGCAAAATCGGTAATCAATGTAGGTTTATAAGCAATGTTTAATTAGAAACAAGTATATAATAATCTAATACAAAGGACACTGGGTGATTTAAATGGTTTAGATATATTATCATTTATTAATTTTCGAAATTAATAGATATGTGTATCTATCAAAAATTAAAGGTTATGAACTGCGTTTAATATGATCTCGCGTACGGACACTCGTAAAGCATTTTCTATTATCCTTCCGTTGCTGGCAGTTAGTTATTGCTGGTTGGGAGAGTGTATATTTCAAAATATGGCATCCTGTGGGGATCCGGATTAGAATAGATCCTCATTACCCCTTACTTGTCGTAAGAGGCGACTAAATGGGGCGGTCCTTCGGATAAGACCGCAAAAACCGAGGCCTCGTGTCACGGCAGGTGTGGCACGATAAAGATTCCTCCCTGCTCAAAGGCCTTGAGCGCGATCATAGGCCTAAATTGTTCAGCTCTTCACCGGCAGTGGTGACGTCTCCATATGTATGAAAAATTCTCGAGCGGGACGTTAACCAATATATAATCAATCAATCAAATTATGACACGAGAATATAATTTGGTGCCAAAACTGTTATTGTATAATAAACTAAATATTGTTAGTTAATAATATATTTGAAAACGGGAAAAGTCCTAATGTTACATTTAGAAATATCCGGGCATTCTTTTTTAAAACTTATCTCCCATTATACATTGAAAAATGTTTTCATTTATTTTTAAAACGATTTCCAAGATGGAACTGTATGAATAAGTGAAATTTTATTTGTGAAAGTAATACATTTTATGTGATCATTTTTAACATTTGGCTAATTTGTCATGCCATGACGTTGTGTTCTTCTATACGTCATTTAATGTAGTCTGTTAAGTAAACATCTAGGAATCATCTCTTGATCACAAGGGGGATACATGTATCTCTTATACACATTATGTCATCAGTAATCATAGCCAATCGTTTTAACTTACCAAAAGATCTAATTATATCTGTCATCATTAGCAACCAGTGAAAGAAATGATTAAGTACCACGTGATATTATCTTTCTTGTGGCTGTGTAAGTGTAAAGACGCAATTGTGTTTGATGAGATTATTGAAAAAAACATTTCCTCCATCTCCCCAATCTTACCTTCATATAAATAGATTTCATGTGTCTATTTTTCATAGGGGCCACCGTGCCCGAGTGGTTAAAGCATTGCGCTCAAAATCACAAGGCCTCTCACCTCTAGTCGGCGCGGATTCGATTCTCGCTCGCGCCGACATATGTGAGAAAGTTTGTCAGTTTACTTTTGGAAGGTCGGTGGTACATTGTATCTGAGTTCTCTCCTCCACCAATAAATACTGGACGCCACCAGATAACTGAAAAATTGTTGAGTGTGGAGGAAAACAATAATCAATCAATCAATCAATCAATTTTTCATTCTATATACTAGTTAATATTGCTTGGTATTATAGTTGTGCTTGTGTGGCAAATTTTAAGATGCCACCTTATTTTTCTATTTTATGATGTTTGTATTTTTCAAAAATATTAGGGAGATCCCAATGCCATTTTTGGTTAGGTTGTCTAAGTTATATTTTTGATACGGTGGGATCTCCCTATTGCATATGTGTTATAAATAAGTTTTCACTTTCTACAATCATGATTTAAAAAATGACAATTTTCAACCAATACTAGTTATTATGTTGTTAATTACTGCCAAGAAATATAACAACGCTGCAGGACTGAGTATACCGGTTTCTTATACCGGTTTCTTAATTTTTCAACAAAACTTTGCATTAATTTAAAAATAGAGAGCATAAATAGTATCCTGTACACTTTTAATCAGCATTTATTTAAAAGGGTGTCTACGTACAAATCGGGGAAGCTTGGCTCGTTGCATTTCTGGGACCAGTATATTTCTAAATGAATAGTTAATTAATTCAGAATTAGGCCTACATATTCATAATGTTTAAAATAATACTGATTTTAAAACTCTGCTGATACGGATGAAGGTCACTATAACATAAGTCATCATGAATTTTTAAGAACATGTGGTGGAATTCTGTTTTGCATTAAAATCGTTACATTAGAGACAGGGAAAATAATTATTTCTATCGCTGAAATACATGGTAATAACAAAAGAAAGAAAACAAATGGTGGCATCTGACATATTCTTGCAGTGTAGCCCGTACTTGATTTATAATGGACGGTTTTTTCTCTCCCACATGTGCTTGTAAAAGGTGGGTTGTGCTTTGTATTACATATGTCTACACATAATATCGTTGAAAATGCATTAAACAAAAATCAAATTTTATGTAATCTACGATCATTTTTGGAGGTCAGTCTTGGTTTGAGAGTGATTCCCCTTGTTACTATGTAGTGTCATGCGATGACGCATTGGGCAGACGACATATTTCCGAATATGAGCAATGACAAAAGTTAACAAAAGAAAACGTCTACTTAATTTATACGATAGTGGAATCACATCAGCACAGGAATTGTGTGAAACAACAAACAAACAAAGATCTACCGTGTATGATAATTTGAAGAGATTTCGTGAGGAGAAGTCGGAGATACGATAGCCAGGATCTGTTCGGAAGAAGGTTTTTGACGTGAATGGCAACAGACGAGCTGCACAAGTTGCTGCACATCATCCACAGTGGTCGGCACAACAAATCACCAGTGGATGTGCACATAGAGGATCAACATTAGCATATAAATGGATTGATGAGTGGACATTGGCAGGAAGCAATTATTTCAAATCCGTGCACCAAAAGTTGCCATTAAAGACCGCATAACATAAACAGAATCGAGAGGCCTGGTGCATCACACATGAAAATGACGAGTTTGACGTGATATTTACATATGAAAGTTGTTTCCAATTTTACAGATGTACGAGAAAAAGTTGGGCAAAGTTTGGATATTGTCAGAAAATGGTCCCAAAGTTCTCGCCTGCTGTGACAATGTGGGGTGGAATAAGCAAGTTGGGATTAACGCTTGTCTCTATTAATGGAAATATTCGTATATCAGCTGTAAAATACTGTGAAGGTTTGAAATGACTATTGTTTTCAAATATTGTGACATGCGATCTACCTTAGGTTATGGAACAGGACAACACTGGATCGCACACAGCGGCACATACACGGGACTGATTCACACGGAGTCACGTGGTCGTCTTGGAATGATCCACCGCTTCACCGGACTTAAATCCTATGTGACAGGTTATGAAGGACAGTGTTGAGAAAAAAATCAGCCAGGTAACATCGCAGACTGGAAAGCTACTCTCCTGAATGTGTGGATGGATCTGGATCAAAATTACACACACAATCTTGTGGACAGTATGCCACGGCGAATTACACAGTGTATAAAAACGCTTGACTGATTATTGACTCCAAGTTTATTGAACTTCTAGAACTTATCAATGGTATTCATGTGAACTTTGTTTTTAATTACTTGTCATTAAAGATATATCACTTTAAAATGAAATCGGGAGTTTTTCCACAATAGTTTATCTGTTTTGGTTCATCAATGGACGCAAAGTAGAAGGCAATTTTGCCAAAAAAGAATAAAGAATATTGAATCGCATAATCGTTTCATCGTGATTCTTCAGTCAAAACAACATAAATTTCTCATTAATGAAAAGCTTTATATGTTGTTTTTCAGCCGATTTTCGTCCAAGACATATAATTATAGCAGGAGTACATATACGTTTATCGATTGTAATTTGTTCCATGTTTGCTGCTCGCATTACCAGGTTCTTATCCCCAGACAACATACGTTTGTTACATTGTCTTAAATAATTCAAAATGTCTAAAGGGAGACAAGTCCGTTCCGTCTTAAGTGGTCTGATGGATAAGATCGTGTATGGAATCATCCACTTAGCAACAGATCTTCTAATTAAATCAAATCCATCTGCAATCTACTTCGGTAGACCGTTATTAGAAAGATGATGTGTAATTAAGTTTTCGGTTTTTCGACAGCCTAAGTATCACCGCGTATGTATAAATGTAAACGTCATCGATTCCTGAACAGTGCTCGGCTTCGGGGTGAGCATTTTGACGTGCAGGTCGACAGTGATGGATTTCCATATAGGCATAAACTTGTTAGGCTTGAAGACGAAGAAGTGAAAATTATAGAGAGAATCATTCGTCTAAAATCATATGTAACATTCAATAGCACACTGACAGAAGCTGACACACACCAGGCTTTGTGGTCATTAAACGTAAATGGGGTCATTTAAGGTTTTTCGTCCTTCAGGCCTTCCTCACATTTAAGTCTATACCCCATTCATATTTATATACGACTGATAATTTGACATAAGAAGGACTTGATTTCTTTATATCCACACATTCTTTTCATACAAAGCGTCGATTGCGCCTAAAATTGGGTCCCTCCCCTCAACGCCCCCCCCACCTCTCATATATAAATTTATATATATATATATATATATATATATATATATATATATATAAGACTTAATATTTTTATAGTCATTATGTTGTGTTGTTTGTTAATGACAAAAATGTATGTAATGAAAAAAAGTAAAACAGTTTTCAGATAAATCCAGAATGATTTCCCAGATAAGAGTTATCGAACATACTTTGGAATCAACATCATGGCTTCACTTTTTAGGCCGTTACCACAAATCGGAACCTACAGAAACTCAGATCACAATGGATGCTGTTTCAGTTATACACATACTTGGAAAACGTAACAAATTTTAAATGTCCTAGTAATAAAAAGGGTTTCTTTTGTTAGATGCCCATCCAATAAAAAAGCTTCTGAATTTACGTGTAATAAAAAAAACTTTTAAATGTGCATGTAATAAAGAGCTTCTAAGTGTGTGTGTGTGTGTGTGTGTGTGTGTGTGTGTGTGATAATGAGCTTGTAAATGTGCGTGTAATAAGGAACTTTTTATATGAACTTGTAACAAAGCTCTTGTAAATGTGCGTGTAATAAAGAGCTTTTTACATGAACTTGTAACAAAGAGCTTCTTGCATGTAATAAAGAACTTTTAAGTAAAGTTTTTTTGTTACATGTGCGTGTAAGAATTTCTTGTAATAAAGCACTTTTTACATGTACTTGTAACAATATATAAGGGATGTTACATGTGATTGTACAGCAATAAAAAAGCTTTTTACATGTGGTGGAAATGGAAGCTCTTTTCACAAGTGCTTGTAATATATATATAAAGTGCTAGTAATGATATAAAACGTAAGGGGTACAAATTTTGGTGTACCAGATGCACATTTCGACAAATAATGTCTCTTCATTGATGTCCAAGCCAAACATGTTGGAAATCCGAAATAAGAACAAACTTGAAAGAGCTGAAAGAACCAAAAATACGAAATAGTGAGTCAAATCCGGCAAAGGATCAGAGCTATGCATGAGGGAGATAATCCTTAATCTTGAAATGAATTTCTTAGTTTTATTACAACAATTTTTTATCCGTAACTCATGCTAGTACCGAAGTACTTAGCAACTTGGCTGGTGAATACCCTCGGGAACTAACAGTCTACCATAAGAGGCATCGACCCAGTGGTTGTAATATAAAATATAAGCGGTACAAAGTTTGATGCACCAGATGCGCATTTCGACAAATAAATAGTTTTTGTTACATGTGATTGTACAGTGTAATAAATTGATTTTCATGTGTGCTTGTAATGTATAGTTTTGACATGTGCATGTAATAAAGAGCTTTATTTTTTCATGTGCGTTTAATTAAGCACTCTTTACATGTGTGTACAATAAGTTTAATTTCACATGTACGTGTAGTAAAGCACTCTTTACATGTGTGTATAATAAGTAGTATTTTACATGTGTATATAGTAAGTAGCATTTTACACATACGTGTAATAAAGCGCTCTTTACATGTGTTATAATAAGTAGCATTTAACACGTGCGTGTAATACGGAGTATACTTTTCACGGTCATTGCTCTATATTACATCACTTTCAGATACAAATCCGGTATCTAACTAGTAGGTGATGTGACATACACATATTGCAAGTGATGTTACAGGGATTTCAACATTCTAGTTTAGAGGCAACATTTCGGAAATATTACGGTCGCTATAATGATCCAATTTGCAAATACAACCTGTCATTAGGGCGAATGTTACCTAACGTGTTTCATATATTTTTATGCCGTTTTTTACATACTGATTTTAAATATGGATTACTCTGTTTACCTGATCAAGATAGGGCTCACGGTGGTATGACCGGTCAACAGTGAATGCTTATTCCTAGGCATCTGATTCCACCTCTGGTATGTCCAGGGGTCCGTGTTTGCTTTCCTATTAATATTGTATCTTTTCATTAGGATTTTTGAGATTGATCACTGTTCGTTATCTTCATATGTTCATACTGATTTTGACCAATTATTACCCTGTTTAAGTGCTCAGGATATAGGGCTCACGGTGGGTGTCATATGCATATGCCATCAGGGGATGCTTACTTCTCCTAAACGCCTGATCCTACCTTCAATGTGTCCAGGGGTCAACGTTTGCCCTGCTCTGAATTTTGTATTATCTATGGGGTTAGTAACTGTTCGTTACCTTCGCCTTTTCATCTACCAGTATTATTTCTTAAATCACGTCTAATCAATATTCCGTGGGTCATGAGTGGATGGGAACTTATGATTTAAAATAACCTGCTACGATAATGACGTTCTATCGACACACTTTTTTAAAAATATGAAATCGTGTTATGAGTTTTGGCGCTTTACATCCCAACACACGTACTACAATCCAGTCATTTTTATGCACGTATGATGATTCTACGAGGTTAATGCGATTGCTCTTAGTCCTTTTAAGCCGCATTGATTCGACCAATGTTAGGTCTTTCAGTTACTATCCCGTTGGGATCCGGGTTGTTAGAATAGGTCCTCAATACCCCTTGCTTGTCGTAAAAGGCGACTACACGGGGTGGTCCCTCGGATGAGACCACAAAAATTGAGGTCCCGTGTCACAGCAGGTGGCACAATAAAGATTCGTTCTTCTTCAAAAGCCGTAAGCGCCAAGATTGGCTTAAATTTTTCAGCCCTTCACCAGCAATGGTGACGTCTCCATGTAAGTGAAAAATTATCCTCAAGAGAGACGTTAAATAATATACAATCATACAATCTTTCGGTTACTTGAAGTACTCTGGGTCTCATCCTTGTTCGGTAAATTTAAACATTTCAATATTCTCTAGAATGGTTATATTTCTATAGTTCGTAAACTTTTTACAATTTAATTTAAAAAAAATCAGCCGTTGCTATCATAATATTGTTGTCCCCAACGCTTTAGTGAAAGCAGAGGGTATCAATTTGTGTATTTGACAATGTCAGTCTGTCAGTAACACATTAGTTTCCAGATATCTAAAATACGATTTGTGTTTAGCAATGAAACGTATCTAACACAAAAGGACTGCCGACTATTGATTTGTTAGGTCTAGAGGTTAAGGTCAGCAGCTCATGTGAATAAAAAAAAATGTTTCTGAAAATCCCTCTAATATTGCGCTTTAGTAATGAAAGTTAGTAAAATAAGACTTAGTAATGTGTTTCTCTTTTTTTTTTAAACACAACCAATTAAATGTAATTCAATCAGCGCTTTGCATTATAACCAACTTAGGTAATAGAAGGTTTAGCTTCTCCGAGCGATTTAAAATGTAGTGTGGTCATCGTGACTTTTGATTGACAGAGACAAAAGTTTGCATGCAGCTGCATATCAATTAGATTAAAGGTGGCGGTAAACTGGTAATTATTTAAGCGCTCGTTTTGCAACTGGGAGGTCCGCATTTGATTCTCGATCTCAGCGCTGCATCAAACCTAAATGAAAATGTAGTTTTATTTGAATGTATGTTGTTTTACGTCCCATTCGAGATTTTTTTTTATAGAAATGTCACCATCTGTAGTTGAAGTGTCTATCAATGAGGATTCTTTATGATGCCAACGCCTGTCATGACCTCTGGTTTTTCTGTTTTTGGTAATGTTTTGTTTGCCAGTACAACTTTCCATTAAATCAAATGCTGTCTGACGTGTTTCAAATTCATAACAATTGTTAGGCAGTTCTTGACGCACTGATTCTGACTGCTGATTACTCCGTTTACCTGATCAAGATATGTGGCTACTGGCAAGTGTGGCCGGTCGACAAGGGATGCTTACTCCTTTTAGGCAACTGATACCACCTCTGATATATCCAGGGACTAAATGGGGCGGTCCTTCGGATGAGACCACAAAGCCCCGTGTTACTGCAGGTGTATTACGATAAAGATCCTCCTTACTTACTTGACAGATATAGACGCCGAGCATAGGCCTAAATTTTGCAGCCCTTCACCGGCAACGGTGACGTCTCCATATGAATGAAAAATTCTCAAACGGGACGTAAAACAATATACAATCAATCAATCAAATGAATTATTTTGTGCCTGTTCTGTATTTTAGCGTAAGCAAAATTTGATAATGCAAACTGCAAAGCTTGTCAGCTTCCTGTAAATAAATACAAATCTCGTACAAAAAGTACAAAATTTTGAATGCACCAATATATGTACATTTAAAGGAAACGTGTACATATTTTCATGTATTAAGATTTCTCAGAAAACCATGACATACATTATATATATATATATATATATATATATATATATATATATATATATGCTTCAGTAGAATGATACACTCCTCCCCCCGAAAAAAGAAGCCTTTTTGCACTCATTTAAGGACATAGAATACCTAAAGAAGTAGAAATTTGTACACGTTCAAAATCATTGAAATTAAATAAAAATGAAATTCACCCAAAATATCCCCATTGTGTTCGCATGTATATATGGTTAATTTGCATATGTAATTTAGTAAAGGAAGCAAGCGTTTTAAGAGAAGAATGGTTTAATGCATCTGATTTTGGATATCCTATGTTTTTATTTCAGATGATGCGTAACCTAAGGAAACGTGCATTAGCTTCGGGAAGAGGAAGTGAGGGAGAGAGCTAAAATAGGCTGAGCCTGCTCCATCTTTGGATAGACGTTAACGGCAAACTGGCACTCAACGTTATGACAAACGGGATGACTTCAGCTTCTCTATTGTCAACTTCTCATATTTATGTAGCAATATTTCATAATCACCTAATATCATGGAGTTTATGTCTCTCAACTTATTCAATACGTGAGTGCATGTTCTGTGTTTGATCAATTTGTATATGGAGAAAAGCTATTTACAAATAAGTTGATCTTATAGGGGTTTCAACAGTCTCCTTTGAAGTTTTTGTTTGTTTGTTTGTTTGTTTATAGCCGCCTGAGCAATTTTTCAGCTATCCGGCGGCTGTCACCATTACCGGTGACAGGGCTGCAAATTTAGGCCTATGCTCGGCACTCAGGGCCTTTGAGCAGGGAGGGATCTTTATCGTGCCACACCTACTGCGACACGGGACCTCGGTTTATACGGTCTCATCCGAAAGACCGGCACCCACGTCCCACAGTGGGATTCGAACCCCCGACTCAAGGATCATCAGATCTTTGAGCCCGACGCTCTAACCACTGCGCCACGCGGGCGGCCTCCTTTGAAGTCAGCACTTCACAATTTCCATGGCCCTTATAATGATGTTCTTTGCAATTATCTTATTTGCAAATACAGCCTGTCGTTAGGTTGAATACTGTCTGACGTGTTTCATACCAATTGTTAGACCGTTACTAACACACTGATTTATACTACGGATTACTCGTTTTACCTGATGAAGATAGAAGGCTCACAGCGGATGTGACTGGTCAACAGGGGATGATTACTCCTTCTAGGCATCTGATTCCACTTCTGGTATGTCCAGGAGTTTGTGTTTGGCCTACCTTATACATTTATTGCATGATCGTGAAGGAGATATGAAGATTTATCAAGAAAAATCATATTCCCCAAAGGCCCTAAGGAAATATGTTTTTTCTTGGGCGAATAAATCTTAATATCTCACAAACATTCAGGCAATAGTTACGAAGCAAACGCCCTAACCTGTAGGCAACCTCGACTGATGTTTGATAAAAACTTTAACAAAGCAACCACATCGTAAAATGTACTGATGGAAATGAATATTAAGGGAACGTATAGTTACTGTTACCAAATGTCTGGCATGTTGCGTTTGTTCGAGGCTATATCTAGGTATTGTAAACTGAAAATGTTGAAGCTTACTGGGAGGTTGATTGATTGATTATATATTGTTTTACGTCTCGCTGGAGAATTTTTCACTCATATGGAGACGTCACCATTACCGGTGAAGGGCTGCAAAATTTAGGCCTATGCTCGGCGCTTATGGCCTTTGAGCAGGGAGGGATCTTTAACGTGCCACACCTGCTGTGACACGGGACCTCGGTTTTTGCGGTCTCATCCGAAGGACCGTCCCATTTAGTCGCCTCTTACGACAAGCTAGGGGTGCTGAGGATCTATTCTGACTACCCGGATCCTCACGGGGAGCTTACTGGGAGGAAGTGATCAGGAAGCAGGGAGGACACACCAGATATTTCACCTGTAATGCACATACTTAATGAAATATACTTGATTAAAATCCCCTGACAATAAGACAAATTTCACCATGGATACAGGCGTTCTCTTATTCAATTCCATCAGGATATTTCATTTGAGATCAAAATAAAATTAGAATTCGTTTGAATTTGCCGCCCGCCTCATTAAAATTATTCCCGCTGGAAAAATTATATTTACAAAATAATATATATATATATATATATATATATATATATATATATATATAGCTTCTTTCCGTCGCTCGTCGAATTACTTTGGGTTTGACATTCACGTTGATTATTGATTTAACCAGTCAGATCAGTAAAACGCTTTTTTCTTGCTATCTGTAATAAAGCATTCATAAGATCGTCATTAACAAAACAGCCGTCGCCAAAATGTCAGACCGATGTGTAAGTCACTTTCTGAAAACAAATCCGGAAATAGTCTTTTTAGAATGTTTTACGTGCCAACCACGACATCAGTGTTTCCTGAATTAATACAACATGGCCTTTTTTTGTCTTAACTACATGTATAGAAAGTAGATTTTACTCAAAGTAGGGGGAGAGAGATCGCCGGGTTCCGCCTCATGATAAGAACCCTGAATATAAGTGGCCATCCTTTTGTGTGTTGCATAGGTAATGAGGTGAAAGTCAGCAACAGATTTTACAGTTTAAATGAAAGAAATTTCCACAATAAAGAGCGATTTATTGATTAGAACAGTCATCTTTGTCAAAATTTTGAGTGTTTTATCATAAAACCTTTGAACAGTCATTTTTGGATGGTTTGTTTCAGAAATCAAGGTAAAATAAATCTGAAAAATGAATGTGTACACCGTTTGATATTGTGACTTTTATTATTAATTTTAAAATCAATTTCAGTGATGGTTGGTTATATTCTGTTTAACCTTAAAGACAAATAATACATTCCATAATAAGGATGACCTGGGCAGTGCTTCGGTAGGAAATGATACATGAAATTTAAATGTAAAGAATATATTTGTTTTGTTTTTAGTCTACTTGTATAGATCTCATTTTAATCGTCGCATTGGAACGCCAACATCGTGAGAATTTATATCTACAGGAACATTCAAGCCACCCATTCCAACACTTAACAAAGGTTTATGATCCTTTTTCAATCTACGTATGCTACATTTTTGTGTACGTAGTTTCACATAAAATTCTCAGAATTTATGCACTTTTACAGTAATCTGATCATAAGCCATCCTTAAGAGTCTCAAGGAATTTCGAAGTCCTAATTCGGGGCTTAAAATTTGGGCACAAAATCAAAATGCCCACGTTACTGATTCTTAATGTGCGTTTAGGTTTTCAAAGTAGTTTTGGCAGATATTCAGTTGAAAAATCTTTTGCAAATAATATTAAGGTACATATACTGTAAACCTTTTGAATATTTTTGAAAATTATATCTGAAACTCGAGATGAACTTAGCTAGGGATACTAGTATTTATGTGAGGGAAGATCTGAGATCAAGATGTCACGCTGGGTTGTCCAATGGGTTTTCATATTGTGATAACGTGTTTACTTTAATGCAATCTGACACTGGCAAATTAATTGAACATTCTGATTTCCTTATATACATGTCAATTTTCAATATTTTGTGCTGTTGCTAAGTTACAGTGTACTCAGAAAACATTAACGTTTTCAACGCTTGAAGTTGGCGATATCTCTAAAAGACAACATGCGCGCTTCTGCCCAAGTGCTTCTTTGACGATTAGTCCGTCTTTATGAATATTGTAGAATCGGTTGAACAGCTACAAGATACTTTTTGACAAATCTTGCACTAATTAAATGATATGTTGATGCACAAAACGCAACGTTTGTTTCAATTCATTCTCAGCCTATGGAAAAGCTCAACCTTCCTACGAGCATCATTTGGTCAACGAAGTCAAAACTCTTAAAATTAAACATACCCCATGCTAATTGCATTTTTCACCGGCCACAAACATAGCACCACAGTAAATAGGTCTTTTAATTCCATCTAAATGGCGTGAGTATTTCCCACAAATTATAGATCAGTACACTTTACATGAATGTAGGGAACATAGTATGAAAGGGAGTTATTCCAAGTTAATCTGGAGCACCAACTGTAATCAATTACTATTGTAGCGAACGTTTGAAGCTCTTATAAAATTACTCACACCAGGGAGTATTGGAATCTAGCACGACATACCACTGGTTTGGTTAACACAGTCGACAAGAAGTTTGTACTAATCAATTAACATGTTATAACGATAGTAATAAATGGTTTCAATATTTAATGATATGAACATCTCGCCTCCGCTTTGGTGGTTTAATATAAGTTTTTTAAAACAGTCAATAAATGAATGTAGTTTATTACCCTGACATAAAAAACATCAAACCTGGAAGTGAATATTCTAATATTAATGTATTTGTTCTTTCAAGAATTGTTCACTCATATAGAGACGTCACCGACTGTAGATGAAATGTCATTAAATTAGACCTGTGTATGGCGCACAGGGCCGCAGCACTGAGTTTTTTCATCGTGCCAACAACTGTCACGACTAGGGACCTCGGTTGTTGAAGGTATATATGTTGTTTTAATTGAATAAAAACCGTGGGCTTTTTATCAAGCTGTAAAGTTATACTTTTATGCAATTGAACCAAGCTAATTTCCTATTTAGTTATTTCTTCTCTGGGTCGGATATAGAACGCCTAATTTCGAATTATTCATGATCAGGTGACGTAGCAAATACAGCGATAAGAAGACAGTCCATCGGGAAACGAGGAAGGAATGTTAATTCTGTTTAATATAAAATCATTATTTGAATATGACTACATACTGTAAACGAAATCCTCTTCACTCGCAAGCGCGGGTCCAGCTTTTTTCATAGGGGGTGGGGGTGGTTCTGAGACCTGGTTCCAGGGCGAAGCCTCATGAATTTCCACGTTTTGACATATGCACGCGGGTTATAAAACAATATGTAATAAATCAATCATTTGAAATTTTTCCCGTCATTATATTCAAATCTCCCACTAATATATATATATATATATATATACCAATGAATCAATGTGCATGAAATGCTCACAACAGAAGTACTTTTTAAAACACATACATACTTGTACACTAATTACAATGTACATAGTGCCGTAAACGGTATAGAGAGGACACATTACGTTATATCGGTCTTGTAACGGTATAGGGAGGACACATTACGTTATATCGGTCTTGTAACGGTATAGGGAGGACACATTACGTTATATCGGTCTTGTAACGGTATAGGGAGGACACATTACGTTATATCGGTCTTGTAACGGTATAGGGAGGACACATTACGTTATATCGGTCTTATAACGGTATAGGGAGGACACATTACGTTATATCGGTCTTGTAACGGTATAGAGAGGACACATTACGTTATATCGGTCTTGTAACGGTATAGGGAGGACACATTACGTTATATCGGTCTTGTAACGGTATAGGGAGGACACATTACGTTATATCGGTCTTGTAACGGTATAGGGAGGACACATTACGTTATATCGGTCTTGTAACGGTATAGGGAGGACACATTACGTTATATCGGTCTTGTAACGGTATAGGGAGGACACATTACGTTATATCGGTCTTGTAACGGTATAGGGAGGACACCTTACGTTATATCGGTCTTGTAACAAACGTCACAATGCTAAACCTGCTCTTGGAATACTATTTGTACTGAGCGCCAAATCGTTCGTACGTGAACAATTACTTTAAAAAAAATAGATCAACCATTTCAGTAAAATCGGAACTCTTAAAACGAAATCTAATTAAACTTCGACCCTTTAATCCGCTCACGTGTACTGCTATTGTAGCCTTGTGTAGAGATATATATGTGGGCGGATCAGAGGATTTAATTTTAATTAGACTGCTCAAAGTGTAAAGAAATTTATTTTTCCTGGCACGTAATTGAAACACTGGATTTAATTTTATTTTTAACAGTGTTACTGCCATATTTTGGCAACAAACTGATAAAAAAAAAGCCTCGTTGAACCCATTTTGAGAGTTTTCGTTCTTGTAATGAGCCTACTCGTTTACACCACAGAGACATTTTACGTGCAAAGGTGCTGTAATCTTGACACGAGACCGCCATTAAACTTTCCGATCTGGCAGTCTACAAGAAGCGACCATCTAATTCAACAACATTTCATTCAAAAGAATTCAATTGAACAATATTTGCATGTATATGTATATGTATATGTATATATATATATATATATCCTCTGCCCCGACCCCACCCCACCCCCGAAAATATTATAGACTGTAATATTACATAAGAATATAAATATTGATCATAAAAGCTGATGTCATTTGACATTGTGCGACTCTTCAGTTATATATAAATGATTTGTCCTGTGACGCGAAAGTTACCGTTCGAGTAAATTAATCTGATTAACCTCGCTGCATGAAGATAACTTATTGTACATGAATGTACTCGCCCCATCGGAGTCAAAGACATATGTATGCACTTAGTATAGTTGTACACGTCGCACATACAATGTTAAAGTACAGGGTTTTTTTTTTGTTTTCCTAGAGTGGAGAAAAAGTTGTACATGTAGCACACATATTGTAAAATTGTAATGCTTTGTTTTCCTAGAGTGAGAAGACCACGGACTCAAATCGCTAACGAACAAATATTTATCATACAGAACGCTGTAGTGACAAAAACGTAACACCACAAACGAACTCTTTTCCATGAACCACAACCCCCCCCCCCCCCAAACAAAAAAAAACAACCTAAAAAAACAAAACAAGATGTGTTTATGAAATACTGACACCCCTGTCTAATATTTTGGTACCAAAAGGAAAATCTTGCCAAAAGGAATACGCATGTGAAATATGAAAGCCCCATCACTATCCTCTCAAAACTTGCAGTTTTGCGGCCAAACAGACAAACCAAAAACTACACGACCCACCGAATCATAAAAAAGTAGGGAAAGAACGGGAAAACAGACAATAGATCAATTAGAAGCATAAATGAAATCTTGATTTTCAGACACCGTCACACACAGGCACTGATCAGCGTAGTCGATGTAATCACGCAAGTAACGCTTAGTAACTTTAGTACCCACTCTTTACAGTATCATGTTACTACTGACACAGGAAACCTACATTTCATATAAGCATCGTGGGAGCAAATATTATGAGAATAAATTGATAGGCTAGGCCGTAAAACATGAAATTATAAGCCGCCAATTAAACTTACAATGCGCTCTATCCGATCAGGGGATATATTGTTTCCCAAAATGATTATCAAATCTTATTTTAATGGATTTCCGAGATGTGGAGAGCTATTTGTTATCATCTAAACGGAATACACTTAAACGAGGCTTTTTTTTTTTTTTTTTTTTTTTTTTAGGAATTGTATTTCCATGCCTTTTCAGTTATATGTGTAAAAATATGATTTTTTTTTTATTACTCTCACATTTTTATTGCAGAAATACGACTTAATTTTCGTACTTCAATTTCATTTTAATAATTCAGATTTAAAAGCTTTAACTAAATGCAAGTATACATATATATTAACGACAAACAGCAAGAAGTTAAAAAAAAAGTTTTATATATAATTCAAGGACGATGAAAGATAAGATTAGTTGGAAAGTCGATTTTTCAAAATGTCTATTTCAAAGAACTAAGCACATAGAAAGCTTTTTACATCTCTTTCATTTTCCTGTCAGAAATTAAGCATGGCATTCTTTATTTTTTAAGTCTTGTATTTCGTTCTTTTATATCCATTTCGTGATATTTTATCACGCAAATAATTCTACAGTCATATGATGTTCTTATTTTATTTCAAGTTTTAATGTGCAAAAATAAAACTCTCCTTTCTAAAAATACAATAAAAAAAAGGCTCTAGGAATTGTCCTTTACTTGATTTAAAAAAAAAAATCGTCGGAGACTTTTCAATACGTCCACTTTATAAACTGTTCACTTTTAAACTATATTTTAAGGGCGTACTCTACAGAGTCATAATGGCTGACTTCCTCTTCAACCATGAATGAAACTAAGAACATCAGCAATATTTGTCTATTCATTTCAAATTCCACTGCCTAGTCGAGTAGCTCAGTAGGTTAGCACGTCGACTGCCGAACTATAAATCGCGGGTTCGAATTCGGCAGGGCATTTAATTTTTTTTTCAAATTGCATTCTACTAAAACTGCATTTTTTGACTTAATAACGTAAATTTGAAAAATTTCAATTTCAAAATATTGTTGTTTCTATCGTCCATTTTTCATCCACATCAAATTTTTCTGGGGAAATTTCTCTGGTGTGGCATTCCTCCTTAAACTAATCCTGATGTCGTACCTGTATTTGATCGTTTTAATATAAGCAGGTATAGTCTACATGTAAGAACGACTCCTTCCAAACTGATGGACTTGTTGAAGTATAAATGGGTATTTTACAAAACCGTATGGGTAACGTTTCATAAGAACACATTTTCAGTTTAAAAATTAAATCACTCTCGCTCTAAACTACTTCTCTTGTAAATCTCTCTTGTTGTGTACCTTTTTGTCTATATACACTGCGGACATTCAAGGAACAATCTTAAACGCACATCGTAGGTTCTGAGGAAGCATAATTAGTGTGTTTAGCTCATTATTAGAAAAAAAAAAGACTATTTTGCTTTCACATCTGTGACGATTAGCGATACAAGGTCATAACACCTGATCTAGATAGATGTTTCCCATTTTATTCTGTTTTTAAGCATTGGTGCTGTGGAATGGCGTTTGCGAATTTTAATGGCATTGACACGCATGATCACATATAAACCACTTGAACCGGCACATTGGTTTTGTCCACACAACATTGCTTAACAGTGAGCTGTCTTTTATAGAATTATTGGTCTTTTAATTTATGAGAGGATTAATACACTAAATTTACTTAATTTAATAAACGTTACTTTCTTAATTTTTATTTATCCTACACCATCATAAACCACAGTATACAACGTGACGGTCAGTCGATTGATTGTGTACATTGTGATATATATCCGCTTACCATATGTTTCACGAATCCCTATTCTCAGACCTGCTGAATTCGTACACCCTCGGGTCTGTTCTACCCAGTCATTATTTAGACTCTGTAACTCGCGTGCCACGTGAAACACGTTGGAGTGTTTATTTATGTACATTGGTCTGTCTCACAACTTCTCAGAGACGAGAAGCGACAAAAATCAATGATTGGAGCAATCGCTCTATTTCTGATTGGGGTAGTTCCCCGAATTGATTCGGTAATACTTGATCTCGCCTGCCGTATTTTGCTTTCATTACAAATGTCATAAACGGTACATTATTTACTATTAACGCGCCATTGGAGTGTACTGGTCACATGTACTGCGATTCTTCTAAACATACATTCTATGCGTTATTCACGTGTTTACCATATAGAAAAATGGCAAAGGAGTACCACGTGCAACCTGTATTTAATTTCGGTATTATATAATATATAAAAAATATAGTTTTCCCGAAAAAAGATCAGAATAGACAGTGAGAAGACTGGTGGCGAGCAGTTTAAACGTATACACGGCTTGTAATTAACAGGAAGGTAGAATTGATTCGAGTTTAAAGCAAGTTAATGGTGCTGGAAAATGTGCTTGTGATTTTTTTGTGTCCTCGGATGGCTCGGAAACACCTCCAGGAATGAAAATTAGCAGATTATAAAAGCGATCTGTGTTATGTTAAAGTGGTTCCGCATGTGTTTTGCATCCGACTAAAAGATGGATACCACCATGTGTATCTTGGTGTAATCTGTACTGCTTTTTTTTGACAGACAGATAAACATCAGCATGTATATGCTTCAGATCTTTGTTTTCATTGTCATCGTAGTAATCTGCAGTGGATATAGAAATTATGATATTGGGGATGGACGGAAAATCTTTGATTTCCAGGACGGGTCAGTGATGGGGACAAATATAGTATTTCACGACAAAAATCTTGGTGCAGTAGAGAGAATACCGGGAATTGCTTACGCCACCACCCGAGGGAGGAGATTGAGACTTATGCCACCGACCGGTCCGCTTGAAAAATGGCTGGATGTACGTGTGGCCATAAATAACAGACCCCCATGTCCTCAGACATTGTACACAGGAAACGGCTTTCCGAATGTCTCTGTGCCCGGGCGGTCCAGAATATACCAAAATTTTACCTTTCCAGAGGAGTGTCATTCCTTAAACTTGTATATACCCAAGAAAGGTAGGTTCTGTTTGATTAGTTTTCCCAGGGTGTCTTAGAAAGGTTCAAGATCAATGCAAGTATTTGCATATATGTAGGAAGAAAACAAACACTGTTCCCATTAATGAGATATCATGTGTGTTTTATGAATGATGAACATACAGTATCATATAATTGATATACAATCAATCAGT
Source organism: Ostrea denselamellosa (assembly GCA_024699665.1). Taxonomy (NCBI): domain Eukaryota; kingdom Metazoa; phylum Mollusca; class Bivalvia; order Ostreida; family Ostreidae; genus Ostrea; species Ostrea denselamellosa. Next base: position 6,311,608 of record JAMZEH010000043.1, on the reverse strand, counting down.
CCCTTAATAGTGAGGCAAACTAGTAGTTGATGGGATACAATGGTAACGCCCGTTGAATGAATGGTGCAATAAGTTCTCCGTATCAATATGTTACGTCCAACCGCCACCAGACATTTCAAATCAGATTTACCGACACTACTAGTCCGTCATCACTGTTAGATTCCGTCTGCTGATCGGATGTTGGAGTCCATCTCTGTGAAACATTCTGTCGTAGGAGGTGTAAAGGTTCTTGCGGACTTTGACAGATACAAATGATGTTAAGCATTATTGTACTTCAAGGAAAGAATAGGTGATGCCACAGTGACAAAAGAGAGACCAGTATGTTAATCAGTGCTCCTGAATACTGTTGGCAAATCTGCGAGTTGGTTAAAATAGCACACGGAAGAGATCTAACAAAATTAATTAAATACATATAAAACAATATGATTTAACAGTAAGTAATATTATTCAGTACAATGTGGTTTTCCAGCGTGTGAAGTTTAATGCTTTAAGTTTCATAAATTATATTATGATGGAAATCAAACTATTGTGATGTAAATAAACAAAAATAGAAATATCAATAAATTATATCCTTATAATTTTCGATTTTCAAACAGTCAATCGAGCAATGGTCCATACTAAATTCAAGAGTTTTTGTACGGGAATGTCGTATTGAACAAATTGTAAACATTTACATGTCAATGGTTTGCATTTCAGTACATTCGGTACTGGCATCTTTTCTCAGTATATCAATGAGAGTGACTAAACCACTAACTATACTGCTGCATTAGTAGGAAATAATATGCAAATGAATGCAGCGTGCAAAGGATTTTACGTTTCACTGACATTCATATGAACATCAAAGGAATGTCTTTATGTTTGAGAAGTTCTTTGACATTAATAATCATTGATGGTCTGACTCGAATACTGTTTCTTGTTTTCCTCGATTTCATCCAGTCTCAGTTATGCTGAACTTGGGGACCCGAGTTAATTGAATCACGATCTACTTTGCCACCTCGTAACTCTAAATGAATAAGTCAGGCGCATGGCTAATGATTTTTTTTTCTAGAGAGAAATACACGTGGATATCAGTGATCATTCTTTATTAACAAAGAAATTGATATTTCTTTGTCATATTCTTAAATTTGAGAAATAGGATTTTGATCATTCAGACAACAGAACCAAGTGTCTATTATCCACGAGGCGGTGTGAGAGATTTCCCCAGTAATCGGGGGTTATTCACAGCAAGCCTTATTAGAGGTTGTCGCTTAGGCATTATAGAGAAACTGATTTATTTTCAGTCCGTCAAGACTATATATATATATATATATATATATATATATATATATATATATATACCGTAAGGCTCTTCGTTCTCGGTTACTTTCTTTCTTCCCAAATCCGTCGTGCCACTTCCGTTTTGATTTATCTTTCCGCAGTACAGATCAATGGAACATTTCGGAGATAACCCCCGCAGATGCTGTGTCTGCAAGTGAAAGACTCCAATATTGATAGAGTGGGGAAAGTTTTTATACAAGAAAAGGCATTTCAAGATAATCCCGTTTTTAAAATAACATGACTTAACTGCCAAAGGAATACAGAAAAGGAAACGACATTTCTAAACGTAATGATCATTATTGTTGACTTCTTGCTGCAATATCAAAATGTTCGTTCGTGACAACACTGCATAGAACCGGAATGTGTACTTCGTTGTTAGTTAGGGCGAGCAGTGCTTTCAGGAGATAAGTTATATACAAAGAGTGGTTTTTTTTGTGTCAGTAGCCTAGAGAGCATTCTTGTGAGATTGCAATTGTGATCTTTGTATATGGTTTGCACCAGTGAATTATTCTTATCTGTTATAAAAGATCGTACTGTTAAACTCTTCAACAACATATTACATGAGAGAGTATAAATGTATTGCATATATTCAGATGTGTGTGGTTATATATGTAAATAAGAAATTATTTAAAAGGGGTACATTTGAATTCTGTTTACTTCACTTAACATTGAGTATCGTAAAATTGTGTTATTAACTATTTTGCAAAGATCAAACCACACGTGTTTTCTGCTTTGGGAGTGCAGTTAAGAGGGAAATAATAAAAAAGAGCTTTTACGATAGAAAATATGAATGGCATTATGAACTTTGTAATCTCAGTATTTATATACATTACACTGGTGATGTCTCCTTGAGTTAAAAATTCTTAATTCTTAGAGGGATGTAAAATTAAAATGATAGACAGATAGTTGACCTATGTTATCCATAATCATTACATTTGAAAATTATGATACATGTAGCAGAATGGTGCCCTTCATGAACCGACATATTTTCCCATCACAATAACAAATAGAGGAAAAATAATCCCCTGGGGAAAATTTTCCAGTAGGAGATAAAACACATCCGTAAGATTTCCAACAATCAAAACCCTCACTACTATGGTCTGAAAGTTATGCTTAGATCAAAATTTGTGTGAAAAATTCTCGAAAGAGCGTAAATTAAACAAATACAATGCATTAGAAAGAGGAGTTTATATCCTCCGCGTACAGCGTTTCGAGGACGTTATTCACTCAGTCTGTACGTCCGTCTGTCCAAAGATTTTCTCGGAGATTGTTCGTTTACTTTTTATCAAATAATCCACACACCTGGTGTTTTCATGTTGATTCAAAGTCATGTCATTTGTACTTTATATTTTCTTTATATTTTTGTACATTCTGTAAGTATCGTTCCCCATAAACTTCATTTCACTATGTCAGTCTTGATTCATTTCACATAGCAACATGTACAATGGTGACCAAAGACTTATACTGGGTTATTCAGATTTGCATTCCCTCCATTGATCCGGGTCAGAAAATTACCCTTGCTTGTTGTAAGAGGCAATTTAATGGGGCGGTCCGTCGGGTAAGTCCGCAAAAACCGAGGCCTCGTGTTACAGCAGGCGTGGCACGATGAAGATCCCTCCCTGCTCAAAGGTCGTAAGCGCCCAGTATAGGCCTAAATTTTGCAGTCCTTCACCGGAAATGGTGACATCTCGACATGTATATTGGTGAAAATTCTCGAGCGGGATGTCCATATTCATAACCAATTTCCATTTGACACCATGAATATTGATAAAAACCAAGGTCAAAGGAATTTACCTACCCTGCCACAAGCATTTAGTTAAAACGTAAATAATGTTGAAAAGACTAACATAACTAACAGTACTCAATCTCGTAATTATTATAGAAGATACAAATCAGTGAGATGGGTAAACATGGACCTCTGGATATACCAGAGGTGGAATAAAGTGCATAGGAGGAGTAAGCATCCCCTGTCAACCTATCATACCTATATCTTGATCCGGTAAATGGAGTAATCCGCAGTCAGAGTCAGTGTGCCAAGAAAGGCCTAACAATTGGCATGAAACACGACAAACAGCATTTAACCTAATAGAGGGGCTGTACAGGGCTTTCTCGTCTTCAACTATATACTTCAAGTATGCCCAGCTGTGGATGAGCCCTGCGGGGGTGTTACGACTGGTCTAGTTTTAAGGGCGAACTTCACAATGGTCAACTGAGCGTCATCTGTCAGAAAGATAATTCCAAAGTATATGGATATTGGTCAATTTCATGACACACCTGACTTTCCTGAAAATTAAAAGATGGTAATTACCGATTCGCAACTTGGGAGTTGGCAGATTTATCAGAGAAAGTATTGTTGCTGGCTTGTTTTATTTAGACACTTTGATTCGCTATGCATAATAACGATAATAATAATAATAATAATAAAACACAAACGTTGATACCGTATGGAAAACTAATACTTTGCTGTGTAATGGATAGTTTGGTTTTGTCTTTTTGGATAAGTTTAGTGACATATTTTATAAATTATCTTAGTAGAGTACATAGTTTGAAGGTCACACAGCACGTCAATGGTACCTGTAAATCATGCCATTTTATATGCTTCTGTGTTGAAATACTGGTTCTGAATATGAATCATGTACGTACAAGAGGCTTGCTGACCAAAATATTACAGGGTTTTTAAATACATTGTCCTTGATTAACTGTGGAGTGAAGGCATAATTCTGAGTACGATTGATTTGATATTGTTTAACGTCCCACTCGAGAATCTTTCACTCTTATGGAGATGTCAACATTGTCGATGAAGGGCTGCGAATTTAGGCCAATGCCCGGTGCTTACGGCCTTTGAGCAGGGAGGGATCTTTATCGAGGCATACCTTCTGTGCCATGGTGCCTCGATTTTTGCGGCCTCATCCGAAGGGCCGCCCCATTCAGTCGCCTCTTACGACAAGCAAGGGGTACTGAAGACCTATTCTACCCCGGATCCTCACTGACCTCTGAATACAATATACAGAACAAGAACACGACCGTCTGCTAAAACAGCATGCGAGATTTTTCACGTTATGTAGCTAGAAATTCAAATTGTCCTCAACTTCATGAGGTGCTACAAAAAGATACCCAACAGTAATGTAAATAATTTCTTCGTAAATTAAATATAATGTTTAATTAACCTTATGTCTTCTAAGTTGTATTTATTTCTTTACAATATAAGTAGTCAAAATTTATAATGAAATGAATAAAGTTAGAGGGTAATGAACCAATTTATCATCGTGTTTAACGCATACAATTACAAATGCTTAACAAAGTTAACAGATCTCCAATAATATTGGAGGCTTTTTGTTCGCCCAGTTTCCCATGCTGAAGGATTAACGTGTTACGGGGCTATTTTACCCGACCTTGCTAACCACAGCTCTACCGAACAATTGTTCTCGGGAATTGATTACAGAAGCGGAGATTAGAAATACATGTTCATTGGATTGGGTGGGAGAAAAAAACCCAATATAAAACATCTCTAGTCGTATAATTGTAGTGATTTATGGGTTATTGGATTCTGGTCTTTCACGGAGTACCGCTGACTGACTCCAAAGAAAAAGGCGACATTGGAGTTAAACCGATAACCACCTCATTTGTTCAAGGAAGCAGACTGAATTTTTGACGAGTTGCTTTTCTATTTATGAAATTATTTCTATTCATTTACACGTGCATATTGGCGGTCTGTTTAATGTTTGTTCTTTATGCCCTAAAGATGGGGAGGCAGATGATCGTGTTAATTTAATTACACTTTCTGACGCAAAAACTCCGGGATTTAAATTTATTTGTTTGCTTAAAATATAGCAAGAAAGTAACATTATTTATTCTTTCATGTGTTTTAATAGGGCAATTCATAATGGAATTTGGAAGTAAAGTGAGCCTGTTTTTAATTAGAAAATATTCAGAAGCCAATGTACTTTAAAATACACTGAAAATACACAACGCCGGTATCAAAAGCTTATTTCTGATGTACGTATATAATACGGTACATATACAATATACAAACGTGGAATGAAAATATACCTATATATTATTACTCGTCACGGTAGCTCAGTGGTAGAGCGTTCACTTCGTAACCGGGAGTTCGTGAGTTCGAGTCCTGCTTGTGCCATGGTGGGCAAACCTGAGACGTTAAAAAATAGGTAGTGATTGCTATTTCGCCAAACGCTCGGCATTTAGAAGTGTGAATCACGGTTCTTTCCGATATGACCTTAATAACGGAGGTCCCGTGTCACGTGTCACGGCAGCCGTCGGCACGTTAAAGCATCCACAACAAATAAACATTTACTCGGACTTCGCTGTTACTGGTTAGATTTTAAACAAGGCTTTAATACCTGCTAAAACTACTACACGGTACCAAGTTACATATCTATATGAATACTAATAAGATTATTTCTACATTCCCTATTAACACTTCCTCTATAAAAAAAACTAGTATACAGAAGACTACATAATTAAATAATATCAGGCACAAAACTATACAGAAGATGGATTTGTTTGTAACATATATGTATGTAAAATTATTGATTATTTCTTTATTTTTTTTTTGCGTAGCATGTTCTGCGTATGATCAAGTATTACATCGATGTAGGCTACTAACAAATAAGTTGCTGTTCCAGGGGTTTCAATAGCCTATTAAAGTTAGTATTTCGCACATTCTACGGTTATTATAATGATCTAATTATCACTGGATCGAATTCTGCCAGACGCTTACCTACTGGTAGGCGTTCTTCACCAACTGGATTATTCTGTTTATGTGAGCAAGATATAGGACTCACGCTGGGTGTGACTTGTCAGCAGTGAATGCTTAGTACTCCTAGGAACCTGATCTCATTTCTGACATGTGCAGGGGTCAGTATTGGCTTTGATTTTTTCTGATATGTGCAGGGGTCAGTAGTGGTTTTAATTTTTTCTGACATGTGCAGGGGTCAGTAGTGGTTTTAATTTTTTCTGACATGTGCAGGGGTCAGTAGTGGCTTTAATTTTGTATCTTCTATAGGATATGATTGATCACTGTTCGTTATCCTCCTTTGTTTATAACTGTTTCATAAGTATATGCAATACCTGTCACTAACAGTGGTTGCATCATAATGTATACAAATATGATTTTATTGTATGTTTCAGATTGCAGTGTTTAAATGATAGTAATATAAAAAGACTCTTTTATTTTAATACTATGGTAATATTCGTATTTCGCAATACGAAGAGAGCAAGCTTGGAAACAAAAGCAAATTCACAATGTAACACTGCACAAAAGAACCATCTGTCTGACATCAAAATTAAAATGACATTGTCATCGATGTGTATTGGATTTGTTACTTAGGATCAGACGTTGGAGTTAAATCGCACTGATTAAACAACAAACTGCGACGCGTACACTCAGAATAGTCCAGAGAGACTCGTTATGTCACATAACATAAAACACTAATTAATCATTGTTATGTTTCAGAAGTATTCCAGGGGAATATCTGTATTTTCCTTCCACGTCTTTTTTTTTTTTCATTTAAAAAGGGGTGATGTTGAAGGAAAGTTTGTGGAATGTAAAATTCTACGATTTGAAATGTAAAGCTCGTGCTGTTATGGTACAAGTAGTGTGCCATTTTGTATGTTGACATACATGTAAGCTTTAACGCGTAAAGAAACGAAACACTGCCAAACAAGAGATCTTAAAATCAGTTTTATATCATTGTCTCATAACCACATGCGAAATTTAGCCCCAGTAGTCATACCTGTATTAGTACATGTTTCACACCTCGGACCAAATACCAAAACACGTGGTACACACTAAGTCCACGCTTGACGGTTGGGTGCCCTGTCATTGGGTTTATGATTATTAAAACAATAATTATCGGAGATTGGTAATAAATAAGGGCAGAGCGTCATGTTCTCTGAACATATATTTCATTAACATAGAATATTTAAAAAAAAAACCCAACTACACAAACATTAGTAAATGTTTCGGTGGCCTGGGCACCCAACATAAACAGGAGATAATATAATTATGCTGACACAGCGATATTAGCCCATACTCGAAATGAATTTAGTAATCTCTCTCTCTCTCTCTCTCTCTCCAACCAAACCTGGGAAGTAAGGAAGTCCTCACAAATTCTATACGACAATACACACAAAACGTTATTCTAAAGGCAGAAAGTACTATGTTAGGTGTGATTATAGAGACCTAAGGTTTATGTAATACTCTCTTTCGAATGTTGAAAAGAAAGTGGTTTTGAGAGAGAATATTAGTAAGGACATGTCCTCACACCACTTGTCCTCACTAAGCTAATATTTTGTATCGACATATTTCACATATTGTAGGTCATATTTATGAAGACGTAATTCTGAGGACAGGAGTATAGTCCTCATAGTCTCTCTCTCTCTCTCTCTCTCTCTCTCTCTCTCTCTCTGAGGCTCTCTCTCTCTCTCTCTCTCTCTCTCTCTGAGGCTCTCTCTCTCTCTCTCTCTCTCTCTCTCTCTCTCTCTCTCTCTCTCTCTCTCTCTCTCTCTCTGGCTCTCTCTCTCTCTCTCTCTCTGAGGCTCTCTCTCTCTCTCTGAGGCTCTCTCTCTCTCTCTCTCTGAGGCTCTCTCTCTCTCTCTCTCTCTCTCTCTGAGGCTCTCTCTCTCTCTCTCTCTCTCTGGCTCTCTCTCTCTCTCTGAGGCTCTCTCTCTCTCTCTGAGGCTCTCTCTCTCTCTCTCTCTGAGGCTCTCTCTCTCTCTCTCTGAGTCTCTCTCTCTCTCTCTGAGTCTCTCTCTCTCTCTCTCTCTCTCTCTCTCTCTCTCTCTCTCTCTCTCTCTCGTTATTTCCTACAATTAACAATTTATTAAAATAGTGTGAGTACTCACCATCTTGTTTTCAGGTTCTACAAATTAAAGTGACACACCAAAAATTCTAATTCGTCATTTGAAATAAATTTGAAAGAGACAAGGACAATTTTATATCATTATTGCTTCATCAGCATGTCTCTGTTTGTCGCTCAGTTCATCCACACATTTTCTGTTATTCAATATCATTTTCAGAAAATGCATGACGTCTTTTCCACCATACCCGAAAACAAATCCTCGCTAATATTCAAAAGATTGCTATTAGTAAGTTTTGGTTTAAATCCATTGAACAGATATGGCCTACAGTCTTGAAACAGAAATGAAGATATTTTGATTGTGTAGAAAAACCAAATTATGTTTGAGAACTACTCACCATGAACCTTCATTTGACTGTTGAATACAGTTACATGTAAATTTATCTTGGGGGTACTAATAATCAAAACTGGTCAATACAAAGTTATACAATTAAGATAAATTTTGATGGTCTTGATTATATTGATTGGGTCCAAATAAAAAAGCTTTGAAATCAGATATCTACCTAAAATACTGTAAAGTGTTTCCATGCACATTTTCAAATTTTTATGGGAAAGCGGCCATTTTTCAACATAATGGCTACTCTCGACAGTTAGTCACATTCTTACCAGGGAAGTACTATGCGGACCAAAAATAGTGCCGCTCTGTTGCTTTAATAGTTCCATGTGCAAAACCATGGAATGGATATTTTTTTCTGTTTGTTCCTTTACGTCCTATTCAAGAGTTTTTAGGTCACCTGAGTAAACTCTGGTGAATTATTTCCATTTGTCATCGCCCATAATCGTGCATTAACTGTGCATTTTTAACTTCTTCTTGATAGCTACTGTTTCAATTCTTTTCAAATTTGGTGTAAAGCATCTTTGGGACAGGGGGACACAAATTGTAAATTTCAGAGCTGGGCAAAAACTGCCAAAAAATTTACGAACTTTCAAACATCTTCTTCTCTACAACCACTTATGTGTAAGAAAAACTAAATAAAGACTGATGTAGATCAGGGAGGACTCTACACCAAATTGCAAGTCCCATGCTCCCCGGGGTAGGAGTTCTGATTCTAGTGCTGGGCCAAACTTGGTGTGTATATATATATATATATATATATATATATATATATATATATATATATATATTGTATATGTGTAAAATATATAAAATGTAATGCCTTCTTTAATGCTATTGATTTTAAATTAAAACTACATAGATATTTAGAAGGTGTAAGTAGTACGTTACCAAAACTGTAAATTTCATGGACTTGTGTGGTAAGGGTTTTATGTCACATATATGTATGTAAAGCCTTTCCTCAGAATAAGCACTTTCGAGGACATTTAAGTTGTAAGAACATATCGTGCCATGCACAGTTGCTGAATATTACATTTTAGCTTATATATTCAGAACAGAAATGTTTTTCTACATATCATAGCCCTTGGGACTAGTGATACCTTTAACTAACACCCAGATGACCGATACGGCCTGTGGGACTCTTGGTCACTCACGTAGATACGTATCCAGTTGTAGTTGAAATTTTGACCCATGCGGACCTCCAATTTTAAGGTCATATCGGACAGACTTTAAGTTCTAATGCAAAGCCACCGGCTTGTTAACATCTGTTAACATTTTTATTTTATTTATATTATCTATTTTATTTTTGTTAACATCTGATATTTGACGCATCGCCGGGATCGAGAGTCGAACACGGGTCTCCTGGTTGTAGAACGAACTCCCTTATCACTCTATGATAAGTAAACGATTGCTTCAGTTTTGGAAATAAACAATATCTTTTCTATTATACACTGCAGTTTTCGAAATTAGTACTTTATTAGGGTTTTTGACACCATAGATATTTGCTTCTTCAATAAAAATGGAACTTAGAAAATATTTATGAATGTACTGTAATTAATGCTCCATAAATGACTGCTAAGCAACACTCCGGTTATACGCACTCTGGAAATACGCACAAGTACTCTGAAATTGACATTGAAAGATGCTGGAGTCCTTCATTGACAATGCTAGTATCTACTTAGTTTTTGGTGATCTGGTATTCTAACACTCTGTTGGAATTCCCCTGGGTACGAATTGTGCTCCTTTATTAGCTGACCTGTTTTTGTGGCATTCAAATCGTCATTTAGATACATTAACGACGTTTTCAAGTTATATATTAACAATATTCACTTTCATATGTCGATTCGATATATCTCAATGAATTCGAAATAAGAAACCACAGAGTCTTCCGTATTTGCTTCATATATGGATATTGTATTGAACGTATATGATAACAACTCAGCTTTATGACAAACGGGATAACTTCAGCTTTAAGTCGTCCACTTCTTATATACATATTTACTTAGTAATATCCTATTATCACCTCCGTATCTTGTCTATGTCTCTTAAATGAAATAAGTTGATGTTACAGGAATTTGAACAGTCTCGTTTGAAGACTTTGCAAATTTTGCTAATTTTATGGTCGTTATTGCAGGTCTGTCCTGATTTGGGTTTTCAAAATGTACACGCGTTTCTGCGGGATTAATGTTCAATGTATTCTTCAAGATTTCCCTCAAAATTAAAATAGCTACTTAAGCGGGGGGTTAAAGTTATTGGTAATATTAACGTTAGATTAGATATCTAATCTCTAGATATAAATCAAGCGTATTGAAAATTGCTGTAAAATAAAATGAACATTATAGACGTTAATTTGTACTGCGTTTATTTCGGGTTCAATTTATTTCATTTCTATGAAATACGAAAAATGTGTGCAATGTTTTGTGGATTCAAGATTATTTTTGCGGATTTCACACAACTAGTAATATATCCAAGTGGTCTTGATGTGATGAGGGGAGCTGGGTCCAGGCAAGTGCATGAAAACTCCCCTTTAAAGTCGTTATCCTTCTCTGTAAAGTTGTTTTTATTAACGAATTTGCTTAGTATTGCAATTAAGATATCTTGATTAAAGTATGATTTCACAATTGTTCATCCTGAAGGAATGTACGTACTAAATAAAAAAAACCCCCTACATTATTAATGTAGTCTGATCCAAAAAAATATAATGATAATAAAAAATAGAATATAATTTCTCGTCGTATCTTCTGCTGCCTGATACCTTTGACGCTTGCGTCAAATTGATTTCTTGTAATGATATGATTTGTAAATATAACATTTCATTAGGTCGAACGCTGTCTGACGTGTTTCATATCAATTGTCCAGCCGCTATTTACATAGTGATTTTGACTACGGATTACTTCGTTAACCTGATCAAGACATAGGGCTCACGGCGGGTGTGACTGGTCAACGGGGAATGCTTACTCCTCCTAGGCACCTGGCTTCACCTCTGATGTGTCCAGGGATCCGTGCTTGTCCTTCTTTCAATTTTGTATTCGTTATGGCCGTTATGAGATCATTGTTGGTTCTCTTCACGCTTTTCACTGGAATTAAAATTAAATTCACAAATTAAAACATTCACACATTTTTATAAAGTTGAAAAGGAACACACAAGGTGTATTGCTGAATTGTTTAATTTTGGAGAAGCATACGATACAGCATGGAGTTAAGTTATCTTCAACGTGCTGAGCTCATCGGTCAAATTATCGACTAGATTCGTAAAAACAGATATTTTGACCTTGTAGACACTACTGCATTCTCAATCTTCATTAAAAAGAAAGGGTTGTACCACAAGGTACATTTTTCTAAACAACAACAACAACAACAACAACAACAACAAAAAACAAATACAAAAACAAAACAAAACAAAAAGAAAAAAAAATCCGTATAATTAAGATTAACAGAAACAAGAATTGAATATAACCATAATATACTATTTAAAATCTATATCATATTGAAATTAATATTTAGACTTAAGTTTTGAAAGGTGAATTCAACGGGTTACTATACGTTGATGAGGGTGGGGATTTTTATAATTTGCTACAGTACTACAGAGATATGAACACAACAGTCTCATTTACAAGTAATGTTTAATCCAAATTAAAATAGTCACTGACGGAATTAATGCTTTTAAGATAATGATAATAAGAAATTAAAAAAAACACAACAACTCAAATTTGCATTTCCGCAACCAAGACAAACACATGGCGACCCAATTTTAGACGAACGGTTAGTGAAGTCAAGTTTTTAAGTGTGCATGTGATATAATGTTTGATAGTGAACTTACTTTCATCGTTCCACATATTGAATTACTTCGAGAAATTTGTGCTAAATTTAAGTTAATTGTTAACAAATATTGACAACTTCCTTTGGTTGTAGCCATACCTTGTTAGATCGAAATTAGACCATTGTTGAGTTGTATATATATATATATATATATATATATATATATATATATATATATATATATATATATATATGTGTGTGTGTGTGTGTGTGTGTGTGTGTGAGAGAGAGAGAGAGAGAGAGAGAGAAAGAGAGAGAGAGAGAGATGGACAATATATAGATCGCAAGAAATTCCTATCTCAAGGCATGAGTATGCATGGTCTTCAACTTTACTTGGATCGCTCCCAACCTTCCCCGATAAAGAATTTAAATGTCGAAGGAAATGATCCTTCAAGAATTGAATCAATATCATAATTAATATGTCCTGAAACTTAATTGCGGTTTTAGCCACAATGGAAATAACTTTGATTAAAATACAAAATTTCATATTTATAATAAAAACTCAGATATTCCTTAATGTTTTCATGTTTTGGGTTGACAAAAGTTCAGAACATTTGGTCTTTCATGAAAATATTTTATCCAAATATTTTTTTCTTTGTTGTGAAAAAATTGAACACCGTAATATGACGTTGAATTCATCATCCATTTCTTCTTTATTACACAATGTACATTTCTTTTGTTAACTCGTATCAGAGCCTATCGTGATCAGCTACCCTTTTAAATCTTCATGCCTGTCGCAACGTCCAAACATGAAGTAAGCGCTCAACGAAAGAAAAAAAAAACCCACACGTGTGTATGAATAATTTCCCCTAAATACAACTTTGAACAAAAACGAAAGTGGACATGAATATTTGTGCTGAAGGTACATGTATATATAGGATTTCGTTATAAATCTCGTGTCGAAAATCTTGTATCTAAAGCCCTGACGTTCCCCCCCAAAAAGATTCGTTTGGAAGCGTAGAAATACTTGACGTTTCATTGAGAAATAATTACAGATGAATTGAGAAAAAAAATGTGTATTTATTGTCTTCTGTCTCAAGTCAGAGACTTCTTCCAATGTCCGTCAGTTTCCGTCAGACTTCCGTCGTAATTACACTCGACAAAGAACTGCATCAAGAGCCCGCTGTTGTAGCACTCTTTGACCAAGGCCAACTGGGTTTGGGGTTCTTTAACAAGGAATTGATTTTTGAGCGGGGACATTTCTCCTATTTCACTTTCATCAAACTTTGATTTTCCTGCTTATGGTGGAATTATGTTTGACATAACAAATACATCACACATATATTTACTCGTTTTGTGACGAACACAAATTCATAAACGATGTTATTGCAAGAAAAAAAATATATGTGAAGCGTGCAGACAAATTCGAAATAGTATTTGCAATGCACGATTTATAAGAAAGTATCCAGTTTTAAATTCCACTATTTCAAAGACAGTTAACAAATGAGAAGAGAAATGCTGTTTAATTTATCAAGGATAAAAGTTTTGTTGGACGTTTCTATACCGCAAAAGAGGAACTCTATAAGCAGACGTGTAATTTGATTTTCAATTATTCATCGTAAGGCAGTCATTACTGACACTTGCGTGTTTCAACACTCAAAGATAATGAAAAATGTTTACTTAAGAAAATTAACTATGCATATAAAGAAATCTGACTGAAGTCAAGTATTACGAATTGTTTTACAAATTACTTCTGAAAACACGGATTAAGTTAAAAGCAAATGAGTAGTACACTTTCATTTATCCCAGGAACAGTATTCTAAGCTTACGAGAGTTTGATTACTAAACAACACTAATGATATGAACATTAAGGAAATAATCCTCCGAGTGGAGTTTTCCGGATTGCACTTTCCCATCCTCCTTGTTGTAATTAGATGCGTTTTTACACTTGCTTCATTTGGGGCATCTTTATTTAACACAGCGATAGAGCAGTTCAGAGATTTCCTAAATTATTGAATTCTTTTTATGGTCGTTTGATGGTCTAACAAACTAGCAATCGTATGACGGATGAAGTTGGACCGTGGTTGCGTTGCAGACCTCCTCAGCTTGGCAATCAATTCTTGATAGAAACGCTTTCTAATTTTCCATCACACATACTATAATGAAATCACATTGTATCAATGCGCAGGGGACATCTTGTTTTTCGCAAGATTCATTCTGTTTACCTTAATACCGCTCTAACTGCTGCCAAGTAAATATGTCGCAAATCACACGAGGGGTGGGAAATGGTCCGAGGGAAGTGTTAGATATCGTCGTAAATTTTGAATGATAAAATCAAACCCAAAGAATTACGACAACAGGATCAATCGCTACTTATGATGCAGAGCAATATATCTGTTTTACAGCTTTGATTTTTAATACTATTTAATGGACATCAAACCATAAACCAGATTAACGATCATGGATTATACTCTACCGTGGTTTTCAGATTAAATGACACCATAACAAACATTTATATGCCCCTACTATTGAAGATAGGGAGCATGAATTTTTTTTCTGTTTCTTTGTCCACAACTTTAACCTAGTTGTGAGTTTAAAAATAAATAATCATACAGAGAGGCAATGTTTAGTGAATTGAACGGTCGAAGCTTCAGGTCAAGGTCGCTTGAGCTACAAGTCACCTGACATGACACCTTCTCACACGCAGAAATGCTAATAGACATCGAAATACGCATTCGTTCATCAATTACTTTATTTAAAGAAATGCATCTCATTACAATTCCTTTAATTTTTCAAATTTCATCATATTAATTCAAAATTTCTAACATAGTGACGTCAAATTTAATGGAGAGATAGAAGCTTTTGGTAATGAGAGAAGGGATATTTTTCATTTCTATTTTACTCCCTTTTTACTGTATCTCAACGTGTGTGGAGAGGAAAAGGTAGTGTCATTCCAACGTTGGAAACTGCACGTTATTTTCTAATTTAGTCTCTATGGCATCAACTAAGATTTAGTCAATCCAGCAAAACGCACAATCTCAAAGCGTTTGAAATAGCTTAGAAAATTACACTAAAAAGAACATGGGTTGTCCACATCTGAACTGGTTTATTTAACTTCCCATGCCATTATCATATTGATAAAATTTCTCAAACCTAGCGTGGTTAGACGACTGTGGAGAATTTTACCCACGTGAATTTTCATCGATTTTTCGAATTTATTGGCAGCATTGTTCTATGTTGATGACGTCACAATTTTGTTAAAGATATGCATCTGATTCTTTATTACTGCCATTACGTTAAGTCATCTGGCTTATCAATGTTATTCAACAATAAGCATGTATGGATAAAGAGACAAAATATTGAACAATGATAACTGCTTGCTAAAAATTGTTACATAGAATACATATGGCTTACAATAATAATAAGATTGTTTTGCAAAGTATTGACGCAGTGAAAAAAAAAATTACCAAGATTAATAACTTTCATAGTCCGTTGACTAATCAAACGGTCTAGCTTGAATGTACTTGGTCTTACATAATGAAATCTCTTGATATATAGTTTTCTGAGGTTATTATGAAAAGGACAATGGACAGTGTAGTTATGAAATAAAATGATAGTCATTCGCAATTTCATTACGAGAGCACCTGATCCCACCTCTGGTATAGCCATGGCTTCATATTAGCCAACTCTTGAATTTGTGCTCCTTATAAGAGTTGAGGTTGATCACTGTTCGTTATCTTCACCTTTTCATCTTACAGTATCACCATACTGCCACACTTTAATATCTAACATATGCTTAGAGACTCCAAACTGTTATCGTTTTCTTGCACTGATTATCTATTGTTTTTGTTTAGTACTTAAGCAGCCAATTTACTTACAATATATTGATGAAAAAGTGAGGATAACAAAAAGTGACCAACCTTGTAATGCTTAAGTGATAAAGAATACAACGTTAAGAATAGGGTAAACACGTGCCCCTGGACATATCAATGGTGGGATCAGGCCCCTAGAAAGAGTAAGCATCCCCTGTTGACCGGTCATACCCGCCGTGAACCCTATATCTTGAGCAGGTAAACTGAATAATGCGTAGTCAAATCAGTGTATAAGGAACGGCTTAACAATTGGTATGAGACACGTCAGACTGCATTTGACCCAATGACTGGTTGTATTGGCAAACTAGATGCATTGTTACTATAACGACCATAGAATTTATGAAATGCTCACGGTTAAACGAGATTGTTGAAAATCTGTAACGTTGACTAAATGTATCAGCAGTTTAAATCGATTTGAAAACAGATCATACGCAGAAAATGTTCGTGCGTATCGAATAAGTTGAGAGACTTAAACTCCATATACAGGTAATAATATACACTGACACATGAATATAGGGAAGTTAACAGAAGTCTGGAGTCAACCCGTTTGTTATAAAACGAGTTGTTAGTTTTCCGACTTTGTTCATAAGAGAAAACAGATTGTTGATTTACATCTTTCAATCTCTGTTCAGTGTGTTTTGCAACAGTTTCCTCATGTATAATACAGCCCCAATTTGAACAATTCATCAATTATACATAATTCCAATTACTAAGTCCTCATATTGTGTTTTTCGAAAGCAGTTATCAATCGATTTCAATCAGCTGTTGAATATTTTTATTCCACGGCAAGTGATAACCTACCCAATTTACACTAAAGTCGTATTTTGACCCACACCTAATATCTTCTCACATGAACTTTTTCGTTCACTTAGATTGATTGTATATTGTTTAACGTCCCACACGAGAGTTACAAATTACACATAGTATGCACCGTCAATAGCATAAATTGTAAAAAGAAATCTAAGTCAAATATGTTAAAAATCGGAATGAAAATTTGTCACATTCGCTCATAATAGACGGAGCACATCTTCAATATGTATACAAATACTGTGCAAAGTGTGAATAATATTGGTTGAATACTTTTTCAGTTACAGATTACACAATGTATGCAACCATTAGCAGGGCATCTTGACGAACGAACGAATGGGCGGACGGACGAACGAACGTAAGAATAGGCGGGCAGACGGAGTAGAACGGCTACTAAACCTGCTGTCACCGTTGGTGACGCAGGTAAAAATAATAACAATTTAAAATAGTCTACATGTTCATGGAATCATTAATTGCAATGCAATTCGATAAGATGAAATCAAGTTCCACCGAATCTCTGAGTACATCGGTAACTATATGTATCCGTGTTCATTGTTGAACCAGAAAAAAAAAATCGATAGAATTCAAAGCGACGCACTAAAAATCCGTATTATTTCTTAACAATGTTATATAATAATTGTACAGGATATTCAATCAAATGTAGATGCTTTTTATAAATTAATTTCAGTTGTTTGAAATTGGATATGTAATATTTTAAAAAGAAAGATATAAAATAGCTACCTTTTTTCCTTTCCTCCTTTTGTCTGTGATTACGGATAGAATGAAATCTCTCAAAGCATTCACAAAGACAGAGACCAACACCGCAGATTCTACACCAAATTTCTTTGGCATACTTTACACCTTTTTGTTCGTTTTCTCTCTCCGCAAATTCGTTAAAAAAATCATGGTGAACATATAATAAAATTCGAAGTTAAGAGTTTTCATCTATGAAACTCAAATATGAATAAAACTACCCTTGCTACGATTTTACTTTACTTAAGAAATAACTTATTTAGCCTCGGTACACTGTGTAAGCATAATCTGCACGACAACAAAAAAAAATACAACAACGGGAGACTATAATGCACATTACATTTGGAGGACTGTTTTCGTCCAATTCCTTTGTAAAAAATATCGTAAAAAGTGTCATATTTACAAAAAATATAATTGTGTATATACAGATATATGAGAACATACCCATGATTCGTGGAAGAATATTCATAAAGATCCTCTTCCATAACTTGCTTCACCGAGTATCAGGATCATACAGTAGGATGGACTTGCAATCATCCTTCAATATTACAAAATGGAGACGTCACCTATGCCGGTGAAGGACTGCAAAATTTAGGCTAACGGTCGGTATTTGAGTAGGGAGGGATCTTTATCGTGCCACACCTATTGTGACATGGGGCCTCGGTTTTGGTGGTCTCATCCGAAGGACAGCCCCATTTAGTCGCCTCATACGACAAGCAAGGGGTACTAAGGACCTATTCTAATTTGGGTTCCCGCGGGGTAAAATGTACATGTTTGGTATTCTAAAGGACTTAACTTTCTTGTTTTCGAAAATGGATTATTTATTTTCTAATCTGTATCAAAATCTATAGATTGACATAAGGATCAAACCTGGAAAGGGTACTATCTTTCTCTGAGTGGCGAAATTTTGTTTTTCGCATTAGCTTTAGACCTACAGTTCTGGAACGAAATCCATATGCATACTTTTGCCCCAAGAAAAACGATCAGCAGAGGATGCAAACCTTCCAGGATTATCTTCATCTGAATTGAGTTCGTCATGCAACTTCAGGTGACTGAAACGCTGTTCCACCTGCGTGATATATGTAACCGATGCTAATGATTTCACCAAACTGTACCTGATATTCTTATCTATTCTTATCTTTTCTAACTACTTCTGTACCCTCCAATGGATCTTTCCTTTTCCAATCTCTGTAACCAACAAAATGGATAGAAAACGAGGCAGCAGAATTCCGCGACCATTGAACTTGTGGCAATGGCATTAATATATTCCTCTTAGACACCTAATTTACCCCTGCGTGTCCAGGGACACGTATTTGCCCTACTTTTAATTTTTTGTGGGAATTACGAGATTAACCACTGGTCATTTTTCCAAATTTACAATTCATATTTTATATTTACATTCCTGAATTAAATTATTATAATTAAAGTTGGTTTCATCTGCAGACTTCCACCATGCTATATATGGAATATAAATATTATTGCAAGTTTATCAGTCTAAGAAAATGGGTATACATTATTTAATAAGCCAAGACTTTGTATCAAATTTTGAAATATTGTAAATATTCACTTGTTCACATATTGTTACTTTTTGTTAATTCCTATGCGAGGTAGCTCAGTGGTTAGACTGTTCGCTTCGAAACCAGGAGGTAATGCGTTTGAGCCACGCTCGTGCCATGGCCGCGCCAAACCTAATTATAATATCAGAAATTATTTTTACCTGCATCACCAACGGTGACAGTAGGTCTAGTAGTCGCTCCACTCCGTCCGTCCGTCATGCATATGGTTGCATACATTGTGTAATCTGCAATTCAAAAAGTATCCAAACAATAATAAGTGGCCATGTTATAACCACTGGATCGATACCTCTGCTGGTGGACTGTTAGTTCCCGAGGGTTTTCATCAGCCCAGTTGCTAAGTACTTCGGAACTAGCATGAAATACGGATAAAGGTTTGCTGTGATAAAATTAAGAAATGCATTTCAAAATTAAGGATTATCTCCTTCATGCATAGTTTTGATCCTTAGCCGAATTTGGTTCCAGTATTATCATTATTTGGTTTTTTCAGCTCTTCCAAGTTTGTTCTTATTTCGGATTTCCAACATTTGTGAATTAAGCATCACTGAAGAGATATTATTTGTCGAAATGCGCATCTGGTTCATCAAAATTGGTACCATTTATGTTTTACATGTAAACATTGGTAGTGATTGCTCCTTCGCCTAAGGTTCGACATTTAGAAATGAAAATCACGGGTCTTTCGGATATGACCTTAAAAAACGGCAGGTGTTGGCACGTTAAAGAACATGCATTGCTGCTACCCTGAGCGCAAAGCTGTTGTACTTCACCTACAACTGGTGACGTCTCAATATGAGTGAAAAATTCTCGACGGGACGTAAAACAATCAGCCAACTACATTTGTGTTGCTAAAGCACTATATACCCATTTTGCTATAAATATTTCCCTTGATCATCATCACTGGAGATTCCTTCTATAGAATGTTGATAAAAATCTTTTCCTCACATATTAGAGATATTCACATTTACAATTTAAATACGTGTATATACCTGTATTTTGTTACCGAGGTGATCATATTTGACAGATTCCTTCAATGAGACATTAAACACACTGTTAAAAATTTTCCCTCATCTTGATTAGTGTCACTATTTTCGTGATCTATAGTTTCCTCTAATCTCACATAAATGAATTTGCTGTTAAAACCAGACAATATTTTAATGGCAACGGGGGTGGCTGCCTCGGTCATATTGATGCTATTTATCGAATTGAAAGTAATGAATCTGAGCGAAATTTTTCTATCTGTTCATTAATTATAACCCCTGCCGTCTGACCCCGCTTGTAGCATATTTAAATGATAAAAAAGTGTTTGATGTACAATTGAAGTAAAGTCGTATTATCGGAGCCCTCCATGCGCTGCAGCTCTGCTCTAATCACGTGTTAATCACAGTCCACCTCATGCTTATTTTGTACAGTGAACTTGTTAATTTTCGATAAGCATTTCTATGACTTTGGTGATTTATTTATTTTTGTACTCCAAGCCCATTTTTCCCCCCTAGAGCATCGTCGGTAATAAGATAGGAGAGATGATTCAAAATATCACAATATGCACATGCGCAATCATTTCTTTAAAAAGGTGTCGTAGTGGTTCCACTGTGATATAACAATGAAATATTAGTTTGCAAATGGATGTTCAGGATTACGCAAAAACGGCATCAATACACTACAATATCAAACCAAGAATAGTTCATCCTAGAGAACAATGCTACCCATAATTTGGAAAGTTGTTAAAATCATGAGTTAAATTGAGCTAGACACGGGTTTATCTGATATGTGATATTGTTAGTCTCCTATCAAATTTTTCTTGTCTTTAAAGAATCTCCGGTTACGCTGTTAACGTTTGGGTAATTGGATTTTCCTTTCTGCTGCAAGTCAAGTATTTTTCAATCATTTATTACAAGAACTATACAGAGATGGACGTCTCTTGCTCGATCTATAACTATTACATAATTATCAAAATTTGGAAGAGTAATGGCAAGCGTGTGTTGAATGTCTATTCATCGATCCACTGGTAAACTGTTCGTCGAAACATTGACTTTTTTCGAAAGTTTGATAAGTTTCATATTTCAATGGTTTGCAAATTGGGTCAATGGCTTATCGTCAAGTGTTGGAAAAGAAAAGTGGTTGTTGTCGCTACCAACATAATACTGAAACCTTAACATTCAAAATTTATTTGATCTATGCATATTCAAAAATACTCTTTTCAGTAATATGCCTTGCAAAATTTGAGGAAGTGACTTCCAAGAAAGTTTTCAAATAAGTTGTTGAGAAAGCCGATTTTTGAAAAGTGCAACATTGCTTTCTCAATATGTCTCAGAAATTTCTCTGTTTAACTAAACAAAACGAAGCTACTGCTCGTTATCTTTAGTAACTATAGTTATTGATTCATGATCAGAGTCATTTGAGAAACATTAAATGATGCCAATCTCTAACCATGTTTTACCCAAAGCCTCATTAAATCACCCTCGAGATATTCGGATGCCCTGCTAACAATCTCCGACTCCCCTTAGCGACAAGTCTCGACATTCGACTAGCAAATGTTAGATTTTTGGCGAGTATTAATTGCTCAAGAGACAAGGTTATTCATGAACATTCCCAGGTTAAAAAACTTGCAGCTGTACATATATACAAACAAATAATTTCCCATGCCCCATGAATGAAAGCATGGTCGATAATCTTTCGATAGTCCAAAATAATTATATGTAAAACCATACACATACTAACGATTCTAAACGAGATTAATTCTGCGCTACAATGCACATCAAAATCATTTCGATCGAATAATAACATTATATTGCCTATAACACTGGGATTGTTCGGTTCATCTGTGTCTGTCTTCTTCTACATGGAAGGCTACAACTGAAACCGTCAAGTTAATCACACACAGGACATGTATTTTATACTAGGTAGATTGAAAGGTGAAGATTATTGTTATGCCACAATTGAATGTTCTCACAATGAGCGATATTTTTATTTTTTCACGAACATATCCTTCTTTGTCTAAACCGGGCTCTTCAGTTGCCGGTCAGTGGTTTGAATAAAACCGTAGAGCTCTCTCAAGCAAGAATCGCGTTTAAGTACCATACTCTTACATCTAGTAATAACAACTAATTAAGTCTTTGTATTTGAATTTCCAATGCATTTAAGGGGATGAGTTGCGGTATTAATGGGAATGAGTTACGGTATTAATGGGAATGAGTTACGGTATTAATGGGAATGAGTTACGGTATTAATGGAAATGAGTTACGGTATGAATGGGAATGAGTTACGGTATTAATGGGAATGAGTTACGGTATGAATGGGAATGAGTTACGGTATGAATGGGAATGAGTTACGGTATGAATGGGAATGAGTTACGGTATTAATGGGAATGAGTTACGGTATTAATGGGAATGAGTTACGGTATTAATGGGAATGAGTTACGGTATGAATGGGAATGAGTTACGGTATTAATATTAAGTCTTTGACTTAAAATTTATTCACATATCCAATCTTTTACCTAGTAGGGTACTGTGTATATTTTGATTTATATTAGCCAAAGTTGACTATTCGCTACTTTAACTACCTATTGCACAAAGTAGACGAGAGGAGCGAATTGGCAACTTTGGCTAGTGAGATGTCAAAAAAGTTTGTAAGTGCCATTTGAGAAATTTTCAGTCTTACTGGGAGGCTTATATATGCATAGTGCTCAAGGTCGTAACAATGACGGTCGATTACCAGTCTACATTTATCGTACCATGGGACCAGGATTATTAAGATATCAGTAAAAGACACGGGATATCGGCGAAGGAACATCCATTTTCTACATTACATAAATAAATCTTAAAGTAAACATACAAACAACAATGGATATCTACTATATATACTAGCTATTTACAGACTTACACGGATGTCAGCACTCCGGGGTAATCTTGGGGGGGGGGGGGGGGATCGGAGTACTCGGTTGAAACCCACGTGTCTGAGCGGGTGACCACCATACCCTCTTTCATACAACCACTGCCGATGACGGAGATCAAACTCAGGTCGCAATTGCGAGAAGGCTTCCGCTAGCCGTTCACTGTTATCTCTAGTATAAAACATAAACGGTACCAATTTTGCGCATTTCGACAAAAGAGGTCTCTTCAGTGATGCTTAAGTCAAATACGTTGGAAATTTATTGTAGTTATTAAGTTTATAGATGAGAGTAAATCAGTGATGATATACAAATACATTTTCCACTATTAAACAGAAAGCAAAGAGTCATAAGTAAAATCATTACACACAAACACACACACACACACACACACACACACACACACACACACATAGGCGAAAATTATTGATATTTTCATGCAATAGAAATGAAACACAGAATTACATCCTTGACCAATTTATGAAGTTGACTGACCGTTCGACGTCCACGTCTTATGAGGAAAATAGATCGTCATACATGCTGTAAACCTTTATAATGGATAAATATACTCATGTAGATTGTTTGATTGATACGATTCATTCTCCAAACCCAAATCAATTTTCAAAAACTTTACCACACAGCGCTGTTACATCTACGCTGTTTCAAACTAACATTTCTTTACGTCGGAGTTATCCTGGTCGCGCGGGAACTCGGTGGTTAGATCGCTTACTTCGTGATGGGGAAGGTGTGGGTTAGCGTCCCGCTCCTGCGTAAGTTGCATCATACCTAAGACGTATAATCCGCTGGCATCCGGGTTAGAATAGGTCGTCAGTATCCCTTACTTGTCGTAAAAGTCGACTAAATGGGGCGGTTCTATGGTCCTATGAGACCGCAAAATCCGAGGCTCTATGTCACAGCAGGTGTCGCAAGTTATAGATCCACCTCTGCTCACAGGCCGTAAGTGCCGAACATAGGCCTAAAGTTTGCAGCCCTTCGGCAATGGAGACGTCTCCATATGAGAGGAAAATTCTCGAGCTGAACGTTAAATATAAAACCAACCAACTTAAGACTTGTAAATAGATCATAATAATTGCTCCTTCGCCAAAGATCGACATTTAGAAGTATGAGTCGCGTTTTGTTTTCGGATAAAACCTTAAACCGAGATTCTGTGTCATGACAGGCGTTGACATGACACCTTCTTGCGGTATTCAGGGTAATTTTAGAAGCACTTCACATACCACTGGAGACGTCTCAATGGGTAAAAAAAATTATCGAAGGGTCGACAGACAAGCAAACGTCCTCCAATGTAATAACCCTCTTATGTAATGCGCGCACTAGATATGTTTTTCAATCAATCAATCAATTATTGTTACATGGCCGGTGTTTGGGAGTGTGCAATAGAAAGGTGATGTAATAAATTAATCTATTTTTACTTTCCAGAAACGGTATATTATAGGATATTGTGATTTAGTATGAAAAGGTGACGATAACGAACAATGATCAATCACATAACTCCTAGAAAAATACATATTATTGATTGCTTGATTATATATTGTTTTACGTCACACTTGAGAATTTTTCACTCATATGGAGACGTCACAATTGCCGATGAAAGGCTGCAAAATTTAGGCCTATGTTTGGCGCTTAGGGCCTTTGTGCAGGGAGGGATCTTTATTGTGCCACACTTACTGTGACACGGGGGCCTCCGTTTTTGCGGTCTCATCCGACGGACCGCCCCATTTAGTCGCCTCTAACGACAAGCAAGGGATACGAATATTCTAACCCCGGTCCACGCGGACATATGCACATTGAGAATAGAGCAAACACGGTATACATAGACTGTAAATGTTGTGAAAACAATTACAATGGATTTAGCATTACTGGGGACTGATATTAACCGCGGATTTTGACAGCGCTCTAACGGTGTGAACAAACAACGGAACCCGTTTTATGATCTTTGATTATGTCATTCATTTCATTGATGTTTATTGTTAATAATCTTAATGATCTTTGAATTGTATGACTGATTTATTTTTAGGGTTATTCTGACCCGTAATGATTTACAATATGCATTGTATAAAGCGTACGCATACAATATTTATATTCTGAAAATGAGTACGCATACAATATTTATATTCTGAAAATGAGCACAGCATATTACGGTATAAAACAATCTATAAAAGTGGAATATCTTTTGAAGTTAACGTAATTATTGGCATTGTATTCTAGTATAGGAGAGAAAGTGAGGGATGGAAAGAACCTGTTTCTCTACTTTGGAAGTCCCATGTGATATTCGAAACATGGAATATGAACGTCATATTTTTTTATTACAGCAAAACATCAATGAGCAATGTGGGGTTGAAATCTGATATAAAACAGACTGTCCCGCGACCCCCTTTAAGTTATAAATTATATTATTGGTCGCTGGCATTTCCCATCTTCTATTCTAGGAATCCCTTAGAGGGTCAATGTGATTTGCCGTAGAATAAAATAATTCAATTTCGAAATTAAGAGACTTACGTAAAGTTTTGAGCTGCGATAACAAACGATCCACCTCGGACACTTTGTCGTAATTGTTAGTTTTTGAACATTTCCATTGATCCCTAGCGTTTCTACACCATTAACAAATCAACTTAAGCAGCAATTGTTGACATTTGTTGGTGCTGTTGACATTGATCAAGCAAATACCTCTTTAATGGGTCTGATGTTTATTTTCTATTAAACGCAATTAAGATATCGTATTAGGGTAATGAAGTATGATGACTGTAGGTTGTTAATTTACTGAAATTGAATATGTTCGGAACATAAACTTATTTTGTTTAGAGAGTGGTTTACAATATTGCATTTAGACTACAGTTTTATTGGATTGTCTGTTTTAGCAAAAACACTTCAGAATCTGTAAAATTAAATCTTGCGCGTTGGTGTAGTGAAATTGAATGATTTCTTTTCCGGCAGTCTGCTGTATCGTTGATGAAGCTGAAATATCACTCAATGTTGTGAGTGTTTTAGGAGTATATATCACTAAATAGGCGACTCGTTAATCCATTGTTCACATATACAAAAATAGTACTTTAGCAACAGGAAGTTACACATAATCAATACAACTGATATACATTGTAAATAATTCATCAGAGAGAACAATTTTTCATTTTATACAGATGTTGTTTCAGTGTGTGATATAAAATCCTTATTTGCAATGAACGATTACATACAATGTTGTATCTATCAGACAAACATTTCGAAAACTCATATCAATTCTCCTCCTTACGATGATTTATTGCCGAACTGATGAAACGATAAGCAGCTGGGAAAATAATTTGGTTGTCAATGTTTGATAAACAGTGGCGGATCTCGAGGGGGTTAAAGGGGTTGCAACTAGCTCCCCTTTGGTTGGAATTTTACAACAAAGATGGGGATCCGCCCCTAAGTAGCATTGACTTACATTTATGGTAAATGGGATGGGATGAATAGCCTTCCGTACATGAAGTTTGGACAATATAGGAGACGATGTAGGGAAGTTAACTGTGGCGGTTTTCATGGAAATCATAGTTTCAGGTGTATGTCTTTGATCGCAAAAAAGCGTTTCCGGTTAGACAGAAAACAACAGTAGCACGGGCATTAAGAGATTATTCCAGTGTTTTATTGTAAACGATAGATAAGAAATGTTATTGGTTGGTTAGTTGTAAATTGTTTACCGTCCCGTTTGAGAATTTGTCACTTATATGGAGGCGAGACAATGGTGACCATTGTTGGTGAAGGGCTGCAAAATTTAGACCTATACTTGGCGCTAACGGCCTTTGAGCAGGGGTGATCTTTATCGTGCCACACGTGCTGTGATACGGGGCCTCGGTATTTGCGGTCTCATACGAAAAAAACCTGCCCCATTTAGTCGCCTCTTACGACAAGCAAGGGGTACTGACGACCTATTCTAACCCGGATCCCCAAAGGAGTGAATATTTTTGTAACATGAAGTAACGTCCGAGTAAGTGTGATATCCCTTGGCGTGATCGGCATATTCTGTAATGTGTGCTAGATTTATATATTTTTTCAATTACTATTTATTGACAAATGACTTAATTTCCAAAAATTTGGAAAAGTTGACGTTGTATTTTTAGAATAGTAGGTCCCGAGATAAATCTCAAAATATAATGTTGTCTTCCTCCCTTAAACCAAATACGACATAAAAAATTTATGAACATATTCTTACGGAAATTCGTTATTGCGTGCCATAAGAAGCACTGACGGACGGACACCGAGTTATTACAATAGGAATCCGAGCATTATCTTTAACTTCTATGCAAATCTTTTGAAGTTATTGGTTGCCTTATTCATAATTTAAAAAGTCCCATAACTCTGTAAAGGCAACGCCGATAAATCTGAAAATCGAAAAGGACCGGTGATACACACAGAATTTATGAAAATCATTCCAAGAAAGATTCAGTTATCTCGTGCCACATAAAATACTGACGAGCGCACAGACAGCGATAACTGCAGAAAACACGCGATATGGCGAGACTCTAAAAAGTTTACCTACCTTTCTACTATTGGAACTTTATAGGATATTGTTTAGTGAAAACACATTCTACAAAATTACACTGGATATAACATTACTGAGGACTAAAGTTAACAGCCGATTTTGACAGCTCTGTAAATATGCATATTCTCATGTGTGAATTACCGCGGAAGCTCAGTGGTGCTCTTTTGTTAGCTGACCTGTTTTTATATTCTTATGAAGCAGAATTCATTCAAAAGCTTTTACATGAGAAGAAAAAATCTGTTGCCGTGACGTTCAATTTGACATTTAGATAGATCGACAACGTTTTATCAATTAACAATGATCATTTTCATTCATATGTCGATTCGATATATCCCAGTGAACTTGAAATAAAAGACGCTATAGAATCTTCCACATCTGCTTCGTACCTAGATATTTTATTGAAAATAGATCCTGGTGGCAAACTAACAACCCAACTTTATGACAAACGGGATTATTTCAATTTCTCCATCATCAACTTCCCTTATCTATGTGGCAATATTCCATTATCACCTGAATATGGTGTTTATATCCCAACTGATTAGATACGCAAAGCTTGTATAAGTTGAGAGATATAAACACTATAGGTGATATTGTAATATTGCTACAGAAGCTGACGATGGAGAAATCGTCCCGTTTGTCATAAAGTTGAGTTGCTAGTTTGCTAGTTTAACATCTATTTTCAATAAAATATCTAAGTATGAAGCAGATGTGTAGGACTCTGTGGTATCTTTGATTTCGACTGGAATATATCGAATCGATATACGAATGAAAATGATTATTGTCTATAGATGAAATGTCGTTAATATATATATATATATATATATATATATATATATATATATATATATATATATATATTAGCGCCTTATATAAAACAAATTACTCTAAGGCGCTTTACAAAGGTAAAGATGAAGAATGAAAAAAAAAATAACATAATTAAATGACAATATGACATAAAATCTTACATCTTTAAAATTGCCAAAAAATAAAACATTATTCAGATCAATAGCTAAATTTGAAGTTTATTTTTAAAGTTTCGGAAAAAATAATTACAAATAAAAAACACCCAACAAAATAAAACATTAAAAGCATACTGAAATATGTGGGTCTTTAAATCTCTGATAGAAGCCTTGAATGACTTCTGACTGATAAGCATATAAAAAGAGGTCAGCTAACATAGGAGCAAAATCTGTGCCCATGGGAATTACAACAGACTATTGGAAGACCTGATCACCGAAGACTATGAAGTTATTGTCAATGAGGAAATCAGCATCTTCTTTTAATTTTAACTTCAGATTACTTGTGTATGGAATAAGAATGATGTTTAACAACGTATTTTTTATGACTGACTTATTTCCTTTTTCCGTTTTTGTAAAAGAAGCAACTGTCTCTAATGTCAAAGCGTCTAGTCTTTAATTTAACTAAAGGATTGGTCGTGGGAAATATTGAAAAATCACACGTTTTAATGTTGATTTGAAAAACATTTTGCAATTTTGCAATTTCAAATTTATTAAAAGTTCTTTAGAATTTTTAAGAATCCACATTTTGATTTACACCACTTTTAACATATGTTATTGCACAATACGTTTGACGTTTCTCCTACATAGCTGTTAATATTTTCGTGAGAATCAAAGATAGGGGCTTGATAGAACATTTCTGGATCAAGCAATGTATCTTTTCTTAAGGGCTTTTTTTAGATTTTTTTTAATCAAGAATATTGATTGATTGTTTGTTGTTTTCCGCCACACAGTTATCTGGTGGCGTCCTGTTTTTTATATTGGTGGAAAAGAACCCAGATACAGTCTACCCGGGAAGAGACCACCGACTTTCCGAAAGTAAACCGGCAAATTGACTCGCATACACCGGTACGAGCGAGAGTTGAACCCCGCGCCGACTAGAAGTGAGAAGCCTTGAGATTTGAGCGCGCTGTTTTAACCACTCGTCCACGGAGGTCCTGGAATCCAGTATAGGTACTGTAACTCATATTCATCCATCCCACTGATCGGGATATCAAATGTGTCTAGAAATGATTGATTGTTTGTTTGTTTTACGTCTCGTCGAGAATTTTTCACTCATATTGAGACGTTACCAGCTGTAGGTGAAGTAACACAAATCTAGACTTATGCTTAGCGCTTAGGGCTGTAGCAGTGAGGGTTCTTTATCGTGTCAACGCCTACCGTGACATGGGAACTCCGTTTTTAAGGTCATATGCGAAAGACAAGTGATTCTCACTTCTGAATGCCGAACGTTTGGCGAAGGAGCAACCACTACCTATTTTTGCGTCTTAGGTTTGACGTGGCCATGGCACGAGCAGGCCTCGAACTCACGACCTCCCGGTTACGAAGCGAAAGCTCTAACCACTGAGCTACCGCGACCGGTGTCTACAACTGAAGTATGATTTTGAAGACTTTCGTCTTTTAAAAAGGCAGTTGGGTTATAAATACGATTACCAAATATGGAATTAATGCCAAGTTTGTTTATAGCAAAATCTGTTTACTTTGTATGGTCCTAAAACATACTACACGTGTTTGATGTTACTTCAACTTATGCAGAACCTGTCTCTCAAATATTTTGAATCACTCTTTTCCCATGTTCGTTTTTGAGCATTATTTTGTTAAACAGACAGGCCATTACCGTTAGAGGAATTGCCACAACGTTTGACATATGGATGGCTGTCAGTACCACATTAGTGAGGGCTCCTAAAGACCTGTGACTATTACTTCTCTGGAAGTTGTCGAAGGAACAGTCATCTACCTACTTGAAATGGCTTAGTTTTGACTCGGTGCTGGGATGGAGAATCGAACCCTGGACCTTTTGGTGGCAAAGCGAGTGCTCTAACTACTACATTACCGCGACCGAGTTTGAACCATTGTAATAATGTGCCTGAAATAACAGCCTGTTGTAGTTTGTAAGATAGACATTAATGCCAATCTGTTTCAAAAGATTTGTTTTCTCTGTCACAGAATATAACTTTAGTCTTGAGCTCTTTTTCAGAACCAATGGCTTCATCAATATTATTACTATAATATCTAAAATAAATTTGATTGTTGAATCGTCGGGTTTAAAACATCAATGCTTGCCGAATATGAAGTTGGATTTCAAGTAATCTTTAATGTGATTGAAAAAACTCCAGCTTTTCCTGAACTTGTCTGTTAGGAGGTAAAAGAGAAACCCATCTCTAATTATTAAATTTAGTTCTGTCTTCAATACATGTACCTATCAGCTGTACACAGCATTGTATGTTTTGATATCTTGATAATTATATAATCTTTTAAAAGTCGTTTTAGAACGTTTAACTAAGTGTTCGTTACAATTTCATTATAAGACCCTTTGTTAAAATCAAGAAAAAAAAATTCTTTCACGAGAATGTCCTTTTTAATAAAAAAAACCCCAGTCGATTAACTGTATATTGTTTAACGTCCTTCTTGAGGAAACAATCAAACAACTTCACCAAGTCACAGTAGGTGTTACACAATAAAGATCCCTCCCTGCTCAAAGGCCGTAAGCGCCGAGCACTGGCCTAAATTTGGTACCCCTTCACCGGCATTGATGACGTTTCCATAAGAGTGAAAATTTCTCGAGCGGGGCGTTAAATAATACGTAATCTTTTGGATACCTACACCATATTTCTTATGACCAAAATTTCACATGTCAATGTATGACAAATTATAAATTGTTTAGCGTTCCACACGAGCACTTTTCATTCATATATGAGGACGTTACAATTTCCGGAAAGGGTTGCAAAATTGAGGCCTATACGCAGTGCTTACGGTCTTTGAGCAGGGAGGGTTGGTTATATATTTCTTGACGATCCGTGCGAGGAATTTTTACTCACGTGGAGACGTCACCATTACCGATAAAAGGCTGCAATTTAAATTTAAGCCTATGCTCGGCGCTTTCGGCCTAAGAACAGGGAGGTATATTATCATGCAACACCTGATGTGACACGGGACCTTGATTTTGCAGTTTCACCCGAAGGACCGCCCCACAAATTGTATCATGAAAAAATAAATAGGCACATGAAATAGGTTTTACATGATGACGTTTCCATGAGTGAAATATGTTCACAGGTACATTAAACTGATAGAAAGTAACAATTATTCAACCAGTAATGGATGTATTAATGTGATGATGTCAAGCTGATTGAGTTTTGTTTGCTGACTAATATCCAATTCGAGATTTTTTCACTCACTGGCACCAGCTGTATATGAAAAAGGTTAAGATAACGAACTTTGATTTATCTCATAAATCATAAATCCTATAATGAATACAAAGCCAGAAGCAGTGGAAACCCCGACCCCCTGAAAACAAAACCACAAGTTGACAAGGAGGAATAAGCTTCCCCTGTTAACCATCACACCTGCCGAGAGCCCTGTCTGAATCAGGTAAACAGAGTCAACCGCGGTCAAGATAATAATTAAGAGAATGGTCTAACAATTGATATAAAGCATGTCAGATAACATTCAACCTATCGGCTGATTGATTGTATATTGTTTACCGCCTCGCTCGAGAATTTTTCACTCATATGGAGACGTCACCATTGCCGCTAAAGGGCTGTAAAATTTATGCCTATGCTCGGCGCTTATGGCCTTTGAGCAGGGAGGGATCTTTAACGTGCCACACCTGCTGTGTTTGTTTGTTTGTTTGTTTATAGCCGCCTGAGCAATTTTTCAGCTATCAGGCGGCTGTCACCATTACCGGTGACAGGGCTGCAAATTTAGGCCTATGCTCGGCACTCAGGGCCTTTGAGCAGGGAGGGATCTTTATCGTGCCACACCTACTGCGACACGGGACCTCGGTTTATACGGTCTCATCCGAAAGACCGGCACCCACGTCCCACAGTGGGATTCGAACCCCCGACTCAAGGATCATCAGATCTTTGAGCCCGACGCTCTAACCACTGCGCCACGACACGGAGCCTCGGTTTTTGCGGTCTCATCCGAAGGACCGCCCCATCCAGTCGCCTCTTACGACAAGCAAGGGGTACTGAGGATTTACTCTAACAACTCGGATCCCCACGGGGCTTCAACCTATCGACAGGAAAGAAGACCATTATAACGACTATGGAATTGCTTGTCTTAAACGAGCGTGTTGAAACCCTGTACCATCAACTTGTATGTCAATTGCCTCAGTTTAGATATTTATGATACGCAGAACATGCTCTTCTGTACTGAATCATTTCTAAACATCACCTGCGGGTGATAAAGGAATATTGCTACATACACATGAGAAATTGACAATGGAGAACTGAAGTAATTCCATTTGTCGTAAAGTTAAGT
Organism: Ostrea denselamellosa; assembly: GCA_024699665.1. Lineage (NCBI taxonomy): Eukaryota > Metazoa > Mollusca > Bivalvia > Ostreida > Ostreidae > Ostrea > Ostrea denselamellosa. Next base: position 6,278,609 of record JAMZEH010000043.1, on the reverse strand, counting down.
TATTAGTTTGTTCATTGAAAATATCAATATATTAAATGTGGAAGACTACGTGATTTCACTGGGGCATATCGAATCTAATATGAATGAAAATTAATATTGATGGTGGGTATAACGTCGTTGATGTATCGAAATGTCGATTACAATACTTCAGCAACAGTTTTCCTCTACTCGAGTAGTAGTTTTTGAATGAATTATGCTTCATAAGAACAATAAAGAGATCCGCTAATAAAGTTTTACAACTAGTATCCATGGCAATTTCCACAAACTGTTGTAAAACCTGGTATCGCTTCAGATTTACCTGTGCGTGACGCTTAAGGTCATAAAGGTAAGAGTTCTTTTTAGCGCCAAGTGTGACAAGTGATTTCGGTTTATAATGTTCAATATGAAAGACACACATCCCTCACTTTTAATGCCAGAAGGTTGTGGAAGGAAACTTCACTGCCAATTAGGTTTCATCTTGGATCGAACCCGGGACATTATGGTAACGAAGAAAAGGTTTAACATCTAAGCCACCGCTGTAATATAGTGGTGAGGGCGCTCACTTCGCAACCAGGAGAATCGTGTTCGATTCTTGATCATAACGCTGTGCCAAACCTAAGACTCATCAATATTATTATAATTATTATTATGTACCAAATTTCTTGAGGACCTTTTTCATGTATAAAACACGTTCAAAAGTACTTTACATCATAATAAAGTGCCATATCATATAAAAATACCAAACATATAAAACAGATTTTTTTTTGTGTAGATAAGTAAGATTAAATGAGTCCATAAATTACACTATAATCTAAAACAGTTTAAAATTGTTCAACACAGTGCTAGATATTACATGTAGTAAAATAAGTCTGAATAAAATTTTAGGAACAAGTGAATTCCTAGGGCTCTCTTAAACACGGGCAGGGATGTGGAGTTTCTTATTGTATTTGGTAGGGCATTCCAGAGTTTTGGTGCAGTTATCATGAATGCACGATCACCATACGTCACAGTTCCAGTTCTCTGTACAACCAGTGTTGAATCATTCTGGGATCTAAGTTGTCTACCTGGGGTGTAAACGCTCAGCAGGTTTTGTATGCACGTAGTTGCCTGTCCGTGAAGCGCCTTAAACTCGTACATGAGGATTTGTACTCCACTCTGCTATGTATGGGGAGCCAGTGAAGCTCCTTCAGTGCCGGAGTTATGTGGCTGTAACACGATGTCCTGGTTATGACACGAGCAGTCGTATTTTGGACGTCTTGGAGTGTGTTCAGGATGTATTTAGGAGAACCGCGTAGCAATGAGTTACAGTAATCAAGTCTTGATGTGACCAAAGAGTTTATCAGAGAAGGTTGTGACTTTGTCAATTTCATCCTAGTCATGTGGTGTCTATAAATATACAATACAGAACACTACAAAATGATGAATATTCATAACGAAATGTAATATAACAATTAGATTGGCAGGGCAAGACGATAGATGTGTGACGTCACAGTCAATTTCAACAGAAAATACAAATATCTGCTTTTTTCGCGTCTAGAACTACAATATAACAACTGCACACGTTAATTGTCCAGTTTAATTCCGTTTTGGCAAGCCTCTGGCAATAATCCCCATGCACGGACCTAGTTTGGTAAAAAAAAATCCTATACAAAAAGAAAACGTAAAGGGTTTAATTCAACTCCAGGCTCAAAACCAAACATTGGGTGGATGAAGGCGATATTTCAGTAAATGGATTCAGTTTTCATTGGTTCAAACTTATATAACGGTCACAATAGCTCAGTAGGAGAGCGTTCGCATCGTAACCAGGAGGTCGTGAATTCGAGTCTAGCATCAAACGCAAGTCGTAAACATAAGTAGTGATTGTTCCTTCAGCAAACGCTCGGCAATTACAAGTGAAAATCACGGATCTTTTATATATGACATTAAAAACGGAGATCCCGTGTCGCGGCTGGCGCTGGCACGTTGGGAAAAAAACTCTCACTGCTACGGCCCTGAATGCTCAGCATTGGTCAGCTGGTGACGTTATCGACAGGACGAGAAACAATCAAACCACCAAATCTACTACCTTTTACTAATTGCCATCAAAGAGTAGAGGTCCTGATGTCACCAAAGAGACTGATTGAAATAGTCTTCTGTTCCCCTGTCTGATTAATAGTGACAGTCCAAATCCTAATCAAAGTCAATAACATAGAGACAATGCTGTAGCATACAACACCGTCAAAGGCTAACATTGTCCAGAAGTTAACTGTTGGCAAGAGAGTGAAGGCTGAAAATATTAACACGTCGATCCCTACCCATTGCTAAACATTGAGTATGAACAGAATTATTATATCAATCACCGGTAATGAAAGATAGGTATGAAACAAATCTTTCCAGTTTACCTTCTGCTGAGAACACGTTGTACTTAATTAATGCATTAATAATACCCCCTCAAAATCCGCGCATACCCCCCCCCCCCCCCCCTCTCCTTGTAGGTATTTTAGCGCAGCATGCTTACACAAGGGGAAAAACCAACAATTGAGTCTTACTCATTACGGCAGAGATATTGTACTTACGATTATGAAAAGATGTACGATCGCTACAGGTTAATTAATCACACGCTTTTGAATGGATATTCATAATTAGCGATAAGAAAAGAGAGGGAGAGAAGGGGGGAGGTCACGTCTAGCAAACTTTAATATACATCAAATATTTTTTTATACAAGATGCGATTTTTGACGTAATCAGTGGTTTAAAGAGTAGGATTATGCACAATATGGTATTGTTTTAATTTCTCTCTCAAGAGAAATGCTACATGGATTTGGTACATAAAATTTAAGGATATCACCCCCTTAACATTGCATGGAAATTTAAGAGCCCCTTGACTTTGAATAAAAATTTATAGAGATTTTATTCAGTCGTGAGACCTCATTATACTACGGAGTATTTCCGTTGTTTTGTTTTTTTCATTATTAAACATCTTTATTTCACTGGTTGACGCTATACTAAGCGTGCTTATAGAGGGAAGGGAGAGTTCAACACCACTATCTTTGAGTTTGGTAGAAAATAAATGTATTTGTCTATTCTTACGCACTCCTAGTTGTACAATTATATGTGTTATTCCCAAAAATAGACTTGGAAAAAATGCAAGCGGCAATCCTTGCTCCGAGAAAAGATTCCGGATAATTAATTGTATATATACCGGCGCTCACCCTAACGGTATCAATATCAACATATAATTCAGTGTGACGTGTAGTTAGAGTTTTCATATGAAAATTGTTCGTCTCCAAATTCAATTACTGACCTACTCAGGTAATACACAGAATAGAGTTACGATCTCGGACCAAACGGCGATCTGTTAACAATTTAACTTCTCTTCAGATTGCACTTAAACCCCACCCCACCATCACCAAAACATGTATCGTAAATGGCATGAGAAATACGTAACTTGGGAAATTCGTGTCACTTTCACTGAGGACAGGATCAAAACCGCAAGAAATTAATTTGATTAAAATATCTTGATTATCTATTTCTATAACATTTAGTGGGCAAAACTGGGAGCATAGCCGTGGCAAGCACGGGGACCTCTAATTCATTACCCCTCCATAGTTCAGGGTCTTGAGTACTGGCGGTGTTAATAATATATCACATATATAGTAAAAACACATCTAGAAATAATTGATTTCTTTAAAACTCTTCTCTTGACACCTGCACGTTAAACAACCAAACTGAATACAAAGTAATATCGAAGAGAGAAGTATTTACCAGAACTGTGAAATTCTACACTTCTGCGTAGGAAACTTTGGTATTAAGGCGGGTGTCTTATGTGTATGTAGTCAAGCTGCAAACTGTCTTCAAAACTCTGACTCCCTGACATCAAATGAACGTTCACGAACTCTCTTGTTTAAAGTTACTTGATACGACTATACGTTCTGCAGAACAATAGCAGACGGTTTTTAGTATCACTCTTATTTTATGTTTTGTATCCGTATGTCCCAACCACTTTAACTACACGATCCTTCTCATTCTTTATTACAGTTACTTAAACATTAAGTTACAATTAATTAAACATTAAATTACAATCAATTAAACATTAAATTACAATCAATTAAACATTAAGTTACAATTGATTAAACATTGTGTTCTCACCTTGTTCATCCTCAAAGGACCATACATACTGTAATATGTGAATCTTCAAGTTAGAGGTATATGACTACATGTGAATCTAGGTAACATATACATGTACTAATAAGTTATTTCGTCTTCTTTCTGGGCAGCGTATAATTATCTATGAAGTGGGACGATAACTGTAGGTAAATTGATATTGGGTTTGAATTCGCGCGAGTTATCTTTCTTAGGCAGCAACCCAAGCAGCTGCCGCTCTGATTGTATCATCGTATAGGAAAATCATTATTTAATATACATTTGTTAAATTAATGAAAACAATATTTCAATAGAGTTTTGTCTGTTGATAACGGAAAAACGGCACGGTACCCTGAAATTCATATGTACATGTATGTAAACAACACCAGAGATCGTCCCAGCTACCAGCAATTAATTATCTCTACAAATTATACAAATTTTCTAATTAGGGGTACAAAAATTAAGAAGGAAAAAATCGCACACCAAGAAATGGGTCTTTTAAGTACTATTGGTACAATGAGCCCGGGTTGCTCACTTTTTTCGTATTTACGAAGAAAACAACTTGTTACTCTGAAGATTTAATTATTCAGTTGACTAAAAGACTGCAATATTGAAAAGGCGAAGATAACGAACAGTGATCAATCTCACAACTCCTACACGGAATACGAAATTAAGATTTGGACAAACACAGACCCACGGATATACCAGAAGTGGAATCAGGTACCTAGGAATAAACATCCCCTGTTGACCGGTCACAACCGTCGTTAGCCCAATATCGCAATGTACTGTATACTCTATGCGACTTGCAGATCTGTTTAAAACCTGTGAACCTTTGCAAAAATAATATTATTGACAAATATTTCGGAAGTTAATTTGTACATATGTAGTCTATAACTAGTCACCACTTTGAAACCCTTGACGGCAAAACGCTCGCTTCGTGGGTCGGAACCCAGACGTGAAGCGTAAAGAAAAGTACCAGTAGCAAATATTCTTTTGCCAAGCACCTTACATTAGCTGTGAAATTCGGGGGTTCTTTCAGACAAGACCTTAAAAATCGACCCCCCATTGCTGCGATGAAGAATCATCACTATTAAATCGCCCTGTGTGGTTAGTATAGTCAGTTAAGCCAAACCTAATGACGTATCTACAGGAGGAAAAGATTCTCGAAGTGATGTAAAACACATTAAAAACTTTTTAAAAAGAAATATAAACGATACAAATTTTAAGGTGGTAGAAACATCAATTCTGAATAAACTGCATTCTCATCAAGGAAAGCGTCAAATATTGGTCCTGACGATTTTTGTAAGACGAAATAGTCAGACAAATTTTATGTATGACGTCTGGGAAGTTAATAACAATTTTATATATGAGACTCATCTCATAACATACATAATTATAAATGAATAGTGACAAAATCACATTAAAGGGACTGAAATTATCCGAGAGGGAGTAAGCGGTATGATTAGTTTTGTTAAGCAGAATATCATTTAGAATGACCCAGTGATAAAACGAGGAGACTACGCATGGTGGAGAGGTGGATTGATTTTACAGTGAAAGTCGTGAGCATCCTAAATTAACCTATTAAGCAGTGACTATATATATATATATATATATATATATATATATATATATATATATATATAATGCATTTCTTACACTGTGGTTTAGAATTAGTCAAAGAATCAAATGAATTCAGACTTGATATTTAAAAATTACTATCAATATATAGGCAAGGATGCTTTGTGGCTCCAACGAAAATAATACTATAAAAAATAAATCGACTTTACATCAATTTGATGTTTTGTCAATTCGGAATTTATATCGAAAACACATACATATATACATACAAGAACCTAGAATGAATGATTGATTATTTGTTTATTTCACGTCCCGTCGAGTTTTTCATTCATATTGAGACGTGGAACCTAGCATGTGTTTAGGTAATTATTATATATATTTATTAATGAACCTATATTACTTTACTGTCGTTCGATATCGGTTCCGTTTAATCTAATGTAAAAGCATTTACTCCGCTTGAAACAGCTGGACAGTATTTCGATGTTTTACAAATGAAACCGCACACTCCTGTTTTTATCGACACAAAATATCCCTACTTAGTAATACAAAACAGTAAATTTAGATAATCTTTCAATTACTGACATTTTATCAGATAAAGCAACACCCTGACACAGCGTGTGATGAAAATGATAACTTGATGAGCACTGTTCCTCGTATATCTTAACATATGAAGAATTTATGAAACAGACGGTTTCTAATAATAACAATCAAATGTAATTTCACTTACGTCATTAAGATCTGTATTTATTGTTTTGTCATAACTTCATCCCGAGGTGTTGTTGTAAATTGCATTCTCTTTTTTCGTTCATATCCCCATCAGCGTGATGGGCTCTAAGTATGAAAAACGGATTACAGGGGATTTAGGGACATATGTTTCAATTTTGCATTGTGGTTCGTTACTAATCCTTATAAAAGAAGAGCAAATAGTTCGAATATCTTTTTTTTTCTTTTATCAACAGCGTTTCGACTCCGCAACGTAAATACATGCATAACTCCTTATCGGAGATATGTCGTGTTTATATATCTCTTGTCTGTCTGTCTGGATCTTTTAACATTAGTCACTCTAGGACTACAATGACGCGTATTGTCCGCTGTATGTAATAAATGTGGTGCCTTTGTATGGTGTGTTAATTGTGATCAATATTCTACGTTTAAATCACCCCAAAAAGTACCTTTAGGAAATTCATTTCAAACGCACCTTGGCAAAATATGTTGAACTGAATGTTGCCCAGTACCATATTTGTAAGTTCACAAATTTATTCACCATCCTTATCTACCGTAGCATACCAAATATTGTTAAGATCGGATATTGAAAAAGAAAACGCGTTTTATGTGGCTATTTTGAAAATTTCGGCCGTTTAAAAAAAATCAGTGCACTATTTTATTTTCAATCCTCAACAACCCCTATGTACACACCAAATTTTGTTGAATCAGACAATATTGAAAAAATTGATGCGAATTCGGCGGTCATTTTTCGAAAATTTCAATCTAATTAAAATTAGATCCTTTGATCCGCTCACCAAGGATCGTACGTGAGTGGATCAAGGGATCTAATTTTAGTTAGATTGCGAAAATTTTTGTCATTCTCAACTACATACCAAATTTCAGTAAGATAGGAAAACCTGCAGCCAGTTTGAAAATGACGGATAGTTTGAAAATTCAAGTACAGTTCACCATTTTATTCGTCATCTTTAACTACCACTACGTACCAAATTTCGTTGGAATCTGTTTTACGAATTTCTTATAGATCTCAATAGTAAAAAAAAAAATTGAAACCATACCCCAATTTGATACCTCAAAATATACCTTCCCTCCCACATATTGCAAAACTTGAATGTTAGGAGCATTACCAGAAGCCTGACATACCTTAAAGTATGTGAACTCGCATCTAACCATTTCCGAGATCCGCTCAGGACAACAGCTTCGAAAAAGGAGGGGGAAAAACACAATAAGAAGAGCGGGGCAAAAACAATGTCTCCAAACTTTATTTGGGACTCATAATAAAGTTAAGCCTTTTATTTGATTATATATTGCCTAGTGTATATTTAACAGAGACAAAATGACATGTATTTTCTACACTGTGCTTTCCTCTAATGTCCAAGTACAGATAATTAAAAGGTGACTCAGTTTACGTTATCGTTTTCAATTTACACCCTATTTTTCGACTCTAGTTTCACATAGTTCCGCCGTACCATAAAACATGGATTTTTACAATATTGATACATGACATGACGACTTCATACCACAGGAATGTTTGCAATGTTTGCATTAATTTTCAAGTAATGTCAAACTCAGAAATCAACTGGTATTTTATCACCGTAAGGGCGTTTTATTTCTTGGTTTAGCGCCGCATTCAAGAAATTTTCATTCATATTGAGACGCCACCAGCTATAGGTGAAGTGCCACAAATTTTGACTGAGGCATGGCGCTTAAGCGTAACAGCGAGAATTCACCATTGTGCCAATAGTTACGATAACGCAGAACGTTTGATCGTTTTTAAAGTCATATCCGAAAAACATGACTTTCACTTCTAACACCGGAACAGTCATGATAACAAAGGATCAATTCTAGGACCTAAGGTCACAGTAAAGCTTCTTGTACACGTGCCGAGCTGTACCTGATAATCAGACTACTCTTACACATCCGGGTTGATAAGGAGAAGTGGATGATGGGATAAACAGATTAAAAGATCATGCGACTTTTCGCTATAATTTTATACATACATTTATATGCCATTTACGCAACAGATCTCACGATTTTTAAAAAAAAAATCGTAGACAGTTTACCATAACTTGAATACTACAACTTGGTTTCAGAACAACCGTTCAGAGGTCACTGAAATTCCTATAATTGACACACACTGTTATGTGTACAAACAATGCGTAAATGAATATAAATAGACTCTATTTTTGGTCAGTAATTCATAGTTAATGAGGGTCTCTACAGATGTTACAAATATGTCTATTAGGTGTATTAACAATAGTACCGAGTCGACAAGTTACAGAGCACGCCCGTCACAAGCTTCTGTAGGTGTTTTTCTTAAGCCATGAGATGTACTAATACTGAAGGTACTATCAGCCATCCCATCATCACGCTAGGACGTGCTGGCACCGAAGGAAACACAGGCCCATTATCTGGAAAATAATATGCCTAGAAAGTAATTAAAATCTGTTCAAAAGAGAGATATCCCATTTTAATACAGAATTCCTTGAGAAATATATAGGTATACTTTTTTATAAAATGAAAAAGGTGATGATAATCAAATCTCATAATTCTATAGCTAGATGTACAAAATCGAGAGGTGGGCAAACACGGACTCCTGGTCATAGAACTACAGAGATGGATTCAGGTGCGTAAGTAGAATAAGCATTCCCTTTTGACCGGCCATATCCGCCGAAAGTCCTCTCTCATAATTACTAAGACGGAATGATCTATAATCAAAAGAATGGCCTAACATTTGGTATGAACACGTTTTACAGCATTCGACCTACTGATTGGATCTATGTACACCACGATTGTTATAGGACCATAGAATTAGCGAAATGTTGAATCTCCTATAACATCAACTTATTTCTCAGAAGCCTGTTTCGGTTTAGAAATTAATCATACTAAAAGCATATTCTCGCGTATCGAATCAGATGAGAAACATAAACACCATATATAAGTGATAATGGAATATTGGTACGTATTGTATACAGGAAACTGGCAATAAAAAACAGAGTTGTTAGCTGGCCATTAATGTTTACTTACAGTAAAAGATTCCAACACGACACAGATGTGGAAGACTCTGGTGCCTTTCAAATTCACAGGGATATATCGAATTGAGATATGAATGAAAATGAATATTGTTAAGAGATAAAACGTCTTCAGTATATCAAGAGATTTTATTGTCCCATGTATTAATTTTGAATACGGGTAAATATTTTATGAGTTTTGAAATGTTTTAATTAGTTTACTTGAGTCAAAGATACATCCATCGTTTATTCATTCGTCCTTACCTTTTCATATGTTTATCGTATTCTTCAGAATCATCAAATGCATTGACTCTATGACCATTCTCACATAGATTCAGTTATGTTGAAACTGTAGCTCCCATGCTCCATTTGGGACCACGACAGAGATTCAAAGTGCCATATATAATGATCACAAAAATATTCACAATACACTAAGTCTTGGCCGTTTGTTTGCTTATTTGTTTGACATTTTTCACCAACATCGAGACACCTTCAGCTGTAGGTTAAATGCCACAAATTCAGTCCTATGCGTGGTATTTACGACTGTAGCCGTTCGTGTTCTTTATCATACGAGCGCCTGTCCTTGCAAGGGACCTCCGCTTTAAGGTCTCACCTGAGAAATCCGCGACTCTCGCTTTAAATGTCGATCTTTAATTTGGCGAAAGAGCTATCATTACCTAGTTCCAAGTCTTTCGAAGATGGAGAGCCATATATCGCTTTACACTTGTTGGTCGGTCTTCAACATCTCATGGAACTGACATGTGAAGAACATTAAAATATCGAATGGTGAAGTTAACAATGTAATAATCGTAATCATAAATCCCAAAGACATATACACGTTCGAGTGTAGTGCAACACGGACCTCCGACAAAGCGAAGGTAGGACCAGGTGCCATGGAACTACATACATGGTAGATTGTGCACACCAATGAACAGGAGATATGTTTTACTTTTCCAACGGATAACTAGAGAACCGTGCAGACGTTATACTTGTAGGCTATTTTACATTAACGACCCCACGATCCCTAGTGTTGTGCAGGTCAGTATGATCACTGCCAGATCAAACGGATGTTATACGAGTTGAGAACACTCTACCTTGCATACTAAGCTTTTGGGCATCAAAATACACAGGGTCCCGTATTTTCCCGCAGATCAGTATTCCATATTACAAGAGTTATGTGCCTCCCACCTTTTTATTGCGTGTTGCTATAGTAATTAAGTTATACACTAACAATGACATGTTCATACCCCCCCCCCCCCCCCCCCCCCCCGCTTTATCACCATGCAGATATAATCCTTCAGAGACCATGATTTGGGAAGGGGGGATAACATGACTTACAAACACCTGTTGATAGGATTTAGGTTTGACACTGTCAATACACGATCAGGGAACAAACTACACCCTCCCTATCACCAAGTAAACGCTCCAGCCAACGAGTCTCCGAGACCTGTACAAGCCACTTGACGTCATTGTGTGACGTTATTGAAAATATTGCGATGATTAAAGAAGTGGAATTTATTATTAATGAAAAAAATCACTGCATTCCTTTTACGTGAAAATAAATTACAGACGTTGTACTGTTGTGATCCAAAATGTAATACAATGTAGATGACCAAATATTTCGTCTAATAAACCATCATAGGTCGAAATTTGTAGTATTAACATTTTAAAAAAAGAAATAGATTGCTGATAATATCCAATAAATCAGCATGTATTGAGTACATAGTAAGCATTAATATACCGAAAAAAACCTTCCCAAGCAATTTTCATTGCTTTATTGAGCATAGTGACTCGTGGGGCTTCCATTTCTTAATCTAAGCGAGGGTTGCCATACACATTGCATATAAGCGTGGTCTATACATGCTCTATCCAGCATATGAAATCATGATATTTTTAAGCTCCTTAATGTCAGGTTTCAATGTTGAAAGACCGATGGCGGTATCCTATTTGTTAAGATACTCAATTCGTAAACGGAGGGGCCCGGGATTGAATCTTGACTTAAATGACGTCTATCATAGGTAGCAAGTAAATGGTCGTTTGCAAAACCTCAAATGTGAAAATCGATCGTGCTCCTTAAATGAATGTCCCGTGACATGGTAGGCGTTGGAACAATAAAGAACCCTTTGAAACTAAGGCTAGAGCGCTATGCATAGGTCAAAATTTGTGACGTTTCACCTACAGTAACTGCTGTTCTTGTAGGAGTGACCTATTATCGAATGAACGTAAGCAAACATTATTCAAGGACGCCGAATAAGACTAGGATCGTCAAATTTTGTATACATTTCCTTATGGTTTTGGTGTCGAGTAGATTTTGATAAGTAATAACTTTGTTCCTCAAATTATACTTTATTACCTAAGTGAAATCTTTCGTCAATTTGATGTTTAGCAAAGCCTTCTTAGAGCCAACATGTTATTGATTCTAATAATTAATATTCCCCGGTATTAAAGAAATTATTTGTTTAAAAAAAACGAACACTGTTACAGCCATTTCCTCGGTCGGTCTGTCGTCCGTCCATCTGTCTGTCATTCCGTTTGAGGTTTTCCGGACATTTCTCGGCATTGGATAAAGATATTTAACTGAAATGTTATACATGGCTTTGAAGTGGATAGTTACAGATCAAGTTTGAGACCCGTTTCTCTTAACCTGCTTTTGACTGAATTATGCCCCTTGTTGAATTGCAAGATTAAGTTTTTAGGACTTTTCTACACAATGAAGATATTCATTTGAAATTTGATATGTGGCTTTGTCTTGGATGCTTAAAGATCAAGTTTGAGTTTCCTTACGCTTGACCTATTTTAACAGTATCATCCTACTGGTAGGGGACTTTGAATTACCTGTAAAACACTCAGAATGCTTGCTTCTTCTATTTCTTATATATCTGACATTTATTTTACCAAAGGATTTTGGATGTTAATCTTTTGTTTGATAACTACTACATTGTTGAATCTATTGCTCAGGCGCATTGTGCAGCACCAGCGTTTCTCTCGTTTAAATCGCGTACTTTTGGTAAAGCACATGTACGTAGTTGATTACTGCAACATCATATTTATATTATTGTAAGCATACGATGTGCAGCTCTCATAATTAGGATGTACACAACGCGATGCAGGTGATAACCCGGAACCCGGAACTGGTCTTGTAAATACTCATGTTTTACAGAATTTTACCGTTATTTTTAGTCATTTCGTTTATGACAGGCCGCACAAGAGCGCGGTCTGTTCTGAATATACAGGTATTTCTGCGGCTTTTACGTTTAATGTTTTTTTTTCATGATTTATCCCCAAAATTAATGTCATATAACTACTTAATCGGGGATTGAAGTTATTGGTAATATTAGCGTTCGAGTTGTAGTATCTCTAGATATAAGTCAAGCGTATTTAAAAGTAACTTTAAAATGCAATAAACATTATAGTTGTTAATTTGTACTGCATTTGTTTCGGGTTCAAGGGTGTACAGTGGTTTGTGAAATTAAGACAATTGTTGTGGATTCACACAACTGGTGATATATCCAAGTGGTCTTGAGGTAATAAAGGGGGTTGAATCCAGACAAGTGCATGAAAACCCCTTTTAAAGTCGTTATTCCTCTCCGTAAAGTTGTTTCTACTAACGAATTTCGCTTACTATAGAAATTAAATATCTTAATTAAAGTATGACTTCACAATTAACTCTTCATTCTGAAGGAGTGTACGTAATTCTTATCTTCAGTGTGGGCCGATCTAAGAAAAATAATAAAACAATAGAATAATTTCTGTCGTGTCTTCTGCGGCCTGATACCTTTACAGCTTGCGTTGAGCTGATTTCTTGTACACTTTTGAGATAGATTCGCTATATAAAAAATGAAATACACAATCTCCTCGTGTTCTCATCCGCTCAATTTACATATCTATTTGTGTATCATAGAAAAAGAGATGGATGTAGTCTAATAACGGCATAGTAACAAAAGATGCCTCCTAAAACTCGTATCTGCAGCACAGTAAACATTATTTTATGGTGGAAAATTCCATTCTCAAAATGTCTTGCAAAGAGCAATATCCCATACAGACACATCCTTTCTAAATCATAAGTAGCTACTAAATTGCAAAATGTATAGACGTACCCTTTGTTTCTAAGAATAGTTTGAAGTCGATAGGGGGAAATTAATGATCACATGACGGACTCTATCTTGCAATCTGAAATAGTCCATAGACGTGACGAAATTTCAAAACATCTAACGGATAATGGGGAATCACCGGAATTCAGTCCTTCCCTTCTAACGTCAGTAACGAAATAAAACTACCATTTAGTTGAAATAGAATTCCTCTCCAGCACTCATTAACTCATTTTGGAACTCGTAATTAAGATGACATTACTGTGCTTTCACACTCTTAAAAATGAAATAATAGTATGTTGGAAGTTTCCAAGGCAGCAATCAAATCATGCTCGCAGTCAGTCGCCATTGGGACGTGGTCCTATAATACTAGGAGAAGAGACAATGCTCAGAAAAATGTTGTATACATACTTTAGATCTTCTTCTATTTCGATGGAAAGTATAATTTTATAGTCATCGGATACAAAGGTTACAGTAGCGAACTGATTCGATGGGAAGACTGTCTAATAAAGAAGGAGGCAAAAACTATCATTACTGAGGTTATTTCTCAAAAGTATCGACGCCGGGGGAAGCTTTAGTTATATCGAGTAGCTTTTTAGCATGGTAATAGCCTATCTAAGCATATAGAATACCGACAACAAATTCGGGACAAAGCCCTCTATTTCTTCGTTTTGGTCATCAGTGATCTATTGAGCCTCTTAGCTATGCTGGACACATATTGAATTGCGGCTCTCACAATTACCTTTGCTGAAAAGTGATTTCAGCAGGATGTACATTAGAATAGACTGAACGAATCGTGACGTTTAAGAGTTATATTAAAAAGAGTTGTTTCAGATGTAAAGGGAACTGCGAAAATTCAATCATCTGTTACTGTTTTTATTGAATCCGAACTCTAAGAATTGAACATCGTTTCAGAAATTCGATTACCAACGTACAAGCCGTGGATACGTGATATTCACAAGTGCTGTGCATCGCACAATTATACAATAATTATTTTGAGTGGTCCTGCAAAGTTTCCTTATTTCCCAATGGAATTTTCAGACTCTAAAACTATTCTGTCTTATAAATCGTGCTATGTGTTTACATTATTTTTTCGTCTTAAGGACATGGAATATTGTCTATAAGAAAGAATCGGATTAAAAGTGGAATAGATGTGACCAGAGACACATGACACTGCTGGACGTTCCACTAATGGATACCATAACTCTTCCTTTTCGCAGGTACTAATTGTCAACTTGGGATCGATCGACATATGGTGCAATTTTTTGTTGTGGACAAGGAGAGAAAAGGCGCGTTTGACATGATATATAATACACGTTGCTTTGTAGTATGCTACAATATATATCACCCAACTCCGTTTTCATCGTAAATAATCATTATGTCTTTTAGCATAGGGCGCTGGATATAGATAGAACGAAGGAAGTTTGCAAACGTATTGTAGAAACATATTGATATCTGTATTGAAAGAGCAGGTGTTTTCTTAAGATTTCGTTGTTTGATGAGAGATTATCGGAATTTAACACGTCTTTTGGTGATTTGTCGCTCCTAATTTTGCCAGAAAATGCTGCATGAACTAAACAGTGGAGGAGATCGTTTCTGACTAGTTTTCTTTTAGTTTAATAATCCCCTGAGACATATGGTTTTCCAGAATGATTAACGCCAAAACGTTATTCAACACATTTCTTTCTTTGGTGCAGTTTGCAAAATTGAATCGCTATTATAGGCCGACGTGACAGCAAATGAGTTTGAAAATCCGGTCTACATGTTTACAATGTGCTATTCCTACAGTATATGATACTGTCGCTGGAGAACAATGTGTCCTGTTAAGGAGATTCTTATTCTATGTGCCTGTATTTGCATATTCGACGCAGGAGTACTCATTCATGAGCATGGACAACGAGTTGTTGTCACGAGGAAAGGGGGATATCGGGGACTTGCTGTTGAATTTCCTGCAGGGTCACAGTTAAAGAACATTGAGGTCTTTTACGGAATTCGATACGCATCCCTGCGTCAGGGAAATATACGCTTTATACCACCGTCTAGTTTAACTTACAAATGGCAGAACGTCCGAGACGCCTCTACTAAAGGGGGTGTGTGTCCCCAAGTAGTCTATAATGTCAGTGATGTGTATAGACATTTTTCAGCAAGAATCGTATCTAAACTTCTTTCGGTCTCAAAAGAAGCTATAAAACAGGACGAGGATTGTCTGTTTCATAACATTTATATTCCCAATAAAGGTAAGTCAAAATGAAATACGTAATAATTGGTTACGATCTAAGATTTCAAGAATGCAAAATTTTGCAAAGGTTGTAGTGTAGTGGTCACGGGTCGCAACTGAAAGGTATCGGGATCGAATCTCGTGTCAAATCGTAAAATGATTAACATAGGTAGCGACTGTTTGACGCGTTCTGCAGAAGTGAAAGTTACGGGTCTATTAAATGATATTAAAATCATGTGTCTCAGTAAGCGACAGCACAAGAGCCCCTCACTTGACGGCCTTGAGTGCCGTGTATAGGTCAAATTTTGTGGTACGTCACCTAAAGCTGGTGACGTCTCTTTATTTGTAGGAAAAAATAGAATTGGACGTAAAACAACGTACAAATAAAGGAGAACCGTATTTATTTCAAAGGATTATACAAAAGGCTCTACATCAACTTGATATTATAATCATGTCGAGCATTAGGTTTGTTATGCAGTCCACATAACAGGCCAAATCAGGATGACTGTGTTCTATTTGTTAGCTGCTTATTTCGGACGATTTTTCTTTTAATCCATACATAGGCAACGAGTGAAGAAATCAATAGAAGTGCTCAAAGCATGGATGTAAATATATAATTGATGGAAGACATTTCGGCTTTTTCACACATTTGATCTGACATTTCGTCTGTAATCAGAGCACACAGAGTGTCTATGATCAACACCACTGAGTTTTTTCTTCATCTTTATAGTCACCATCCGTGGAATCCACATTATTACACACGCTTTGGACTCCAATGGTCATTGTCATAAAATCTAAGAGCTTATAGTGTACACAGCTTATTTTGTTTGAAAGTGTAATACCATTTAAACAATAGGAAGAGAAAATAACGTGTAAGTTTGACTTGCCGTGTGCTAAAATAATTTAAAACTGCAACGTCATAACTGGATGGCTCCCTCTGAGAAAGAGCTGTCACAAATACATTGAAAAGGGCAACTTCCGGGAAGCTTTGCTTTATTGGTGACAACGAAAATTGCGCTGGGATTGAAATAACTCCATTCGTCGACGCTTGATTGCATATCATTGAATGAATGTTTAATAAAAAAGTGGATCGGCCGTATGAAAGGAGAGGTAATAGTCCAATAGTTTCATATTTTTCTTACTAGGAAAGGAGGACACCATTCTGTTGTGTACAATGAGACATGATAATAACACAACATATTGATATGGATCCGATTAATAATTGAAAGAATTTAAACTTCATTATCAGAAATGCTGTACTCGTGGTTTGTTATCTTGCTGCAGATTTCCTCATTCTCCCAAATTATCTTAAATAGGGTTTGCCACATTCCGAGTGTTCAGCTAATACTGGACAATTAACGACTTCTCCCCCTCTATCTCCTCGTTCAGCGCTCCTTTTTGTAGTCATAAAATATTACAGATCATTACTGATCTATATATTCCTACAAGAGTACAGCGAATAATCGATCTTGATTTTCTGACTGTAAAATACAATTAGACGGTTACCGACAGGAAGGGATGATTCTAAGCTTGTTGTGTTAAATTCATCACCTTCTAAAGGTTTGTGCTATGCATCATACACAAAAGCCGTCTCTCTCTCTCAAATATCAAATATTCCGTAATCATTAACAAATAACCATGACACTCGTTACTTAATTGGGTCTGTTTTCGTAATAATTATGTTTTAGACCCATTCTTTATATAGTATTTGAGATTTCAAAAGAAAACAGTGTTGTGGGGGGGGGGGGGGGGGGGGGTATAATAATTCAATTCCTTAATTGTTGGCCAAAATGCTAAATTTCCATACGGAATGTCGGGTAAATTAATATAGATGTTTGCAAGAATCGATGTCCTATGTGGGGAAAATATATCAATTAAATTAATGAATTTACAATATTTGAAGTAGTTCCTATTATCTACTACTTGTATTAAAAAAAATGAAATTCGCGTCCAGGGGTATAAATATTGGCGATAGATTGAATAAATCAAAAACGGTAAAATCGTGCAGATTTACAGCCTGTTGATTAAACAATCCTTCTAACACAAAATGTAGTCCTTTTCAAACCCTTTTCAAAAATTTTAATTTATCTGGACAGATGTGCGTAATAATATCTGTACCATTGAAATATAAAATATTAAACCAGCTACATGGTTATAGTATCTTGCGTAGTTGTGCTCAAAAACTGAAGAGCTAACTTTCGTAGCACTGCGTCAGCTGTGGATTAAAGGACCTATCTCCTTATCGCATCAGAGAATTCATTGACAGAATCGTGACTGTAACCATCAACTGACGAGCGATGGTGAACTATCGGGCACAGTGTTCCAGTGGATATTGACAGATATAGACACCTGACTGCACCTTCCCTGACCGCCTTGCATAGGTGTACTACAGCTAGTGACGCCTCAATATGAATGAAAAATTCTATACTACAAATTAACAAAAGCTCTGTACACGTCATCTCATTAAAGTACCGTGTGTGTGTGTAATACAATAGATAGCTTATCTCATGAAACTCTCTTACATATGATTTATTTTTTTTTATATCATGAAAGGTTATACGTCTGATGCAATTAATTTCTTATCTCTTTAAACTCAACATATGTGATATAATTTCTTATTTCATTAACGCCCCGTTTATGTGACGCATTAAGAATTAAAATCACGTACGTATGATACAATACCTTACCTTACTAAAATGTCGTGAGTGTGATATAAGTTGTTATCTCATTAAAGCCCCACACTTTTATGTGTAATAACTCATCTTACATTGTCAGAAAATCATCCCATACTTGTGATTTGTAGTAACGTATTTCATATTCTATGAAAATCACGCATGTGTGATATACAATGTAAATTCTTATCTCGTTGAATGTAGCCCGATACGTGTGATATAATATTTTATATCATTAAAGTCCCACACATGTGATATATAGATAGAGCAGAAGTTGAAGGTAACATTGCCAATAGTCACCCCAGGAAAACTATACATGCAACATCGAATATTGTCACCTCGAGAATACCATTGTCACCTATTTTGGGCAATATTTTCTCTGTTGAAAATTTTATTAATCTTCAGTGCCGTAGCATGTAGCAAGAACATTTCAACATGAGTAATTTCTTTATATATTTTATTGAACGTGGACGTTAACGGCAAAGTAACAACTCAACGTTATGAAAAATTGGAGGACTTCAGGTTTTCCATCGTCAACTCCCCATAGTATGCAGCAATATTCCATTATCACCCGTATATGGTGTTTATATCTCTCAAGGATTCGATAAACGAGAGCAGGCTCTGTGTATGATCAGTTTTTAAATCGACACAGACTGCTGACAAATATGTTAACTTTACAGGGGTTTCAGCATTAGGCAGTAAAATGATCTATTATTTCCAAATACAACGTGACATTAGAGCGTTGTCTGGCGTATTGCATACCAGTTGTGAGACCGTTCTTTGCATTCTGATTTTGAGTACAGATTACTCCGTCTACCTGATCAGGATAGAGGGCTCATGGCGATGATGTGTCCAGGGGTTTGTGTTTGCCCTATTCTCAATTTTGTATTCCTTATAGTATTAATGAGATTAATCACTGCTCGTTATCTTCACCTTTCGATCCTGTAGCTGTAACGTCCCACGACGGGCACCCATTTTACACGATGCCTCTATAAATCAACAGCGAGCCGTATGCGCATTAAATCTAACGCAAGTATTAATTTTAAAGATAGAATCCGTTGTAAAGTTATATTACCGTTGCTAATACGATACAGTTACCTTGGGGTGTGGTATTTACTGCCATAGAGAAACTTTTTCAAACATTTCTCGATCAGTCTAAAATTTACATGACAAATGCTCAGTGCCTGATATAATTTTAACGTACGACTTGCTCCTCCTGGGCACCTAATCCAACCTCTGACGTGTCCAGGTGTGCGTAGATGTCCTTTTCGTCATTTGTAATTTTTATAGGATTTGCGATACTGATTATTGTTACCCTTCTCTTACTGTTGATATTCTTATCATTTTCTTAAACCTAATGCGGTATGCTGATATTGTTGATTGATTGATCGTTTATTTGTTTTACGTCCCGTCGAGAATTTTTTACTCATATTGAGACGTCACCAGCTGTAAGTGAAGTACCACAAATTAAGACCTATGCTTAGCACTCAGGGCCGTAGTAATGAGGGTTCTTTATAGTGACAATCCTGAAGCTACACGGGACTTCCATGTTTAAAGTCATATCCGAAAGACCCGTGATCCTCACTTCTAATTGTCGAGCGTTTGGCGAAGGAGCAATCACTACCTATGTTTATGTATTCGGTTTGACGCGGCCAGCGCCGAGCTGATATTGTAAGCAATCGTTGCATTTGAACAGTTGTACATGATTGGGAAAGTTAATAAGTACATTTGGCATAGGGAAATAAGCATATATGTTATCAAAACCATTATTCAAGGCTTTTGCATCAATAGATGTTGTTGAGGAAGGAGAGCATGTAGTTGCTAATGAAAAACCAACATCAAAATTTGGAGCAGTTGCTAATAGAGCACCGTAGTTTAGCAATTTTGGTAAAGGTGTTTACCTTAATGATGCAGCAGATATAGCAACATAAATCTTAATTTGGTTATACCAGTATCTGAGATGATGGTTGTATGACTAATGCTTTGCAGGTAAATGTCACGACACAGTGAAATGTATACAGCACAAATGTCTAACATCGAGCGTTTGGTGATTTCTGTTGTCTGACCAGAGTAGATTTCCTGACTTGTGGCCAGTCGTATTCATAACAAACCGACTTGGCACATGTACTTCATCAAGAATATTGCCATTGGTAGCCCGCAGTGAGTGATTGGTATAACGTTTATATAGTGAAGCGGTCTACTGATAACAATCATTGTTTTCAAATTTATTGTGACCTAACACAACATTATTGAGAAATAATTTCCATTGGTTCAGCACGAGGTTGTTGAAATCAGAAAGTGCACTGAGGATGTAAACAAACCAGTTGGGAAACGGTCTCTACCCACTGAAAAATAAAAATCGTTACTAATTGCTTCTTGTTGTTGTTAAAAACGTAAATCTGCCAAATTTTATTTTTAAATCAAATTTATGTCTGGTATTGTACTTTACTTAGTATAATCCTGCCCTTTGCTGGACAACTGTTATCATGATGGTTTGTTTGTTCTTCTTCACAAACATGGACTCCTCATCGTCTGTGCACCAAAAAAAATTGTCTGTCCGCTTCGGGACCCTGAAAGACGATAATGGATCTCGCAGATGTTATTAAGAACTCGGAATCGTAAAATACTATACATGTAACGAGTATATCGGGGGATATTTGGAAATTCTAGGAATACAGGACTGCGTGCCGAAGTGGAATGTTTTTGAAGTGTACAGGAATTAGATCGTCTCCTAGGAAAAGTTTTACGTTGAACTCTTCGCAATAGTTATGGAGAAATATACAAGACATGTAATTATTAGGTCACACAGTTGACATATATGTATTAATTGCAATTAATCTGCGTTCGTCGCCGTCCTTTTACAATTTGAACATTTTTAAAATTTCGTGATAAGTATTATTCCAATTCTTTTCAAATTTGGAATAAGGAGGTCATAAATTATAAATTTCAGGACTCCAGCTGGGCATTTTGGGGCGGGGAAAAAATTGCCAGCTATTGAACAATGATCAAACATCTTCTCTACGACCACACATCTGTAAGAAATGCTAAATGCATAGTCATTAACAGGAAGGTATTTACGAAATTGTCAATTTCACTAGGTTGTATTTATATATGAAATATTTAAATAATACCTCCTTTTACTGTTATTGATACTGAACTGAAACTAAGATGGATATTTAGAATGAGCGGACACTCCTTCACTAAAAACTGTATATTTCATGATCCTGGGGTATGGAATGTACCAGGCTGGGCTAAAATGGTCATAGTGATTAAATGAGTAAAGAATTGAAATTTTTTAAACATCTGGACAACTATCATTCCAGTTCTTTTCAAATTTGGTATAAAGGATCTTTGGAATAATGGGGACATGAAATGTGAATTCCATGATTCCGGTATCCACGGGTCTAATTAAATGAAAGACGTGATCCATCTCATAAAGCCTATAAAGAGGTGGGCAAACAATGATCCCTGGACACAGCAGAGGTGGGATCAGGTGCCTATGACAAGTAAGCACCCCATGTTGACCAGTCACCCCCGCCGCGAGCCCTGTATTTTAATCAGGTAAACGGAATAATCCGTAGTCAATGAATAGTACATGTAGTTTAAGGTAACGATGACAATAATCACTCCGAGGAACCATTGTGAACCGAGGCTGAGATTTGTCGTGAACATGTAACAAGAAAATTTCGACATACGACAATAATTTATGTATGTACATATATACTTACCAGACTGTCAATATAGCGTTTGTTTCTTTTATTGAAAAGGTGAAGATAATAACAGTGATCAATCTCATAAATCCTGTAAAGAATACAAAATTAAAAGTAGGGTAAACATGAAGTCTCCTTGACATACCAGATAATTATATTGTAAACTGCATACGTGCCATGACGAAAAATAGGTAGTGATTGCTCCTTCGCCAAACGCTCGGCATTTAGAAGTGACAATCACGGGTCTGTCGGATATGACCTTAAAAACGGAGGTCCCGTGTCACGGTAGGCGTTGGTACGTTAAAGAACCCTCACTGCCACGGCCCTGAGGACTAAGAATAGGTCTAAATTTGTGGTGAGGTCTCAATATGGGTGAAAAATTCTCGACGGGTCGTAAAACAAACAAAGAAGCAACGATTTCAAACGTTTAAAAAGGGGCCTCACTGGCCGAGTGGTTAGAGCATTTGCGCTCAAAATCACAAGGTCTCTCACCTCTAGTCGGAGCGGGTTTGATTCTCGCTCGCGCCGACATATGTGAGAAAGTTTGCCAATTTACTTTCGAAGGTCGGTGACCTCTTCCCGGGTATCTGGGTTCTCTCCTCCACCTACAAAAACTGGACGCCACCAGATAACTGAAAACTTGTTGAGTGTGGCGTAAAACACGAAACAATCAAACGTTTAAATGACGCCTTTTAAATTTCTATGGCGAACTGTACGCTCATAAATTTGGTGTATGGGGTAATTCTTTTAAATTCACCCGTTGTCAAGTAATGTGGTCTATTGCTAGATACATGATTTTTACTCCACAGGGATAATATTTTTTCCCAAACGTTTCTCGACCAGAGTTTGGTTATACATGTGTCATATAATTTTCTGATTTACTGGGTGGCTGTATAAACAAAAAATCACAAATTACAATGTGGCACATGCATCGGTATTTGCCTTAAATTAATTAATTAACAGATATGATAACGTGCCTCGATAATAGAAAGCAACCCATTTGAATGATTAATTGGACAATTGAAAACCAATGGTACAGTATGTAGAATTTGCTACATCTACTTGACCATTTAATTGTAAATTGTAAATCATTATAATTCATTGTTCGTACTAATCATTTTCGAATAAAAACCTTTAATTACATGTCATTACATGACCTTTCCCTTATTGGAGTTACCCTGTTACACGCCACACTTGTAAACCTTCAAGCATAACATCGATGCTGCCCATGTCAATTTGTAAATGTTCAAGCTTAATACAGATACAGTGTAATGTTGTCCGTGTCCACCTGTAAATGTTCAAGCTTAATACAGATACAGTGTAATGTTGCCCGTGTCCACCTGTAAATGTTCAAGCTTAATACAGGTACATTGTAATGTTGCCCGTGTCCACCTGTAAATGTTCAAGCTTAATACAGATACATTGTAATGTTGCCCGTGTCCACCTGTAAATGTCCAAGCTTAATACAGATACATTGTAATGTTGCCCGTGTACACCTGTAAATGTCCAAGCTTAATACAGGTACATTGTAATGTTGCCCGTGTCTACCTGTAAATGTTCAAGTTTAATACAGATACATTGTAATGTTGCCCGTGTCCACCTGTAAATGTCCAAGCTTAATACAGGTACATTGTAATGTTGCCCGTGTCCACCTGTAAATGTCCAAGCTTAATACAGGTACATTGTAATGTTGCCCGTGTCTACCTGTAAATGTTCAAGCTTAATACAGGTACATTGTAATGTTGCCCGTGTCCATCTGTAAATGTTCAAGCTTAATACAGGTACATTGTAATGTTGTCCGTGTCCACCTGTAAATGTCCAAGCTTAATACAGGTACATTGTAATGTTGCCCGTGTCCACCTGTAAATGTTCAAGCTTAATACAGATACAGTGTAATGTTGCCCGTATCTACCTGTAAATGTTCAAACTTAATACAGGTACATTGTAATGTTGCCAGTGTCCATCTGAACATAATCGAGTATTCAAAAGCATCATTATACATATATGCACTGCTGTTTCGTTAGATTCTAAGCATCCTTGTTGAGTAGGTGTTGATAAAGATACTAAGATACATGTAATCGTGTTCAAGATTTCACCAGCCCAGTTGCTAAGTACTACGGTACTAGCATGAAAATACGGATAAATATTTGTTGTGATAAAATTCAGAAATCCACTTAAAAATTAAGGATTACCTTCCTCATGCATAGCTCTTATTCTTAGCTAGATTTTGGCTCCAGTATTTGATATTTTGGTTTTTGCAGCTCTTCCAAGTGTGTTCGTATTTCGGACTTCTAACATTTTTGACTTGAGCATCACTGAAGAGACATTATTTGCACACCTGGTGCATCGACATTGGTACCGTGTATGTTTTTCATTACAAAATTAACGAAAACCCCTTGGATATATAAACCCGTGACTTTCTGCGTGAAATGTTCCTCGTTTGTCTTAAATATGCATGATGAGAATGATGTAATTCGTTGACCAATATAATTCACCTTTAGCCTAAAATTTAAGATCTGGTTTAGCGCAGCCATTTTAATTCAATAATGGGTGCGGTCATGGACATTTGTGCTTTATGCAACGAAACTATCTTTGACAAGAAACCATATACCCCAATATGTTTGTTCATCAGTTAATTGCTCAATGTCGAAATTGCTAAATCTGTATACATACGGATTCTGTTTTGGTCACTTCGACTAACCTGTGTTCAGAAACTCATCGATCGACCGAATCGTGTCAGGTATGCATATTTACGAGAAACGAGACAATTTTCACGCAGAGAGCTACGGGTGAAAAGAAAAGGAACATACATTTCAGCGGAGGCTTACAACGATGATAAAAACATTCTTCAGCGGAAATGAATATTCGTTCTTCGGAAATAAATAGGCTGGATATGACTTTAGGCCGACCTGAATAATGGAAATGTACAGATGTAATCTAAATTGAAAGATTTATAGTTTATTTTTATTTTTTTTTTAGGTAAGCATCTGTGTGAATAGGTCTTCTCTCCTTATTAAAGGTAAGGGAATATTATATTATTTTTTGAATTATCAACTGTCTTGACCAGTCTTTATCAAAAGATGATGAATTCAAGGTAAGTAATATTATCTATAATGTCTTTTAATTCAGTGATAGTTGTCAGCTTACACTTCCGAGTAATTTAGCAATTTCTATTGTGTTTTACGAGATGGTTGTTTTTATGTAAGAAGTAGTCTTACATATACATCTGTATCTGGGTCTTATATTGCAAATATCTCTTTTCTGACCTAGCTTTTATTATCGATGTTGAAATGAACATTGAAACAATGTATATTAGCTCTCTCGCTCGAGTGTGGAGGGAAAAAAATTGCAGTGCGTTTAAGGATGGAACCTTGTCAAATTTCTGACAAATTTGAAGCGATATTTTATGTGTTCCAGCATTATCCCCCGTAAACAAGATTTTACGGGGGTGGGGTGGGGTGGTGGATAAAGGAATCACTACACCACTGTCCGTCCGTTCCGATATATGGGTGCGGGTCGCAGTTTTCAAACGAGAGGCATTAAAAAACCATATAACGGTCACAGAAGGTTAATCGTCAAGACGCTCGCTTTGCAACCAGGAGACCCGAGTTCGATTCTTAATCATAATGCTCTGTCAAACCTAAGATGTAGTTAATGAATGTCCCTTCGCCTAGCGTCCGGCATTAGGAATTCGTTTCACAGGATCTTAAAAAACAGAGGTTATGGTAAGTGTTGACACGAAAAAAATTGTGGTACTTCACCTACAGCTGCTGTCGTTTCTATATGAGTAAAACAAATCTCGAATGGCACGTAATTTTAACAGCAAAGAACTGGTTGTTAATGGCCAGACAGTGTTCAATGACTCTGATCCAAACTGTTCGTCATTTGGCTAGGGTTAAGAATAAGAATATTTTTTTTATTCCATAGTTTGTAATGGAAAACATTAGCTCACACTTTGCACAAAGGTTGTAATCTTAAAGTCAAATGATTTGTCATAGTTCTAACGCAAGTTCATTCGGCAAAAGTTAAGGATGAAAAAGTGAAAATAACCAACAGCGATCAAACACGACGCATGAACGCAACAGATGTGGGATCAGATATCTAGGGGAGTAAGCATCACCTGTTGACCGGTCACATCCGCCTAACCCCCTTTATCTTGATGAGGTAAACGGAATAATCCGCAGTCAAAATCAGCATGCAAAGAACGGCCTGGTAATTGGTATGAAATACGTCAGACAACATTCGAACCAACGACAAGTTGTATTTCCAAATAAGTTCGTTATAACATACGCAGAACACAATATTCGCGTATCGAATCAGGTGAGAGACATAAACACTATAAGTAGATTATATAGTATTGCTACACAAATGCCGAACAATGACGATGGAGAAGCTGAAGTCATCTCGTTTGTCATAAAGTTGAATTTTTTCAGTTTGCCATTAACATCTATGTTCAAATAAATGTCCAAATCTGAAGCAGATATGGATGACTGAAGTCATCTCGTTTGTCATAAAGTTGAATTTTTTCAGTTTGCCATTAACATCTATGTTCAAATAAATGTCCAAATCTGAAGCAGATATGGATGACTCTGTGGTGTCGTATTTCAAGTTCAGTGGGATATATCGAATCAACATATGAATGGAAATGAACATTGTAAATCGATGAAACATGGTCGAAAAATATAAATGACATTAGAAGCCCACACAATGTGCCGGCGTGAACTGAAGGGCACATTCAGCGATTTTATCTTCTTGAGTATAAGCTTTAGAATGAATTCTGCTTCATAAGAATATAAAAACAGGTCGACTAATAAAGGAGCACAATTCGTGCCCATGGGGATTCAAACAGATTGTTGGAAGACTTGATCACCAAATACCAAATGAGGAACACCAGCATGTTTTTAATATCTACTTCAGAGTAGTTGTACGTAGAATTAGAGTTGTCTTTAACAAATTACTTTTTAGTGATATATTTCTGTGTTCCATTAATTGAAAAAAACAGCCACCAAAGATGTCAAAAAGCCTAGTCTTTCATTTTTCATGAGGAATGGTTGTGTAAAATGTTAACGTTAAAGGATAAAAACAATATAATTCTATCAGTATGCATCTTTGTATTGAAGAGACCGCTGAAGCTGTTGTTAATATGAAACAAAGTTTGTTTATATTCAGACTCTGTGTCATGGTTGGCCAAGTACCATAAATTCAGACCTATGCTTAGCGCTCAGGGCAGTATCAGTGAGGGATCTTTATCGTGCCAACGCCTGCCGCGAGACGAGACCTGCGTTTGAAAGGACATATACGAAAGATCCGTGATTCTCACTTCTACGGCCCTGAGCACTAAGCGTAGGTCTAAATTTGTGGTACTTCACCTACAGCTGGTGACGTCTCAATACGAGTGAAAAACAAAGAAATAATCAATCAATCAACCAGTTGCCCTTTCCATGCTGCATATTAACGCAATACGAGATCGGATACAAGTTATATACGTTGTACAAAAATTTAAAGGATATGCGATGAATTGATGGCGAATGCACAAATGGTGTGTACATTTCATGAATATGTTGGTTGGTTGTATATTGTTTTAGCGTCACGCTCGATAGGTTTTCAGTCATGTATACGTCACGATTACCAGTGAAGGGCTGCAGAATTTGAACGTATGCTCGGCACTTGCGGCCTTTGAGCTGAGAGGGATCTTTATCTGTCGTACGTCCTGTGACACAGGCCTCGGATTATGCGGTCTTCCTCCCCATTTCGTCGCCTTTTACGACAAGGAAGAGGTACTGAGGACCTATTCTAACCCGGGTCCCAACGGGCTGAATTGTAAACTACAAGCAATGTAAGAAAAATCGATCGTTATGTCATATTTTTGGGAAAGTCTTAAATGGATCCCTCCAGTGGTACATTTTATGACATATAATTACATTGGTTGTTCCGACACCACACGCTGTGTCACAGGGGATGCAACAGAAGACATGGTTGCAGAGCTGTAAAGTTCTCTCTTTGAGACTAAGGACTTTTCTTAAGGCGTGAGTGATTAGTAACCATCCTCCAAGTCAAGCATGAGAAATCATACGGTCCCCAGAGTACGGCCGAACCTTCAGAGATGGACTAGCAGGATTTTCTGACAATGGTATGCTTATTTGCCCGTTATGTTGATACAATATACTAGTACTACTATCTTATTAGTGACTGATGTAGTATATCATTTAGGTGGCATAATCCCTTGACAGTTTGAAAGTTTCTGATTTACAATAATAAAAAATGACAACTATGTGTTATTTTTTTATACGATGCCTGCCCTAACCTTCACCCAGCAGGGAGGAAATTAAGAGGTTGCTGAAATTTTATCTGAAAATCGTATTTAACAGACAAATGTCACACATACGAAAATCAATTTGATTTGATCAAATGTAGAAAACGTTAACTTATTTTCGATTGATATTACATAATAGAAATACAGACATTACATAATGAAAGATCCCATTTCCATTTTCGACACCTTAACGGTGTAGAAGCCTTGATTTCCATAGTCCACAGAGTAAAATCTGTTGGATAGTGTTCAATGAAGTGTCTTGTTAATCTGAGTAACCCTTGTGGGGAAAATGTTTCATTATGTAATTGAAACCAATTCCAAGCGTTTTAAAGATGCGAGTCGTACTTTCGTATATCGAGTCAGCCATTGTCCTTACACTTCAACCTTGACATAAATACACCACACAAACAGGGAGAAGATCTAAATAACGGTATTTAATCCCATTGTCGCTTGAAAACGGATAATCTTCTCAAGAAAAGCGGGGTTTAATATGTTATTACTTGTAACTGATGGAAGTTTTCAATGTTGTGGAGTGCAATGTCACATCGCAAAGCTCATCCATTTTGTTTAATATATTCATAATCATCTGATATTAAGTAATGTCTTTCTGACAAATTTCTCCTTTAAAATTACATCACTGCCACTTTAATTTATATTTACACATTAACCAATCTTTTGTCTGTAATGAATCTATTTCTCTTTCATTGTTTTTTTTTCTCACTCTCTCTCTCTCTCTCCCTCTCTCTCTGAAATTGACAAGTGAAGTTGAAAGGTCACTCGCGCATTTTAACTTTACGTGAAAGCCAATTTATTACAAAACAGTCCGCATATGTACAGCTTCTTTACGTGAAGGGGTTGGTACGTGTACATATAGATACCCATGTAATACCAAAACTAGACATGTATTTCACAGGGTTTCTTTTTAAAAGAAATAATAGGCTGTAAAGAAATTTTCTTTGCACCGCGATGTTATGTTAGTTGTCATCTCCGTTTGTTTGTTTGTTGTTTTCTGTCACATTGGTTATTTGGTGGCGTCCAGTTTTTGTAGGTGGAGGAGAGAACCCAGATACAATGTACCCGGGAAAAGACCAACGACCTTCCGAAAGTAAACTGGCAAACTTTCTTACATATATCGGCGCGAGCGAGAATCGAACCTGCGTCGACTAGAGGTCTTGTGATTTTGAGCGCAATGCTCTAACCACTCGGCCACGGAGGCCCCTCGTCATCTCCGTAATTTAATAGCTTTGAAAAAACACCTGCAAATCTTTGTTACGTCCAAATAGCAGCGAATATAAGTACATGTAGTATTTAATCAAAAATATCTAAACGAGTGTTACAAGTAAACATACAGTATATACAAAATGAATAAGGTATATATGATAAAAACTTGGGACTATAGGGTAAATATTATAAAACTTTGAAAATATTTTAAATAAAAAAATATTTTTCTGTTTCAAAAGTGAGACTATAAATTGTGAATACATACTGGATTCTGTCAGTATATGCATTTGCTCTCTCTCTCTCTCTCTCTCTCTCTCTCTCTCTCTCTCTCTCTCTCTCTCTCTCATATGCAGTGGTATTTTAGAATTTGATTACTCATTTGCTACGGTTTTGGAAAGAATAGTGATTCTCATCTTATCACCGTTTCCCTTCAAAATTCTAAATGACAGATACAAAACCTTTACAGTACAAACCTCAAGAATAACAATGAAATCAGCTTGTAAAAATACATTTTACCGATTGGTAGGTACTTAACGGCTAGATATTTACATTTTTGTCCGTTTCTAATGTGTTTGTAATTAATTCTTAACAATTAAATTGTAATGATAGTCATTTCATCATGAATGCGCTGCAGTTGTGAACAATGTGCGTATGAATCTTGATAGATATCGTACGTCCGTTTTAACAGCTGGTAATTCAGACAGAAATAAATGTAAAACCTAAATATCATTTCATTGTACTGAGGGTATGAACTGCAACGCTTCACCCGAGCATACTTTTCATGAAAATTGCGCCATATTTGCATTACGGGAACTATAGAGTTATGGTCAAAGACTAAATATAAAACCATAACTCTACAGTTCTGTAGCTACTATGAAGTATGACGTCGTGAATAATCGCAGTTCATATTGGCCGAAATATGCCACATTTCAAACTTCATAAAAGTTATCAGCCTCAAACCCTAGAACCTGTGCAATCCAATGGCATACAATTCATATTTATATACATTTTCCATTTTAATCAAATAAACGCTTGCGCTGAAAATGGTTTCTCTTTACTTCAGGGTCGTCATTATTTTTGGAACTCAAAGTCATAACGTGTACAGAGGTATATCAGGAAATTATCAGGAGCTCGCCATCTTTTATTGCGTTATTAAAAATTGTAAAAATTTAATTTATCATATCTATTGATTAGGTAATAAATTATATTTTAAAAAGATAGCGGGTGGTAGAAAATCATGTAAAACGCACAGACCTATTGAATACACAACTCAGAAGCGGGGTTCTAACGTATTTTAATCACTTGTTTTGCCATCGTCGGAAACGAATGTCAGTTTCGCATTTACGTCTGCGAGATTGACTGTAGCGTTCCGACGATGTCTTCCAAACTTCAAACTATCTATATTTTTGATGTGAATTGATTGATTGCATATTGTTTAACGCCACTCTCAAGAATCTTTCACTCATATGGAGACGTATTTTTTTTTTTTTGAAACTTGCATTTTAATCTGCATTTTTGTTGTGAAACTTACATTTTAGTCTGCACTTTGACACATTCTGACACCTCTTGGAAGTTATTTAATCTTGATTGAATGCATTTGAAATACATGTAATTAATGTTTGTATTTCTTTTTCTCAATAGAAAACATGTAAAGTATTTAACAAAAACATGAAACTTTATAGT
This sequence comes from Ostrea denselamellosa, assembly GCA_024699665.1. Classification (NCBI taxonomy): domain Eukaryota; kingdom Metazoa; phylum Mollusca; class Bivalvia; order Ostreida; family Ostreidae; genus Ostrea; species Ostrea denselamellosa. The sequence continues at coordinate 6,247,291 of JAMZEH010000043.1, read as the reverse complement.
GGTGACATGACCATATAGCCTACAAATGAATGGGTTTTTTTGTTTTTGTTTTTTATTTGTTTTTTGTTTTGTTTTGTTTTGTTTTTGTTTTTGTTTTTGTTTTGTTTTTTGTGTTTGTTTTTATTTGTTTTTTATTTTTTATATTTTTTTTTTTTTTTTTGGTTTTTTTTTTTTTTGGTTTTTTGTTTTTTTTTGTTTTGGTTTTTTGTTTTGTTTTTTACCTACTGCTGTTGTGGCGTATTCATTAAAAAAAAAAATTAAATATCGTTTTTGTTTTCTATCACAATATCCCTGTACAAGTTCTACATGTACATGTATATTGTACACACACACACACACACACACAGAGAGAGAGAGAGAGAGAGAGAGAGCACGAGCACCAATTTGAACACAACACATGTAGTCAATGAAATACAAACAATATGAAACAAACACACGTAATTTTCCTGTTCCGCTTTCCTCGTAATTATCAGAATCATCAATGCGCGGCTGAGTCTATAATTAATGCATTTCACGTAAATTGTTCTAACGTTTGTTTAAAAAAACATGATTCCAACATATGTTTTGAAATTTGATGCTTTTTTAAGTTTAAGAATAACCTAGTTGATACATGAAACCATGTACTCGCACTGAAAAGTGGGGGATGCAAGATAAAATGCCATGCTTATGTTCCAGGTGTGCATTTTGTTGATTTGTAATTGTATTGATCGTCAATTTATTGATATTATTGATGTGACATTATCCAACGGAACACATCAATATTAATAATTACTGTATCCGGGTTTTGTTCACCACAACGTATACATTAATTTCAGACGTGGATTCAATCCTTTTCTGTTTGTTGTTGAAACCTACACGCCAACGTCCTGCGAGTTTTAAATACAAAATACGACTCGGCAGTGATCCGGGATATTTACTATCACAGTTTATAATTAAGATTGATTAAATTGATTTTTAAAAGAATATTATTCATAAGAGTATGAAAAATTTAAAGATTTGCTTTTTTATGAGAACTTCCTGCACGATGTGTTTAATTTCATGCTGTGTGTGGATGATCCGTTAAATTAAACAGCAAATATGTACAGTTGCAAGGACCACAATAAAACAATATGTTTCTTTCCATTTCTCTTCTCAGATTAATTGAAATTAATATAATTTCATTAATGTTGAATGCAACAAAACTGTACTCGATAACATGAAATAATATGCCGTTATAAATTGAGATGATTTTCATGCTTGTAAATCGATTTGCCTTTTTTCTTTAGACATGAATATTTGAGGATATAATTCCCCTTCAAAATGAAAACAACTTTTCCGCTGTCTTCCATTGTTTTCAGAGTAAAACTGATCTCACAGTTTCTAATATCACTACGAAGCACCTCAAACGAAGAGATTTCTGTTTAAGAAAACCTTGATAAAGAGTACTAACGTCAAAGGATATTATTGCTGGAAAAAAATACGTCACATTCGCTTAAGCTTGCGTCGCACGCTTCCGGTTGGGTAATATAAATGTAAAAATCAAGTACCTCCTCGTCACTTATATGACATTGGTCACTGTCGTATAATATCTTCATATTGATTTCGCTTTCCTTTCGTCGACAGTTCTCAAGGGATCGATGCGGTTTTTTGCTCTTGATAGGCTTTTTGCGAGATGCATATGACGCAAAAATTGCAATTTTGTGAGCACTTGCACTCTGCCCGAACATGTTATTTATCAGTTTGGAGTAGAGTTAAGTAAGCGAGCGATAGCTCATAAACTTACACTACTTATTATTTAAAGTTTATCATAAATTGCCTTTCCCTTGAATGAGATCCAAATGGCTCTCAAGTCTGGGGGGTTTTAAAATGAAACTCTGAGCTTCTCTTTAAATGTCTGTGCATTTTATTGTTGTCGTCTTCCTTGGTTTATTTTCTTTTCAATTAGTAGAGAAAATTCTGTTCTCTGTTTAACTGGAGTCATGAATATCATCTTACCAGTTATGTATACACAGTCAGAGTATTTATTTATCCAATACTTAGGAAATACTACATGTTCTTTGAATAAGGCGTAGAGGAAATGGGTGTGGTTGATGCATTGAATTATTCAAAATGTTTGTTGAATATTGTATTAGATAAATGTAGTAAATGTAGATAAAACGCTGACTGGTTGAGAGGTATATAAGTCGACAAAGGGTTTGGCTAGTATTGTGACTTGAGATATAGTAATGGGAAGATCATAATCAATGAGTATAATAACTTAATGTTTGTATATATATATATATGTGTGTGTGTGTGTGTGTGTGTGTGTGTGTGTGTGTGTGTGTGTGTGTGTGACTGGAATACTATATTTGACCTGTTTATTTTAAATACTGAAAATTTCGATAAAAATTAGAAACTATTACACAGTTTACTTCCAGCGCTTGAAGACTCCATTTGTCTGAAGTACTGAGGACTCCATTTGTCTGAAGTACTGAGGACTCCATTTGTCTGAAGTACTGAGGACTCCATTTGTCTGAAGTACTGAGGACTCCATTTGTCTGAAGTACTGAAGACTCCATTTGTCTGAAGTACTGAAGACTCCATTTGTCTGAAGTACTGAAGACTCCATTTGTCTGAAGTACTGAGGACTCCATTTGTCTGAAGTACTGAGGACTCCATTTGTCTGAAGTACTGAGGACTCCATTTGTCTGAAGTACTGAAGACTCCATTTGTCTGAAGTACTGAAGACTCCATTTGTCTGAAGTACTGAAGACTCCATTTGTCTGAAGTACTGAAGACTCCATTTGTCTGAAGTACTGAAGACTCCATTTGTCTGAAGTACTGAGGACTCCATTTGTCTGAAGTACTGAGGACTCCATTTGTCTGAAGTACTGAGGACTCCATTTGTCTGAAGTACTGAGGACTCCATTTGTCTGAAGTTCTGAGGACTCCATTTGTCTGAAGTACTGAGGACTCCATTTGTCTGAAGTACTGAGGACTCCATTTGTCTGAAGTACTGAAGACTCCATTTGTCTGAAGTACTGAGGACTCCATTTGTCTGAAGTACTGAGGACTCCATTTGTCTGAAGTACTGAGGACTCCATTTGTCTGAAGTACTGAAGACTCCATTTGTCTGAAGTACTGAGGACTCCATTTGTCTGAAGTACTGAGGACTCCATTTGTCTGAAGTACTGAGGACTCCATTTGTCTGAAGTACTGAGGACTCCATTTGTCTGAAGTACTGAGGACTCCATTTGTCTGAAGTACTGAGGACTCCATTTGTCTGAAGTACTGAGGACTCCATTTGTCTGAAGTACTGAGGACTCCATTTGTCTGAAGTACTGAGGACTCCATTTGTCTGAAGTACTGAGGACTCCATTTGTCTGAAGTACTGAGGACTCCATTTGTCTGAAGTACTGAGGACTCCATTTGTCTGAAGTTCTGAGGACTCCATTTGTCTGAAGTACTGAGGACTCCATTTGTCTGAAGTACTGAGGACTCCATTTGTCTGAAGTACTGAGGACTCCATTTGTCTGAAGTACTGAGGACTCCATTTGTCTGAAGTACTGAGGACTCCATTTGTCTGAAGTACTGAGGACTCCATTTGTCTGAAGTACTGAGGACTCCATTTGTCTGAAGTACTGAGGACTCCATTTGTCTGAAGTACTGAGGACTCCATTTGTCTGAAGTTCTGAGGACTCCATTTGTCTGAAGTACTGAGGACTCCATTTGTCTGAAGTACTGAGGACTCCATTTGTCTGAAGTACTGAGGACTCCATTTGTCTGAAGTACTGAGGACTCCATTTGTCTGAAGTACTGAGGACTCCATTTGTCTGAAGTACTGAGGACTCCATTTGTCTGAAGTACTGAGGACTCCATTTGTCTGAAGTTCTGAGGACTCCATTTGTCTGAAGTACTGAGGACTCCATTTGTCTGAAGTACTGAGGACTCCATTTGTCTGAAGTACTGAGGACTCCATTTGTCTGAAGTACTGAGGACTCCATTTGTCTGAAGTACTGAGGACTCCATTTGTCTGAAGTACTGAGGACTCCATTTGTCTGAAGTACTGAGGACTCCATTTGTCTGAAGTACTGAGGACTCCATTTGTCTGAAGTACTGAGGACTCCATTTGTCTGAAGTTCTGAGGACTCCATTTATCTGAAGTACTGAGGACTCCATTTGTCTGAAGTTCTGAGGACTCCATTTGTCTGAAGTACTGAGGACTCCATTTGTCTGAAGTACTGAGGACTCCATTTGTCTGAAGTACTGAGGACTCCATTTGTCTGAAGTACTGAGGACTCCATTTGTCTGAAGTACTGAGGACTCCATTTGTCTGAAGTACTGAGGACTCCATTTGTCTGAAGTACTGAGGACTCCATTTGTCTGAAGTACTGAGGACTCCATTTGTCTGAAGTACTGAGGACTCCATTTGCCTGAAGTACTGAGGACTCCATTTGTCTGAAGTACTGAGGACTCCATTTGTCTGCAGTAATGAGGACTTGTCGGAAGTACTGAGGACTCCATTTGTCTGAAGTTCTGAGGACTCCATTTGTCTGAAGTTCTGAGGACTCCATTTGTCTGAAGTTCTGAGGACTCCATTTGTCTGAAGTAATGAGGACTCCATTTGTCTGAAGTACTGAGGACTCCATTTGTCTGAAGTACTGAGGACTCCATTTGTTTGCAGTAATGAGGACTTGTCGGAAGTACTCAGGACTCCATTTGTCTGAAGTACTGAGGACTCCATTTGTCTGAAGTACTGAGGACTCCATTTGTCTGAAGTAATGAGGACTCCATTTGTCTGAAGTAATGAGGACTCCATTTGTCTGAAGTAATGAGGACTCCATTTGTCTGAAGTAATGAGGACTCCATTTGTCTGAAGTACTGAGGACTCCATTTGTCTGAAGTACTGAGGACTCCATTTGTCTGAAGTACTGAAGACTCCATTTGTCTGAAGTACTGAGGACTCCATTTGTCTGCAGTAATGAGGACTTGTCGGAAGTACTGAGGACTCCATTTGCCTGAAGTAATGAGGACTCCATTTGTCTGAAGTACTGAGGACTCCATTTGTCTGAAGTAATGAGCACTCCATTTGTCTGAAATTCGTACATGTAGTTTTCCTTTCAAGAACAGTATTTGATTTGAAAAAATCTCTTATCCATCGTGAAAACTAGTACTGTAAAAATAGTACTTTCGCAGACTGTTACCGGTATTTAATTCTAATACATCTGAACATGAAAGGGATACTATTGTATATATATATATATATATATATATATATATATAGAGAGAGAGAGAGAGAGAGAGAGAGAGAGAGCGCAATTCATGAAATTGATAAAATAACTGTAATTTTCTTTGCATTTTTAAAAGTAATTGAAATATCGTGGCTTCTTTTGGTTGGATAAGATGGAATAAACTTTTAAACAAAACGACCTTTTCACACACACACACACACACGCACGCACGCACGCATGCACGCACGCACACACGCACGCACGCACGCACACACACACACACACACCCATACACACACATACACACACACACACACATCTGTTAAAATTTTGCTTCCGTCTATTATAGTCTTTCCTTCGTTCTCATTTGGCATATAATCCTTCTGTTTCAAATGATTCATGGAATTGATAAATTAGACTAAAATTCCTGACTCTTCTGTGTACGAGATAATGACACTGATGAGTGTAATTTGATTGTTTTAGCCCCTGGGTCCATTTCCCCATATCTGTTAAAGTAGAGCATACTTTTTATCACCCATACCACTGTCATCTTTGACAGGAGTAACGTTTACGGTTGAATGAGTTTGATCGTTTGAATTTGACATCCGTAAGAAAAACAGGCAACGGTTAGCTAATTCTCCATGATAGACGCTATAACGTGGTTGCTACTAACGTTATAAACTCAATCAAATAACCCAATTATGCATATTGATTGATAACTTATACTTGATTGTCCCTACTCATTAATACATCGTTTTGCTGAAGGGGACAGCCATGATATTAAAGATGAGAAATTTTCCGGCGAAATGGAGGAGGGGGAAGCATTGGCTTGCAGGCTCGATCAGTAAATGTGATTATACCCTTTTAGATTCAGATAAACGTTGTATAAGCTCTAATACGATATAGCCATATTTGAATTGACGGAATTGAACGATAATCAATTGATGGCTATTTGTAGTTAGACTGTTTTGCCGGTGTTACGGTAACAAAAGTATTAAAAAGTGATAAAATTTGTCTTTCTTCACAAAATCAACTCCGTGGAAGTGTTTTTGAATAGACACAAGTTCTGGAATAAAATTATACTACACAATTATGTTGCAAAAATATTTTTTAAATGCATAGTGCAAGTAATGTCATTGTTTTGTGATGTGAACCCTTAACATATAAAAGCTGTTCTTCACCTCATAAAGTATTATACGCTGCTTAATTAATTAAATCAGAGAAGTACTTTGCCAATAAACAAATACAGTTATTGTAAGTTCATTTTACAAATAATGTGACATAACAGAATTAAACAAGTTAAGCAATTTCATACGTTAAAGTTTTTAGTTTTTAAAGGCGCATGCGTATTTGATAAAACTGTTTTGTACCCCTTTCATGTATCTTGAAGATTACTCACAGGACACTGTTATTACACCAACGAATAACACCCAACTTACCATTCTGACCAGTATGTCTGGAGACAGATGATAGTTAATCTGAATAATGACTAATTTCAATGTTTTTATTGACATAGATATGCATTTCGTTCCTGCATATTTGCAGTTCAATGCAATGTAAGAAAATTACGTGTATTTGCATACATGTAGCACTGTATTCAACCCCTGTCGAGAGAAATTATTTCAATTTTTCTCTGGCTGTGCTACATGCCTTCAATGATTTTTCACTCGTAGAGACGTCACCACTGTAGGCAAAGTGCCACCAATTTAAACTTACGTATTGCACCCAGGGCCGTTGAAGTGGAAATTCCTATTCGTGGTAATACATGCTGCAATTCGGTACTTTGATTTTCAAGGTCTCACCCGGAAGACCCGCGACGTTCCCTTCAAATGTCGAGCGTTTGGCAAAGAAGCTTCTATGTTTCAGGTTTGACGCGTCCAAGGCACGAGAGAGGGGTCGAAATCACGGTCTTTCGGTCCCGCAACGAGCGCTCTAACCACTGAACAAATGTTGTTGTTTTTACTCCCCCCCCCCCCCCCCCCCCCGATTGTTGTTATAGGGAAGTCTTGTTTTCTATATATTATAAATTTGTTGATTATACACACAAGTACATGATTCACTTATTCCACATTTGCATGTATTTGCTGTTATCTTTAACCCTACGGAGATTTTGTCGTATTTGTTCAAAATCATTCTGTCCCAATCCCATTAGGACACTATGAGTAAAGCCGCGAAGGCTAATGGAATTCTGTTAGCATGGAGACGATAACATGGCGGAATCATCTCTACGCCTATTCTTGCCAGTCGAGCTGGGAAGAATCCTCAAAATGTATTTTCATCCTGAGATTTATTAAAATTGCCGAGTACCACGAAAACCCGTTAATAAACCGACGGCAGAAATCGGTGTTTTCTATGAGCATTTACAGAGCTCTAGACCATAGAATATATCTGGTAAATATTGATCTCGCATGGGAAATATAAGATTTAAAGGAACGAAATACAATTATTTCACTTTAAAACATTGACGTGATAATGGGATTTATCGATGCATGTAACTCTATGTATTTCTAGTAGTTTGGAGAGAGAACGATGTGATTATCGGGTCAGGTATTGTAACACAACTGACGTTACCATATCTATAACATTAGTTTATATATAAATGAGCCAGAGTATGGGAAAGGGGGTCTTATGACAGAGCGTCACAATACGTAGAACGTCACAAACGTCAGGAACGCTGCGCGACGTCTACATGTTCATTGACGCTTCATTTCTGTGAGGCATGATCTAGTATTATATTTTACTTAGTGTTTTAATAGCAGCCGTTGTGGAAAAAAAAAACAGACCGTATTTTCAGGAATGTATATTACTTTTCTAATTACATGCATTTTTTGATGCGTTGAAAATAATTTCTCAATTTATTATATGTTTGCATAAAACTATGAGACCTGTCGTCGACATTCCATTGCAGATATTGTCACACGGTGCTGTTATGAAAACGATGTCAAAGTGCATATAATATAAATGTACGTAAAATTAAAAAACAACAACTGAATTTAAAATGAAAATAATTTGAAAATGGGGTCAAGAAAAAAAAATACCAGTGCAAAGTATCCACAGATGAGTTAATATTTAGAATGCTGAAATCGCATTATTGCAGAGAGTTGTCGTAGAGCTTACCGAGCAAGTGCGGTGACTGAGTTTTATAAAATAAAATGATATAAGTACACAGATTTGAATTCTCTTCCTTGTTTATTTTTACCTTTAAAACGAAGAAAAATCCGGTTCTAGACTACTTGGTGACATGTACACAAAACGAAACCGGGTCGACTGAGTAAAAAAAAATGTTATTTTCATGTACTGAATTATTTATCTGTATGTAACAGATTATGACGGATGTTCCGAATTCCTAACTGTTTAGATTTAGCAACAGTGTAATAGTAATGCTCAAAATATCGACGAGCAGGTTATGTAAGAGAGACTTGAAATATGAAAAATCCACCCACCACAATGAACAATGGATAAATAGGCATATATAAATATCTAAAGGTGTATGTAGATAATTCAAAATTGAATGCTATTGAAAAAAAGATTAAGCAAAATATTAGTTCACGTATTTTAAGCAAATGAAGGTTTTATTCCTGATAGAAATCAACTAATCTTTTATGCATAGATAATTTAAAATTGAATGTTATCGAAAAAAGATTAAGCAAATTATTAGTTTGTGTATTTCTGCAAATGAGGAGTTTATTCCTGGTAGAAATCAACTAATCTATTATACATCGGTCACAAACTTTTACACCGATATTTGAAATTTAAGGGTCGGTGGCTACAAAAGCGAAACGAGAAACTTCACATTTCATGTATCTTTCATGTTCTTTCCAGAAGAAACTGATATCAAACTTCATTTCTTCTAACTAAGTTGTGGCCTGGACCCCCCCGCCCCCCCCCCCCCCCCCCACTTTCGCCACAAATTTACAAGGCATTACTGGCATATGTATAAAGAAAGATGAAAACTCCAGATTTGACACCCAAAATGGCTGATTGTTTTGGCTAATACTTGACTGTCACATGAGTCCCTTCCCCCTTTCAGAAATCCTAGATCCGCCACTGGCTTTTGGAGCCTGTTTCTTCGAATCCTCTTTTTTCAAAGTGAAATAAATCTGAGATGCTTCCATCTCACCTAAATTATCTAGTGAAGCAGATTTAAATTGTACATGATGGTGTAAATTTACCACTTAGTTTTATTGCATTCATTAGACTTGTATTCAGATTTATGGAAATGCTCAACCATAGAAGTTCTATAAATATTGCAAGTGAAAAGAAAAAGAATCCGCCAGTAAATTGTTTAATTTGCGTGATGTTATTGGTTGTTATTCATTAAATTTACAATGAAGTATTCGAATTAAAAGTATGTATAAAAAAATTAATCCGTCTGAGATAAAAAGAAGATTCTGTCTGAAGGGAAAACTCGTTTGTATAAGGTGCAGATAGGGTACTACTAGGAACGCAGAATTCTTAACTAAATGGAAGCCTTTCAAATTACCCCATTATAACCTATTGCTACATGTACATGTAAAGCTATAGAAAGTGAATATTTTTAGCAGTGGTATTTGCATTCAGAACACAGTTTACAGCATCAATATTATACTAAACGTCGAACATGAAAGAGCCACGCATCCGCTGTATCACGTTTCATGACTGAGATATCATTCGGACAGAAAAATGTGATTGCTCTAGGTGACATTTATGACTTTTCTTTTTTTTTTTTTGTGCTCAAGCAGTTGTTGGAAGAAAATTATATAATTGTAAATTTCCAAATGAGTGTTTAGAGATAAAAATCAGAATAAAAACGTTTTTGTAACTCATCGTCGTAAAACGAAACATTGCCAATAACTTTCTTCCAAAGTTCGAGGTACTCCGTCTCTCCGGTACGGCTTAGACTCTTGACTTACCACTTATATCCAATACTCCGTAAGACATACGGGTAATGGAAGACCACGTAACGCTCTCTTGTTTTATGACACACAAAAAGAATGTCGTATTAAAAATGTCAGAGGAAATTTCTTCAACCTGACAACATTTATTTAAATCGGTACATGCCGAAACGTAAGCCCTTTCTCCCAGCAAAGTGGGAGATACATTTTTATTAATGGTAAACTACGCATGCCAAACTGCTCTTGATACTTAACCACATATTATGGAGACTAAAAAGTTGCTTTAAAACAGTATATTTTTTCAGGCGGAATATTTTTTTTTATCATGCATTTTCGTTTATAGGATTTTAATATTCTCTAAAGAGCAAAACTAAATCAATACTGTGAAGCCAGAAGTGTTATTATTTCCTTAGAAATTCTATAGAAATCACTTAATTTATGAGAATCCACTGTCATAATGTAGTTCTTATTCTATCGCCTGATTGTATCGTAAATTCAGGACAAACACATAATAGTCTTCATACTGAGAGCCATTGACACTACGTCACATATTTTACAGTAGCTCTGTGTGTCGCATCTTCTTAATATTTCGGACTTGTAATCATGGCTTTTAAAAACATTATTCATAAGGATCCAATCTTATCTATAAAACGACCGGATTAATGAGTTAATCTATTTTAAATTTTCTTAAAATTATTTGTGAATATATTGTAGTCAATCACAAATTGGAATGATAACGAGATACAATGTAATATTAATATTCAATGAATATTCAACATTTCTCTTGTGTTCAATCTCGTAAATTCGACACTGGGTGAAAAAATAGTGATTTTCATATTTCATTATATAGAAAACGCGCCTTTCAGGGCGATAGATTTGTATATTAATCCTAATGTCAATTGTATTACCCTATAGATATAGAATGTAGCTACTAAGAGAGTATTGCTTTAAGAAGAATCATTGCAAATGTAAATCAAACGTTTACAATTCGGTCATAAACAATGTGTATAACTTCAGTTCTGTACATAAATGTACGATGTGACATTTTTAAGAATATTCAGAGCATGGCTGTATAAGAGATCGAGATGTTGTTCTTCTGATGCTTGCAACACGTTTAAAGTCACCAGCGAGCTCACTATAATTGATACGTACGAGAAATGTTAATTGTGACGTCATGCAAAAAATCATTTGATAGATATGTTTATACTCAGCGTAATCAATACTGACAATCACCTTCGTTTTATTTTATTTTATTATTATTTTTTTGTTGTTGTTTTTTGTTTTGCGTCTTGTGACCACTATTCATTGCACTCAAATCAGTGATATTACGTCACGACTGTAATTATGACATATTCCGGTTTGTACTAAGGGGAGGATCAAGATATTTACGCTATTAAAAAACACGGCATATCCATTTGAGATGTTTCGTATATATATATATATATATATATATATATATATATATATATATATATAATTGTATTGCTATAAACGCCGAACATAGGCCTAAATTTAGCAGCCCTTCACCGGCAATGGTGACGTCTCCATATGAGTGAAAGACTCTCGAGAGGGATGTTAAACAATATACAATCAATCAATCATTTATTTTACTGTCATTTTTTCCCCTGAATTACGAGATTGAATTCTGTTCATTACCTTCGCTTTTACATTTACCTGTACAACAAGTTTCCTATGGAAATGGTTTAGAAATCCGCTTTATTGGGAGGACATACACTTATCAGTTTTAGATAGATTTTTGTTCCAAAACAGAAAATATTTGTATACGTGTAGTTAGAAGGTGCTGCTTACTTGTCGAAAATAACGATATAAGAAACTTCGTGAAAGTACTCCGCCATGAACTTTCGGCGAAAAAAGTAAAGTGGAGTATTTACAATGCAACAGGTGTATGCCGTGCTTGTTCTATATCTCCATTTATTATAATCTTGATCCTTCAATGTAGATTGCCAACATACTAGGCACGCTATTAATCCTTATTATGCACGGTTATAAAAACAGTGTTTAAAAGGCTAGAACATTGTCCTTTTTACATGTAGGCTAGTATTTTTGTAGCCATTAATACTTTTTATGTTTTACACATCGTATCATGCTCTGCAATATTGACCCACTTAGTACGTTATAGGTGGTACTGTCACGTGATGTGTTGGTCACGTGATATCATACATTTCCTTTTACAGAAAGTGAATATGCTGAAAAATACATTATGGTATAGTATTAAAGACTCAAAATGAGATAAATTCCTAGTAGCCATTTTGATAGTACTGTGCTTTATTTTTAGTTGAGAAAAGAAATATGTAACAATTAAAGAAATGGATCTAATATTCAGTATGAAGCATTATTTTAGCTGAGGTTTAATTTTGGCATTTTTATTTAAAGAAAACTAAAATAAAATAAGGGAAAAAATGAATAAACAACAGTGAATAGATCTCTTTCTCACTTTCATATATAGAGATATATACACCTTTAATCTAAAACTGTATGTAAACATATCTATAGTAAGACAAAAGACTGAAAAATCCAGGAGCGAATTCAGCGCTAATTCTTGAATTACTACTTGATTATTCAATGAAACGTTTCTGCGAATTCACAATGAAATATATAAGTGTGCACTCAAAGACATGGAGGTTTTCCAGATCCTTGGAAAACGGGGAACATTTGACTCTTCTACATAGTCCGGCAGATGTCAAATAGTGTTAAGCCACTGAAAGATTGATTAAACGTCTGCATCCCATAATTAACATATTTGTTGAAACTATTCTCTGTCTGTCTTATTTCACAACTGAGAGGGTATGTGACACTTTCTCTCCAAAAATGAGGATTTTCAGTTCGCCGGCTGTCCCAAAGTGCGACCCGCGACAGCGTACTACTGCAACCTGATTCCTAGTAATGCATCGATCGTTAGGAAGTTCACAAGAAGATGCTATAAATCAAACGCTAGTTATGAATATCATTATAAGCCTTCTGTCTTTGTATTTGTGATGTTTTGAGTACACCGCATTGCTATTTTGGCCGAAGTCTCCCCTATAATCACTCTCAGTCTTGGATATTGCGATTTTGTAGATTTTTTCCGTTGGGACGCCTTCTTTATCTATCTCTATGTTTGACTCGACATTAAGTGCCGAAATGTGGAGAGAGAACAAGAAAAAGAAATGTTTTATTACACGCCGAATTTCTTTGTCGTATTGTTAAGTCGTATTTCTTGGATTTCGGTCGTAAAGAAAAACATGGTATTTTGTGATCCCCCCTTGTGTTTAGATAGTGGTGGTAGTTAATACTCTTCTATATTGATAACCCTCAACCTGAGCCGAACAGTGTATGGAAGCACATTATTATTTATATATAAGAAGAGTCAAACGTGGTTGTTTGATGGCGTATGCGATTATTTGAGCGCCGTTCGGCAATGGAAATTAATTTTGTTTGGAATACAGATACATCAAGATGTATATAACGATATTTTCAAATATCATTGGCTGGCGGTGTGTGTTGTTCGTTCCCCCACTACGGAGGCACTGCTATTTGTTCTTTGTTACTTTGGAATTAGATTTTAGGAGTAGAGCATAGATTCAAAGAGACACTACTTGAAAATGTCGTAAAGATTTCTTGGTGAATTTGGCCACTTATTGAAATTGAGTGTACAAATTGCTGGATAGTGTTAAGTGGCAGGTTATAGTTGTCTGCGAGCGTTAAACTACCTCTTTCCATCAATACCTGCTCTGATCACAAACGATCAGTTAAACTATATACCGCCATAATATGACAGCGCTTCATTGACAGATTAAACCAATACTTCTAGCGTGCCATTGTATTTGTATAGGGTGCTTTTGCTGGCACCTGGATTAATGGACCTTTCTCCATACCTGTCTCCATTTGGACTAGTTTATCACACACACACACATCCATGACTTTTCCCGGTAAGACCTCTCGATCATCGATAATGTAATCGTGCAAACATTTTGACGAGATTGGAACATGGATGTTATGTGTTCAGTGGTATTGATAGCGGGATTTGTGATCCTGATAACTCACGATTCTTGTCTATCGGAAGTTTATGTAAAAGAAATTGGACAACGCATAGTGGAAATCAAACAGGGACAAGTTAGGGGTCGTGTTATAGGGTACCCAAAAGACCCCACTTTCAAACAAGTGGAACAGTTTGCAGGAATGAGATATGCATCCCTGAGAGGAGGGAGGACAAGGTTTATGCCCCCAGCTTCCGTGGTCAGAAAATGGCAATATGTTCACGACGCTTCGTACGTTAGTGAAGTGTGTCCCCAGATCAGACAAGCACCCTCCCTCAGATACCCAGAGGGTCATAGAGAACAGATTCGAAGACGGATGTTTCATACAAACTATAGCCAGGAGGACTGTTTGACCCTCAATCTCTTTGCTCCAATTCAAGGTATGGTAGCGCATAGTAGATTTTGTCAACTACTACAGGGGTAGCATGGATTTTGCGCTCAATTGTTACTTGCAATATTCGCATTTTACAAGATAACGCTAATAAAAGATGACTTTGCCATTTGTTAAATCGATTATGAAATTTTCAAAGCGTTTCTGAAACTTATTAAAGGAGAATTGCAACAAAAATCGTTACCAATTCACGTCGAGGTAGTGCAGTTATTTCATGATAATCAGTTAAAATTATGGCCATCATATTTTAGAAACTAACACGTAATAGCGAGGATGAAATGAAAGAGTCGGGTATTGATTAATGTGGCCCCTAGTAGATTTAATTAGTGTAGTTTTTCTCGTCAAATGACTTCATCAGGTAATTACTTAAGAATGGAGTAACTTCAGCGATTAACTATCTGCTCATTTCTGTGGCACTGATAGTAAATATCTTGACAGGGATTCTCTCAGTTCGCTAGGGTGGAAATCACATCAAACTGTTGAACTTTTCACTAATGTATATGCCCGGTTTAGTCATTACAAATCGACTTATTAGTAAAACTAAATCTTCTGTACTATTTGGGGAGTAGATATGTTTGTTTTTTTTGTTTTTTTTTGGGGGGGGGGGGAGGGGGGGGGTAGCGGTTTCTGGGTGGCACCAAGTACAAACGCCTGGTTATTATGAGATAAAGTTCATGCAAAGTGCACGTACATGTACTTAACATGTATTGTTTAGCAATAAGAAGATACTGTTTTGACACTGATCGATATTATCCATTCTTTAAAGAAATTAATTTGATATGCCAAAACAGAAGTAAAGGAATAGCTGTAATTCAACAACTGGGTTCACCGAGGGACACGTGTATTTGAAATTAGTAGTCATTCACTGATAGTTTAAATAATACTTGTCCGTGAACGAAAACATATAATTAAACGATAAATGTCCCATAATTACTAGATCATTGATAAGCTAAATTGGAGGCAAACGATCAAAGCCTATTTTACTGACACTGAAGTTTAGAATAAGATTTAAAAGATACTAATGGAGACAAGAATTCTGCAACAACTTCAAGGTTTTTAACTTTAATGTATATTACCATTATCTCGTAAAAATCACGCCTAATGATACCATAAAGATTTAGAATACCAAAGAAGGTACTAATTTGTGGGAGATAAATGCATCCATGTTTAAGTGTCTCTCTTTTGATGGAAAATTGCAAACACATGCGCACGATTTTTTTCAAGTCGAATAAAGATATAAAAGAACATTATTTGGAAGCCATATTCTCTGGAGATCGGTGCGAATATCCACGTGAGTCATTGAATGTTACACCGATGTTTACACCCAGGTGGTATCAATAACAGCCTAGTGGATAACTGATATGATACTTTGGTCTTATTGCTAACAAAAAAACAACTTATTATTAACGTCCACTGATGACTGTTCTCATTAAATTCTTCATCAATCTACGGTCTTCAAAATCAATGGCAAGCTATATATCACAGTCGACTTTATCTCAAGTCGTTTAACTTACTTTGACATTTTTACTGTTTGTAAAAAGAATCCAAATGACAGACTGTTCAATAAATTGGAATTTGCTAGACCCATTGTCTTCCGGAAGAGTCGTCAATTGAATGAAGCTGAACCTCAATCAGATCCACATCATAATAGTTCCCTATAATGAGCTTGATAATAGTTATAAATACCCCTGCTCAGCTGGGACTGTTACGATACCATAACAAACACTGTTAGTGTATTGGATTAGACTATATGCTTATTAAATCAGTAATGTCATGTACACTTCACAGTGAATATATTTCAGTATATGGTATGTAGAATGTCGTCATTGCAGGTTGTACTGTATAAAGGAATTTAGTGTCTGTTATACGAGGTTCTCGGACAATTGTAATCAGGCATGTTACGTTTAATTAACATATATCTAGTACTAACACATATGTAGACTTGTATTGCAAGAATGTTCGTTGAATTTTCACAGTGAAACTTTAAAAATGATAAAATAGAAACAATTACTTTCGGTGCAACTTAATATGACTTTTCAGTCATCCCATCATTCAACAAAACGTGCTGTTTTATGACGTCCTATGATTGTTCCATACATAGTGAAAATTTCATATCAGGTCGTTTATTGAAGAGATTTCAAAACAAACAAACAAACAAAACTTAAGTAAATAGTACGGCGTAGAAGAAACTTACCAAACTGTTATACCCGATCTATATTTCACTCAACGTAAAAATAAAAAGATAATTGATAGCACAGCAGAAGTACAAAGCTGCCCTGATCACTTGTTTTTAAAGGACTAAAACCGACATGGAGGTAATGAAAAGCGATATGCAGATATCCAGCCTTAATGCTACTGCCAGTAAAAATGTCGTCCTTGAAGTCAGATATCGACTGCTATATCATACGACTACACTGGGAATGCGCAGAATATTTTCTGTAGATCGAATTTGACAAAAAAAAATTTGAAAATCCCCTTTGTTAATGTCCAATGAGTGTCCCATGCAAATAATTGTTAAAAATTTCATTTTATGACTCATTGTTCATACCATGGATAGCTCGGCACCAACATTGATTCTAATGAGGAAGATATTTAGAGAAATTTTGACGTTAATTTTACGGTGCTAGTCTCAGCATTTAAGACAGCAAACAATAATCATTTCATATTGGTGGATGGATTTTAGTATGTAAGGTATTAGAACGTGCATCTAATCCAAATGACGACAAACAGATTTATCAGTTGTACAGAATAATATGCACTGCATTCCCATAGAAACAAATTACATCCTTCTCTTCCCTTTTCTCTGTAACTGCATATTCTCTCTCTGATCTGTCTGTCATCAGCAAACGTGTAAACAAGAACATAATACCCCCCTTTTCTCTACTGCTTTGGCATGTGTTGGTCAAGATCGTGATCAGGATTTTCGGAAATATGCGATGATCTGTCATTTTATCACAAAGTATTTCTTTTGTTTTCTGGTTTGCTTCTGTCTAAGGCATCTGATATCCTTGAGGTCTAATTGCCCCTGACTTGCATCACGACGAAAACGAGACAAGCGATCGTCGGCCGTTCGATGCCACACGGGCGAAACATAACCTAAATCATAAAGGAGGAAAGTTTGAGTATGGCCAGTCGATACCAGGTCAGAGAGGTTACTGGATGAGAATGGGGAGGCCAGTGTTTAATCAGATCGGCATGTCCGTGCTTAAATTAGCTATAATTAAAATGTAGAAGTTGACATCGATGGCTTGGTGAAATAATTGGGAGTACGATTGTATCTGTGATAATGTGCAAACTACTGTCACCAAAATGGTTATCATGTTTCAAAGGCAAACTTAACTTTTTTTTTTAATAAAGAGTATATGCTACACTTTCTGATATACATGTACATTTATGTCTTAATTTAAGCAAATGTTGTTGATCTTAAAATATATATAATTTCCCCTATGTCAGACATACCCATACCTATACAGTGCCCTTGCGTACATTACTTATAATGTTACTGGTAGAAAATATGAATGGCTCACTTCTGATATGCCACGAAGTCGGTAATAGATTCCGTGCTTTTGTCTCAAATGAAATAGAGTTTGTTATATATAGGGGTAAAATTAAGCACTTATCATCTGTAGTTCTTTATTTCATACGCAACTTCGATATATATAGACTATTTGAATTAATAGAAATGGTGAGCTCGTTGTATTTTAATACCGATGTTTAGTGTTTGTTAGAAAGGAGAATTAAAAAGTTATAGGACTCTTTTTAGTTTAAATGGCAAATGTTTTTGCTAAATAGCTCAACATACAATATCGTATGAGGAGAGGCATTTTAATGGAAGGGATATTATCGTTCAGAAAATATATTGGTTGGTTTTTAGAGAAGATCGCTGATATTGAAATCCATGTTTAAGTAGTTATCCATATCTTAAGTCAGCTAACGACCGTCTGTGTAGAATGATCTTCTGTTGTACCATTTTATCTGTTTCTCACCACCCACCAAATGCGCTAAAATAGAAAGTCTTTACATTGAGGATCAATGATATTCCACTACTGCTTTAAGTGTGTGACTCTGTACTACAGTGTTTCAGATCACTTTACTGGGTCCCATTGGGACCCGGGTTAGAAAAAGTCCTCAGCACCCCTTGCTTGTCGTAAGAGGCGACTATATGGAGCGGGTCTTCGGATGAGACCGCAAAATTCGAGGTTCCGTGTCATAGGTGTGACACGATAAAGATTCCTCTCTTTTGCCCAAAGGCTGTAAGAGTGGAGCATAGGCCTAAATCTTACAGACCTTCACCGGCAGTGTTGATGTCTCCATATGAGTGAAAAAATTCTCGAGCGGGACATTAAACAATATACAACCAACTAACTAAAGCACTCTTGGTACGTTAAGTATGCATATCAATTTATTCATGTAGATGTTTATGATAGAAAAAAATTTCAGAACGGATAAGAAAAGTTGATCGATATGCAGTGATATCCCAAATGAAAGCATTTGTGCCTTTGGAGTTGAAGTGATATTTTATAATGGAAAGAAGATAATTTTAACCTTTTTTTTTTGAAGAAAAAAATACGATACTGTCATATTATGAAATATTTTACATCCACTCATTCAGCATACAATGTACATCTGCAGCCGGTTTCCATGTTATTGCTATGCAAGCCGGTAAACAATTTTCATCCTTCTGCACACAGCGAGTTTCTTAAAACCCTTTGCATATGAATGATAAACAATTTTTGCAGCCAGTGAACTCATCGTGAGGACATGGACTGGCTATAGAGGCCTCCAATCGATTCTAGAGTTCAGTGGTATCGCGGACATCGTTGAGATTTCGTTTTCCGTGAAAATCATTAAATACGATATTTTGAAATCTGTTACTTAAATCAAAGAGTCCTTTTAAGATGCAAATCTGTTATTATATAACTAATCAAATTCGGTATACACAGCAAGACAGGGCTATAAATCTTCTAGTCATCGATTCAGCTTACCACAATAGCTTTTGTCATAGAAATTAATCTCAATGATGTACACAATTTAATGATATCTCTATCAGACTTCTTATTTTCATAAAAAAAAAGTTCGTAGGAAACACACAGCCTGATTTTTACTGATGATGTAATTAATTGATGTTTGATAAATGGACAGCTTTCTCTGATGTTTTGTTATGCACGGAGACCACAAGTATGCAATATACATAAGTCCTTGTACAAGATACTCTGTGTCAGAACGGTCATTTTTCGACGTTTCGTAATATGGTATCTTTAATGTTGAAAAATGCTTCCTATAGGAACGAGATTGATCTGCAATTAGCATTTATGATAACTATGAGACATTCCTGGTGATGTGCTTTGATTAAAATGAT
This sequence comes from Ostrea denselamellosa, assembly GCA_024699665.1. Taxonomy (NCBI): domain Eukaryota; kingdom Metazoa; phylum Mollusca; class Bivalvia; order Ostreida; family Ostreidae; genus Ostrea; species Ostrea denselamellosa. The sequence goes on along the minus strand of JAMZEH010000043.1, from coordinate 6,227,441 downwards.
TATGTAGTGGAGGTTTCTTGTCTGCGGTTTACGACAAAACAGCGAACCATCATTATATCATATATCAAAGACCGTTAATGTCATGTACATGATATCTGGGGTCCCATCATAGTATAACTTTGGTACATACAACACATCGGCGTTAGTCTTCAGGGGTGTAGCTAACAGTTAATTAATGTGTACGCAAATTAAGGCAGTGAGTTAAAGGTCCGGCTCGAGGCCCCCACTGAACCCAGTTCGTATATTTTCTGCATCCATAGAAGCTAAATTTAAGTTTCCAGAATACGAAACTTACAACTACAAATACATCTTAACGTTTTCCCCTGTAAACTATCCGTTTTCATTTTAGATTTCAGTATAGTGAATGGGATTATAAACAAAATGTAAATGAGTAATTTCCTTCCATCAAAATATATCCCTTGGGGATTAGAATAGGTCCACAGCGCCCAGAGAGAGAGAGAGAGAGAGAGAGAGAGAGAGAGAGAGAGAGAGAGAGCGAGCTTAATATGTTGACGGTGGTGCTGTCAGGGAAAATGCAGGCACACATATACTCTAGAAAATTCAAAATCTTTCCTGATGCGCTGCATGCAGTTTTCCCAATTTTTTTTAGTGAAAGCGCTGAAGAATAGGAAAATGTATTTATTTTCTACCAAACTCTGGATCAATTTTCCCTCCTCTTATATGTACGCCTAGATGTAGTTATATGTACCTGTGAAATAAAGATATTTTATTGGAAAAGAAACAAAACGAAAAACAGTGTACTGCATTGAAGATCGCATGATAGAATTTTCAAAAAATCTTCTTAAATTCTTATTTGATATCAAAGTGGTTTTTTAAATTTTCGAATTTTCATTGACCTTCAGATCTTGTTACGCGTGTCCTTCGTGCCGTTTGCTGCACTTGATATGAAGATCAATTAATTTTTACCTGGGTTAACAAGCGTTTTTATAATGGACATGAAGTTAATGTTTATTCGGCGAATGGTCAATACTATAAGCTAACAAAATGTATATTCATATCGGATTTTAATTTCGAGAGGAGTATCAATTTCTGTGAAGTTAAATTATCACAATATGTAAGCCTATGTAAATCCTGTTAAAGATTTTCATTTTGCAAATAAGCGTATATTTGATAAAGATTGAACTCTTATTTAAATCCCAAGGAAACCCACGCTCATGATATATTTTTCATTATAAGCTTATCGATGTTATTAAGTGTGTGAATAAAATATACTTTGAAACATTGAAATAATGTAAGTTGAATGGAAATACTATTGTCATTCATCGATTTCTAATACTAGCGTAGGACGCAATCATTATCAAAGGTAGTAGATAATGTTTAATGCATGCTAAAATGTTTTGGAGAAATACCCCCATCTGGTCGCATTACATCATGAAAGAGTCGTGTGAATTAGTTAATCCGTTAATTGTATTAAACGATGTCCATTAGATCAGAATAATGTCGTAAAGATCCTTCAGTCCATTTATTGTAAAAGCTTTCATTTTCGTGGGATAATAATTCAAGGCCTCACTGAAGAGTTTTGTTTGTTTATTTTCCGTAAGCAACAATACGGCTTATTAGAGTAACATAGGGTGAAAAAACAATACACAATACATAAATAATACTACCATTAATAGTTATAGTTATGATACTAGAATATGTTATACACAGGGTAAATATTATGAAGATCAGCACAAACGTATAATTAACTAACTGCAAATTTTCCATTTCTATTTATTTTTAAAGAGAAATTATGAACTAGAACTCTTGTTTTAAAATAAGCCAACGACCCAGCTTACTATCAAGGCAACACAGCGTTTGACATAGGTGCACGCAGTGACTGTCCTTTTGCTCGGCGCTAGAGGTAGAAGTCATGGCCCAGTGTCACGGTCGGCGTTAACACTGTGCTGGTGGAATGAAAAAAATATATATTTCTATAACCCTGTATCTTATCATATCTTCCTGTTGCAAACAAAGAAGTGCATATTGTATTTAAAAATATATGTTGTACTCGGAGAGAGTTCCACTACTCAGCAATCCAGGAAATACAATGTGTCTACGTCTGTACTGTAGTGCAGCCCAAATTGAACAAGACGTTGATAAACTATGCAGGTGCGCAATAAAGACGAACGTCAAGGAATGCATTTTAACTTCCAAAATTAATCAATAAAGAAGCTATGAAATGAAAGATGAAAATTATTACATGGCATTTGTTTTGCGATGTTTTTCCAGGTTGATAAGTGATGACACTTAGAATGCATTGAATTTAGTAGTTACGATTCGTAAACAGTTAACAAAAGTCTTTAATCCTTGTCTTCAATCCTTTATCAAAAATACAGCTAATATGATTCAGAACCCAAATCACATCCTCTCTCTCTCTCTCTCATTAGGTTTGTAAAGGTGAAGATAACGAACAGTGATCAATCTTTTAACTCCTATAGGGAAAACTAAATAGAAAGTTGGGCAAAACGGACTCCTGGATATACATATTACAAATTTTACACAATACAACACGTCAGAAAGAACACACACATGGTTACTATATACTTATGTAGAGCTATGATATAATGCTCTGTATTTGACTTCAAAGTTAGAAATTTGTCATGTCCTTGCGACGTAAATCAGGGGGGGGGGGGGGGGGGGTGTCTTGTTTTGCCTCGGTCCATCCTTCTTTCTTATGGTTATGGATTTGTCCTGTAAATTCTTGACACTCTAGGAATCTCATGTTTTGTGAATCTTTATAGAAGATTGCAAGCTGCTGCAATTTTTTTTAAATTTTTGAGTGAAGGTATGCATTCAGAGTACAAGGTGTATGAAGCCAAGTGTGCCTGGTTTTATGGCTAGAAACTACAGCAGTATATTAATTCCTATACTAGGGTAGACTATGTATGTGTCATTAATGACATCATTTTCTTGCGTTTTTCTACAAGTAACAGAGTTTTGACCTTTATTATATATCATAAAACTCATTATACCATGTATAAACCATTTAATATTGACATTAAGGTATTTTACGTGCTTCTGAAGTTGAAAATAATCTGTTTTAAAAATCAATGAATCATAAAAGTGTTCTATAGAATAGAATGCAGGTGTGTCAGATCCGTTTTCTATGGCAAGTTATAACTACAATAATCTGAACTTCAACATACCAACATCATATTCTACACTTTACTCATCCGTTGGGATCCGGGTCAGAATAGGTCCTCAGTACCCCTTGCTTGTTGTAATAGTCGACTAAATGGGGGTGGCCCTCCGGATGAGGCCGCAAAAATCAATGCCCCGTGTCACAGCAGGCGTGACAAGATAAAGATCCCTCTCTGCTCAAAGACCATTAGCGCCGAGCATAGGCCTAAATTTTGCAGCCCTTCCCCAGCAATGGTGACGTTTCCATATAAGTGAAAGATTCTCGAGAGGGACGTTAAACAACATACAATCAATCAATACAGTTTACTCGATCATACTGCAGTGGTTCTATTCTCATTTAATTCAAAAGCAAGGAATGTTATATGTTCGTGATACTAATTAAACAAATCAAATTTTACTTAATTGTATTGAACATAAAAATTATAGTTCTCTCTAGGCGTGGATAACAACATGTACGTATATGTTTCTCATGTCAAAGCCAGATCCCAAGTCACTGAAATAAAGCTGTTCATGTTTATTAAAAAGATACATAATTTAGTCTGTCCTACGTGATATTTTTAGGCTTACATATTTTTATTTCCAACTTTCATCCTCTGAAATTATATAATTTGGATCGCTGATCAGACGTGTATGTTTGCGTATTAGTTATTATTCCCATGTACCATGTTTTATAATGGTAATGAACTTGAACACGTGATATCTGTTTTAAGAAATCCTCGTAGAGTGTCACGCACTGTACAGAAACATCGAATACCATCATTGACGAGCTTGCGAGCAGAAAATGGCAAGGCGCAATACTTTGAATTAAAATGGAAGCGTATCATATATCCCTCCATTAAGCTTTTAATAAATAATTTGGATTATATATATGAAATTAAAAGAAACTGACGTTTCATTAGTTTTGCACAGAAAATGATTGATTAGATTCCTACGCGAAGCTTTTAATAAACGATTTGGATTATATATGAAATTTTAAAGAAACTGACGTTTCAGTAGTTTTGCACAGTAAAAGATTAATTTTTTTTTTCAGAAAATAAAATATAATGTGTACGCTATAACGTATTTTTGGTAATTTGATATGCGTAGATATATTTATTCAACAGGTGTAAACAGAAATATAGAAAAAGCTAGGGTGCACGTGAGAAACCTCGCAAACACAATATATATTATTGATTTGTAAACTTCGATATTAAGACAATTGAATGCATCAAATGTGGTAAATGGTACTTTATAAAGTCAATATTTATCAAACTTTCAAATGCAGATTGTAATATTGTGTTACATAATTCTAAAGTGACAAAAATCGAGAATGATGAAAAAAAATCGTCCACATAATTTCGTCGATATACTGTATGGGAATTTACTATCACGATAGAGAAAGAAATCGAATTGTCTTTGTTGATTGGAACATAACACACAGAGGTACTTCAGTTCTAGACAACTAGACTGGCTGTTACAGAGTTTATTTTATTGATTGTGTAGGAATAAACTTTCAGTTAACAAACATATGAATTTGATTTAAGCTATTTTATTTCAATTTTAATGAGAAAGGATTAGACAAGCGGCAGAAAAGCGTAGGCAAGTGCTCATTTAAAGAAAGGAAATATCAGACTATCAATTAAATCCTGGTCAATTAACACAAGCATGTAAAGATTAACAATACGTCAAATCACAGCAGAGGTATTATCGATACAGCATTAAATTTTGCAATATAAAAACTACGAGTTGTTATCGTGTCAGTTAGAGTAAACACGGATATGCAATTTTCTGTGAAAATACGAAAACATCAGGAAAAGCAGAATTACGAATCGTTTGGATTGTGTGTAGACCTTACGTAGAACCTTTATAGTTTTCTTGATTGACAAGCCTCTCCGAATATTGAAGTACGTTATACATTACCGTGAAATATAATTCATTTCGAATTACTTTTACTGATGGCCATGAAGAAGCGTCGCAAATGCACTTATAGGAAAGAACATTCTCCGTAAGAATTACGGGAAAACAAAAAACGGTAAATATCTAAACATAATTAAGCTTCCTGATTGCATGGAGCGGATAGCCAGCCAGTACGAGGATAGAGGGTTGTTAAGTAAATCACGCCTGACGTGTAGTAAGAGAACTCATTTCATAACAATGACTGTGAGTGAAACTCCTTAGGTGCCGTGGGAGAGGGCTCATTCAATTAGATACTGCCGCCGAAAGGCGATGCAATTTGTCAAAAATCGTTATTGCTTGGTACTTAAACAGCTAAATAATGAAAAAGCCGAAATCATAAATCTTATCGCAAGTATCAATTTGTTGCCGTAATTGTTCATGTGTGTTACTGTTTAGTTTCATTTGCTTCATGTTTGCTCAATTCTCGATTCATTACTAACAAATACCCATCTCTTTAATAGTTATTCGGTATTTTAAATAGTGTAAGAGAACTATACAAAATAAATATCACTTTATAAAAAGAAAAGTAAATATGATAGAATAGGGTAACGGGTATTAATACTGTACACGAACAATGTAAATTAGAAAAACTTAGTTGATAAAAGGACATATTGAGTTTTCCACATTTCTATATTTAGTTATGATGTGCGGGTGATACATGTATGAGAAATACAATCAGGGGCAGTCATATATAAATCTCGTTGTCTGCCGCCAGTCGTTACAACGTATATTTACCATTTCTTGTGACCTCTGCATCAAGCTTCTGTATATGGATGCAACAAACCGAAATCACGGGTCGATTCGCAATCTCGGCGCCGCGTCCAACCTATAATTTCAAATATGATTAGTGAATGTTCATTAGACAAGTACCCGACATGAGAATTGAAAGTGGCGGGTCATTCGGTTATGACCTTTAAAACGATAAAGAACCGTGCTTGTTACGACCGTAAGCGTCATGCATAAAATGTCATATCTACACGAGTGAAAGATTCTGGAATAGGTCGTAAAACAACATACAAAAAAAGTATATAAAAATTCCTATACATAATGCAGTATATTAGTACATGTAACACATGCGCAATACTATGACCTAAGCTTCAAGCTATATGTACATCACACACACACACACAAACACACAAACACACACACACACACACACACAAACACACACACACACACACACACACACACACACACAGATATATATATATATACGTATACGTATGCATTATCCATAGACTTGCTCTAGTGGGCCACACACACACACACACACACACACACACACACATACACACAAACACAAACACACGCAGATATATATATATATATATATATATATATATATATATATATATATTACTCACTGTGTTTAATGTACATCACATATATACTATTCCCTGTCACCCACACTACCTGTACATTACATATATACTATGTACTATGCGAGACTGAAATATACTTCTAGCCACAACATTGGAAATCAACATTCGTAGTTTTAATTTTGTCTAGCATATTTAGATGTAATGATATAACACATCCTCCTTATTGTGTACCTGACTAAATAAGAAAATTCAATCCACTTTTTAAAAATGTCCAGATCTGGATGCATACTAATGACACAACGGTCGTCCGCTTTTTGCGGAAGTGAGTGGTCATTAAATCTCTGTAACAAGCACTATTAGCATCTTATCTTGCAATGTAGACTTCATATTACTTGTAAATATAGCCTTAATCCTATTGAAACCAAAATGAGCTGCCACACACGAATTGAATATTCTTCAAATTTGCTTGTTTTAGACAAGTTCCGTGAAACAAGACGACTGAGGGAAGATTTCACGATGCATGTAAATTTTAGAATTCACAAAATACACGTAGGTTTAAAATTTACTAAATAGGTGTAAATACACCCGCAGTGATTCATTCCAGTAAATCAATTACTTGCGATATGAAAGGGACACAGATTTGTCGAATATTGGAAGGCAACCCGAATGATTTTTCTTGTATTCCTGAGAAATTCTGTATAATGTACGATAATTTACAGTGTATGTAAATAGTCGTTCATCATTATACTGTGACTAAACACGCACCTGTCTAATACTCTATATATCAGATTGCGTTTCAGATCTTCATTTGTGTACATTTATGGGGGATGTTATAAGTTCAAAATCATAAAATAAGGATAGCCTTCAAAGAAGATAGTATTTCAGCATTACACCAAATACACTTTGTCATTTCACAGCCTGAAATATCAGGCATATAATTAATAGTGTCTTGCTACATATTACCAAAGACTTTCAACAAAGTTGGTTGCAATTGGTAGCACCTGACAAACATATTTTATGCGGAAGTTGAATAATTGGGTATTTAGTGAAGAAATTTCTCTTCTTTGTTGGCGTAAATTTCAAAGACAGTTTGTCTGCACCTTTAACATTTCAATCATGCAGGAATCGTTGGTTAAAAGCGCTTTGATTTCGTTTTCTAGATAAATGAATATGTCATTGCTTTACTTATTTGTTGAAGCTATTCCCTTCTAACTACAGAACCAGACATATTTTGATATTCGGCGTCCTTCTTATAATTGTATTAATTATTTTTTAATCAAAAATGGAACAAAGTGATGTATCTTTCGGATATAATATCAAACGTATCCAGAAATTTAATTTGAAATACCGATATAGACACGTTCACATATCGTGGGCGCCTGACGGAATATGAAAAATGCATCAAAACAATAACATCTAAAATTACAGTTTTCCGATATTTTATTCCATGGAGTTTGAATAAAGCAAAGCTATTGTTTTATTTTTATCAAGTAAGAGAAAATTGTTCGAAAATGTAATTTGATTAACAGTTCAATTTGTAAAATAATGGTTTGACTTTCTGATATATATTTGAAAGTTTGTGGCAAGACAAAACTGAAAATATTTTTTGTTCTTGAAAATACTGTTATAGATCAACACTCTTTAGTCCGTAATTGTGTATTTCTATACCCTTGATGCAAAAATGTATCTGGTTTTTCACTTTTGCTACATACTATCAACACTGGCTTTTTCTTTATATGAATTATTCTTAAGACACATTTGTCGGCGTTGACAAATTGGTTTTCCGCTTTCGGTTTGGTCAATGAGCAATATCTGTGTGTCTATTAGCATGGAGAGATTGAAATGCACACAAGATGTTTCCACTTCCATTGCATTACTATGCTCTGACATTCTGAGTAAACGAGGTGTCGTGTTCATCGACTTCTTATTAACGCAAAATGAAGACCTACTGATTCAAACGCATTGAGCACTGCATTTTTCTCGCTTGCGTTTAGGTGGTCGTGCAAGTGCATTTGTTGATGGTAAGAAAAATCTATGCAGAATAACTTGCGCAGCAGGAAGCTTCTCCTAACAGCAGGGATGGCTTGGCACCGACGCCATCTTTAATCGCGTTTATTCTTTGATATTTTACATATTTCGTGATATAAAAGAGACATGTAATGCATATTCCCATTAGTACAATCGCAATTGCAGACGGTAGAAACACTTTAATATCTTTGCCATTTCACTTGAATATTATCGAATATAATGCGCGCACTTGCCCCCTGATAGGTCTGTTAATTGGAGATAGACCATTAAAGGTCTAGAAAGGCAATCTCAGTGAACTTGTGCCTTAAATAAAAGAAAAGTTGATTATGTTATAATTGGAGATAATTGTACGATCGTTGAGAACAAATAATTTGGTTTCCTATAATGTGTAAAGCACAACTAATTCTATCAAATAGAACAGTACATATGTACAATTTTCGATGTATATTTAGATAAGTGTCATTTTGTGGATTTTAGATTTATCGAGTGGAAGTAAATACAAATTTCGCTGTATGACACTAGTTGTCATATTGTGAATTTCGTATAAATTAATGCCACTTTAAATCAAAATTTCACATTATGGCATATTTGCAAACCATATCTTTGCATTTAGGATAATCTACATTGCACCTTTGTCGTAATTTTTTCCAGTGGTTATGCACACTAATTGATATAATTATCTGGGATTGATTTTTACCGTCGCGGCTCATTATTACGGCCTTGATGCCTCCTTTTGGTAAATAAGCGTGCTTTAATTAATCATTAAAGCTTTTGAGATGTTTTATTTATGTTGTCAAAGCACGACAAAAGTATTTCATTAAACTGCTGAAAATTTTTGAGAAGTTTTTTTCTTTATCAGTCACAAATTCAGTTTGAAGACAATGGTAAGAGCTATATGATTGATGATATCGTACTGGATTTATTCAATTTCCAACTGAATCCTATCATTTTCTGTGATTTTAACGTTGACTAACGTTTGGTAGTACCTTAGATTCCCCCTGCTGTGTGACAGAACCATTAATTCTTAGTTTATAGGCAGAGTCGGCTTTAGAAAGTGTGAAGTTGATAAGACTTCTGGGAGAAATCGTCTCGGGGACCACTAATTAGCGAAAGTCTTACGACGTAAAACCTTGTCTTATGCGCTTTTACATTAATTACATATATTTCGTAAGTGTATCTATACATCAATTTGTTGTGTTTACGACAGCGCAGATTTCTGTGTTGTATTGACTACATTAGAGCAATATGTTTGATGGTATAGTGTAATTATTCTCTATTTTGTTTAAAATTTTGCGGAAGATGAATTGCATATAAGAAACAACATACAATTTTCCTTCTGGATGGTGATACTGTATATAATTAAATGACGTCCACGTTTACAATTGATATTGACGAAACTTTTTATAAAACTTCATGCGTTTACTAGCAAATCAATTTTAATAAAAACTGTACGTAATTTGGTTTTCATGCAATATTTCTTTATGAATAATATTTTAGCGATATTGAAAATTTCAAATTCAGTTCTTATGAGCTGAAAACTCAGCTGATTTTCTGTGTTTCTCGTTTATCAACATTTCAGATTTTGACGTTCTCTCTAAAACTACTGGTTCAATATCAACCAAACTGGATAGTTACATGTGCACTGAGTAAATGGGATAAAGATTCAGATTTGTTCACTGAAGGTGGTACTTATTCTATATATGAGGAGATAGTGTAGAATCAGTGACAATATGACGGGGTGTTTAAAAATATTTCTTCACAAGAACAGCGGAACCAGAATTTCAATACTAATATGAAAGCTTCTTTATGTAAAAGAGATTTAAATTTGTCAAAACCATGATACCTTGGCAATGACAGGGTCACAATAAGAATTTTACATAGGAATATATAAGAAAGGTCTGTTAAAAACTCTCCCTTAAAAACCTCACAGGAACTAATAGTCAAATGAACACGCAAGTATCCTTATGTAGTGTAGATTCACGACCACACCTTGATTACCAACATGGGAACACAACAGAGGTTTAAAATTCAACATTACATAACGACATTTCTTTAAAATCTCCTTCTCAAGAACTTTCGTAGTTGATTTCAGTTTTCTCTTTGTAGTGTTGGTTTTTGCAATTGCTTTATTGATATACAAACATCTTCATGTAGTGTAAATCGAGTTTGTTGATGCCATGTATCAGGAGATCATCGGGATCACTACACGTATAAAGATGAAAATATTTATGATCATACGAGATAATTCTTAAGAAAGATGTTTCTCAATAGACCCAAGGGGCAGTCTGTCACATTAATATGCAAGAATATCCTTATGTTGTGTAGATCCTTATTTGTTCACAAAAAGGCTCCTGTGTCCAATAAGAAGTAAATAAAAACAAACAAACAAAAAACAAACAAACCAAAACCAAACAAAAACGAAACAAAACACACACAACAAAGCCAACCAAAAACAAAACAAAACAAACACAACAACAACAACAACAAAAACGAAAAAACCAACCAAAATAAAAAAAAAAGCAAAACAAAAAAAAAAATAAATAAATAAATAAAAAGAAAAAAACAACAATAAAATAAAAAAAAATAAATAAAAAGCGAAAACAAAATAAAGAAAAAAACCAAAACAAAAACAACAAAAACAAAAACCCACCAGGATTTTAAAAGAGGAATTGTTCAAGTGAGCAATGTGGCAAACACGCCTTTTGTTTTTGATTTATTATAGTTAGAAAAGAAAAACCTATATATATTTCAGTTACGAAAGAAGAGAAAACTCTCCTTGAGATTGAAGAAAATACTCTGAATTTCCAACATGGATTTCAAAGTTATTTATTCCAATTGAAAAAAATAACAACAGCTTTAAGTGTACTTGCTAACTGTTTTGTATATACCTGTATTGTTAGTATGCATATGTATTATAAAATCTTTAAAATTTGAATGTTAAGTTTTAATTCAAGTGCAAAAGGGACTTTTCCTTAGCCCCTAACTGAAAAAAAATCTACAGGTATTTCAACATTTTTTGAAAACATCAAGCTCAGACTTTATCAATTCGTTTTGTAATTTGCACACGTAAAGAACTGCTGCCATTTCAGCTTCATATCATACGTTGATTTACAACCCTTAAATTCGCACGTGTCGTACATTATAGTTTTATACATTTATGACGAAAGATTCGATAATTCAGTTATCAGTAATTTTGACAAAAGATTTGATAATTCAAATATCAGTTATTGTATACATGTATGACAAAATATTCGATAATTCAGATATCAGTGATTTTTCTACATGTATAACAAAAGGTTAGATAATTCAGAGATAAGTAATTTTATACATTATGACAAAAGATCCGATAATTCAGTTATCGGTAATTTTACTAATGTTTGATAAAAGATTCAATAATTCGGATATCAGTGATTTTTATACATGCATGACAAAAGGTATTGTGTATGACGAAAGGTTGGATAATTCAGATACCATCTATGACGAAAGGTTGGATAATTCAGATACTATCTATGACGAAAGGTTGGATAATTCAGATATCATTTATAACGAAAGGTTCGATAATTCAGATATTATCTATGACGAAAGGTTCGATAATTCAGATTTTAGTGACTTTGATGGTATAATTTGTCAGACTCGATTACCAATGTGGCAAACCATCCTAAGACTGTTAAGTGGAAAGAAACAGTACTGACTGTCCGATGATCGATTCATCAAAACAGATGATGTCGGAGAACACTGTCAAATATTTCTATTCAATTTTCACACTGAAAATTCATTATCTATATACATGTATTTCGAAGGCGCATTAATGACATCGTGCGATTAGCGCTTTGAGGTTTTCCCAGGCTATTGAAACACGGATCTTGCTCACTAAGTACGAATAAATGCTAGATAAATGCAATTTCAATCTGTCGACATTTTTCTGATGTTGGACTGACGTGTCCAACATCATATCATATAGGGCCGGTTAATGCATGCATTTTAGTCCTGTTTAAAACGTCACTATCTTAGTTTTTATGATATTACTTAATATAGTTAGAAAATACTATTTAGGTATAGCATGAAAACATGTCGACTGATGTGACATACTGTCGAGTAAAATGATGGTTGATTTGTATTGAATGTATTATCATCAAATTCTCAACACAATGGTTAACGTAATAGTGTTTGTACTACGGTAAAACAAAACGCAGCGAAGAATTACATGTGTAAACAGTGAAAGATACAAGAAAACATTTGTTGATTGGGTTGTGGCATGTTGTGACGGGCATTTGGTTAGAAATGTTGCCAAAACTCAGACTACTCTCTCAGGACGAACACAATCCAGAAATGCTTGGGTATGTACTATGATAAAGACAAAGCGCCTGTGTTATATGTACTCCTACCCAATCATTTCAAACACGATACATGTACATCTATACAGATAAATGTATAGAATGTTTCTAACAGATACACATCTCCTATCGTTCAAATTCTGGACGTGAACTTATTTTAGATTAAGATTTTGTACATTCGGATGTTATGTCTTATTTGACGTACACATGAATTAGCGCTTCTGGCATGTATGATAGGATTCTCTCTATATTGAATTTGACCATGGATTGCTTCGTTATAGGGCTTATGGTGGGTGTGGCCGGTCAACAGGAGATGCTTAATCCACCTAGGCACTTAATCCCATCTTTGATATGTCCAGGGGCCGTGTTTGTCCTTCCCTTAATATTTATTCTTTATAGGATTTATAACATTGATCACTGCTCGTTATGTTCTCTTTTTCATTAAAACAAATCATGAATTGCAGCTGTTGCATCAGTGCCACGTGTCAAAAATGTAATACACGTGCAGTAGCGGTCATAATCAAATAGATCTTGATTTTTATCATTTCGTACATCACCAACAATTCACACTTTATAAATGAGATTTGATTTCGGAGAAAACTATGCTAATGACGCCAATATGATGCTGTTACACAAATGCAGTGCACTGTATGCATGGTAGAATGATACAGATTCAGATCCCAGCTGAAGAGATCAAGAGACTAGACTTAATGATAATCTTAATGCAGCTGTAAATTGCAAAATCCAATATCCAGCCTTTTTTAATTTCCTGGCCCTGATACGAGGTCCCCATGATAAATATCTAGGGAGCTTTAACGTTGTAGGAACAGACCTCAGACACTCACATTCTGTGTTGCGTGATCGATGTCTTTTGGTCCTTAGCATCATTTTTCTCATTGATTAACTGAGCAAGTTCATTCTTTTAATTGCTAAGTCCAAGGCAGTCGACATCCGAGTGATTCCATTTTACTGAGCCCTTGCTCCGTTACATCTACTCGCACCATAAAACTGTGACAATTATACTAAGTATGATTATACCAGGCGATTACAGTCTCATTTTGTCTCATTGACTCGTAACTTTAATAGGCATTACCTGAACAGAAACATCGCATAGTGTTACCTTGATGTAGATTACCAGATCGAAATTAAGGAACAACAAGATCGCAACACGTATTGACGGATGCTATCGAGGATTAGTTATTTATTTGTTTTTCAAAATTGTGTTATTGATTACTCTAAATCTGTTTCAGCAATTCATTACTAACATTGTTATGGCGGGAGAGGCAATAAATTTCACACTTTTACAGATTTTATTGTCTTGGTAAACCGGCTATACTGAAGGTGGTCTTTTAAAAAAAAAATATTCGCGTCACACGTAGGACGTTTAACATAGGCAATGGCTGTTCCTTTGAAGTCTTTTTCAGATATAACCTTAGGAAGGAAAGTTTTGTGTCACGTGAGGCATTGGAACGACTAAGAACTCTCATAACTAAGGCCCTGAGGGTCATAGATAGGTAAAATCTTGTGGCAGTTCACCTATAGCTGGTATGTGAGTGAAAACATTCTCGAATGGGATGTAAACAACATGGAAAAAACAAACAAACAAGCACACAAACAAAAAAATAAATGAATGATAATAATAATAATAATAATGAGAGAGAGAGAGAGAGAGAGCGAGAGAGAGAGAGAGAGAGAGAGGGGAGATAGAAAAGACATTGTTAGTAGTTTGGATACAATATACTATGTTGTTTCATCACGTTTTAGTGTTATATAATGTACAATTTGGGATTGAACACAATTTATAAAATACACCCAAAAAATTTAATAAAGACCATCGTTGCAAACTACGGGATATATTTCCATTCCACTCCACAAATCGAATGGGTGGAAAAGATGACTAAAGGCTTATATGAAATAAATAGGTGTGGTAATGCACTGAATTTTCTTGGTGTCTTAGTTACATGTAGCATTAAGGCTTATGTTTAGATGAATTGCGGAATAAATAGATGAACATCGGTGAAACGTCTGCTGTTTTGATAGATATTTGTATGAGAGAGAAAAGGTACTCATTTCTGCATTTCAAAGCTGGTTATCACCTGTTGTTGCAAAATATGTGAATCAACACTAAGTAAAGTGTCTATGAAAATTTTCTCAAAACATTTCTGGAATCTGCGTATTTGATGAAAATTTCTTTTTCACAAGTACACGAAGAACAGTGAGTGATATTGCCGATATAGATGAACTACCGTGATAATGATTGATGTGTGTGATATTACATCGCAGTACATGGTACCTTTATGACCTCAATGTTTATTTATCCTAATGTTTTAATGTTTGTTCGAATATTTTGATACGCGTTTGTTTAGATATTTGCTTTTACCATTGTTTGTCGATAATTATGATAAATATTTGCTGTTTCATCGTAGTTCATATTTTGAGAGAAAAAAAAAAGTCTTGAAAACTAAGTGACCTTTAAACTTGACATAAAGGCGTATACTTACCAAAAGCAAGTTGTATCACAACATACCATAAAAATACTTGCATTACGGAGAATCGATGCAATTACCATGCTTCCATTATTTTCGTATCCCACAAGATACGCACAACCAGACATTATTCCTTAAATGATATAGTTACTTGGTAGCCTGTCAGAATAGTTTACAATATTTCATTCTACAGTTAAATAAGCTTATAAGCAAAGTGCTGGGGATGAACAATTTTGATTCATTATAAAAGTAATTCGGTTTGTTATATCCATTAAGTTTATAACATTCTAAGACTTCGGGGAATAAAAACCACTTCGTTGTAAGAGTGAAGTTATTATAAGCGTGTTCGCTGTAACCATGTTTTACTGTAATTTGTATACATGGTGATCATTCCTTCATTCATGCAACAAAAAGTTACTCTGTAGGAATCCGGGTTAGAATAAGTCCTCAGTGCTTATTTGCTTGTCGTAAGATGCAACTAAACGGGGCGTTCGCAAAACCTGACGCCCCGTGTCACAGCAGATGTGGCACGATAAAGATCCCCCTCTCTGCTCAAAGGCCGTAAGCCCCGAGCATAGGCTTAAATTTTGGATCCTTTTACCAGCAATGGTGACGTCTCTTTTTGAGTGAAAGATTCTCGAGAAGGACTTTAAACAATATACAATCAACCAACAACAACTCAGTGTAAAGGTGTTGACTTCGGGTGATTGGAAACGTATAGCGTAGAAAGAGAAATAACTCTAAATAAAGAAGAGAGAATTATGAACAAATTTACACAGTTACCTCGCATTGTACGTGTTCCTGTCTGGAGTGGCAAAATCGATATTTCGCAGTTCTGAACAGAAAATTTACCGACAAAAAGCAAAACAAGTAATTGTAGTGGATAATTTAGTTTTACGGCACGTCAAGGCTTCATATTTATTGCTTACAGCTTTTAAGCTGTCCAATATAACAAAAATGTGATCTTATATGAATCACTTTTATAACGCTGATAAATATAGGGATTTTCAATCTACAGTATGTCATAATATCTCAATTTTATTACGATGTTATGATTGTTTTACTTAATGAAATTTGAAGTTTATGCTTTATACAGTGTAATTCGCTATATGTTTGTGATATACGTAGAAAGCATAGGAAAACAAGGTTGGTGATTCCTCCATCGGTACATGTTTAATTTGTATTGGTGTGTGCCAAAGATATAGGACATACAGGAGAAGATACCCGCTGTTTTCCAACTGCACTTTAAAATCTTAAGTAAAAAGAAACGATAAACCACGGTACAATACAAAACACGAGATGTGAAATTAAAAAAAAAAAATATTAACATCTTGCTTTCTCGTGTTATGAAAGCACATGTGATAGATTGATTGTTGTTTTCCGCCACATTCCACAATTTTTCAGTTATCTGGTGGCGTCCAGTTTTATTTCATTGCTGGAAGAGAGAGAGCCCAGATACAATGTACCCGGGAAAAGACCACCGACCTTCCGAAAGTAAACTGGCAAACTTTCTCACATATATCGGCTCGAGCGAGAATCAAACCCGCTCTTGACTAGAGGTTAGAGGCCTTGTGATGCTCTAATCACTCGGTCGCGGAGACCCTTTATCACTAGAGAGATGAAATATGAATAGATTATGAACAGATACTATACTAAACATATATACCGCTCATAGCAATCATATTAATTTTTCAGTGGAGTACTTTGTCAATACAATATGTTTTAGTACATGTAAAATGATTTACAGGTAATAGATTTGTAATTGGGTGAGGCGCACATGGTCTTATTCAAAAGTACCTACATCGTATTTTTATATATACTAAGGTCTAGTTAAATTTCAACGGGGAATTCATGCAACAGAATCACGGAGTTTATCTATATAACCCAAGCATGGTCGACATATATAAATAGGACACGGACATACAAAGAATTTCATACAATATTGAACGGATTACATCTATACCCTATGAGCAAACACTCTCAACGCTTAACGGAGTATGCCTTACGATTTGGAGTCTCATCATTAAACGATAGCTGGTTTTTTTTTTTGGGGGGGGGGGTTGTTTTTTTTGTTTTTTTTGTTTTTTTTTGTTTTTTTTGGTTTTTTTTTGGTTTTTTTTTTTTTTTTTTTGGTTTTGTTTTTGCTTTTTTTTGCTTTTGGTTTTTGTTTTGTTTTGTTTTTGTTTTTGTTTTTATTATTATTATTATTATTATTATTATTTTGGTTTTTACCAAGGATATATTTTTCGCTAAGATTTAACGTATTATGTTTTCTGACGTAAACTCACAGCATCCCTACTACCAACCACTAAATGTTTTATTTTCTTACCATACAAAGAAGTAAAGCATTGAAAAGGATATTAATACAGATATTACAATACAAAAGGAAACATGAGTTATCAAAAAAAAAAAAAAAAATTTAAAAAAAAAAAAGTTTAACCTGGAGAATTACCTCTCTCCATGATAATTCTTAAAATTCACATAATGTGATTAACGTGTTTCTGTTAGTTACATTAAATAGTTAAATTTATGAATGTTAGGAATGGTACAATAATATCTTGAAACGTTGTTTACAGATATATCAGTATCATTAGATATATAATACATAAAATGGAATTCATCACCCATCTCATTTCTGTGACATAGTCGACAAATTCTACATTCTCTACGCAAGTCTCGGCATAGTCCTGTTTCTATAGGTAAGTTAGCATTGCCAAGTCTAAAGTTACAAAATTATTTCATGTTTTCCAGGTAATCTAAATAAGTATATTTCAATATAGATTGTATGTTTCTTAATCTTGTAATTCCTTCCTTTTGAGGAATTATATTTACATCACTAATCCAACTTGTTGTAATTGATCATATGTATACAAAATGTGGAAAAAAAAAATTATTTTAAGCCAAGGTACATTCAATCACATTAAGTGGCTGTTCATTCTGTCATATGTAAGATAATTCACAATCATTCAAAATCTGTTTTATGTATATTTGAACCTAGGAATGTTGTAATATTTCGTTAAATAATAACGTTTTGAAGAATTCTCTGTTACAAATGAATATTGTACATGTAATGTGGCCAAAAAGAGATCATGCGTACTTTTACATCAATTGCAATAGAATATCTTCGTAGTTCGTCATATACAAAATATACTATGTAGTTCGCCATATACAAAATATACTATGTAGTTCGCCATATACAAAATGTACTATGTAGTTCGCCATATACAAAATATACTATGTAGTTCGCCATATACAAAATATACTATGTAGTTCGCCATATACAAAATATACTATGTAGTTCGCCATATACAAAATATACTATGTAGTTCGCCATATACAAAATATACTATGTAGTTCGCCATATACAAAATATACTATGTAGTTCGCCATATACAAAATATACTATGTAGGTCGCCATATACAAAATGTACTATGTAGGTCGGCATATACAAAATGTACTCTGTAGTTCGGTGTATACAAAATGTACTATGTAGGTCGCCATATACAAAATGTACTATGTAGTTCGGTGTATACAAAATGTACTATGTAGTTCGGGGTATAAGATTTAGGATTCAAGATATGTTTGCAAAATTTTAAATCAACTCTCTCTAACAGAGAGGACTCTCCACATTTAACCAAGTATATCTAATGACCTATACTCTCCACATTTAACCGAGTATATCTAATGACTTATACTCTCCATATTTAACCGGGTGTATCCAATGACTTAATCTTTCCACATTTAACCAAGTATATCCAATGGCATAAACACTCCACATTTAACTGAGTATGTCTAATGACCTAAACTCTCCACCTTCAACGAAATGTTCCGAATGACCCAGACTTTCAGCTGATATATTTTCTTTGTTACTGATAGTATTTAAGACGTGATTTTTCTAACATTTGTCTGACATTTAGCTGCGTTTATGTTGCGTATGAACTAATTGAATTATCTTTCTAGAGATTTCCCATAACACCACAGTTAACCGATTAACACTTTTTGTAATTCATTTTAAGATTCCGTGACCAAAAATATTGACTGCCAGACTAAATTTTTGAAACAAAAGTATTTCTGACATTAATATTCGTCTTTATATTCATCAAGAAGTGTGTTCTCTTTTATCTCTGGTTGTAGAAATGACTTATGGCTAAATAAAACCGTTCTTCTATAAACATATCTAGATGTAAAGGATGTGGGCCGATAAATGTGAAATATTACAGGAAGTGAGTTGAAGGACGAGTTTGATAATATCGCTCATGTTATGTATAGATGACACCTATTCACAACGACCAAATTTACCTCCTACATATGTACTTATTTTGATAGTTTATAAAATTTATTGACAATCCAAATATACATACACAGTGATACCTATCTAATCAGACCTACACTGGGAAACATATTTTGCCGGGATACACAGTGTGTCGAAATAAACAGTGTAAAAAAACAATGATTAATGAAATTGAGAATGAAAATAAAGGTCAGAATGTGCAGTGAAACGGATTGCTCGGGTGTCTGATGAGAGAGTGCATCAACACATTCTTCTAGTCCAGTGCTCCCAAGCGCTGTCAAATGTTACTGGATTATCGTTCTTATAAGGAATGTATTTGTTTATGTCATACATA
Source organism: Ostrea denselamellosa (assembly GCA_024699665.1). Taxonomy (NCBI): domain Eukaryota; kingdom Metazoa; phylum Mollusca; class Bivalvia; order Ostreida; family Ostreidae; genus Ostrea; species Ostrea denselamellosa. Next base: position 6,207,566 of record JAMZEH010000043.1, on the reverse strand, counting down.
TCTTTGATAGAAAATATCAACCCCTTCATAGAAAGTTTCTTATGGTTGCATCATGCATATTTATTGTCTTTAAAACAACTAATAGAGAATTGAACTCGCAACACTACATTCAGCTCGTTCCAAAAAGGAGTGGCTGCTCGGAATCTATTGATACTGATTGATTATATATTGTTTTACGTCCCACCTGAGAATTTTTCACTCATATGAAGACGTCACCATTGCCGGTGAAGGGCTGCAAAACTTAGACCTATGCTCGGCGCTTATGGCCTTTGAGCAGGGAAGGAACTTTATCGTGTCACACCTACTGTGACACGGGGCCTCGATTTTCGCGGTCTCACCCGAAGGACCGCCCCATTTAGTTGCATCTTACGACAAGCAAGGGGTGCTGAGGACCTATTCTAACCCCCGGGTCCCCACGGAACGATCCTATTGATAAGCGTTGCATTAAATGCAAACCTAATTGTTTTAAACCTTGGCTCGTTCTTGTGAAATTTACCTCTCAACTGTACGAGAACACATTTTATGGGTTTTGACGTTGTGGAGCGAAGACCCTGGAACAACATATACACGGCAAACGTAATAATTTGCAGCAAATGTCTCGTGTGACAATATGCTGATGAATCAAGCAAAATGTCTACCTGTATCATAAGCACATGCGTGCTGCATATCATCATAATGTGAAAATTAGGGGAAATTGTTACCTGTAATATCCTTTTTAAAACAGTTTCTTATATGTCTTGATTCGTGCGGAAGTCATATATTATAAAGACACTTTCAAATTCCGTCAGTTTTGACTCCTTTTCCATGATCGCGCATAATTTACAGGTATCGGATACTTTACGAAACAAACTAAAAATCTAGCTAATGCACAACCCCCTCATTTATTTTTACTCGGTATGCCAATATGATGACAGATTGTTTGTGTGCTATGACATTGTCAATCATGTTATATTTGTGCTAGGTGTGTGTGTGTGTGTGTGTGTGTGTGTGTTTATTGAATTCGGCGGCAAAAGGGGGTGAATGAGAAAAAGTACCAATATATAAATAGCAATGTAAAATTGACTAAATCGTTAGACAAAAGTACATGAACTTGAAAAAAAAATCCACAAACAGCGGACTAAGTGAAAATTCTTGTTTTCAAGAATAATTGCTGTTTCTCCTTGAGATACAAATTGAATTCACCATATATCATTGCTACAATGTATATTTTGGGAGAAAAATTACAACACGTGAATTGATAAAATTAAATTATATAACATTGGGACTTGGGGATAATTAATTTTCTGCGCTACATATACTAAAAGTGACTTCAAATTATCAAGAACTTGTACTTTTAAAGTTCTTATTTCTTACTGGCGTATCTGTTTTGTCTGAGAGACAAGTATGTCGGTACTTTACCGTACAACACAGTATCATTGAATAAGAGACGCATCACTCACCTAATTATTTTCTGACGTAAAACTATAAAGCTCAGTGTGGCCCCGGCTCACGACAGCCCCGAGTGTCATGATATGCACAAACAACAATTGTGCCGTTGTGGTTCTCGCGAACAAATTTGTACGAAGTTTTTCCTTCTTTATTCCAGTTTAAAACTATAAAATCAAATCGTGTCCCCACCCTAGGTCCCTTTAGAAGAAGACGTGATCTTTTAATTGGAGAAACTTAGATCCGTCTTCCCAATTGTTTTATGTCAAGTTAGGTTTAATATGGCTCAGTACTTCTAGGGAAGAGGTTAAGCAGAGCTGTCGAGTTTACTTGAATATATAATTCACGTAAGCTACGAAAAGATGTCCATTGACATTCTAGCTCTATGAACTATCCCTTTAATCTATAACTCTAAACAAATATCATTTGATGTGTATGAATCTTCAAAAGGGTTGGTGGCTGTCATGGACAGATTGAGGATAACAAACTAATTAATCTCATAATCCTATAAAGAATACGAAATCGAGAACAGGGCAAACACGGACTCCTAGAAACACCAGAGGTAAGATAAAGTGCCTAAGAGGAGTAATCACACCCTGTTGATCGGTCACACTGTCCGTGGGCATTCTGTATTGATTTGACCAAGGGGTTACCCGTAGTCAAGATCAGTGCGTAAAAATAACGAACTAACTATTGATATGAATCACGTCAGACATCATTCGACCTAACGACAGGTTATATTTGCAAATATAGATCATTATAACGATTATAGAATTAAAAAAAAAAAAAAGAAAAAGAAATTATTTGTCAGTAACCTGTCTCGATTTAAAAAAAACCCAACAATCATACAAAGAACATGCTCTTGCGTGTCGAATTAGTTGGGAGACATTATAGCACATGCAGGTAATATTGGGATATTGCTAATGGAAAATTGACGATAGAGTTCTTGATGTCATTCCGTTCGCCATAAAGTTGAGTTGTTTTTTACCATTAACGTTTATGTTCAATAAATCGGAGACGTGGAAGATAATTATGGTTTCCTTTATTTAAATGTGCTGGCATATATTGAATCGACATAGAGGTGAAAATTACATCGTGAATATTTTAATAGATGAAACTTCTTCGACATCACAACCCATATATAAACTATATTTCCAAGTTTTGCGTATACATTTGTTTCTTTATCAATTTTCGTACCGATTTGAAATAGTCATATGATGCCGTCTTTATATAAAGTCTTCTTACACCAAGATGTATGAAGCACACATTAAAAAGTTCACAGAAAGCAATACTGGGATCAAAAGTAAAGTTTGATATGAGAGATAAAATGAACCACTTTTCATAACCTCTTTGGAAAGTCTTACAAAGAGCTTTTCATTGACGCAAAAGTGAAAATAGATGTACCAGCATTTTTGCATAATTAGATACCAATTCATCCAGACCTTTTATTCTACAGATTATTGCGACCTTCAAATGCACTTACAATGCATGTCAGATGATCCCGTTTTCAAAGAAGATAATTTCCTATTCATTATTTGATAATTGGGTTTTTTGTTGAAAGTAAGGGAAATCTTGTAAAGACGGAACATTTACAATTCTGCAGCCTGAAAGACGAAGTCACTTTTTTTTTGGTTTAAAATGTTCGATATTAAAGATTCATTTTCGCAGAGAGTCTTAAATCTGAATTGCTAATCCTGAACATTCTAAGACTCGTCACGAATGTTTATTGATTGGCAACTAAATCCAAATATTTGGGCGAATAATTTAACGACAGCCAAAGAATGCATATCGCCACAATGATAATTAAGCTGTGGATTTTTTTTGTGAAGTTGCTTGGGAAATGGGTGGTCTGTTGCTTTGATTCAGAGCAGTCATTCTACAGGTGCCTGTATGATGTTAAATAATCTGTACATATTAAATATCGAACATGTGCAATAAAGGTTTCACAAATGTGCTGTTTTCACGCAAAAACGAACAGGGTTCATAGATAAAAAAAAAATTCACCTCAGTACATCGACTTTATAACTCCAGCATATGTTGTACGCCTTAATCTGCTTTGAAGAAACATGGAGAAATTGTATATTTCTTGTAACATGTATTTCATGCTAAGAGGCAGACATTTCATGCTGTAACAACCTTCATATCAGATGCGTTCCGTCTTCTCTAATTACATCTCTATGTTTTATTTCAATGTGTACCATTGTATATCTCCGTTTTCCTGCGATGTACTAGAAATATTTACAGTACGCGATTATGTACTATCGTTTGCAAGATCCCATCCACACAGTCAGTAAGCTCATTTCTGATCAGAATAAAGCTGAAGACAGATCTGAGTGTTAATCTTCCACATGTTACAAAACGTGGATTTTATCTGAATGGTCACATGGAAACTAACAGCAGTGAATCTTAGATCTGGGAAAATGCATCTAATTTTATGTCCAAATAATGTTTTTTGTTTGTTTGTTTGTTTGTTTGTTTATAGCCGCCTGAGCAATTTTTCAGCTATCCGGCGGCTGTCACCATTACCGGTGACAGGGCTGCAAATTTAGGCCTATGCTCGGCACTCAGGGCCTTTGAGCAGGGAGTGATCTTTATCGTGCCACACCTACTGCGACACGGGACCTCGGTTTATACGGTCTCATCCGAAAGACCGGCACCCACGTCCTACAGTGGGATTCGAACCCCCGACTCAAGGATCATCAGATCTTTGAGCCCGACGCTCTAGCCACTGCGCCACGCGGGCGGCTTTGTCCAAATAATGAGCTTCCTTTTATAATCAGATACGAAAGCCACGTTCCTGACTTAAATGTATACTATGGTATGATCGAAAATAAGGGCATATATTTTTGACTTGTCTGTTCGTACGCAACTTTAACGTTGGTAATAACATTTGAACTGACACTGCTTTGGTAAGTTGAAAGGTCAAATCTTCATTATGGGTCAAATTGAAGGTCACATTTCTACAGAGATATCAATATGAAATTTATATATATATTATGTAAATTTCAAATCAAATCGCCACAGGAACTTGTCACATATATTTATTCTATATAGATATACAATGTACTACATATATCAATATAAAATAGATATATGTGACAAGTCCCTATGGGTTTAGTCACAGTGGTTGGGATAAAGCGATTCACAAACATATCTTGTTTTAAATTAACAAAATAAATAAATCAATAAATAAATAAAATTAAAAAAACAAAACAAAACAAAACAACAAAACAAACAAACACCCCCCCCCCCCCCAATACAAAAAACAAAAACAAAACCTTGACATCAGATTTTAAACAATATGAATTAATTTTGCGCGCCAGGTTCAGTATCATATCATACAGTGTAAATCGAGGCTATTGGGAGGTGGTGGTGGTGGTGTGTGTGTGTGTGTGTGGGGGGGGGGGGGGGGGGGGGGAGCATACTGTATATTGAATGCAGAATACCGAAAACATTTAAAGGTTTTTAGGGAATGATTGTGTGGTTGTGAACATAGCATACATCACGGAAAAGTGATACACTGTACCTCATACACACATATTTAGCAAACTTCAATTTAACTTGGAATTGATAGATTTTCTACGTACAGAAAAGCAGTCTATTAAAGTATGTGGATGTCTTCTCTATATGCATGTAACATGCTCAGATTTTATCCTATCACAGTCTTTCACCGATACTCCGTAATTATTGTATCAAGGACTACCTTAAAATCAACGGGCATATACTACAGGTGTTTAATTGTCTGTAATAATGTCTGATTGTTTTCATTGTGATTTGATAGTTGAGATTATTTCTATCAAAAATGTGTAACATGATATCACCTGTCACTGGGTGTATTTTTTGTTTCTACTTTCCAGTCAACATGGAATATGAAAATACATATTTTCCGAAAAAAAAATGATAAAACCACGATACTGGTATACATTAGTTCTGGGAAAAGGAATGTGTTATGCTAATGTTATTTTCCTGGATTCTTATCTTGATTTTGACATGATAATCCAGTGCATATCTGTTTATTTAGTCTGTTTATTTAGTACAACGAACGAAAATTACAAATATTTTGTCTATTTTTTCATCCACTAACCAGTTGCAGAAACGCTTGTTAATTCAATTAACTTTTAAAAAGTCTTCAATCCTTATGTCTCTATAACGTGAAGAGGAAAATAGCTGTCGGTTAAATTTAATTAAAATTTGTGGAAATGGACTCAGAATTATCCCAGAATATCACCATCTTGTTTGCTTTTCAGATCTCAAGATGGTTGTAAATATTGCGGAATTTGAAATTGATTCGTTACTAGCGGCATTTTGAAACTGATAGTTACTAGCGGCATTTTGAAACTGATAGTTACTAGCGGCATTTTGAAATTTATATATGTTACTGTTTTGTATTTTCATATGATATCATTGCTTGTTACTGTATTTCTATACTAACCATACATTTATTTCACGAATCAACCGAGATAGATATTATAATTATCTAACAATTTTGCAAAACTGTGAGAATATTGATGACATATGAGATGTTTAACTAAAGGGAGCCCAGTTTTCGCTATCAAGGGCACTCCATGATCTCTGATATCGGAGATTATGTATCTCAAGTGATATGAAATGAAATTCATTAGCAGAAATAACTGATGTAGTTTTAAAATTCAGGCAGTATAAAATCAATGGTCACATCATAACACACAATTCATTTCTCAAGATTTGATTGGGGTGTTTCATTATCACCCAAATTTACGGTGATTTCACCCCTTCTCTACAATTTCACGACCACATTATTGTTCATATACTTTATTATCAAATTTTCAGGTTATGAATATTGCCGTGAAAACATAGGGTGTAACTGTAAAAGGGGATTAGGCTGTCTGGCCTTTAGTTTCTCCCAGTTGTATTTTTATCGGGTTTTGCATTGATTGTCTAATATCTATACAGTCTTTAATGAATAAATTAGCAAAATATCTTCTTTATCTATCCTACGTGGTCATTTTTGGATTTGAAAGTCATGCATACATAAGGATATCTAGCGCTTATTTAGTCAACATAGGCAATGGGCATGAAAAATATAATAAAACTCAATAATGGGCATTACCGTAAGGCATTAATAAACAGTCTGTATTCTGCATTACACACAGTATGCTTATTGTGTGTCGTTGACGGGCATGCAATAACAGTAAGGAAAACGCGTGAAAGAAAGACAGAACTTTATAGAAACGCCATGAAATATTCCGGAAATAATATCTCTCATTGTGTCTGTCGTAATAAGACAGGCTTCGTGATCGGAAGCTCCTCATCGCAGCAAGAACGAAACACGTCGTGCATGTATCTACGGCAATTAAATCGCCCCCAGGTTCTATCGATTGATTGATTGATTGTTGTTTTCCGCCACATTCAACAATTTTTCATCTGGTGACGCTTAGTTTTTGTAGATGAGGAGAGAACCCATATACAATCGGTGCGAGTGAGAATCGAACCCGTGCCGACTAGAGGTGAGACGTCTTGTAATATTGAGCACAATGCTCTAACCACTCGGCCACGGTCGTCGTGCGTTAAAAATTGAACATTTTTAACTTCTTCTTGATAACTACCATTCCAGTTCTTTTCAAATTTGGTATGAAGCCATTTTGGGACAAGGCGAACATAAGTTGTAAACGTCAGACTCCTATCCCCAGTGGCCCTAATGGTGGGGCCAAAACTGCCAAAAAGTGACCAATTTTGAAAAAATCTTCTGTAGACGTGCGCATTTGTAATAAAAACTAAATGCATGATAATGCAGAGAAGAAAAGGCTCTACCAAAATAGTAAATTTAATGATCCCCTGGGTAGAGGTTCCGATCCCGTGGTGGGCCAAACTTGGTATATGGTATTTATGGGTAAAACATTTAAAAACATCTTCTTTAATGCTATTGATACCAGATTGAAACTAAATGGATATCTAAATAGAGCAGGTAGCCCTTTAACAAAATTGTAAATTTCATGATCCGGGGGTAAAGGTTTTTGTATGAAGGTGGGGCCAAAACGGTCGGTGATTAAATGTGTTAACAATTGACCATTTTTAACTTCTCTTCTTGATAGCTACCATTTCAATTCTTTTCAAATTTGGTATAAAGCATCTTTATGACAAGGCGGACATAAATTGTAAATTTCAAGACTCCTGCCATTCTGGGATCTTAGAAGCGGGACCAAAATGCCAAAAAGTGACCAGTTTTCAAAACTCTTCTCTAGAACTATACATTTGTAAGAAAAACTAAATGCATGGTAATGTCGAGCAGGAAGGCCACTACTAAAATTGTAAATTTCATGATCCGCGGGTAGAGGTTCTGACCCCAGTGTGGCACCAAATCTTGGTATATCTTATTTATGGGTAAAGCATTTTTAACAAATCTGTAATACTATTGATACCAAATTGAAAATAAATGGATATCTGGATACTGAACAGATAGCCTTTACCAAAATTTTAAGTTTCATGATCCCAGGGGTAGGGGTTTCTGTATGAGGGTGGGGCCAAAATAACCAATAATTAAATATTGTGTTAATAAATGAACAGTTTTTACTTCTTCATGATAACTTCGATTCCATTTCTTTCCAGATTGGCTTTGAAGCATCTTTGGGATAAGTCAGACATAAACTGTAAATTTCAGGACTCATGCCCCTTGGGACCATAGGCGTGGGGCCAAACTACCTAAGAGTGACCAATTTTCAAAATCTTTTTTGAAAACTGCATATCTGTAAGAAGACTAAATGCATAGTAATGTAGAGCAGGAAGGCCTTTACCACATTAGTAAATTTCATGATCCACGGAATAGAGGTTCTGACCCCAGGGCAGGACCAAATTAGAACAAGTGTAAAATATTTAGAAAATATCAGAAACTAATTGGATGTTTAGAGTGAGTAGGTAGCCCTTCACCAAATTTGTAAATTTCGTGATCCCAGGGGTAGGGTTTTGGTATAGGGATGGGTCCATAATGATCAGTGACTAAATGTGTTAACAATTGAACATGTTTAACTTCTTGATAACTGTCATTTCAGTTCCTTCGAAATTGTAAGTGATGCATCTGTGAGACAAGGGGGACATACATTCCACGATTCCTACTCCCCTGGTACCCTAGGGCAAAATCTCGTACGATAAGAGGAATGTGTATTGTGAAATTTATTATCATAGCTCCCCATTGTATTGTAATTGAATAGGAAATGTATGCATATAGAAAGACCATAAAGCTGTGAACAAAAGACTCGAGAATGAGGTTTTAAATGCAAATATGAAAACAAATGTATGGGGTATGATACTCAGGTGATCGTTAAGGCCCGTGGGCCTCTTATCTTTTTTTTTTTCTATCATATTGACTAATTGTGATTGATACTCATGTATCATCAGACTTGGGTCTTATTGTGGAAGAATGCCCACAAGATTTAGGCTTCGAGTCTTCTCGTTTTATCCTTTAACTGAATATTGGTTGACATCTCAGTTTTCGTGTCAATTCATTTTGTAGAGAAAAATAATCACATTTACAATCTTTGTTGTTGTATATGTGTTTGTTTTTCTTTTACTTATGTGACTTTCTAAATTGTTTCTTCATCGCTTTATCCATGACGATCGTGGAGATCCGGGTTACAATAGGTCCTCAGTACCCCTTGCTTGTCGTAAGAGGCGACTAAATGGGACAGTCCATCAGATGGGACCGTAAAACCTAGGGCCCGTCTAACAGCAGGTGTAGCAGGATAAAGATTCCTCCCTGCACAAAGGTCATAAGGGCCGATCACTGACAATGATGGCATTTCCATATGAGTGAAAAATTTCCGAGTGGGACATAAACCAATATACAACTAACCAATCATCATCCATTGGGTAATACATTACAACAGGGAATAATTCTGATGTCTGTACACTTGTATAAACCTTTGTAATTTACTGAATGTTTTCCCTCCATTAAACTCTCAGTTTATACGGCCTTTAGGCCATCTAATTGATGTGATACTCCATTAAATTTGAATCAGGGATTCACAGAATTACATCTTGACTTGAACTAGTGACATCCGTCTGAAGCATTGAAACATCTATCAAATTGCATCCGTATGGACTTTTAAATTTTTTCATAGGACAGCGAGGGGAAATTTGCATGATCTATTATTATTATTATAAAACATTATCTTTCTGTTAATTAAAAGTCTGGTTTTGAGAGCTCATTTTCGTACTGAAATTAAACGCCCGATCTATATACCCTTTAGACTTTCGAGGGGCAAAGTATGCTGAAATTAAATCTTCAGTGTAAAGCCTAAGATAACAAAGAGTATTCAATCTCCTAAGTCTAATAGAAAATACAAATCAGAGAGATGGGCAAACACGGACGTCTGGACATACCAGAGGTGGGATCAGGTGTCTAGGAGGAGTAAGCATCCCCTGTCGACCGGTCACACCCGCCGTGAGCCCTATATTCCGATCAGGTAAATGGGGCAATCCGTAGTCAGAATCAGTGTGCCAAGAACGGGATAACAATTGGTATGAAACACGTCAGACAGCAATTATTCACCTTGTAGGCTTTTCACTGGAATTATGGATACCATGTTTATATAAATTTGAGAATGGAGTTTACAAATACTCCATTTGGACATGAATTCAAAATCACATAAATGCATATGTTAAGTCGTGTGTAAAAAAAACACCCACAAAACCTGTGTGGAACTTAACTGCAGATACGCCAAAGTCCAGACTTTTTGAATACCCCGTATAATACAAATAATGTTATTCATAAGAATTAGAATTCACACACACACACACGTGTGTGGGGTTTTTTTTTTTTAATGATAACGAACAGCGAGTGATTCATCCTCCGAAGAATACAAAATTAAGAGTAGGGCACACACAGGGCCCCTGGACATAACAGAAGTGGGATTAGGTGCCTAGGAGGAGTAAGTATTCCCTTTTGATCGGTCACATCCGTTACTATCTCTATATCTTGATCAGGTGAACGGGAGTATCAGTATGCCAAGAACGGCTTAGCATGTTGTAAGAAACACGTCTGATAGTATTCGAAACGGTGGTAGTTTGTATTTGAAAATTATATCATTATCACGACCATAGAATTTGTGAAATGCTGTCTTTAAATGAGATTGTTGAAACCCCTGTAACAGCATCTTATTTGTCAGTAGCCAGATTCGATTTAGAAATTAATCATATGCAGAACGTGCTCTCTCGTATTCAGTTGAGAAACCTAAACACCATATCTAGGTGATAATGAAATATTGTTACATAAATATGGGAAGTAGACGTTGGAAAATCTGAATAATCCCATGTGGCATAAAGCTGAGTTGAAAGGAATATTACATGTACGTGATGCTTTTTATTCACTTGGATATATCGAATTGACATATGAATAAAATTGAGTATTGGTAGTGGATATAAAGTCGTCGATATATCTAAATCTCGAGTTGAAGTCCACAACAAGTGATATTTTGTTCTCATGTAGAAACGTTTGAATCAATCCTGTCTCATAAGGTTTTAAAAACAGTTCAGCTAATGAATAAGCACAGTACGTGCCCAAGGGAATTCCAACAGACTGTTGGAAGACCCGATTACCACTACGTAGATATTGCAATGAGGAATTATAGCATCTTCTAAATATCAACTTTAATCTGTATTGCATAGCTTAAGATGAATGCAGAATTATGAGGAAAGTCCTGGAAGAATTAGTTATACCAAGATTCCAACATTATCCTTTGGGAGAAAAATATCCTGAGGATAATTCCTTCTGTAACGACGGTGCTTATATGGGGGATATTCTCCAAGGAGTTTTTATAGAGAAATACTTGCTCCGGGTTTATAGTGAGAAAAGATTATGGACAAAGATTGACAAACTCTAATTAGATGCCAGTGTCTTTCGATATCTCAGCTAAGGCAAATACCAGTAAGAAAAAACAAACCAACAAACCTACATTTTTTTTAGTCATAACGTGTTTTTGGTAGGAATAAATATCCTGTTGAGTATAATGGGATTATTTGTTCATATTAGGATTCTGGACCGCATGCCTGTAAGATAATGGTTAGATTTTAGTTGGTCTAAAACCTTTCCAAATCTCACATAAGATTTCCGACTTTGGAGGCTAGTAATTATCATTCTACACGCATGTGCGTGTTTAATACTGAGCTATGAGAACTAAAAAACCACTCCCACCTGATGCGCTTTGATTTTACTCAATTTATTGTAATAACAAACAAAAGTCTGGAATTTATCGTATCTGGAGTCAAATGCTGCTCTGATAAAAGCAATACATGTGATGCTGTGCAGTTGGGCAGTTTTGTGTTGTACATTTCCTCTTTCAGATCGGAGGATAGGTATGATCTATTGACTATCATCTTTGGTATGATCTTCAGAAGGGAGACCAACTTTTGTCAGTCTAAATTACACGGTATCTATATCAAGCCAGTTTTTGAGCTGATACACTGTCATCCCGCGGCTAAGAGAATTTATTCAAGAATTAATATATTTGCTAAAGAAAATGATATATGTTTGGCCACTGAATGTGCAAGTCATCCATTTAGAAGCTTAAAAATAAACATTTGATTAGACTGCTAAAACTTTGTTATCTACGAAATAGGGACATAGATCATATACAGGATGGAAAGAAACGTCATCAACATTAAGATAAAAAGACATGAAAACATTTCAGGTACCAGCTTACCCTTCTAATATGTTTCTCAGCAATCTTATAGCAGTGGTTTTGTTATAGATTATTTCTCTCTGATGTGATGAAAACGAAACAAAATATGATAATGATGTGTTACCAATATCGGCAGTGCATACATGTAACAACCCTTAACCAATTGTCGCCAGGAAATGACATGTCAATATCATTGTACGTTCAACCAATTTCTATTGCAAGCTGAATACCGCGCGGAACTTGGTTTCTTACATATAATGTTCCTTTTCGCTTATTAACAACTAATATGAGAAGGTTTCGGGGAGTTTTGTCGGTGCCAAGATGGACGAAGGGGTAACGATCATGTCTGACAAGAAATTGTCGTCCGATTGCCGTGGGAACAAATATAAAATATTTTTTAGCTGTAATATCATATCGATCCCCTTTAACTTTAAGAAAAAAAATTACAACAATATGTCATTAATATCAAGACAAAGAGATGGCAGCCTGGTTTGAAATGAGGAAACGGTATGAGTCGGGCCTTTATATGAACATTTAGGAATGCAAGCACTTCAGACTTGAAATCTCTGCAAATGTTTTTAACAACTACGATATTGGTATTAGGTTTTCAGAGTAAAATCTCAAATAGGACATTCTCAATTATTCAGACCGTTCCGTTAATTTTATTAGATAAACAGACTAACACTCCATAAACCAAAAAGTACATACATCAATAAAACGATTTTCTCCCTTCATATCGACCTATTGTGGCCTTATAACTCTTAACCGAAGCAATTTCTTATTCAAGAGAACAGCATTCGTTTAATGCATTTCAATACATCTAATCAAAGCACAGTCTACGTTATGTACATGGACGTCGTTTGTGGATCTTCGTTCGGAGTCAATCTACATTACGACACGTCCGATACGTGTTAAGAAGGACTATTAGTTTGCCATTTTTAACACCCGTCAGAATATGGTGTCTGGGATTTTTCTCCTATTTTCAACTTTGATTCTCAAACCGTATTTTTTTTCACGTACAAGTGCCAATGGTTGTAATTACCACTTCCTGGAGGAGGACATAAATGATTAATTCAGGCGGCTTGGATTTCATTCCTCTTTCCTTTTTTTCAGCAGGTGTATTGTAAATATGCTTGTTTCGTTTCTCAGCCTGTTTGTTGGACGTCTCTCCTATTGAGATAGAGATATTTTCTGCATGATAGCTTATTCACTGTATGAACGGCACGCGGCTTTGATGAGTGGAGATCGACTTTCAATTTACCAAGAACATCAAATCTTACAATACCAGGGTTTGCCCGAACATCAGCTTCCTTGCCAGTGAAACGAAAACAGGTAAACCTAAAAATCTGTCAGCAAACCAATACATGTTAACTATATGAGAAATCTGTCGTTCGGAGGCTTGTTTTTTACTTTCAAGAAGAACATTGGTGGAAATAATCTCCATCAAACCATGTGTTTTCGTGGATGATTCGCTTAGTGCAATTATGAGTTTAACAAATGTATTTAGTGTTAAAACATTGTGTGGGCAAACGTAGCATCAAATGATAGTTGCCAAAGGAGTCATTTTACAGAAACAACACCCTGTATATTTTGTCATATACAGATAGGCTGTATCGGTAGTAATTCACACTAAAAGCCTCCAATTTTTTTTTTTATTTCTGCAATCCGGATTGATTAAACCATGCGTTGTTGTATGGTATGATGGCAGCATGGAATGCGCTGATGTGCTTCTCGTGGGTTATTGTAGTGGACACGGTACGTTATGGGAATGTTGTTAGCGACAAGCTAGGACAGACGGTCGTGAACACACCTCAAGGGAATATACGAGGATTGGAGGTAGCATTTTCTGCTTCTACTGGACTTAGAAAAGTTGAAGTCTTTCGAGGAATCGAATACCATGTTACCTCGGCAAGCCTTCGGTTCATGCCCCCCATTGGCTCGTACAAGATATGGGGTCGTACCGAAAATCGTGTGGAGTACTGGGGGCCTTGTGCTCAACAGCGTGTGCACCCACTGGAAACAAATTTCATACCTGAATTCCTAAGGAAACGCTCAAAGCATGTACAAGACCATTTTCTGAATAAACCGAGAGAAGATTGTCTATCCCTCAATGTTTATGTTCCCGTGGAGGGTAAGTATTCTCCGACTAGATGAATTGCCTGATATGAATTCAGTAGATTGATGTCATTTTAATTTGAAATTTGTTATATTTCTAAGACATATAATGCGTAATAAACTGTGTCAACGGATTCACTGTTTCCGATGAAATACATGTTTAAAATCTCGTATGGAGATTAAAAGAAACAGTAGTTGTGCTTCAGAATTTACAATAGCGAATAACAAATCAATATATTTACTATCTTCTCCCTTAACATCAATTCCAAGTATTCTAATTCGATGATAAATTTTCAGATTTATTTTCAAATAACCTTCAACAAATTCATGTATACAGGAATTTGATTTGAAATTATGCTAGCGGGTCATCATTTTTAAAATCAAAGTTAACTGTATGCCCTTTTTAAAATAACAATTATCAAACTCAGTTACAATCGAAATGTTTGTTGTTGTAAATACTATAAAAAAGAGAAATGAGTGTTAAGTATCTTCACCTACTGGGACCCTTAAAATAGCTATAAGATTACACTTCAATCATTCTTCCCATCTCGAAAGATTAGCTTTGTTTTCCTTCAATGCAGAAATACGTTTAATCTCAATATATTTTAAGATAATTTGAATAAATAAATTTGTTTGCAATAGTAGATAACCTTAACTAATTCGTATATGTTATCACAAACTTAACCATTGGGCATATAGAAGAATGCACAAGTTTTGTAAAATGCACAGTTAAAGCTGTAATACTAAAATGCATAATAAATGGTCAATTTTACAAATGGGATTTCGATATTTTAGTTTTTCATGTAAACAGTCAACTCTCTAGTTCATAACGTGACACACATTTGATTTATCTAACCTTTTTGCCTGAATACAAATTGGATACAGATATGAATATCAAACTTGTATTAAACAAAATAGCCCTGTTATTGTTTTCTCGGGGTTTATAATGATTGTACGTTTGGTTTATAGCCGTTTGTCCGCGGATTGGTTTGAAACATGAAACATTTTATTTCAAATAGTTCTTATTTCTGACTCTTTAGTGGAAATGATATAACCGTCTACTTTAAAGTAAACCATATTTGATGCAAAATTAAAGTAGGGGAAAAAACGTTCTTTTTCTGAGGCAGACAGCCTTTGATATTCTCAGAAATAAATAATGCCAATTGAATTTAACGAAAATGCTGTCGTTTCATTGAACTTGAATTACCGAGGAGTATGCCAGAAAGTTCAGATGAAGTCATGATTGCTATGGCATCTCGGGTCCTGATCCCTGCTTCATTGACAAACTAAATGAAGCATGAGATTGGACGAAAAAGGTTCACCGTGCTTCATATAAAATGTTTAGAAATCTATTTCCTTTGTAAAGTACGTAAGACAACGATAATTGAACTTCTGTCGCTACTTTACTATTATCACTGGCCACAGAATATTCATTTTCTAT
This sequence comes from Ostrea denselamellosa, assembly GCA_024699665.1. Classification (NCBI taxonomy): domain Eukaryota; kingdom Metazoa; phylum Mollusca; class Bivalvia; order Ostreida; family Ostreidae; genus Ostrea; species Ostrea denselamellosa. The sequence goes on along the minus strand of JAMZEH010000043.1, from coordinate 6,191,933 downwards.
CATTTATTTGTATGATCCAAGCATTCATCAGTTGAGGGACCCGGGTTAGAGTAGGTCCTTAGTACGCCTTGGTTGTCATAAGAGACGATTAAATGGGGCGGTACTTCGGATGAGACCACAAGAACCGAGGCCCCGTGTCACAGCAGGTATTGCTCAATGAAGATCCCTCACTGCTCAAAGGCCGTAACCGCCGAGCATAGGTCTAAATTTTGCAGCCCTTCACCAACAATGCTGTCATCTTCATATGAGTGAAAGATTTTCGAGTAGGACGTTAAGGTAGCTCACTACACCAAGGGTTACACTGTTTATGGCTTAACGTCACACGATGGTGATTTAAATGTTTTGTAAAATTGTTTGTATTGATCTATTTGCTAGTATACTATCAAGCTTAGTGGTTAAAGCTTCGGGCTAGTGAACCTCGGATCCCGAGTTCAAATCCACCAAAAGCTTTTGCTCATTCTTATTGAAATAAGTTTTTGAAAATCATTTTATGAAATCCAAAATTGTTTATTTTCTGCCTTTGTGTCATATATATTTATTGCATATCATCAAATCGTTCATAATCAAATCATCTCGTGCTGGTTTGAGAAACTCCTTCAAGGTGTAGGGGATAACTTTAAACAATTAACAACCAATATAACGTTTAGTCTTTACGGAACTTAAACTAAAATTACAAATTCGCATTTTCCAGATTTCACCCTCCTCTGCAATGTCTGGCCGTTATAGGTTTCGCTTCAGAGACAGAAGCATGTAAGCTGGGCGTTAAAAGAATGAGCAATGCGAAAAGGGGAAAGGGGAAAAATAATGCATAGGAAAAAATTCGGCGCTAAATTTGCTAAAGAAAAGGTAGTTTACTGCAGGCCGATCCCTGCGCTTTGACGCTTGGCAACTGAGTCTGAGTCTTCTTTTCAAGCAAAATTTAGAAGTCGATTAATGTGCATGTTTCTATGAGAAATTTTGAATGGATTTGCAATTGTTTTTATCCACTATACTCTGTTTCCATGCTTTCTTTCAAAACTATCACCAACGCCGTTGGAACTTGTGTATGTATATTTGATAGAACATATGTTTGCCTTAACGGTTACAGATCCAAAATTCAAAAAGAAATTTCCATGCTACGGTCATGGTATGTGTGTGTGTCTCTCTTAAATTTGATCTCTTGTCAGTTTAATCAGAAAATGCGTTTGGGAGCAGTAAACGGTACCAATTCAATCAACCCGTTCAAAGAGCAATGTCGACATTCAGCAAAGGTGTGTGGTTTAAACACAATAGTGAAATAATTCATAACTTTAATATTACTGCCCTTGAAGTTGAACAGGTCTTTGAACTAAGTCAGAATATTAAAACTTACAAAGTATTCGTCTCCATTCCAAAATCATTACTTTTTAAAACAACAAATGACATCGATCGCAGTCCAAGGTTGAACCTTACGAATATTGCATTGTGTGGAAGAGAAAATATTGTGTTGTGAGAGAGTGGGGATAGTAATGAAAAAATCGTTGACTTGCATTTAGACTTCAGATAATGTAGCTAGTTTTTCAGGAATAAAAATTATCCAAGAAAGACCTCTTTTATATTACATCAAGCAATGTAAAGGAAAATCAGCTTTTATTGAAAAATCATGAGGACAATTACCAGAAAACACGAATAAAACAGCCCAGTAGAGAAACATAAAGCTTTCAAACTGTTGAATAAAGACAGGAAGAGATGGTCCGACAGTCAAACTGCTTGATTGGTTCCCTGTAATAGTGATGTGTTCAGACAGCTAAATTGTTTGGATAAGCTTGGATGTCCTAAATACTGAAATATTAGTTTTGATGTACTACAACAAAATTGGGGAAATTACTTGTGGATGGTAAAGTTTTGTCGTATCTTTTCGTGAATTTACATTGATCCCAGACGGGTCACATTTTTTCCTCTCTCACTAGTGGGATATTTGCGTACGCACGAAACTCCATCCAGTCTCTCTTCAAACTGAACTTTCATAATGTTCGTTTATAGAATAAGTTACATAAAACAGTCTAAATAAAAAAAATCACGAAATTCAACGAAGTTTTAAACACGAGCAAGGCCTGTTTGAACTACAATAATTTGAAAAAAAAGTAAATAGATTTGAGAGAAGGAAAGGGAAATCAATGAACAAATTTGCAAGAGTTTATTGTAATCGTCCAAAGCATGCGATGTGTTTCTGGTTCTGTAAAACACTTTTTCAAGACGTGGAGTGCAAATACGAGGGATGTCTTGTAAACATGCAAATGTGTCATTTGGAGATCTGATAAAGACATTTACCCTCCAGAACGAGGAGTGTAAATACGTAGAACCCTACAACATTCTGCAAATACTAACATAAAATGCTGTCTGATATAATTATCCCAAACCCCCAAAAAATTTTCTTCCGTAAAAATTAATATGGGTTATATTGCCAGAAAAGTTTATGATACTAGTATTTCTAGACGTATTTTAAATTTCCTTAATCATAAATTTTACTTATTTTCGTCGGGATCTGCATTTCGCCGTTTTCGTTGTACAAATATGTCCATGAAGCTTCTTCCACGATTGAGAGAAAATGCACTACAGTAAATATTGACAAAAAAAACCCCAAAAAAACGACATGAAATCAACAAACATTTTATTTTTAATCTAACCACGAAAATTTGACACCATGAAGAGAAGTCATTCTATAGAATTCCTGATATGTACAGAAATTTCATGTGAATATCTTCTGTTGCTATCTTAAAACTAAAGCATTCCAAAAGTCATCACATTATAGAGAATCGTAAAGTTTCAAATTACCATTTCCATGAAGCTGATACTGCATGCATATTCTTCTGAATTGTAAACTGCAAATAAAATACTCATCATTTACATCAGCTGATATATTTGTTGCACATTTTCCCTATCTAAAATATCAAGTTGGGCCTGGGAACATGCTTTGCCTGGATATTGGTGATATTTCAAAATAATGACATTTTAGACCTTTGACATTTTAAATACACTTGTGGCAAACAAAATAAATGTCATATCACGTTGATAGTTCGTGATTTAAATGTCAGGGTTCCCAAAATGGCGGTTAATGATACTGGACAATTACTTGAACAAATATATTTTAAGATCAATATCATAATAGTTAAGCAATCATTGAGATAACCAAGTTCCTAGTATGAAAATGGACTGACGGTATTCACGATAAAGTTTAGTTATTTTATCGAATCTTTGTAAAATTAACCGGAAGTTATTCTTTCTCCACTTCACATTAAGGTTGGTGCCCATGCTGATTAGAACTAATACCCGTACTAGTAGTTACAGTGATACACACCTGCTGTGGAAATGGGATAGATATTAAGGTGATGGAAAACTGTGTTAACGTTATGCTTCTTTTACAGATATGTATTGTGAAAGGAGAAAAACTTAACTCAGAGATTATTTTTCAATCAGAGTCCAGTTTGGTTGAATTTTTTGGGCTTAAAAATCGATAAAGGTTTCCATTTAAACCTTTTTTTCTACATACCTGTACAGGTTTGTTGGACCATGGGACCCCAAAATTGAAAGGGTCATCCCTATTCCATGGTAAGTTTCTAAATGAACTATGGTGTCTTTGGGTGGATAACTGCAGCTCATCCAATTGCTTTGACATTTTGAGCCTAACCTTTGACGTCCTCATTTCATGGTTAATGTTTTGTTAAGTTTGATGACTCTAGGTGGATCCTTTAAGGTCTGGAAACCATTTCTATATCCACGCATATTTACTTGGCCTTAGGCATTTTGACCCTCTATTCCAATAAAGATTATCTTTGTGAGGTGAAGTCTAGTGACTTCGTTGAAAAGGAAAATTACGTAAATCCCGGACACCAACCGATCGTGGTAGCTCAATGGTGTAGAGCGTTCGCTTCGTAACCGGGAGGTCGTGAGTTCAAGTCCGCTCGTGCCATGGTTGCGTTAAACCTAAGACGTAAACATAGGTTGTGATTGCTCCTTCGCCAAACGCTCGGCATCAAAGGTCTTTTGGATATGACCTTAAAAACGGAGATCCCGTGTTGAGGCAGGCGTTGGCATATTAAAGAACCCTCACTGCTTCGGCCCTGAGCGTTAAACACATACTTCACCTACCTCTGGTTACGTCTCAGTATGAATGAAACTTTTCTCAACGGGACGTAAAACAAACAAACCAACAATTAACCCGGAAACCAAATTTACCATGCTTCTACTGCCTGGACAACTCTCTCGCTCAATATTTGGGGGTATATTGACAGAGGACACAGTTTGATCTTAATTAGTTTTAAATCAAATTCATATCCCAAAACATGGACTTGCGAATTACTTATGCAACCAGAATAACGCACTTTCATTGGCTAGCAGTTTGGGTGTTACATGCAATAACCATACCACCGGCTGACGCCGGATGTTAAATTATAAGCAGTGTCGTCAAAATCATTTGATAGCTAACCCAGGATGCTAATTAATTCTCGGTTTTTCGGTCACAAACTAGATATATCGGCGGTGCCTTAATGGAACCGGTGGAATGGATCTTAATGTTGTCGAATCTAAAGACAGCTAGATAAATTCTCATTTTAATTAAATGTTTGGTATTTTAGAAGAATTTTATTAGGTATTTTCCTCTTATTTCATTGATTTAAGACTTGAAAAATATAAAAACCAAACCCGAAGGGCAATGTCTCATTTCCAAACTATAACTGCAGTCCGAGAGGATCACCTTTCAATAAATACAACAGCGAGGTCTTTATTTTGTGTCGTTTCACTTTCAACAGTGAAATATTGTAATTTATCCATTGAATAAAAAAGTGACATTTTCAGAGCTGTTATTTTCACACTGTGGAAATAACAAAAACGATATCTTCACAATGTGAAATAATAAGATTGCTAGAATATTTACCCGTGATATATAGAATTGCATTCATATTTGCATACAATTATTTTTCATGTTTCATGTTTGATTTATGGCTGTCTTATTGTTCAAATGCATTGATTTGATATTGTTTGCACTATTGTTGTGAAGTTAATGATAAGACAACTAAAAGAGTTAAGTGAAAAACTAAGGAAATTTAATAAACAGAAAATTCGATGTTTCGTTGTTGAAGCAATTGTAAAAATTAAAAAAAAAAAATAGTGTTTCACTCGTGGAATAAATTCTACATCCAATAGCAAAATTTACAGTTCTTCGATGAAATGAACAAGTGTATATATACAGCCCTTGCATATAAAATACCCAATATATATAGTTGAGGCTTGTTAAAAAAGCTTTGACAAGATTAAGATTACCGTCTCAGCTTTGAGTATAACCGCGTAGAATGCTATAGCGGTGCTAATTCAATTCTTATTTCATTTTCCCAAATATAGACATTTGAAAGGGTTTGGAAAGGACTATATTTTGTGGCGGAAGGATAATTGAATCAAAAAGCCCTAATTTTACGCGATTTTATCGTATCAGTTTTATCCAATGTAATGTCAAGATCTATTCCCGGTGCTAAGACATGTCCCCCCCCCCCAAATTTTGTAATTTATAGTTTAATAACTGATAAATAATACAATTGGTATGATCTATTAAAGTTTCAAATTCTAGATAGTGAATTTCCCCGCATTGTAAGTGCAAAAAGGTTATTTTCTATTCTACTTGCATTAAACTTTAGATAGATAAATAGACAGAAGAATTGAAATGCATTAATTTGATGCAATAACTTATGTTTTATTGACACCAGTAGACAAAACTAGTTTGTGTGAATCAAGTACAAGTTAATTGTATGTGCAAAAAAGGTCAAGTTTAACAAAGTGTAGATCAGTAACATTGAGTATGACCCCGATTTTGCTTTTAAATTTGATAATTACCCTTCAATGTAGAAATTTTAAAAATGTAATATACTTCCAAAAATGGCAAAACTCAAATTTCTTTAACAGCTTCAATACTAATCTCGGTACATTAGACAATATGAATAAGAATTCCAAAGCTGTTACAGTAATTAGGATGACTTTTAATATACCTACATGTGAAGTTTTCACATCACAAATACATGTGAAGTTTTCACATCACAGATGCATGTGAACTTTTCACATCACAAATACATGTGAACTTTTCACATCACAGATGCATGTGAACTTTTCACATCACAAATACATGAGAACTTTTCACATCACAAATACATGTGAACTTTTCACATCACAGATGCATGTGAACTTTTCACATCACAAATATGTGTGAAGTTTTCACATCACCAATACATGTGAAGTTTTCACATTACAGATGCATGTAAACTTTTCACATCACAAAGATTTGAATATCTTTTACACCACAACGGATCTTTCAAAAAGTTGACGCTGATGTTTTTACCCGTGTTTTGTCTATTTATATAATTAATTATTTATTTTCTGGAAATTACAATTTTTTATATTTCATTTTCCTAGAAAACAGTGCATCTCAGCCAACGAGTAGCAGCGTGGTCGCTTTCTTCAATGCAATTAGTCGAATTGTCATGGTAATGCCAATATTGTTATTTATTGTGGCATTGTGATTAAGCGTCATTGGTCTTCTAAGTAACACTTGTCCTATAACAGCCACCATATTTTGAGTTTTTTTAATAGCAGAATCGTGTTGGAATAAGAAAATAATGACCGTGTAGGAGGAATTTGTTGAAGAATAATTCCCTGAAGTTAAGACATTTTGTTTGAAAATATAAGCCCAAAATATTTAGAGCTCAGGGGATCATTCTTAAAAGTTCGATAATTTCTATTCTATGACGGTATTGTTTGTAGGATATACGTTTATATGAAACCTCTGATAACCATTGTACAGTATGTTAATGTATAACATTTCCAAGAAACCTCTTGACCCAAAAACCATTTGAGAATCCGGATTAGAATAGGTTCTCTGTACCCCTTGCTTGAAGTAAAAGGCGAGTAAATGGAGGTCCTTTTCGAGACCGCAAAAAAGGTGGCCCCGTATCACAGCAGTTGGCACGATATTGGTTGATTGTTTGTTTTACGTCCCGTTGAGAATTGTTCACTCATATTGAGACGTCACCAACTGTAGGTGAAGTGCCATAAATTTGGACCTATGCTTAGCGCCCAGGGCTGTAACAGTGAGGGTTCGGTAACGTGCCAACGCCTGCCGCGACACGGGACCTCCATTTTTAAGGCCATATCCGAAAGACCCTTGATTCTCAATTCTAAATGCCGAGCGTTTGGCGAAGGAGCAATCAATATCTATGTTTGGGTCTTGGGTTTGACAACCAACCAAGTAACCAACCAACAAAATTGATTTCTTGACGTCATGTGGTTTATTAAAATTTCGAAAATCATTCATGGTACCAGTATAGGATACACACTCAAACACTGACATATCAAAGTCTAGGGGTGTACGAATATCGCTCCAAATTGTGTTTCAATACAGGCCGGGATAAATTCTCATACACCTTTGAGTAGACTTAGATAAGTCATATCATTATGAATTATGCATGATGTACATTATACAGAAAATTTGAGAAAGACTTAAAAAGATGTCTCATAAAGAGTAACAGGTTGAGAATTCTTAGCAAAGATCATTTAACAAGGTAGAACGCATTAAAAATCATGTATAATTCATCCAAAAAAAACTGCTTGACTTTGAAGGGTATGCGTTCAAAAAACAAATTCCGATAATGGCGGTGTTTTTTTCTGCATTGCTGTTTTATGTCCGGGTTTTGATGTCGACATTAATACTGTAATACGGGGGAAATCAATTACTCGCCATGATTAACTCCATAACGTCCTCGGGCTGATGAGCTGAATTTGAAAAGCCAATTAATTTATACAATAACATACCTGCAGAAAGTCTACTGGTCGCCCCATGATCAAACAGACTGGTGCAAATTTCATATAGCGGACAGGGAATTTTCGCATGATCTGAGATAACAAATTAAATGCAACAATATTTCATCTGAATTCTGTCAGACCATCAAACATTATTTATGTTTGTTCAGGTTTCCATTACTTTTTGTCACCAAATCTAAACAGTTGTATTGCGAACCAATGGACGTGTATTGCTGTGGAATTTAAATTCTAAATTATGCTAAATGTTACATATAGGTATAGACGTACACCCAGAGTTTTTTTTTTTTTTTAATGTCGTTGCCAAGTCTTCAATAGTATCCAAACTGTCGTTAGAAATTTAACATGGCATCTTGTGTTATGTTTAATATCACAAAAAAATATATTCTGAGAGCCTTGAATATTTCATTTGAACTTCTTCTATGATGATCAAGAGACAATGACTAATTAACGATAAATGAAATTTTCCCAATCTAACAATTTGAAAAACTCTCTTTGATATTGAAAAAAAAAATACATTACACCAATTTCAGTATTTAGAAATATTGATCATTCAAATAATCAAATGGAGTAGATAACTTAGATATTATGAGACACCCATAATTGTCATCAATATACTATACAGGCGTAGAACAGAGAAAGGTGAATTCATTGTATAATTCGTATGGAAGAGAGCAAGTTCTAATTCTAAAGCTTCATTTATAGAAGAGGCATGCGGGGAAACGTAGACTGAAATTCTTCGGCAATCGTTCCTAAATTCAATTTTGATTTATATCCGGATTTCCGTTTCCGCTTTCCGTTCAACCGTAATTATTTTTTTATCACGTCAGTGCTTTTTTAAGGGACAAATCAATAGTTGTAAAGTTCAAATTCACATATTAGCTACATTTAAGAAAGGAAATTTATATTTAGAATTAAAATTCATGACTCAAACTAATTTTGATTAGAGTTGACTTCAAAATTCCAATGAAACGTTCAATGATAAATCTGAACACCCCCCCCCCCCCTTTTTTTGATATGCCATTGTTTCATCATATTTTCATATGTACTAGCGTTATTTCAACGTAATATATTTGATCTATTTGTTATTTTAGCTACTTTATATATATATATATATATATATATATATATATATATATATATATATATATATTCCACTCATATTGTGAGCCGGGACGTCGTGTGTTCGAGCCCCGCCATGGCCGCGTCAAACTAAGACGAAAAATATGTAGTGATTGCTCCTTAGTCAAACGCTCGGCATTTAGAAGTGAGAATCACGGGTCTTTCGGATATGACCTTAAAAACGGAGGTCCCGTGTCACGGTGGATGTTGGCACGTTAAAGAACCCTCACTGCTACGGCCCTGAGCGCTAAGCATAGGTCTAAATTTGTGGTACTTCACCTACAGCTGGTGACGTCTCAATATGAGTGAAAAATTCTCGATGGGACGTAAAACAAACAAACAAACAAACAATCAATCATATTGTGAGAGGCCGACATAGAAGTTGTCCGTATCTGGCGTGTTACTTGATTTTACATGCCAAGTCTTCCGTGAAAATGGACTTCCGTCCCACATGTAACAGCCCTATTCTACACGCCTAGCAATAGAATTCAAACTCGCAAACAAAAATAAACTTCTCACATTGTACATGCAGATATACAGTCCAAGCTTACTCTACAACGCGATTCTACTTGGCTATATATATATATATATATATATATATATATATATATATATGTGTGTGTGTGTGTGTGTGTGTGTGTGTGTGTGTGTGTGTGTGTGTGTGTATATGTGTGTGTGTGTGTGTGTGTGTGTGTGTGTGTGTGTGTTGTAAATTGCAGATGCAAGACGTGCACTAATCCCACAAGGGGCATATTGCTTTTTCACCGTTTTAAGGGATGATTGCTTACGATGTGCAATTTCAGTATTGAACACCATCAACATTTAATGGCTTGTTAGGGGGAACTATTTAATGCTCTCTAGAGTTCATTTCAGTATTTCATACCCAAGTTAAATGAATACGCGTGCGTATAAGCTATTTCAACCGATGAGTGCCGTTTCTTTTATGGGTTTCATGGAATCAAAATAGGCAAAAAGTTTAATCTCTACTCTCAGAATATAGTCATCTCGGTGCCGAAAAGACTTTAGACTTGGCATTGTTAATTTTATCGTGAGAAGATGGCGACATCTAAAGTGGAATTGATCACACAGTCTCTGATGAGTACACCGTTCTGTACCACTATATCTGATGGAGTTAATACATTAAAAATTAGAACCAATTTCATGGAACGGAAAAATCCGTGCTGGTCGTTATCAACACTGGTTATTTATTGGCCATTATGTCACTTCGTTACCATACAGAAGATTTAAGGAATTACACATACGATCAGAAAACAAAAAGCAGTGCTAGGTTTTAATTGAATATCACCCATTAGTGGTGTACTATTTCGCCATTTCAATGAAACATGGTGATGTTTGATAGGACATTAAGAAAAATATTTAGGAGCAGGATCATTTTCGTAAAAACAAGGGACATTTTTTATCTTTGTTATTGAAGAAGACACCATCATTTAGTATCGCCAAACGTATCGTAAATCTGCCTCCAAATCAAACCGCTTTTTGAATCATTGTTTGTTTGATAAAATATTTACTGACGGACGAAACCAGACTGAAAACAGTCCTTCTTGTGGATCAGTCATAAATATCATCTCTGAAATTATCTACAGTTATGCATGAGCTACTTCTGGGAATCAATACAGTATTTTTTTTTTGTTTTGCTGCTTATTCTGATTACTAGTAAATTTCTATATACGTTTTACACATACGTGCATGAATTATGACCAACATCGATATATTTGGGTTTGAGTTGTCGTTCCATACAAAGTGCTTAATATCCATGCCACCTAGACTTTGTTAAACAGTTCGATTATATAGTAATAATAATAATAATTATATATATATATATATATATATATATATATATATATGTGTGTGTGTGTGTGTGTGTGTGTGTGTGTGTGTGTGTGTGTGTGTATAGCCAGTACTCTTCTTGCTCGCTGTTGTGTAGCTAAACTCCATTAGAATTCCAGACTTGTCTTGAATGTAGGACACTTGACGTGCGTTAAACCCTGAGAGAAATTGGTAGAGGTTTGCCTGACAGGTCTTGCAAATTAACATACTCAATGAATTAAACGTTGAGAGAACAGTGCCAGAATTTACTCGTGTAACTTTGTAACTCGTTTGAACTTTTCTGATTAAAATTTGTCGTTGCTGTTAACATATTTTCGACGGCTTCTCCATAAAACAATGCCATTTTCAACCACAACTGACACAAAGTATCCTCCGTGAAAAGGAATTCACTCGCATACTGTAGAGGTCATGCCCCCTGAACTAGTCACTAAGACTTCAGGGAGTCCCATTCATATACTGAAGGTATAGTACAAAGATTTTGAAGAACACATCTGAATTAGGAGAGATACTGTAACTTTGGATAATTCATTTTCATTTTAACACCGTTCTTCACTCCTTGTGTTATACAGCTACCCATTGAAGAATTCTTGCAGTTTACGCGTGTGACCCTTAAGGTTCATGGGCCTCTCGTTTTTCAAAATATTGCTTTCCAAGGGGAGATAATTGCGAACTCGGTGTGGTGTTTAAAGAAATCGTTTTTTTCAAGAATTGAACCACTTAACCAGGAAAACCAAATTTTAACTGATAGCTTCCTTGCATACGTGTAATACAGATCCATTATGACAGATCGTGAGTTCAAATCTGGCAAGGAATGCTGTACACATGTTCATAAAGTTCCAATTCGATAAAAAGGGCTCTACCCTCTCCCAATGCCAGTCGTGTTCTTGGTTCAAAAGTGACTGTACGTTTTGTAGTAGATAAAAACTTATCTACATTTGGACTTACATATGGCATCATATAATAATGATTTTTCTAGTGCACAAAAAGTGTTAATCTAAAGTCACATTCTTTATTTTTCTGAAATAAAAAAATGATCTAAAAATGTAATTTTATCTAAATTATGCGCAAAGTTTGATTTTACACGTACAGTACTTTTGAAGTCAAGTACTGTAAATAACAGTGAATATTAGTGACAACTTATGTAAAACTGTATTTAATGTGGCATTTTTTATAAATTAAAATAACATTTAATCGAAAGAAACGTTTTGGGAATGTAAACTTATATATCGATTGATGTCCATCAATCTACACGTTATTTTTGTCATTGGCATATATAAATAGAATAACAGCTCATTCTGGGTTTTGTTTTGAGCCACCTTAAACACAATACAGGCAGTACAAGTATAAGAGTTCATGACTTAACACAGTGAATGGAGCTGTTAATTCTTCCTATGGAGAAAAATAAAGCACTGTTTCTTCACGACAACACATATATAAGAGCAAAATCGAGATTCCCTCTGGTGGAGAACTATTCATCAATAACACAAAAAAAAACCCTCTCTATCAGGACGGCGTATTAATTGAGTGTTGTTTGTTGTTGTGTTGAAACAAATCCCTATCGAGGGTTCGATCCAAAAAAAAAGTTTTAGCCTTTTTCTTCTATGAAAATATCGCTTTCCTAAGTAATGAAGAAATATGTTCTACAATATGCAATATCTGACAAAGGGAGCCATCGCTGCAACAATTGCATCTCCGATCACCGTTTCCTATTGCTTAGGGAACAGTTCAGCTCTTCACTCAACCTAATGCAATTAGCTTAAAAGAAAGGATAAGAAACATGGCTCTTGGTTTCTTTAATAATTACTTCTTTTGTAAAAAATACAATATTACGTAACTAATTTTTCATAAGTAATGAGTATTTTGGAGATAATTTGATTTACGAAGTGGGTTTGTAAAATATTTTAGAAAGATTTCTTCATGATTGAAACTTCTATGTTTGATTAAAACATCAAAATACAAAATAAATCTTGTAAGATAATGTAAAGAAAGCAAATATAACTGGTAAGTTGGTTACTAATGCAAAATCTAAATTCTTAAATTCACTTGTTGGTGTTACAAAAAAAAGATGAAAACATGATTCAGATTGCATTGAATTGTGATTTTTTTTTCATGCGCGTATGAACGCGTATTAATATAGTATAGTGATAAGACTGTGTAGATAATATTTTCTTCCGTGTTCTAGAAATATGCTTTTTAAATTAATTAACTTGAGCTCAGTTTTTTTTTTTTTGGATAAATTCGATGGTATCACGCAGGTTTTCTGCGTAAGAATCAATTTGTTAAAGACGATCTCTGTTCAAGACAACAGAACGTATCTCGATCAGTTTCATTACTCTTTAGTTGTAGATTAGGGGGAAAAAAGTCATTGTAAGAAGTACTTCATCGGGAGAAAGAGATGTTAGATGTATAGAAAGCAATGGCTGTAATGATTGTCTATTCAATCACCCCTCCTCTCCCGTATGTTCTCTACAGGAAGCTTCCACATGGTAAAAATAAACTCCCTTGTAATTCTGTTCAATACGGTCCCTGATTGCCGGTGACAGATTATTTTAGAACAGGGAGTAGAGCTTTTCTGCCATCTCAAGATATTGGGGAAAAAGTCCAGGCGTGAAATTATGCGGACGCTGGGAACATAAAGACATTGTAATGACTTTTGAACCGCATGGACGCCGACTTTGGACCAGTTTATTGCGATGGTCAAATATCATAATGATTTCGAATAGGGAAATTTTGCCAGCTCTGGGTCGCCAATGTCTGCCACCGTTGGTGTAAATCTCTCTGGAAGTGATATGATATGCTGCTTATCGCTTTTTGCTCCGACCACATAAACCCTCAAGATATAAAAAAATATTCTGTCTTTCGCTTTTTAGGAAGGTATAACTAGCTCTAATCTATGAGCATGTTGTTTCTGTTATGAAAAAATATCAGTATCAGTGATCTTGATACATGTATTCCCTAAATCAAAAAATGCTTAAAATGCAATGCTGATTGTTAATTGTTATCGATCTCATCTATATTTCAATGGAGTTCACTTTCATCAATTCTGATCTTCTTAAAATGATGGCACATGCAATGAATGCATTTACTTCTACTTCAGAGAAAGCATTGTTTATTTCTTATATTGGAAAAAAAATCCCATTGACGTGGTAGAGTATGACGGAATGAATCTGACATACACTTCACCATTTCCAATTCATGAGAACAGTCCTAACGTGGTGGTGGACATTTCCTGAAATATCTCAGCAGGCCAGACAATGATTTGTGAGTGATCGAAGATAAACAATGATTTGTTGAAGTCGTCTCTCCATACTCCAGCTCATCCGAATCTGTCGGTACTTGATTTTTGTGAGGCAATCAAAAGAAATCGAATCTGCTAATTCCAGGCCGTGTTAATAAAATTGTAGGAGTTTAATACTTGGAAATGGTTAATGTAATTAGACAAGGGAACTAGCATTTTGACATATTAGAATAAAAGAGAACTTGTTTCTTTTGGATGTGGATACTTTTAGGTTATTGGTTTGCCTTGTGATGATGTTATAGGGAACACATTATACAGCCACGAAAACAAGGTCGTTTTCTAATGAGGCGGCACAAGGAGTCAGGAAAAAGAGCTCAATGGTACAGTGCTGGATAGGTTTGTGGGAAAATGAGAAAACCGTCTGTATACCGAAATGTTCCCTTTATGATCTCAAATTGATGGGTATTGTTTCGACTTTGAACATAACATGAAATTATTCTGGGTTTTATTATTAGTTTCTAACGAGTGTGTTCTGCATACTTCATGTGAAGTCTTCATCCAAGAAATGGGACCGATAGTGAACACCCATTACGGTCAAATTCGAGGGAAAATTGTCGGATTTCATGACTATGTTTTAAAGTCAGCGGAAACGTACAGAGGATTACAGTATTCAACCATATACGGGTCAACATTCCGGTTCATGCCTGGCACAGTTGTATCGGAGATATGGCATGATATACGCGTATTTCAATATCCACGTGCACCTTGTCCTCAGAGAGTTTTCTGGGGTCAGGATTTAAAGAGACAAGGCCCAAAGGGGTTCAGAAAAAGGCTGGAGAGAATCAGCCATTCAGTTTTTAATATAACTGAAGACTGTCTCAGTCTCACGTTATACAGACCACATACAAAAGGTAAGTGCATGCCGAATATTATTGAGACCGGAAATGTCCTTTTCATAACAATATCAATGAAATGTATTTGAACGCTATTGATGTCATTTTAAAAGCCAGCAGAATTATACATGTTGTCATAAGGTATTCCTAATCTACAAAAATACACGATACAAGTAAAGTAAATGACATCTTGAACATTAGAGGAATGGTATGGTGATCTTTTGGTCAGAATTTAGGCTATATAAAACAATAGCATGATGATTAATTGAAGTTCTCACTATGAATACCAATGATAATTGCGAACTAGATGAGGAAACTCATAATTTTTTTTTACGTATCATCCAGCCAAAACACATGTAAAACCAGTGATAGTGAGAAACATTGCGACGTCATGCACCGAAAACGTGAAAGAACCATATTGGTTCAACGTGATATTTCCTGTAGAGCTTCTGGAGACTGATGGACCCTACCCCTCGAAAGTTTATTGAACGAAGACGGTAATAACCGAATCCTCCTCAGATGGACAGTACATCTAATAATGGGGGGGGGGGGGGGGTGGTTACAAATCCAAGTTGTACGGTAATCCCTATATAAATCTTAAGGGTGTGTATGCAGGCTTTCGTATATGTAACAATTTCTCCATTCTGGCACACATGTTGTCTATACACCATGTACTCTGTCTTCTATAGCTACCTTAAAAGACCCCTTTAGTGGAAATTAAGATTTGTAATGCAAATGGAACTGGATTAACAATTGTGAGAGATCGACATGCTTTTCATTAGAAACGAGAGTCGCGATATTTCCGAACGAAACTTAAATATTGAGATCCTGGGTCGCTGTAGTCGTGGTCATATGACTTGAACGTCAATTGTCATCCCACTTTTGTATCTAGTGTTGCCTCTGAGTCAATATGGATGAACTATTCTGTCAGTTAATTTATACCACAAACTATTAATCAATTTAATGATAGTATAAATATTTTATGCATGAAAAGAGATAATAACCCCCAATAAAATTGGGGCAATTAGAATTGCCTCATATATAATTCAGATTAAAAAAAAAAACAATATGCGAGTTATATGTAATATGGAAATTTTCCTCCTTTAAAATATGACATCAAGCTTTACATAGTCTTCAGTGGTGCAACTGCCAGTGACGCCAAAACACCCGGGCGTACACATCAGTTTGAATACATCATGATTGTTAATTTTTCATTTTATTATGCATGATTTTATAGCTAGAACAACCCACAAATGTAACCTAAAGAGCCCCAAAGCCCATCAGCTTCCGGGGGCTTCGTCCCCTGGACCCACTGGGGACCTTAAGATGGCCCCCAGCGCCCAGCCTATTCTGGATTTGTCACTGTGCGTACACTTCCGTTCAAGGCTAGCTACGCCACCGAGTCTTTGAAACTTGCACACCTGTCTCGAGTTTTCCTATAGTACATACACAGCATGAAATCCATCGGAAAAGTTAATAGTCGCCTACATTCAATGTGAGCGCAACATTTATTTATATTTAATAACCGTTGAGTAACTGAATACATATTTAAGATATTGTGAAACTACATTTTACAGGTGATAAAGATGCTATTTGTTAGGGAACCAGCTGTTAATGAAACATTCGTGTTCTCTTTTGAAAGGTTTTGACTTTGCTATCATCAAATTCGTTCAAGGGATATTTTTTCTCGCAGAGTATTGATTTTGTGACATCGAACAGTGACGATCACAGAGCGCGCAATGATTTCATGATAAGAGATTGTGTTTTATTGTGTAACAACGTTTGATCTGTCTCTCGTATCAATGCATTCTCTACTTAAAAAAAGCAAATCGTTGATGACACATTGAGTTGCATCCCTTGTGTTGTAGAGGTGTCGCCAAAGCTATAAAACCTCTCACATAGCTATGTACATGTAGAAATCACTAGACACTTCTTAATGGTAAAAGTTAGTTCGTATTTTTTATATTTGTGATGGTGTTCCATTGGGAGATATATTTGAAACCTTTAAGTATAGATTATCTGTCATTAATTTATCAAGATGTTCCTAGAAATACAGTTGTCAGGTGAAGATCTAGTTTTGTCAGACGAACTTTAAACGAAGCGGTTCTTATAGATTACCGACCGCCATACTCGCAGACGACACTAAATGATATTCAATGAAGATTATCATCCTGTGTCCATTGGTTAGAAATGTGCTGAAAGCACAAGAACAGCAATTAGAGTTGAGCTTCCGCTTTATCTATCACTGTAACCCGTCGTGTTGAGAGGGTATCAAAAATGGTTGGGTTTTTTTTTCCTCCCACTATGCGCATGCATTCACGATTTGCTCAATGGAGACAAATGATCATTTTCAGAAAAGGATTTTAACATCGGAGACTGGTCTGTCAGCTTAAAGGATTCGTACAATCACATGCGCAAATAGTGTTTTTTACCATCGCTGCTCGGATAGTAGGTGTGGTCATTTTTTAGCATTATGTCGGGTTTCAAATGATGTAATAAACCCTCACCGTTCTTCACCAACGTTGGGGACATTGAGTGAAATTTAAATAACAAACCTATTGATTAACTTTTTCATGGTTACATTCGTGGTACTGTATTTGTAAAATACCTATCTCCAAGAGATTTTGTCAAAAGCACGTCCAATGGTGCCACACCAGGTTGAAATATTCGTACTGAGACGTTAAACATCAAAAACCCATTAATGCTATTTGTGAAGCATGCCACTATACTTTATGCAAAGTGTGCGTATAAATGTAGATTTTAGGACAAAATATTATATTGTTATAGTAGCAAGATGTAACCACATCTATATATGTAATGAAGTGCCCAAAGGTAGCTAATTAGTTAAAAAATTCCGAAAAGTGTTACATTGAATGTTTAAAAGTCAAATTAATCTTACTTTATACAGTATTTTGAATAAACTGAAGTTTGCTCCTCTGCAATAAACATCTGACAGAATCCATTTGTCAGTAACAGCAACACTGCGATTTGTGAAAAAAAAAATCGAGTTCATAGTAATTTACAAACAAAGAAAAAGAATATTTCCAGGGGAAAATGCACTGCGAGACTTACATTTAAGAACGAAATATAATTGTATTGCATGTGTTGGAAAATTCCGGTAGAAACGCTATGCTGATTTATGTCTATTTTATCAGCAATTTGAACCTATAAGGACTGGAATTAATTTCATTAAAACAATGCTCCGTCACGACTGAACGCTTTTAGTCTTGATTTTAATCTGCCTTGTCAATTTTTTTTTTCCTTGAAATTCCTGAACACAGGAAAATTGCGTGCTGGGAGACCTTCAGAACATTACACAGAATTTCAGCCTAGATGTATCATGATGCGCGAAAATGTGGATTTTTGGAGAGAAACTGAATAATTACTGAATAATTAAACATAATGTACATTTGTATCATGGAATTTCGCTATTGACTTGTAGGACATTAAAAACCCATGCGTGGAAATCTCAGGCAATTAAACATTTACGTGCAATTTGTTCTTGCGTTTGAAATGCTTTAGAACGACTTTTTAGCTTTCCTGTTGCGCTTTCAA
Source organism: Ostrea denselamellosa (assembly GCA_024699665.1). Classification (NCBI taxonomy): domain Eukaryota; kingdom Metazoa; phylum Mollusca; class Bivalvia; order Ostreida; family Ostreidae; genus Ostrea; species Ostrea denselamellosa. The sequence continues at coordinate 6,173,462 of JAMZEH010000043.1, read as the reverse complement.
AATAAAATACGAACAATTTACTAAGATTGTGTTTCCACGGTGATCACGGGTTTTTCCTTAATTCCTCTACAAGATGTATCGATTTTACAATTAAGTACGCGTTTTAGAACTCGTCTCGATTCATTTGGGAGTTTTGTTCAGAAAACGATGCGACTTTTAAAACGAAAACCATTTAATGAAACATTTTCATGTTCCTCAAAAGTAATTCTGAGTTGTAAGTAGAAGACATTTGTCAAAATGGCAAACCTTTTTTTATTTTAAAAATTATTTTGGAAAACGAAAGTACATGAATATATATATATATATATATATATATATATATATATATATATATATAGGGAGAGAGAGAGAGAGAGAGAGAGAGAGAGAGAGAGAGAGAGAGAAAGAGACTTCAGCTACGTCATTGTACTGTTTGTTTTGTTTGTATGAAATAACGTTAGTGTTAGAACATTAAGTACACGCATCTTTTAAATCGAAATATTCAGTTAAGCAAAACGAAGTTTACAGAATTTATGAAAATATTTTGGAAACGGGCATTAAATTTCCTATCTGGGCTTCTTTCCCAGGGCTCTCGTTAAGATGAAAAAATGGAGATAACGAACCGTGATCAATATCATAATTCCTATAAAGAATTCAAATTACGAGTAGGACAAACACGGACATGCGAGGTGGGATCAGGTGCTTAGGAGGAGAAAGCATCCCCTGTCGATTTAATAGATTCAGTAACTTAAGAGGAGGTTGGGCTCTAGATTTCCATCAGCTAAGGTTTCAAATCCACTCTTTGTACAGTGACGCTTAATACTGCTATGTCGCCCTTCCGCTTAATATGCATGTACATCACCATGATGAAAATAAATGAATGACCTTTCGGGGACCTCACCTCTTCTGCTCCTACCAGTCAAGAGCCTTAACTGCATTCTCTGGATAGTGGTACTGAATTGTGTAACTCTTATACTCAACACGAGTCCTATGATGAATTACAAATGAACTTTCGGCGACTTTGCCCCATTGGACTTTCACCAGTTAGGTGTTCAACTGCAGACACTGTACAGCGATACCGAACACGTGGATGTCACTCTCCCACCAAATGTATATAGGAAGTCCATGATAAATATAAATGAGGTTCAGTCCCCTCCTTCCTTTTCTGGATCCTCACGACAACTCCTTTTCTTTTTTGCTGTGGCAAATGAAAGTTCTATCCTCTATAAATGTTAAAAGAAATTGGCTTGCAGATTTTGCCCTTAGACAAGATTTAATATACGCGAATTTCCAGGAGAGGAAGACGTCGCTTCCAATGCGGCCTCAAAGACAATCCCCTAAACGTCTACAGATCGGACATTTTCCTGGCTCCACCAAATTAAAAGGGAAATAATGAGTGTTCATTGGAAATGTAGTGTACATAATGATATATTTTTAGGATATATATATATATATATATATATATATATATATATATATATATATATATAGGTGTACATATATTTCAGTCAGCGATGAATTGCTAACATATCAAGTTCATTTATTAATGTATGAAAGCAGTTTGTAATGTTTGCAATCTGAATTTCATTCAAAGTTAAACATTTGGAGAATTGGGCGACATTTTCTTATGAGTGATTATAAATAAAACGATCGTTTGAATCAAATTGGTTGCTTTGCTTCTTACATGTTACAGTAATCGAAATCTATTTTCGATCAAACGTATAGTGTATTATTCTATGATCGGGTAATTCCGTCTTTGTGATTGGCTGACGTCCAATAATCTAGGGAATCTAGAACGTTATATTCACCTGCACGTGCCTTCGAGGCTCCATTTCTCGAACATCTGGTCAAAAATAAATTGGGAATATCAAAATTGATACGATTGATTATCAGGATTTTTTATTTGTATTTTTTATATATATTTTATTTAATCATTTATTTATTTTTACAAATGTAACTTCTATTGTAACATCAACCCTGATATAAAGATGACCGATCAAGAACCGTGTGGTAAGTTCTACATGCTTTGATAGGTGGTTTCAGTGTTTAAAATTACTAAGTCAAATAAACAAATCCCACATATCTAATCACTTCCGGGTACAGGTTTTGCAGTCTAGTTGTATACAAAGATCTTCGGCATCGTTTCCCAGATTTTGATGTTTTAAGTTGTTTAATCTGATGATAAAACAATTATTCATATTGCTTCGTTCAATATGATGCTTTAGCTACCATTGAAGTACAATATTCACCTCGCCTTCCGTGCTTGGTGAATATTTTACTTCGCAGGTAGTTAAATCATCGTATCGACCTCAAATGTAATTTCGTATCACTTGATATATTACATCTGCAAAATGCTGGTTCAGGAAATACAACGGATGCAGAAAGAAATATTGGAAATACGTATTTGTTGTGTTTAATTAAATGCTTTTTCAAAAAAAACCATTTCCAGGAGAAAATCACTACGTAAAGAAGACATCAAGCCCTGTGGTCATCTAAGTTAAGAGTATTAATGAAAATGAATCCCTTTTACTCAGCAGAATGGCTTTAAGGTTTCCCAAGGCTCTGAATAGACTGCTTGATGTATATGCCAAGTGATTTAGGCTCTGATGATCATTATAGACAAGTTTCTGTCAATATTTTGTGTAGATATTATATGTATGTACAACTTGAGAAGACGTTAGCCTTTTCATGCAAACTCCTACTGAGAGAGAGAGAGAGAGAGAGAGAGAGAGAGAGAGAGAGAGAGAGAGCATATGGTTTATTATAAGCAATTGTATCAAATATGTTCTTGAAAATATAACCAATAATCAAAATATACTTGAATTATCCTTTTCATGCAAACTGCTACTAAACGGAGAGAGACAGAAAGACAGAGACAACATATGGTTAATTATAAACTATTACATCACATATGTTCTTGAAACTTTATCTGTTATTCAAATTATAGTTCAGCAATGAATTATTATTTTGTGAGATGTAGTCCCCTAACTGCAACCGTGTGCGCTGTTGCGCGTTATTCAGTTTGTATTCGCACACGTTTGCAGTTATGAGACTACATCTTCAAAAAATAATGCTCATTGCTTATATTTATGATTTAGAACCTTTTTAATGTGTGCATTTATTGTATACAAGGTGTTTCATAATACATTACAAATACCTGTAAAATCTTTAATATTTGTCATAAAAAATTAAAACTTAGTTTTGAGAAGAAAGAATTTTACATTATAACAAAATGCGAGGATTTTCTTTACGCTATGCTGTCATATATGATGTCATAATAAAACGTTGAAATTTCAATATGTCTCTGTCCAAAAAACAATGTATTGATATGTTGAAGTTATATTTTGAATGCAATTCACAAATAACAGTAATAAGGATGATGCAAAGAAAGTATCCAAATCAAGAAAAAAATGAAAAAACAAATTCAGCTTTTTTGAGAAGTGGCAAAAGGTGTATTTACTACAGGTCGCGCAAGAGTGTGGTCTGTCCTGATACTGGTTTTTAGATTATACATGGATTTCTGCGGAATAGAACATGTGATGTAAAACAAATCATTTTTTTTTAAATGGCTTAATTTAAAGAATTGTGACAGAAAAACTATAAATGTTTGAACAACAAGTAGTTTTTAAACTCATATTTTCTAAATTTGTTCAAATCTTTTAAATCAATTAATCTTAAATATTTTTATACCAGTCGGCAAGGGGGACAGATATAATGAAACACCCTGCATATTTAAATATCCCGCCTAATCCTTCAGGTAAGTAGCGATTAACGGAACAGCCATGGCACAGCACAGATGTCATATCGTAACAGAAAAGTGTGCACATCGCTGAAAAAACAATTACAATCCAGTTCTTGAATTGATTTTCAATTAAATATTACAACCATCAAACTATTAACAAAGTTGTAGAATCTGAACTTTAAACAGTTAACATCTTTACAAATTCATCGAATGGTAAACAGCGTAGGTATAATCACAATAGGTGCCAGTCGGTCATGTTGTCATTTCGATAAATTGAAAGTATAACTACTGAATGAAGAATTGTTGAAAATTCCGCATTTAGATTATTTTCTTGTGTTCGTTTCGAAATATTAACCACATTAGGGGTAAGATCAACTTCTCTAGGCATCGAAGAAGGTGTAGTTATTACAGATCGCGCATGAGCGTGGTCTGTCCTGATATGGATTTTTAAAATATACATGTGTTTCTGCGGAATCAATGTAAATTAATTAAGTTGATTAATTGTTTCTTCCAGAAATCACTCTAATGTAAGTATTTGAATGGGGGTTGAAGTTATTGTTAGTTTTAGCGTTTGATTTGTATAATCTCTAGATAGATAAATCAAACGTAAACATTATTAGAGTTGTCAATTTGAACTGCGTTTGTTTCGGGTTCAATTTATTTCATTTATCAAAATTGGTACCGTATATGTTTTATATTTATATCACTATCCGCTCATGAAATGCAAAAAATGTGTGCAGTGTTATGTGGATTCGCGACAATTTTTGCGGATTTACACAACTAGTAATATATTTAAGTGGTGTTGAGGTGATAAGGGAAGTCGAGTCTGGAAATAGTAAACAAGTAAAAACAAGAAACATATACGTCTTTTAAAGTCGTTTACCTTCTGCGTAAAATAGACTACTAACTATTTTTTTTTCTGTCTAAAAGACACCCTAATTAAAGAATGACATCACAATTAACTCTACATCCTGTAGAGGTGTACAAAATGCAAATCTTCAGTGTCATCCGATCTAATAAAAAGAAGTAATAAAAAATAAAATCTTCTGCGGTCTAATACATTTGACGCTTGCGTCAAGTTGCTTTCTTGTGTTTTCTGAGACGGGAATGGGCAACTAAGCCTTGTTTTCATTCTGCACACGTGCGGCCGAGCACGGGAACTGTTAATTTTGCCTGTAATAATAATGGTAGGAGTCTATACTATACCATCCTATTAAAGGGTAATAATAATTTTATTAGGGGGTGGTATGGTATATACCCCTACTATTATAATTGCAAACAAAATGATCGGGTGCTGTGGGCCGAGATCCAGACGCTACGCTCGACAGTGTTCATCCGCCTATTAGCAAGTTTCTAATGTTTTTCAACTAATGAATTAAAAGGTAACTGTAAATTGAATGCTATCACTCGCTCTTGTTACTCCGGAGGTACGTATAACCACTTTAGGCAAACTTTTTTTTTTATGTCAGTGTGATGCATTGCCTTCCCGATCGATATCTTAACAGTTAAATTGGACTGGGACGTTTTATAAACGATATCTTTCATATCTTATGGAACACGTAACAGAGAGAAGTCAAGAATCCGATTTTCATTTTGTTTTCGCAATGATGATGATAATGATGATGATGATGAATAAGATTTTGAAAATGGTGTACAGGTATACACGTTAGATACTAAGTTATGTCACTTTGGAAGTTTTCTCCATATAATGCACTTATTTATAAAGAAAACAATAACACTTGTACGGTGATATCAAAAACCACTAAAAGATAGCATCCAACTACTTTTAAACTATATTTTATGTACCTTTTTTTGAAAATATGGCCAACATATAGCATAAGCTATGCATTAACCAAGGAGACTTTATAGCCACGGCTTACTTGTATCATAAAGAGGTTCTATTTCACCGGGATGTAATACCTTTAGACATAGATAGAAAATACTTTCTTTAGAGAACTTTATCAGTGGGATAACTTCCGCAAAGACACTTTATACGTTCACGAGGAAAACAAACCCTAATTTAATTGGAACTACTTTTCCTTTCTTGACCACGCGGACTTATTTCCGTCGCTGACCGATGATCCCACTGCGGCGATCGAAGTCCAATTACTTTGCATCCTTCGTAATAATGTTTGCATCTCGGCAAAATACCGATTCATCACCGCGTAAACAGTCGTAGATTACGAATTCGAACTCACGATCATATTATTGTCGTGATTATTTCATTATTTTCGATTAATGCAGCAGATAGATCAATTTTGTTCCGAATAATAGATGAAAATGATCAAGTCAGATGGGTTGCGCGAATTGGTGTCGTGTGCGCTATTGTTAGATTCTGCATAACGAGCAGAAGTGAGCAGTAATGGAATAAGTAGCCTTTGCTTATACGAATTCCCTTAATAAAACAGATTTCCCGATTGTGATGAAAAATATCTCCTAGACTTTCCTTCCGGATATTAGTAAATCAACGTATCGCAGTGGAAAATTAAGGTGTATATCATTGGCAACAATTCTAATCCAATTCCAATCACTGCACTTTGTCTATTCACATTAATTATCAAAGGTATTATATAGTAATAGGAATGTGCATAAAAGTAGTGACTTGGTATATAGTCGTACCTTTGTATGTTGTGACGATGTCGAAAATGTATCAGCCAATCAAGAGCTTCGGTAGCCAAATCTTCGGAATTGCTTAAGGAACAGCTAAATTGATATGCAACTTTCTGGCTATGTGAACGAAAACCTCACGAAATATAGTTCCATCTTATTTAAGAAAATATGTTTGCCGTTGTCCAACATTTAATCATAAATATATATTAAATTTACCTTCAAGAGTATGTTTATGCAAGAGAAAAAACCGAGTACTTTCGTGTGGCCGGTGATGCATGGAATTTTGGTCCATTATTCTCAGTGGCAATCAGGACAGTTATTGGAAAAAAATTTTATTAAAGGACACTCCAATATGAATATGTAAAATCAAAATTTCCAACACTTTCAACAACAAATGTATTCTGTATTATGTAACTCTGAAAGGTTATTGATATAATGATTGATAAATGAAAACAAAAAAGCTATTTATACAGGAAATGAAGTCATTTAACTGTTTTCATACATTTCTTTTGCCATTGCATGTTGTCTGAAAAATGACGGCGTTTGGAAAACCTTATAATGGAAACCCTTCAACGTTGTGTCAGATATGATTCAACAAATACATTAAATGTTACATTATTTTCCTTCTCTGTGTTACGGTGTCTATCTAGTGTGATAAACGATAGAGAATTCATTTATCTGTTAATTCCATCTCATCGATTATTCGTGTATTTGTCATAACATAGAATGGTGGGATGTTCATTTGTATGCGTTTACGTAAACCCTGAAGGAGACGATTTCAACAACACTCGGCTGTGATATCTCATGCATACGGTAATTTCTCCAAACCGAGCGCTGTAGCAATATGTGTGAGCTATCTGGATACGAAAATAAAATATATTATCATTATGGTTGTTTTCCTGTAACTTGTTCTATTATGTATTCAAATTGGCCTTAGGAAGCTTTGGTCACGTGGCCCTTTGGAATATTTTCGCCGTCTATCGTCTTTCGAATTAAGATAAATATCTCCTTTTACTGCTGGGTGAAAATGGACAGTATTACAGAAAAGCCCCCTACTCATATATTCCCTTGTGTTATTCAAACGATTCATAGACTTTCAGGCTAGATCATTTATTTTTGTTTTCAATAAACTGGAAATCCTTGCAATCAATTTTCATAGTTTGGCACAAAGTTAGGCAAGATGGAATGATCAATTGGCTTTTCAGTCCAATGGCTAACGCTGTACCATGAGACATTTTACGGTCATTGTCAAGCATCTGCTAGGTGTGGATAAGCATTGCGCGTGCCCGAGATACGTGTTGAAGAGAAAGAGAAGTATACATCCTTGATTCGTGAAGATCTGGTATTGATTAAATTTCACGCCAAGATTTCGCATTGTGAGTTTTGTGATCTTATAAATGTCATGGGTATACCTACTGTATGAGAAACGGCACTCGTCAGGATTCTTCGGAAACTGGCCGCTTCGGAATATGAGAGGTACCCTTTTCGCCATGGTACTAGCAAGCAACTTACTGGGGATTTTGGCTCCTGTTATCATAAGACACATGACCACAGAAATATCACTGAAACAGGGGCGAGTTAGGGGATCACTGATTGAATTCCCAGCAACAGGGAGAAGGAAAATGACACCTACAGAGGCGTTCTACGGGCTGCCATACGCTACTTTGCGAGCCGGCCAGTTACGATTTCAAAGACCAGTCAATTCTCATGAGAAATGGCGTGAAACAAAATTTTTAAATGAATCGAAATCACCTTGTTCTCAACGTCGACTTAATTTGTCAAACTCTGATGAGTTATCTTATATGTATCCTCAAGGGAGGCGTGATCATATTAGTAACATTGGGTTGTACACTGCTTTAACAAGCGAGGACTGTCTAACTCTGACCCTTTATAAGCCTTATTGGAGAGGTAAGTCGAGCTTGAAATTGTACCTTATGATTATCAGCAATGAAATTTATCATATATTGCTATTTCTAAAGTGCTCCTTTGCAATACCTTCTCATTTATTGTAGAACGTACTTGAAACAAAACTAGAGAGGTCTATTGCATTGCTAAGCCACTACAGTTTGAATGTTTTTGTTAAACGAGTTCAAGAAAATGTTTTCTATTTCAACATTGATGAAATCCATATCTTGATTCATTAAGGAAATGCATTTGTATGTTTAGTTTGCGGTTATCGTTTATTAGAACCGAATGAAAATAATAATCAACATGCTATTAACGGCATACAAAAACCAAGCGGTATTTCTGTGCACTGTAAATAGCATAGAGGTGCATTTGGAAGTCTCGCGAGATGCTACTTAAAAAAGAGAGTAAATCGGCAGATTATTGATGGTGACCAAATCAATATAATATAGCAGGAAGACTGATAAGATTACTTCCAAAAAGAGATGGACTGCTGTGTGTCTAATCATTTGCAATGTCACACGGTTCTTAAACAAAGTGTTAATCAATCCTTTTATCCGCATTGGATTGGATAGTTTAGCTGGGATACCAAATGCTAACAACATTTCTCCTCTGATCTAACTCAGACCCTCAGAAGTAATCTACATTGCAGATAGATGCAAATCGTGATAATAAGCGAAAAATCGAAACCATTGTTCTCCAGATATGTGACTATTGACCATTTCACGAAATATTTGGCGGGTTTTCTTGTGGTGACTCTGTGTAGTACGATTCATTATGTGGCGTTGACGTTCGTCTTCTCGCCGGCTAATGTCATTCGGAACTCCCACCAACTGCGCCACTCCGACTTCGGACTTCATTAGACTCTACGTTCCTCAATTTGTAATAAAAGGAATCTTTAACAATTATCCCCGTAGGGCACATGGAGTACGATACTTTTCATAAAGAATTTTTACATCTGTTCATGGCCAAACAAGCACATAAAATCGTATCATTGTCAAAGAACGTTATTTTAGAGCTGTTACATTTCCACTTGTGGACGATAGAAAGTTTTGATTGGCATATGAATATTACAAGATTTTTTGTTTACGAGAAATGTTATAGTTTGAGATATTATAATGAAATTATATACTTTCCAAAACATTCGCTTCGATCTAGCAAATGTCGTTATTTTTTTGGGGGGGGGGGGGGGGGTAGGGTGTCAAGACCTTGTTTCGTAGAATATTTCTTGGTTTCAGTTTCGTACTTCCCACTGGAAATATTTTTACTCATATCAATTACGTCACAAACTGTAGGTGAAGTGCAACAAATTTTGACATGCGCATGATGCTGAAGGCCGTAGTAGTGAGGGTTCCGTTAAGTAGTGATTTTCAATCCCAATGCCGGACACTTGGCAAAGGAATAATCACTACCTATGCAATGGCAGATCCAGGAATTTCGAAAGAGAGTTGGAAGCACATGCGAATGTTAACTCTTAGCCAAAATACTCAGCCACTTTGTGTGCTAAATCTGAATTGTTTTACTCACATTATTTTGTAATTTTGTAGAGGGGCTAGGACCCCACTAAATCCACTACTGCTAGGTTAAACGTCTTCGACTTGACGCTGCGTCATGATCGAGGATCAAACCTAGGACCTCCAGGTTGTGAAGCAAGTGCGTTAACCACAAGGCCTCCGCGACCGGTTTGTAGACAATGTCAAGGGCAAACGAAGATGATACTATATATACTCGGTGATGCATTCGAATATATGTTGAAATAAACATGACGAGAGCAGTATTTATGGTTTTCCGTTCATTTAGATTTTTTGAGAGCCTAAATGTATCCGATTTTGTCCTAGAGTTCATTCATTGGATCTTTTTTTTCCAGTACAAATTACAGTTCCTGCGTAATTTTGAAGATTCATTCCACATGATTAGAGTATTGCTGTAAAATTTCTTTTCGTGGTAAATTAATGTATTTTTATGTACAAAGACAGACCGCGATTAACGTCAATGGTTCCTTAAACACGGATAAATCACGTGGTACATAACGAGTCCGTCAATTCTCTTTTTATATTACCCCTTTTCCATTAAAGTACACTTTGGTTTCATAGACGAGGCTACCAAAAATATATCAAGGATTCAGAAGATTCACAAAAAATTGTGTGAACTATTTTCGCTTGAATTATATAAGACATATATACAAATATTTGACAGGAAGTGTAGTTAATATGGACACTAATTTCTACAGCTCCTTGAAATAAATGAAATACGAACTCGAAGTGTCCTTGAATATGGATCACACTGTACAAATTTACAATGTTGAAGAATGTTTGCTCTAAAACATTGCTGGTATACGTATTAGAAGTCTACAACCGTCTGCATACCCACCACTTTCACTCTTGGCAATTATCCGTGGTATTTCCAACACTTGGCAGTCTTATGCTTAAGGTGTATTTTCTATACACTAGCCCTCTCTCCTACCATGTAGTTTCTACATTCTAGTTCCATGTCCTTTGGTGTATTTTCTACGTACTAGTTCCCTGTCCTATGGTGTATTTTCTCTACGTACTAGTTCCCTGTCCTATGATGTAGTTTCTACATTCTAGTTCCATGTCCTTTGGTTTATTTTCTACACACTAGTCCCCTGTCCTATGGTGTATTTTCTCTACGTACTAGTTCCCTGTCCTATGGTGTATTTTCTACGTACTAGTTCCCTGTCCTATGGTGTATTTTCTACGTACTAGTTCCCTGCCCTATGGTGTATTTTCTACGTACTAGTTCCCTGTCCTTTGGTTTATTTTCTACACACTAGTCCCCTGTCCTATAGTGTATTTTCTACGTACTAGTTCCCTGTCCTATGGTGTATTTTCTCTACGTACTAGTTCCCTGTCCTATGGTGTATTTTCTACGTACTAGTTCCCTGTCCTATGGTGTATTTTCTACGTACTAGTTCCCTGTCCTTTGGTTTATTTTCTACACACTAGTCCCCTGTCCTATAGTGTATTTTCTACGTACTAGTTCCCTGTCCTATGGTGTATTTTCTCTACGTACTAGTTCCCTGTCCTATGGTGTATTTTCTACGTACTAGTTCCCTGTCCTATGGTGTATTTTCTACGTACTAGTTTCCTGCCCTATGGTGTATTTTCTACGTACTAGTTCCCTGTCGTATGGTGTATTTTCTACACACTGGTTCCCTGTCCTATGGTGTATTTTCTCTACGTACTAGTTCCCTGTCCTATGGTGTATTTTCTACGTACTAGTTCCCTGTCCTATGGTGTATTTTCTACGTACTAGTTTCCTGCCCTATGGTGTATTTTCTACGTACTAGTTCCCTGTCGTATGGTGTATTTTCTACACACTGGTTCCCTGTCCTATGGCGTATTTTCTACACACAAGTCCCCTTCGTATGGCGTATTTTCTATGTACTAGTCTCTTGTCCTATGGTGTATTTTCTACACAGTAGTCTCTTGTCCTATGGCGTATTTTATACACACTAGTCCCCTGTCCTATGGTTTATTTTATACACACTAGTCTCTTGTCCTATGGCGTATTTTATACACACTAGTCCCCTGTCCTATGGCGTATTTTCTACACACCAGTACCCTGTCCTATGGCGTATTTTCTACACACCAGTACCCTGTCCTATGGCGTATTTTCTACACACCAGTACCCTGTCCTATGGCGTATTTTCTACACACCAGTACCCTGTCCTATGGCGTATTTTCTACACACCAGTACCCTGTCGTATGGTGTATTTTCTACACACTGGTTCCCTGTCCTATGGTGTATTTTCTCTACGTACTAGTTCCCTGTCCTATGGTGTATTTTCTACGTACTAGTTCCCTGTCCTATGGTGTATTTTCTACGTACTAGTTTCCTGCCCTATGGTGTATTTTCTACGTACTAGTTCCCTGTCGTATGGTGTATTTTCTACACACTGGTTCCCTGTCCTATGGCGTATTTTCTACACACAAGTCCCCTTCGTATGGCGTATTTTCTATGTACTAGTCTCTTGTCCTATGGTGTATTTTCTACACAGTAGTCTCCTGTCCTATGGTTTATTTTATACACACTAGTCTCTTGTCCTATGGCGTATTTTATACACACTAGTCCCCTGTCCTATGGCGTATTTTCTACACACTAGTCCCTGTCGTATGGCGTATTTTCTACACACTAGTCCCCTGTCCTATGGCGTATTTTCTACACACCAGTACCCTGTCCTATGGCGTATTTTCTACACACCAGTACCCTGTCCTATGGCGTATTTTCTACACACCAGTACCCTGTCCTATGGCGTATTTTCTACACACCAGTACCCTGTCCTATGTCGTATTTTCTACACACCAGTACCCTGTCCTATGGTTTATTCTCTATATATTAGTACTCTTCTTTATGGTGTAAGTACTACCTACTTTGATTTTACGGTATTTGATTGACATTCCAGGTTTAGATTTAAAGTCCATTCTTATATTTAAACTACACTTTTTAATTATTGATTTGCTTAATGATGTGCATGTACATGTTATATCTTGTCGATACGTCAAAACAATTCTCATTAAATATAAAATTGACATTGGCTTATAATTAAACTGGTCCAAGACGCCGAACCTCAGATATAAATGTATGCACATGTAATAAAGACATCACTTTTGTGGCAGCCAACTGACAATATTGACAATACAGCAGTGTTTCGAGTTCGTATTTCATTTGTTTTCTGCTTTGATAAAGTAGTCCGCATTTTCAATGTTTGCCGTTAGTCGTTAGTGTCTTATTACTGGTAAACCAAACATTTATCAGATAAATGAGTTCTGATGACCACCAGACTTACTTGGAACCGAAATAGTGATTCGATGGAGCTGGAAGAATATTCTTCCAGACAAGTAGATGGCATTAGATCACGAATAGACGCAGGCAGCCATATTACTGTACCGGTTCCTTGTCTGGTGTGTCTATTGTGTGATTACAATTCTTTTACAAATCAACACGGTTTTTCTTTTGAATATCTTTCGTTTCGTGTGTACGGAATGAAGATTTCGTGATGCCATGCTGTAAGTCTTTTTGTTTTCAATCAATAATAATCTAGCGAAAGCAGATAATACTAATTTATAGAAACACGAGACAGAGGGGAAACCCTTCACTGACGTAATTAATACATAGAGACTGATCACTGGTAATTTTACAAAGAACCATGAGATATTTGAAGTTTGGCAACTGTTGTATAAAAAGGGGGGGGGGAACGTTGTGGATCAGGCATTCTTGATCGCACCGATTCTGTGTATTCTAGGCAAGAGCATAGGGAGAAAAAAAGGATTAAATTTGATTTCTATTTAAATGACCCACTGTTCATAAAAATTAAAAACAGTATAAATGAACACTTTAATGACTTGTTAAAACCATTTGTTATTTCATACCAATTGTTAAGTTGTTCTTTACATGCTTATGTTGAATATGGATTACTCCAGTTACCTGATCAAGATATAGGGCTCACGGCGAGTGAGACCGGTCAACAGGGGATGTTTACTCCTATTAGGCACCTGATCCTACCTCTCATGTTTCCATGGATCCGTATTTGCCCTGCTCTCAATTTTTGCGTTCTTTATAGGATTTATGAGATCGATCCGTTCGTTATTTTCACATATTTCATCACACAGATGCAATCTTTGATTACATAGTTAACAGCGTATCTACATGTATATGCTATGTATGCATGTAAACATTTTTACAAAGAATTGAATTATTCCAGTGATTTGCAAGTCTACGGATATTTTTATAAAATAACAATCGTGATATTCGATTTATATTTTCCTACAGTTTTGCAGTCTTGTAAATCAATGTGAATTAACATATTTGATGGAATCCTGTATTGTTGTATTGTAATTTTCATGTCAATATCTCCACTGTGCACTTGAATGAATCGCTATGGGGTAATGGTCAGCCTGTTGGTTTAACGTATGGATAGCATAAAGACTGCTAAAGTAATGATTTTTTCCCCTGTACTTCAATTGGATAAGACTTGGGATAAGAATGTTTTCAAACAACTTCATGTCATTTTAAATTTTTTATCGAATTTAAGTTTTCCTTTGATTAATTTATAAAACTATTTTTTATTCAAATTTATTAAAATGACTTTTAGCATGACTTTGACTAAAATCTTCTACTGAATTATCATAAATTAATTTAATTAGCATTATTGAAATGAATAACTTGAATCCGTGCTTCATGACAAGAATTAATGATGAAATCGGGCTGGGAGTTTAGAATGCAAGAAAACGAGAACAAATGAACAAGCACTGAAAATGACATTACACAAACTCCGATCAATCCGAATTGTATATTTTAAGGTCAGCTGTGCCTTTTGCCATTACGTTGATAAATTTGAATTTGCTTTGATAAGGGTTCACAGGATGTTATTTATATGCGAAATTCCAACATTTGAATTCGGAGATTGATTGTTTTGACACTGATGACGGTGCAGTGTAGGCTACATGTATGATTCTGTGTTCTTGTTTTTTTTAAATACGATATAAAAAAAACACTGTAAGTAAAACCAACCTAATCATCTTTAAATCTATATTTGTTTTCATAAACAGATGTTGTATAGACGGAAATGAATTGATCAATTTGTCAAGCACTGTAATAAGTGGCATAGCCTCGGTGCAGTTACAAGGCTAATTCTAGCTTCTATCGATGTCATGTGCCTTTTCCCGTCATTGGCAGAACCCAAAGTCACGCCAAACTGTCGTAGAGCGATATAACTCCGCGTGAAGATGACACGCTTATTCCTCATTAATTGATACCCATGGGTCAATCACTACAGTCTAAGGAATTGGATCAGTTTGGCCCGTTGACGTTGATTGAATCTTCGAAGTGACACGATTGAAATGTCTAGCTTTTCAACTTCATTATGAAATTGAAGTAGATTTTATTACGATATACTCTCATATAAGCCTATTCAAGCGAAGGATTGAAAAAAGTAAATTTATTGAACTGATTAAAGAAAACAGTGTTTAAATGCATGTGCTACATAATGTGAGATGATGTGTTCAATGTAGCAACTTCTCTCAAAATATGAAGAAACAAATCCCTAATTGATCTTTTACAGTAAACGTTTTAAAGCAAATCGATACGGTTCCTGTTTGGATCTGCATTGATTGCGATGATACTCGAACAATGTTTTTTTTGGCACTTTTGCCTGCCTTGCCCGGATTACATTACCCGTGTTTGTTTGACGATTTCCTTTATGAGAAGCCTGAAAGAAAGATTTATTACATTTCCCTTTAAATCCACCTAACTTCATATCTTTTTGTCTTTTCAGAAAAGAACGATTCTTCACCATTCCCTGTAATGGTATTCATACATGGAGAGTCGTATGACATAGGAACCGGAAATGCCTACGAGGGTAGCGTGTTGGCAAGCTACGGCAAGGTCATTGTGATCACCGTAAATTATCGCCTCGGAGTCCTAGGTCAGTTATTTTAGTGTGAATATGATGTAAGAAATATTCTCTCTACAAGCATTGTAGGTATATTTAGCTCCCGAACTGTTCCCTTTAACATGAAAAAGCATAATTACATACTGGCATTGGAAATATTTTATAAAAATGTATGGAGTTTGTCCTTTTAGCAAAGTCATTTTTCGAAGGTCTATGACACTTGCTTATTTAACTGTTTCATCTTTGGAGACATCTGAACTTGAAGGTTGGGGTATTTGTTCATTTTGTGATATATCATAACTATTAAAGTCATTTCCACAAGATATATGTTGTAATGCGATATCGACAAGACACAACGACACTCAAGGATGAGAAGAAAGGTTTTAATACATAATATCAGAGTTTATTGCTTTGGTATTGTGACAAATTATTGTTATATTTACGTTTTCCTGAAATATACCTTAAGGTTAACGACATACAGAACAATCACTATGCACCTTTTGATAACTATAGAGACAATCTCTAACAGCTTGCATTGATAAATAGCCAAGAAGGGGAGGAATGTAACAGATTATTTTTATAATGGGCAGGTTTCCTTGGAACTGGGCATCCTAATGCTAATGGTAACCAGGCGCTACTTGACCTCCTGGCCGTTCTTACCTGGATTAAGGAGAACATAGCTTCTTTTGATGGCGATCCAAACCGGGTCACTTTGTTTGGTCATGGACACGGTGCTGCTTTGGTGAATTTCCTCTTGTTTGTCCAAACCGTTAAAAGAGGTACTCAGATAACGCTAGATTACCCATATTACTAAAATCTCGATCATACTAAACCCTTCTGAAATTATAATTGATTGATTGATTAAATATTATTTAACGTCCCGCTCGAGAAACTTTCACTCATATGGAGACGTCACCATTGCCGGTGAAGGGCTGCAAATTTAGGCCTATGCTCGGCGCTTATGGCCTTTGAGCAGGGAGTGATCTTTTACGTGCCACACCTGCTGTAACACGGGACCTCGGTTTATGTGGTCCGCCCCATCTAGTCGCCTCTTACGACAAACAAGGGGTACTGAGAATCTATTCTAACAACCCGGATCCCCACGGGGTTTCTTAAATTATAAAGTAATACACGTGGTACACATACTTAATTCATAAAGTCATCATTTCTTGTGGGTTTTTGTTTTTATTCTTGCTCTTTCGTTGAAAAACAAAATCAAGAGCACGCTTCTGGTTCATTTCAAACATATATCCCAAATCCGTGGATAAATGTCAGTTTTTCTCTAATTCATAGAATTTGAGGATGCTGAATGTAAATTACATTAAGTCTTTTGGAAGCTCAAAATATCAATGAAGTACGTAATAAACATTGTCATTCTGTCAAAGAAAATGTGGAATTGACATACCGTTGGAACTATTTTACAATCAATACGGATTTTCATAGAGCGTTGTGCTTTAATGATACTGACTTAACTTGCAATATCATATGTTACATTACACAGTTTAATGCTTTAAATGAAAACGTACATTAAAGGTACTGTACTCATTGATAACAAATGATTTTAATGAATAATCTATTATGTAATGATTTTATCTGTGCATATTCAAAAGGCCTGATATTAAGCGCTGTTCACGGACAGCTGTTTTCACACCTGCCTCTGTTTAGTAATATTGATCTTGTAAAAGAAAATGCGTACGAAACCCCAACAAATGAAGACAGACCTAGTAAACACCAAACATCAAATGAACTTCACACATCTGAGAATCTCTTATGATTTATTGTTGGTCTAAAGTATTCCTCTCAGCGTTTTCTCGACATCAGTCATCTAGCGCTTTTGATTGGTAAAACACGAAAGCTCGTAATGCCATAACCTCGGTGACTGACAAAATAACAACAGGTGCTTGACTTTAATGTCCCTTGTTACTGCTTATATTTTTTTTGTTTTATTGCACGGGTCAACAAAAGGAAAATGCAGATACCAAGTTTCAGCAATGATTGCCTCTTAGCATTGCATCTTCAAAGACTGTTTGAATATCTGTTATTGAAACACAGATTACATTTCATTTAGCTTTGAAATGAGTTGTAAACTCCTAGTATAATCACAATCCACATACAACACTTATTTTAGTTACTGATTCATTGCCTAATAGGAATGTTTCAAGGACACTTGATTACAAAAAAGAATAGATATATGGGTTGATATATATATATATATATATATATATATATATATATATATATTGTGTTTCATGTGTTTTATTATTATTTATAATGATATATTTACTGTATCAAACGCTGGATTTTTTTTACCAAATATACATACATACATACATACACACATAGAACATAGACCTAAATTTTGCAGCTCTTCACCGGTAATGGTGATGTCTCCATGTTAGTGAAAAATTCTCATGCGGGATAAAATAATATACAATCAATCAATATGCAGTATTCTATATTGTTCAAATGTTGAAATATATGACTCTTCCAATATATATATATATATATATATATATATATATATATATATATAACTCTGTATAAATTTCCCCCATTGGTTAAACTTAATTGAGAAATCGTGGGAATAAATAACATTCCATACGGTAAATTGTATTCATTTTACTCACATGTATAAAAAATTTAATTTTGCTTTCCATTTTTATCATGTCTGAAAAAAAATGCTCATAGCAATGTCGTTAAATCAGAGTACATAGTAATCGAAAATCTATGTAGCAATAATTCCAGTATAGTCAAATATTTGTTTCAGAGAACCTATTCCACAGAGCAATTTTGATGAGTGGTACAGCCGGGAGCTCTTGGTCGGAGTCGGTGGATCCTGTTACCTGTGCTCAAAAACTGGCGGTTAATGTCAACTGCAGCAAATACATTAATGACTCTGCTAAATTGATACAATGTTTCAAAAATAAAACTACTGAAGAACTTGTCAACAACGCTCCAATTCCACCGAAATACTTTTCATGTTTTGCTCCATCAACAGAAATCGGAACCTTTTTCAGAGGCCCTCTAGAAAGTATGCTCAGAGACAAGAATTCATATGCTTTCTCAAAAGTACCTGTCATGTTTGGTGTGACTAAAAATGAAGCATATTCCTATCTTAAGCAAGAGGAACTTATACGTGGTGTGACTGAATTTCGAAAAACACAAATTCTGAGGACCTATGTACAAAACGTTTTCAAGTTCCACCGTCAAAAGATTTATGAAATTTTGGATCACGAATATTCTGATTGGACCAAGCTACAAGATGACAAGACACGCCGCGATAACATAATGGAAATGATCAGTGATGGGCAATATGTCGCTCCACTTGTCCAAATGGCGAGAGAGCACGCTGAGACAAGAGCGGGGACATATTTTTATTCGTTCGGGTATTCTACTAATTCTGAAAGTAAGAATTTTCCTGAGTGGTCCAGTGGAGTATTTGGAGATGAATTGCCGTACGTTTTTGGGGCACCGCTTGTTGATGGAATTTCGCCATTTCCCTCTGACTATACCAGAAATGAGAAACGCTTAAGTGCTTCTATCATGAGATTTTGGACAAACTTTGCCAAGTCAGGGTATTTAATTCAAATATTGTTCATACAAAAAATACAGGAACATATTTTACTTTGCTGTTATACTAAATAATTTTCTTCCAATTTTACTATTCCGTGTTACAAAAATTCTTCTACCATAAAGATATCCGATTTTCTCGAAAAAAATGTTTTACATGATCATTTAATTTCTTTCAGAAATCCCAACTTTCCGGTGAAAGAAACAATTTTTGAAAAGGATAAATTCTCTGATTTGGAATGGCCGGAATATGATCTTAAAAAGCAGCAATACCTACAAATCGGTAATTGTCGACAATTCTGATTCTGATATACTAGACGTCCTTGATCCCATGATAAATGGCTGATGTTCATATATTATGATTGTATTTAATAATTTCAAAAAGCTTTTCTGTAATTTGATCATGATAAGAAAGTAAATCCGAGGAACTGGAAGACAGAAAATAGCTATAATATTGCCGCGATACATGAAACACACACACATGTGATGTAATTTTATTACAGTTAATCGTCTAATATAATTTTGTTAAGTTCATAGCATCATCTAATGCATTTTTAATGATTGTGGGTCTGCAATTAAGTTGTATACAATTAGAAATTATAGTATCTTTCCATTGATATCGTATTTGCGCAGTATTCCAAAACATTTATACTAAGAATTAGAAACAGATTCAATTGATAATAGCTTTTTAACTTCGGAACTCATCTTCCGTTTTGTTTTTGTTTTAAAGGCAAGCGTCCTCAAATAAAGCACCATTACCGCGGGAAACAGCTGGCCATGTGGTTAGATCTTATTCCAAAGATAAACCGCGAAGACATCACAAATGGCGAGAAAGCAGATTCAGCAGAACACAATTTGTTGGATCCCAGAAATGATTCAACGTTTGACGAACCCCAGCGACTGATCACCAGATTCCATCGTCTCTTCCCCACCCCTCCCCCGACTTCCCCTCCCCTACCAAATGACACGCCTTATGAAGCAAATACATCCGAGAATGTGTCAGAAAATTCTGAAGGATCCAAAACCGTTGTAACAGAGGGAGAGAACATGGCTACTTCCGTTCTTCCGCCTTTGTCAGATTCCCGAGCGGCAGAATCCTTGGCTAGGAGTTCTGTCCCTTTAAGTATAACAGTTGCTATTGGGTGTTCGTTACTGTTTTTGAATATTTTGTTTTTTGCCGGTGTGTATTACCAGAGAGACCGTATCAAGAAGCTCAAACGTGCCAAAGGAATGTGCGAGACTGAACTACGGACTCCTAAGAAAAACGGTAACGAAGCGAGAGAGGCAAATCGACAAGAAACATCGAGTTTAATGACGTCACAATCGGTGCAACAACAAAATCAATTGACACCTAAGAAAATAGTGAATGAAAGACCCGAGGTTCAAGGGAACCCTATTTATGCTGCCATATCAAAATCATCAGATCATACTTCAGACAAATACTCTTATTTCCCTGTCCCAACAGACTCTTCCTCCCCGATGCATAGACATCGAGATCGAAATACACATATTCATACAAACAGTGTTCAATCTCCATATAAAGGAGTGACTACATTTTCATCTGGACGACCACCAGATAGGTCTCCGAAGTCGGATAGAAATGCTTATAAAAATGATGATAGACTTCAATCAAAGTCTAGCAAAGAAAACCCGTCTTCGAATTCGAGTAATGCAATTACTGTTGTTTAGCATATTCTATTTCATATCATTGTGTGTCTGTGTGTGTGTCTGTGTCTCTCTCTCTGTGTGTGTGTGTGTGAGAGAGAGAGAGAGAGAGAGAGAGAACAACTGAATAATTGCGCAATTTATTTATTAAAATGATAATCTCAAAGTTTTGGTGAGGTTGTATTTGCATTGTACAATACGTACGTGAAGTTTTCTATGAATATACTTTAACATTGATAGATATAGTTTTGGCGTAACGATGAGAATGTATTCTCACATCTGTGTCTAATGCTGCAACTTATTTCTATTTAACTAGAAAGTTTCGCCATTAATATTTAAACAAAATATTGTAATGCATGACTGGTACGTTCCAAACAGGTTTTTCCCCAGCTGTAAGATATTTCCGTAAGATTTTTTATGTAGAATTGCAATTTCCAAGAATGAAATCTGAGCTTTTTGTTAGTGTGGAGATGTTGTTATTTTACAAGAAATTAGATTTTATAGAAATAAAGCCTGTCTGAAATTTCACGTTTTCCATTTTCTGATTAATACGGTACATTAAAAGACATTACTCCTTTATATGATGTCGTTATCTCATGTTATTGTGTTAAAAAGGGAACAACATTTGTTATCTAGTGTCTCTGAAACAGCGTGAAGGAAAATATCTAAAATAGGTTGTAGTCATTTTGTCAGGCTCAGTAGAGGATTTTACACAGAAATGTAATTGGAATTGAACTCCTTGAAGGACCATGCCTATGTCTTCAAAATGCGATTATGTGACCAATGTTCGACATATTCCAATTCATAGATTTTGTTTTGCATAGTGTAACATTATTTTTGACATATAAGGTGTGATTATATATATATATATATATATATATATATATATATATATATATATATATATGACACTATTAATAAATATCGTGTAATTAGGGAATGATGATATTATGTTTACGTCATGTTATTATGTCGATTCTCGTGTGATTTATAGTATGCTTTTACAGTTTTGAAAAAGACCCAGCAAAGAACATTTATTTCTTTGATTTCAATGATATATTGTTGAAATATCTATTGACGAATATCTAAACACGTTTATTTAATGCATGGGTATTTTTCTTAAATCAGAGTTTTGACATTAGTAAAAAAGTTGAAAGATTACGAATAATCATCAGTCATATAAATCAATCTTATTAAGAAAAAGAAACTGACAGTAGGCCAAACATCTGACAGGATTAAAGATGGGATCAATTTCTTAGGGAGGGCAAGTATTCTCTGGTGACTGATGACACGTGTCATGAGCCCTCTATTTTGATCATATAAACAAAGTAATCCGTGGTCAAAATCAGTATGTAAAAACAGTTAACAATAGAAATGAAACACGTGAGGCAGCATTCGACATAATGACAGGTTTTATTTGCAAATTAAATCATTATTAGCGACCATAGAGTTGATAAAATGCAAAGTTAAAAGATTCTGGTGAAATCCCTGTAAGACATTTCTTCTCTCATGTAGTAGCTATTGAATAAGAATACGAAAGCAGGTCAGTTAATAAAGGAGCATAATTTGTGCCCATAATAATTCAATCACAAATGTTGGAAGACTTGATCTCAAAAGACTACTTAGAAATTGTTAATGAGAAACCCCAGTATCTTTTTAATATTAACTGCAGAATGCTTTTGTGTAAAATCAGAATGGTGAATGACAACGTATTTTTTTGACTGAGCACAAAATAAGAATATGCCAGGGTTCCATTTTAGGGAAGCGTTAGTGTTTATAATGTCCTAAAGACTACTCTTTAATTCATCACGAAGAATAATTGTGTGAAGGATTGAAAAAATGTGGAATTCTAAAATACAGTTGTTATAATGAGTCTTACGAACGAAGACAATGTTGTTCTGTGAGCCTGAACCAATATACATTCTTTGTAAGATGTCAATTATTTCGGTTTTACTAAACCATAGAAAGATCGATGGTATGTATTTCTACTTTACTTTATATAAAACAAAAGTTTTAATAATCCTCTTTATCAATTTCACAAAGTGCCAAATTTCAAATTTAGCTCACAATCTGATATAATTATATAACGGAAATTAAGATCTAATCGCCAATTGAAAGATCGACACTCCATGAATTTAGTACGTATTCAAATAAGTGAGTTCACGTCGTCATTTTCAACAACATATCAAGTGCAGGCATCCCTTTTTGAGCGGTCACACCGGTAAATGATCAGATAGGTCGAGCAATTCGTAGTCAAAATCAGTGTGTAAAGAATGGCGTAACAATTGGAATACGTCAGACAGCATTTGACACAATGATAGGCTGTGATGGCAACTAGATCATTTTATGGATCATAATGATAGAATTTGTAAAATGACACACCAGAGGTGGGATCAGCTGCCTAGGGAGAGTAAGCATCACCTGTCTACCGATACCACCCGCCGTAAACCCAATATCTTAATCAGGTAGAACGTTATAATGACCAAAGAATTTTCGAAATGTTGACTTAAAACGAGACTGTTGAATTCCCTGTAACATCAACTTGTTTGTCAGTAGTCTGCCTCGATTTAAAAAAAAATGCTCATACGCAGAACAAGCTCTTGCGTATCGAATCAGTTGCGAGATATAAACACCATATACAGATGATAAAGGAATATTGCTATATAAAAATGGGAAGCGAACAATGGAGAAGCTGAAATTATCACGTTTGTCTTAAAGTTGAGTTGTTAGATTACCTGTGGCAAGAATTTTGATTTTTCTCAAGTTTTGAGAAAATTATATGTTGTTAAACTTAGTCAGTGATGCGGAAATATTGCTTAGAGAATACATGATTTGTCAGTCTTACTCACAGTTTTCAGATGAGTACCTTGGTGTTTCAAAGAGTGTTTGTAGTGTTATAAAATGTTTGTAGTGTTAAAGAGTGTTTGTGGTGTTATTGAGGAGGAATGATTGTCATTTTCGTCGATTTTTAAAATAATTAATTCCTCTTACGGATTTAAATCTAAGACCTTTATAAACAACTTGAAGATGTAAATATTACAAAGATTTTGATTCTCATCGTCCAAACAAAGTTTGGAAACTTACCATAAATTACAATTAAGGTCTTCCGTTTCAAACCCTTAAGTCTTAACTTTTTTTATATTATTTTTTTCTTACAATTTTTTTAGCATGCTTTTTCTCGGAATTGCGTGGACTGATTTTTGTACAAATTTGAGTGATGACTGATATTCACTTGAACTTGATCGTGTTTTCCCGAATTTGTTTACGTCACTTGTAACGTAAGATATTGACTTTGGTTTTTTCCTTTGATTTTCAGAGAGTTTGTTTGTCTCGCGAGTGATCTAAAAAAACGTTTTAAGATATCATCTTGAAATTTCCAGAGATTGTAGGTGAGATTTGGTAGACGTACCAAACTGTATTACGATGTAGTAATAAATTTAAAATTAGAGTACGTTTAGGTGGTGAGTAATTTAATACTGTAGAAAGAATTTGTTATGCAAACACACTTTAATTTTGCTTACTTTTATATTCCAATTCACAAAAGTCCCATGTTGTATCTGAAATCCCAATACAAGGGGCATATTCTATGTACTCAAGGTATGTCCATTTTGGCCCAGATTTGTCATCAAAGGAAAGACAAAGGAAAATTATGTTTTATGAAGAAAATTATGGTTTAGTTGAGAAATAGGGGGTCCGCATTGTGGCATTCTTTCTAAATTTACCCAAGAAAGATGGCAATCTAGGCTGGATAATAAATTGGAAGAAGTTAGTATTCATTCTAAGGCACTAACTCCAATTTTTGGTCTTAATTATACACTCGTTCAAGATTAACGTTTTTCCGTCTGCGACAAAAATAACAATTTAAGAAGTCTCCAATCTAATAGGAACATTTACCAGCACTGCTGACGGTACACACAACTTCAATACATGTTCGGGAGCACCATATGAATGACAAAAAAGTATCAGAATATCATAAAACAGTCACAAGCTTACAAAGAGGAAGTAAGTTGGAGGATACACCAAGTAGGCATCTGAAATGGAAAACAAATTGATTGTCAACCAATCCAGATCTGATCATAGAAAAAGATACTTAAAAAATAGGGTGGCGGCAGATTGTTCAGCTCTGTCACTAAAAATGGTGGAAACAAAAACTTTATAATGTGAGTATCAATGCAAAAGGTGAAGATAATGAACACTGATGAAAATCATAAATCTTATGAACAATTTAAAAAAAAATTGAGAGTAGGACACAGTCGGATATATGAGACCATCCGAGGTGGGATCAGTTGGCTAGGAGGAATAAGCATTCACTGTTGATCGGTCATACCTGCTGTGAGCCTTCTATCGTGATCAGGTAAACGGTGGAATCCGTAGTCAAACCTGTACGTAAAGAACAGCTTACATGTTAGAATTGCAATGGATCACATCAGACAGTATTCGAAATATTTACAGGTGTTAGAGCTGAAAACAGTTTCAATTGAATTTCAGGCATTTAGCAAGAAAGGGGAGAACATTCATATTCATATCCACCTGAATGAAAAGGGGTAAAATGGATCGTGGATTTTGTTAAGATATCCAAAGGGAATTGAACTTACTTTGATAGCAGATTATACTCACAGCAAACCACCTGACAGATATTCAGAACACATACGGTAATTGGGAGAACTGACACATGAGGGACTACAGAATAAAGAGATACGTCATCAAATCAATCAGATAATTATGGCTCTCTAGATAAAAATCTCTTCGCAAATCGCCTGAATGCCCAGTTGAGCAATATTTCTGATGCCTTTCAGATCCATACTCAATGGAAAAAAAAGTATTTTTAAATGGCGTAGCAGAACAAAATGGAGACATGTCTTTCCATTTTGTTCCATAACGAGATGCTTCAAATAAGTTCTGAAAGAAAGGTTTGCCTGGTAAACTCCTTCAATAACACAAGTGTTGCTGTCGTCACTTGTGGACATCCACTAGTGCAAAATGAAACGAGTGATATGTAGAATCGCAGGGGAAATAAAGAAGCAGCAGAAGTTTCGAAGCAAACTTGTGTACAGTATAGCTTTAGCAATAGTATGGCAAACTCGGTCAGCTTACAACAGGTGCTGGAGACCGTGAGGTAGATAGTGTCAAACACATCCCACTGAACGACGTCAGATAATTGTAGAGCTGACTTCTTGACTGAATTATGTGCAAAATGATATTAATACAGGACAATAGATAACTACAAAACAAGAAAATAGCGAACGTATGATATTATTTGTCATTTGAAGATTAGGTATATTTACCAATTCCACCATATACACAAATGAATGATATGAGTAATGTTCTTACATGAATCATTAACGTGTTCAATAAACCAGGAAATATCACTGAAAACAAATGCACGAGACAAATGCATGTTAATGGTCCTGTTATCAACACGCAGGCCATCTGAAATCCATAGATTGAACACTGAAAGAGTTAGAGAAGATACAAGTTTAGTTTTGACATTGACAAAATTGAAACAGTCGAGGCAAGTCGATCAAATTTGCAATGACAATAACACATGCAATCAAACAACATTTAGAGATCACCAATTTGATAGTTTCCTCCATAAAATCACAATTAAAGAGCAAGTATAACATGTTGGCTGGTGTGTATTTATGTCCATTGAGAATTCACTAACGTCGATACAACTTACAGCAGAAGGTGACGTTCCACAAATTCGGACCGATACATAGCGTTCAGGGCTGTAGCAGTAACGCGACACGTGACCTCGCTTTCTAAGGTATTATCCGAAAGATGTAAATCTAATATCTAAATGCCGAACGTCTGGCGAAGTACAGCAACAACGAAATATATTACATAAAACCTCAATGTACATGTATTTATTACAGTAAAGAAACCGTGTATGCTTAAATCATTGTTATATGTTGACCATATGCTGGTCATTTAATTTTCAGTGAAAACCACAATATAAAGTCTAATTATGACACTATCCATCCACCATACTCCATGATGGCACAATGTCTCATACAGGGTTGTTGTGTTACGCTGGGCGTATGTAGAATCTCGTTAAGGATTTTTATTACATTTTAACTGAGGATGTCCGTCTTCGTTATGAATGAGCTTCCTCATATCAAAATATGTATGTTTTGGTTTCAACAGCTGTAGTCTACATTGACGAACCGACTTTTTCGTTCAAACGGATACGTCGTCATCTGCATGTGAAGTGCCATACTGTTTGTTTTATGCCCAAAACTGTAACAATGATAATATAAATATTTGTCATTTATCTTTGTCTGGTTTAAAGCCGTACCTGAAAGACCCGTGACTTACGCTGCTAGTGCAGGGCGCTTGGCAAAAGAGCAGTCACTGTGTTGTATGCCTTAGATTTGACGCGTCCCTAGGATCAAGAAACGAATCCGTTTCAGGCCTTATGATTGGGATATGGCTTACATACTGAAACTGCAATGCATAACATACTATAATATCTGAAAATCTATTATTAGCATAATGTTTACAGAGGACCCTACCAGAAGTGTTAAACTCGTGACAATCAATTTCCGGGGCGGGATTATATTATGGCTCGTTTTCTGCAAATCAATACAGATTTTAAAATAGTTAATCTTGAACGATATCGCCCTGTTCCGTTCTTCAGGTCTTAACTTTTAATGATAAGAGGTTAGAAACTTGCACATGGTACAAGGGTTGCTAACCAGAAGGCAGATAATAAAAACTCTGGACCAAGGTCATTTGGACATGCATGTAGTGAAAAAAATCAATCAATTATTGGTATCGATACGTCTACCAGTCACTATCAATAGAACGTCGTCACATTCCCCTTCACTAGATATATACATATACATGCAACACCGCGTGTTGTCAATTCTCTAGGTGCAAAACAGTCATTTAAAATGCCTGATAGACTACCCAGAGAGAATTTGTATGCAAATTATTATTCAGAATAATCAATAGAATAAGATAAACTGAAGAAGAGAGTGTATGTTTTAGATCATTCGTTTTGTAATTATTTTGAAATGTATGTTTTGCACTGATACTCCATTTAAAATGTGGGTTACGTTGATGTGGTTATACTCTGGATATTTTGACTTTATGCCCACTTACGTTACTTTGATTTCTTTGATGGGAATTGATGTCTGGTATATTAATCAAATTCTATAGTTTCGGACTCTTCCTCGTCTTGGTGTGGGATTCGGATAATGACATATTTTTCACTACTGCGATATTGCTCTCTTGATTTTTGGTGGTGGTGGTATATTGTTTAACGTCCGCTTGAGAATCTTTCACTCATATGGAGACGTCACAACTGCCGGTGAAAGGATGTGCAATTTAGGCCTACACTTGGCGATGACAGCCTTTGAGCAAAGAGGGATCTTTATCGTGAAGCACCTGCTGTGACACGGGTTTCGGTTTTGTGGTCTCATCCAAAGGACCGCCCCATTTAGTCGCCTCTTACGACAAGCAAGAGGCACTGAGGACCTATTCTAACCCAGATCCCCACGGTATTCTATTGATTTGAAGGCCGATGGCACGAAGGTGTATTAACACTATAAAATGGGACGAGGATGAGATCGTACGACACATATATTCTGAAGCATAATCCTATAATTGTTATCGCACCATAGTTTGATCGTCATCACACACCTCCCCTAACTAATATGGTTCTGTGGTTTGTTATTAGCATGTTGTTTGCAGAGCCCCCTACCAGAACTGTGAAACTCGTGACAAGTGTGACAAAAATTTAATCTCCAGGGCGGTCTTATATCATGGTTCATTGCAAATCGATACAGCTTTAATGTGATTTTATGGTTTATTATGATATATAAGTATAATAATATTGCTATTCTATTTCAATTTATATGAGATCGTCCATAAAGCATTATCTGTACCTGTCTGTTTCAGGCTCAGTGACATTTAATTGTATCAGAATCAGAATTGAGTACAATTTCCCATTCTGTATATCAAAGGCGCAATTTAATGTATTTTTCAGCAGGGAGATTATTGTGTTCTTAGCAATTTTAAATAATTGCCAATTTCTGAATATATTTAAAACCAAGACAATTCACCACAGAACTAACTTAACAATTTTGTTCTTGGCAAGATTTTGATACGTACGCTATACCTGTATTAACCTGTCTCATGGCGTGTCTTTACACTACCCATTTCATAACTGATCTTTAGAGTCACGTGCTGCCTCGAGGTTTGGTTCTGTAGTTCTCGGGCTGAGGCGGAATGGGTATCCATATGTGGTGAATTTCTCTGGGTAGCTTTGTTTGTGTGCGTGTTTATATATGCGATATAACTTTCTTTTTGAAAAAAAAAAATAAAAACACCCCCCCCCCCCCCCCAAAAAAAACCCCCCAAAACCAAAACAAACAAAAAATAAAACACACAAAGAAAACACAAACAAACAAAAATATATAAATAAGATAAAGAAAGAAACAAAACAAAAACAACAAAATAGTTTTAAAAAATATCAAAACAAACAAAAATGAATAAATAAGAAACAACAACAAAAACAACTTTAGCGCTAACTAATGGTGATGTAAGTTCTTAGTCAAGGAGCCGGAAATCTTTCTATAAAAGTAAGCGATTAGACAATGCGCCATTTATGTTTAATGAAAATTCTTCAAAGAGATAAAACCCGTGTAATTTAAAACTGAGACTTGTGGATAGATTGAAGTATGCAAAAATAAAATCATAATACACTTATATAGCAGTGAGACAGATTAAGTCAGATACATGTACAATAAGAATACATACATCAGTCAAACTGATGGATGCTCCCCGAACTGCATTTAACAAACGAACTATTTCAAATGACGAGAACAATGATCAATAGCTGTTGAAGTGTTGTTCAAATGAAGATTTTTTATCACATAAAAGGTATATGTAGAGTGACGTTGACCTTTACAAAATGACCTTAAGTGACTTTCGTCTGAAAGCCATTTGATTATCACTTTTTTGTGTGCTTTTTGCTATATGACCTATGCGCTATGCCTGTTCAAAATTTGTTGAAATAAGTAATTTTCTTCATATAAAGTTTATTTTCTGAATGACCTCGACCTTTCCAAATTGACCTAGAGATACCTTGGTCCAAAAGATCAATAACTATTGAAATATTGTGGAACGAAGGTTTTTTTCATATATAAGATATATGTTTTAAGTGACCTTGACCTTAATCAAATGACTAACCTTCGTCTGGAAGCCACTTGTCTGTTACTTATTTGTGTAATGTATGATCAATACCTTTCAAAAACTGTTGAAATAAGGAATTTTTACTTTTCATAATGGCATATATTCTGAGTGACCTTGAACTTTCCAAAATGACCTTGGTTCAAAAGCCCCTATATGTCCAAGGAACCATTTATGATCAATTTCTGATGAGAGGTTTAGGAAATAGGAACTTGGATGGACGGACAGACATGACGTAGACTATATGCCCCCCCCCCAAAAAAAAAAATCCGGGAAGCATAAAAATTCTATCACTTAATCAAAAATACATTTACCACTGAAATGTGCATCTTCCAATCAATAAAAATTATAGCAACATAAATGTGTTCAAGAGAAGATTCAACGAGAATTTGAATTTTGTTGATTTTTTTTTTTCAACTACATTCATCGCTGATGATTTATCTAGTAAGTTATCAAAGACTGGGCTTTAAGCGAGGGTTATGTAAATGTAATTATTAATTCATTCTTATAAATATTTGATTGAAAGAAACGTATATAAAAGCAAGAGAGACATAAGCTTGTCCAAAATCATCACTGCTGACTAGTGTGGAAACTAACGCGCTGCAACATATAAAGTATCTTTGGGAAAATTTTGAAATGCTCCCAGACAAAGCCGAAGGCCCTGATAATGAATCAAATCTAAGGTCTGCAAATGGGAAGTTCTATTAGATCTGTTAACAAATAAAACAATAATCGAATCTAGATCTTACAATCGACTAATATAGTGCGTGTCTGCTCCCCATTTGGTATTTGCAACAACAAAAAATATACCATTTTGTGCCTTAATGTATTTCCCCGAAGATGTTTAATATGTGAAATAAATGTAAGTTTACTGTCAACGATCATGCTCAAAAATTTAGTTTGTTTCACAACTATGACTGGTGTTCCATGTAATTTTAGATATCGATCGAATTGCGTTTTTATTTTGTTACAAAAATTATATTTCAGATTTAGAAAATTTGCAACCATTTTTGAATTTTACATAACATGGCGCTCGATTGCATTTATATTTTTCATTTTGTGGTTCTATAAATGAAGATATTCATCTATAACACTTCGATCAGATTGCTTATGTCGATACTAAATTTGTGGGATATCTAGCCCTAGTTTCATATCTATCCGTGTGGGTTGATTCTACGCGAACATTAAAATGTCTTCCCTTTCAATAAATATCTGGTTAATGTCAATGAAAACCAATATTGTAGATGTCTTGTAAAAACACCAAGTTTCCACGTCGTATTACATGCCTTTTTCAAGTCGACGAATATGAATTCAGTTCTGTTAATAAAGGCATCTCGTTTAAAATATTCAAGTCGAACCAAATGGTCGGTGGCAAGCCACATCCTATATTTGTTAGAATATCGATAGTTTCAAGAAACTAGGTTTTTAATTATCCGTTCCATGGTTTTACAAACACAGCTGGTTGGAGCAATAAGTAGATTAGTTGTCTGGATTAGTATGACCGAGATCTACCTCAATGTCATAAACTGAGAACAGACATTAAAAAGGTCTGTCTAGCATCACACACACACGTACACACCCACACACACACACACACGCATACACACACACACACGCGCATACACACGCATACACACGCACACACACACACACACACACACACACACGCATACACACATACACGCATACATACGCACACACACACACATACGCACACACACACACACACACATACACACACACACACACACACACACACACACACACACACACACACACACACACACACACACACACACACACGTACACACACGCACACACACACACACACACACACACACACACACACACACACAACAAAAATGCAATACTGTCCGAGCAAACGTGCTTTTAGGAAGAAAATTGAAGTAAAATACAAAAGCCTATATACAAAAAAATAAAATAAAATATAAAAAACATAATAATAATAAAAAAAAATAATAAACAACAAAAAAATTAAAACGCTGTTGATACAGCCGAAAATTTTAAAACAGTGAAATTGTGTCAACAGGTGGATTCAAACCAGTACACTAAATAGGTTGTTTGTGAGCGTCTGCGATCCGTTTTTTTTTAAAATCTTTTTTGCGTCTGCGATCATACCATCTGAGCTGTACTAATTATGAAACGATATAAGAAATAGGTTTTCGCATTTTTTGTAGTTTTTTTTTTTTTCTTTTTGTAAATTTCGACCCCAGGGTAGGGGTGACCCTAAAAAGTCCCATTTTAAATTATTCCTTAGATCAAAATCTATCAAAATACCATAATTTTTATTAGGGACAGGCCTGCCCTGAAGGACTCCTAAGTAAAAGAAAAATCATACAAAAATAGGCATTTATAATGAGAAAGTCTATTTTAGCCAACTTTGAAAGTTAATTCAAAAATTGCAAATACAAAAGTTTAGGTTCAAAATGTAAATTTGAAAAAAAAAACAAACAAATATATACGGTAAAAAATTACAAATAAACATTGATTTTAAAAAGTGAATTTTTCCGGGAAATCATTCCCTCATACAAGTCAGTTCTTTTGATATTCCGAATACATCCTTTTTCGCGGTCACTTTCATTTTGAAATTCCCGTTCAGAGTGTAATCCTTGAGAATAGTACACATACATGTAGTATTTTCCTGAAACACATATATATAACACAACACAATTTATAAACAACAACAAGAGGCCTACAGGCCTTATCAGTCACCTGAATATTAGTTAAAAGTATCACTACCCCCAAGGGGGTATGGAATTGATACTAATTTTCCTATTCTACATATAATATTCAACAGGGGTATAATACAAGATGCGTTCTTAAAACACAAATATACATTACTGATGAAGGACATTATATACATCCAATATGATAAATGTTATATCGACTTTATTTGACTATTTTGGATCCACCCTAAAGTCACACCGCTCAAGTTGACGATTTTGTTACTTTTCCTAAATATGTACTCAGCTTTTCTACAGTATTAGCAAAATCAAAGAAGTCTTTCAAATGATAAAGGCAATATTTTGCCCCCCCCCCCCCCCCCCCCCCCTCCCTGATACCCTTGAGATCATGAAATTACTCTTTATGCTTTGATGCTTCTTGTTAAATTTGAAAAGAAATGTCTGGGTAGTTATCAAGAAATTAAAAATGTTCAGTTGTTAACACACGCTACATGTCACACGATGACGGATGCACATCCATAGGCAACAAATCACCCGAGTCACTTGGGTGACCTTAAAAAGGTTATTACATGGAGATTAATATTATGTATGCATTATTATGATATTCCAATCAGTAGTATGTACAAATATGATAATTAACATGATACGATGTTAGTGTTTCAATTGTATGTTGAATAAAGTGTTGGCTAAAATGATAAATTTCATTTTTTCCTGTCATCACAAGATAATGAATTAGTTATTATATTTATCAAATGATTACATATCCTTAAAGTATTACAATATCATTCATGTTTCTTTGTGTTTATGTGAGTCAATAGACGAGTGAGATAGAGTTTTATGCTTAAAGTGTATAGCCCAGCCCTTTAAATTAATCAATTTACATGTACTACAATCTAGATGGAGTCAAAATAATTTAATAGATTGATTAATTGATTGTTGTTTTCCGCCACACTCGACAATTTTTCAGTTATCTGGTGGCGTCCAGATTTTTTTGGTAGAGGAGAAAACCCTGATACAATGTACCTGGGAAGAGACCACCGACCTTCTGAAAGTAAACTGGCAAACTTTCTCACATATATCGGCGCGAGAATTTAATAAATATTTTATATCATTGACCTTCCTAATATATTGTTTACTTGTAGCAATATCTCATAGGAGTGTTAAATAATAATTTGACCTTTGTTAGTGATCATTTGCAACTAGAAAGTGATTAAAGATATATATATAGATAGATAGATAGAGAGAGAGAGAGAGAGAGAGAGAGAGAGAGAGAGAGAGAGAGATACGTGTATTATCTGAGAACATCGAGTGCATTACATATATGCATATGTATGTCATCTATCATATGATGACTTTATAAATCAGCATGTACAGTCTTATAAGTATTACAAATATAAACAATTGTATTAAAAAAAATCAAGTCCTCGTACTTTTGTGCTATCAACAACAAAAAATTCTGAATCTGGTGATACATTTTAACGCAGACCTCTGCAAAGTCTCTCAAATAATTCTAGAAAACCCACATAATCAAGTTTATCCAGGTCCTAATCAGGTGCTAATTAAGTCATAATCAATTTTATATATATATATATATATATATATATATATATATATATATATATTTATATATATATATATATATATATATATTACACATACAAGGGAAAAGCAAACGGTGGCTTCTATGATTAGCATTGATCAATTAATTTCGTTTTAAAATCTGCAGTGAAAATTTACCAATTTCTTCCTGAATGTTGACCTTGATTTCTCCATCGGGTTGACCTTGCCTTAGGTTAATGGAGCATTGGTTACAAAGGCCTAAATGGAGAAACACAAAGGCGATAATTAAAATGGTTATTGTTTTATTCGTATTATTTTAGGACACCCAATGCAAGTCAATCAGGTGACCTATCAATATGAGCCTGGGACCGTTGTCATCTATCGTGGTCCATCAGCAACAACATTATATCTATATAATCACCGCATTTTACCCAGTTTCCATTCTATATTAGATATTTTAAAAAGGATGATTTAAAAATGCTTTAAGGATGCCTGTGTGATTTCCAATTGCCGGGGGAGGGGGGGGGGGGGTGTTAGAACACAATTTAAGTGTGTAAATGGCTGATGATCATCATTATTTACATTGTTGTTGGACTTTGATAACAATAGAAAAAAAAATCACATAAAACAAATTCAGAGATTGCTATAAGAATTCACAAAGCACCAATCTTTAAATATTGTCATACAGCATAATCATAAACATGTCATATTGTCTCATTTCTCTGTTATACAACACACTCTATGTAGCTTAAAAGTCTTTCATAATAAAAATACTAATCAGAAATAAGAGTTTGTATTATAAATAATCATTCACAACAATATAGACTATTCAGATCGAGTCGTCTATTATAACGTGTAAATCGATTACCAGTAATATCATGTCACATCATGAATGCAGTCAACATTACATATCTTACCTCACTATTATTCTATGTATGAATGTTCCATGCAACAAAAATTTCAGTATGTAAGAGTTGACATACCAGGTTGTGATGGTTGGTTATATATTGCTTAACGTCTCGCTCGAGATTTGTTCATTTTTTCACTCATACGGAAACGTCACCATTGTCGGTGAAGGGCTGAAAATTTCAAGTGCATGTTTGGCGCTTACGGCTTTTGAGCAGAGATTGGTCTTGATCGTGCCACACCTCCTGACACGGGGTCTCTATTTTTGCGGTCTCAATTTCAGCCAAATATCGCACACACTGAATATAATGCATTCCCATCGGATATTGGTATGGGTAGATCTTATGACAGAAGAGAGAATGTCTGAGTAAGATATAGATATTAGAAACATACATCGTTGTTTTCCCACCCACTGGTTGATGTTTAGTTGGTTGTATATTGTTTAACATCCTGTTAGAAAATATTTCACTCATATGGAGACGTCACCATTGCCGTAAAAGGACTGCAAAATTTAGGCCTATGCTCGGCGCTTATGACCTTTGAGCAGGGAGGGATCTTTATCGTGCCACACCTATTGTAACACGGGGTCTTGGTTTGTGCGGTCTCATCCGAAGGACCGCCCCTTTTAGCCGCCTTTTACAACAAGCAAGGGGACTGAGGACCTATTCTAACCCGGATTCCAACGGGATAGGTTTGGAGGGTATCTTTGATCCAGTGTGAACGTTGCTGTAACAACTGTAACACAACTCAATTCTTTCAAATTTCTAAAAATCTATGGGCTTTTAAACATGAGTTCTGTAGTCATTTATCAGAGACATGCACTGTAATTTTCAATTTTGTATGCCAATGACGCATATTTCATTTACAGTTTACATGCATCTTATCGTATTTTAAAATATAACTTTTATAGTATTAGCATTATCTGTATAATTATTTTTTCATCTCTTATCAGTTCCAACTGCAAAGAGTTGCCTTGTATGCAGTCAATATTCTTGGCGTTGGCTGGCTGTTCATCTCTGCTAGCTTTTCGTCTTACTCAGTCGTTACTCGTTTTTATTCTACCTTTTCGTTTTGGCATAAGTTTTATTTAAACTAGTAGTGTCTATCGTAAATATTGCACTTCAATACAAAATTAGTAAAGCTTCAGGAAATGTTGATTCGTCGACATTTCAGAGACATTTCAGTTAAAACACTTAATACGAGTAATTTTTCATAAACAAATAATATTTTCAGTATCTATTTGCAATTATTATTATTTTTTTATAAATCAGCAGTTTTTCTTAATGCCTTATGGTTTTGGAATGAGATTAATGGTTGCCCGAGACAAGCCGGTGGAAATCTACCATTTCCCAAAGGAGATTTCCTATTGGTGTTAAAACTTTGCAAGAAACATTTTCTTACTTTTCTCCTGGAGGATGTGGTCTAGACAGACTGCAGCACAGACCCTTCAGGAGCTCATTTATAGTGAAGCGTTGCGTTATTTTCTTTGTCGTTTGCTTTATAATGTATAATTTTCTTTTCTTCTTTGTTTCTATGTTTTCTGAAATTTGGAGATATGCTGATTGGTGATGTTTAGGTTTAGTAATGGTCTCAGCCAGTTTGTTGATATATCTGTGTGTGTGTGTGTGTGTGTATGTGTGTGTGTGTGTGTGTGTGTGTGTGTGTGCGTGTGTGTGTGTGTGTGTGTGTGTGTGTGTGTGTGTGTGTGTGTGTGTGTGTGTGTTGGTTTTTTGGGGGGTTTTTTTTGTTTTGTTTTTTTTTTTTTTTTTGGTTTTTTTTTTTGGTTTTTTTTTTTGGTTTTTTTTTTTTTTTTTTTTTTTTGTTTTTTGTTTTTTTGGGGTTTTTTTGTTTTCTGTTTTTGTTTTTTGTTTGTTTGTTTTGGGGTTGTTTTTCTATTTTACAGATATCATCTCCAGCTTTAAGATGTTGACATTTAGTGCTATATGCCTCTCTTTTTATTTTCCAAATTTCATTCAGCTGTGGTTTAAAATGTAAAGGGGCATAGGCACGACTTTGGTAAAAAAAAACCAAATACTTGGATATTTATTAGTTAGATGATAGTATCTGATAAGTGTATAGCATAGCAACAAAGCTTTTCAAAACCTGAAGCAAATTTGAGACATAAACTTTGTATTTCAAAACCTAGACACCATCCCTATTCAGCTATCAATATAGTGATTGATTGATTGATTATTTATTGCTTTCCGTCACACTCAACAATTTTTCAGTTATCTGGTGGCGTCCAGTTTTTGTTGGTGGAGGAGAGAACCCAGATACAATGTACCTGGGAAGAGACGACCGACCTTCCGCAAGTATCAATATAGTAAAGACTTCGGGGAAAAGAGCTTTTACGACGAAAATTTTCAGTTCTTACTCGTTTAATTGTACTTGCTCCTAAAATTAATTTAGAATTAATCTACGTCGCAATGCTGATTGCTCTTGACATAATGTTTAGAAATCTTTAGTGCATGTGGTTTACAAGGGTTTATTTACAGTCCTATGAAATGCGCGCATCCGTCTCACTCTAGACATTAGACCAACATCATGTTTACAAACAACGATTTAGGAAGCTGAGTGTAATGAAAATACAAAATGTATCCTAGATAATATTTTTAATAATCTACTTATTTATAAAAGATCTTTATTTAATTTCTATAACAAAAAACAAAATGCCAATTTCAATCGATCAGGAATTGTGTCCATACACTGTTTTCCAGGAGTTTTGTTTGTTAAAATTTTATTATAGTTCTCGAACCTTTTGCCCGAAAAAAAATACGTACGTAATTCTAACGTTGATGTAATTCAATTAAAAGTATCTCAGCTTTTTTATCTTTAATTTTATTTTATTTCATTCTTTAATAGCCTCATTTCATTCTTCCGTAAACAATGGTCTGAAGACGTTTCCAATGTGAAAAAGAAAAAAAATTCTCGAGAGGGACGTTAAACAATATATAACCGACTATGATTTTGAATATATTTAGATTTTGTTGATGTTTTCAGTGAGTATTCATTTGATATAGTGTTATTTAAAATATCAATGACTTTTTAATAGGGTCTGAATGGTTACGAACATTTTCAGCAAAAATGTTTTCTTTAAACATAAGCTTTGAAAAAGTTTCCAATCAACCTTATTTAATTTCCAATTTAGAATACTATTGTTTTCTGGAGAACTATTTGTTTTGGTGACAATTGAGAAATGACCACTCCCGCAGAGATCGCTATATACAGATCAGTCAAAATCTAACACTAGAGAAGGACAAGTTATATATGGTCTGTTGAAGAGAATGCCCCCATTAATTGGATGCAGATACGTGTTAGATCCGTCATTCCAGATACAAAGGTCACAGTGTGGTGCCCTGTGGGGATCCAGGTTGTAAAAATAGATCCTCAGTACCCCTTGCTTGTCGTAAAAGGCGACTAAATGGGGCGGTCCTTCGGATGAGATTGCAAAATCCGAGATCCCGTGTCACAGCAGGTGTGGCACGTAAAAGATCCCTCCCTGCTCAAAGGCCATAAGCGCCGAGCATAGGCCTAAATTTGCAGCCCTTCATCGGCAATGGTGACGTCTCCCTATAGGTGAGAAATTCTTGAGCGGGACTTTCAACAATATTTAATCAATCAATCAGTCAATCGCAGTGTGGTATTATACCTTCTTTCCTTCCTCTGTTAAGTTGTCACACTGCCTCACAGTCTCTTACCTAGCAACACCAACTGTGGATTACCGACGATGTACAGTGGGTTATGGGCGTTAAATTCGTCCAGTGTCATTCATGTATATGTAAAGTAACCGGACTTTGTACATAGTTATTGATGGCTATCGAGGCACTACATACGCGCTATCTGTCATGACGAATGCATTTTGATTAAGAAATAAGATATATATTTTTCAGATTCATTGGGATGTGATATAAGTTGCTCAAATGATCATATTCTATAACATCCGAAGGGAATTATAGTAGATTTCATCACTTATCAACTTCATGTCATATGCCAATGATACCCTAAAATTTATATCATTTTATTTATTTCATATATTTCTATTTCTATTTGTTTTCTTATCAAGCTTCCATACTTTTGTAGCAACTGACAGAAATAATGATCCGACAACATATGAAATACTTCGTTAGGAATATTTCGAATCAATAATTGGGAACAATATCTAAAACAATCCAAAATATAGATATTTAATTTAAAAGTAGAAGGATAAAACATGTGCAAATAAACGTAATTTTGAGCGTCAATTCACGTGAAGAGTCAACGACATCCGGAATGTGATTTTGGTCGATCAGCGATGGAGAAACCGTGGCAATTGTTGAGCACAAATTTCGACAGAAATTCAGAGGATCTAAATGAATTGACAGAGTGTAGATAGATCAAGTTAACGCTAAGCTTTTGGTCAGGGTTTTGCAAGTTTTGAAAGGAAAGAACGACATGTTCATCGTTAGGACTGCTCGCTGTAGCATCGTACTGACAGATATAGAGGAAGTGATGGTAGATTTTTGTTTTATACCGCCAGGATGTGTGGCAGAAGATAAACACGAACTGCAAAGAGTTTGTGTTGACTTGAGATTTCTGTTGTAGAATTTTAATGAAGTAATGGAGACTCGCAGCAGTGCTCTGAAATGAAAATAATTTTTCGAGCCTCGAAAACAGTCTCTCTCATGGCCATGATAGCTATTGTTAAAAAAATAACAGGTCATCATCATCACAAATAAATCGGCTTATAATTCTGCCTCCATTTCCTTTTTTATCAAAATCATGTTTCTGACATTTTATTTACTGATGATCGTGTCTGTTTACAAAATAACCCTATGTAAATATTCTGACGCTTGTTTATTTTGTTTCTGTTATGATGTCATAGCAAGAAGCCAGGCGAAATTACCCAGTACAATTAACAAAATACTTCTGAATCGGTTATTGTATTCATGCGCAAGAAAGTCTGATCACGTGACTGACTTCATGTCATCAAAAATTGAACGTCATTTTCGTTAGTATTGTCATAGAAGGAAACACACTGGCAAATGTGAATATAGAGTATTGATTTTAAGATTTCTCTGTATTTTTCAGTTGTTGAGTGTGGTGAACAACAACAATCAATCAATCAATCAATATCTTTCAGAGAGGTTTCTTGCAAACAGATTTGCAGCCGAATAATGCTTCTGACGAAATAAACACAATTCATTAAAACTGACTTTAAAACTTTGACAATTCCATTGGGTGATCGAATCCATTAACTTTAAATGGTTTATAGAAGAGATCCTCCTTGGTTTGTTTTTCTGCGACGGGAGACTTCGGTTTCTAAAAGCTGTAGATGGAGGAAATGGGATATTATCCATCTCCTCCAGAGACCAATAATTATTTTGAAGTCAAACGGATTTTTTCTAGCCTTTGCTTAATCACTATTTTGTTTCGTTGGTTTATCTGGAGACTGTTTGTCTTCCAGATTGTTTTAGTTGCCCTGCCGTGACAGGAGAAATTTTGTGTGAACCAGCGGATGTCTACGTAGAAACTGATTTTGAAGCAGTTTTTTGTAGCATAGGTAGTACTTTAGGAGGAAGTGAACATCAAGTGTTGGTACAGCATGTACTGTTGTGTACAACATTGTACTTGATTGACACGTGTGACCTAGACAATATTCTTGACATTCTATATTTAGAACGATGTTTGTCAGAGTTCAATAAAGAAATGACGCAATATCTGCCTATTTGCCAGAAAAAAGAATGACCTAAAAACTGCTTTGTTTTTAGTATGAACAGACTGTAAAATTTGTGGTAACATTCACTCTACAAAATGTGGACTTTTACATCTGGGGATTGGAATGGACTTAACGGCCATTATGTGACTGTTATATTTTCATGTATGAATTCAGCTCGGCAGTAAACCAGCATCGGAAATTGTTTTTGTGAACTTTGATAAGATTTACTGACATTTAGTTATTTTTTCATTGATATATTCAACTGTAAATAATTGTAAATAAATGGTTAAATATTTGAATTCTTTGTGATTGTTTTCTGTTGTTCTTTTGTTATCCTGACTAATAACAGACGGGGAGGGGGCCCCGGGATATCGAATGATCTTATTGTTCGCGAGTTGTATGATTTACAGTTTAGATTTACTGAATTTCATAGCCAGCGAACATCAACGTGCTTTCGGTCACAGATTTTCTAGTGTCGCCGACCCTCGAGACTTTGATACTTTGAGGATGAGTTAATTGCATTTTACATTTGAGGTTAAGAATTAAATCTTCTATGAAATAAGAAATTAAAGTCAAGGTTTTAGAGAAAACTTTTACAGGAAGAAATTTGTGAAGCAAATAATTAAACCAGCGAAAATTATTAAATTTGAGTTTCATTTAGATCTAGGAAAATAAAAATGAGAAAGAAATACAAATTGAAGGAGCAGAAAAAGAAAACAAGAGACGGAGAGATTTGATTGATTGATTAAATATTGTTTAACGTCCCGCTCGAGAATATTTCACTCACATGGAGACGTCCCCATTACCGGTGAAGGGCTGCAAAATGTAGGCCTATGCTCGGCCTTTGAGCAGGGAGGGATCTTTTACGTGTCACACCTGCTGTGACACGGGACCTCGGTTTTTGTGGTCTCATCCGAATGACCGCCCAATTTAGTCGCCTCTTACGACAAGCAAGGGGTGCTGAGGATCTATTCTAACAACCTGGATCCCCACGGGGCATCACACTACGCTCTTTGTATCTTGAATGTGAGCGAGAAAAATGAAAGAGCACAAAGAGAAAGAGAAAAAGACAATTTCAGTTGAAGTAGATAAATCAAAATTGCAGCGAGGGTCTGAACTTTTACCGGTTAGGACTGAATTTGATGCATCTAAAAATATTAAAGTAGTTCCAAATTTTCAAGAAAAATCAGTAGATAAATATTCCTCAATTTCCGCAGAATTTAAAATGGCCACGAGATGTTTGGTCAATTTTGTTATAAATAGTACTGTTTAGCATAACGGTTCAGAGTTCAGACTATGACAGGTCAAGGTCGCAAATTCAAAAGCTCATGAATTAGTACCCAAAGCGTACAGACAAAAGTTCAGAAAGTACAAAACACTTGACAATCAAACTTATGTTGAATTTGCCAGGATAAACGATTTATTTGATCAATGGTTGAGACCTAATATAATTGATGAAAATTTTATTCATCCTAGTAGAAGAACACATTAAGATAAGAACACTTTTGAAAACGTCGCAGTTATTTCAGATACTTACACACTGTCTCTCATCAAAAGAACTTTAGGCAAAATTTTCAGATTTGTAGTTATCGAAGAGTTCAGACTCAGATAAAAAGAGTGCATCAGAGTTCCCTTTACCTCAAGTCCTCACAGTGATTCTACGTTCAGTTCACGTGGCCGAGTGGTTAAAGCACTGCACTGAAAATCACAAGGCATCTCACCTCTAGTCGGCGCGGGTTCGAATCCCGCTCGCGCCGATATATGTGAGAAAGTTTCCCAGTTTACTTTCGGAAGGTCGGTGGTCTCTTCCCGGATATATTGTATCTGGGTTCTCTCCTCCACCT
The DNA here is from genome assembly GCA_024699665.1 of Ostrea denselamellosa. NCBI lineage: Eukaryota > Metazoa > Mollusca > Bivalvia > Ostreida > Ostreidae > Ostrea > Ostrea denselamellosa. The sequence goes on along the minus strand of JAMZEH010000043.1, from coordinate 6,130,669 downwards.
ACAAAAACTGGCCGCCACCAGATAACTGAAAAATTGTTGAGTGTGGCGGAAAACAAACAAACAAACAAACAAACGTTCAGTTCAAGGCCAGGAAGTTCTATAGGTTCCTCTGGTGTAGGATCGCGTCCTACTTGTTCTTATTGTAAGAAAAAAAGGTCATCAGATTCGTGAATGTTTTAAGCCTGAGAGAAAAACAAATGACCTTGACAAACTACAGCCACATGTCTGTACAACATTTTGAAATGATAGGAGAAACTTTGTTTCGTTTTGTTCTGGCATTCCTGATTTTCAGGGTTCAAAGTCCAGTTCTGTTAATTCTTAGGATTATTAGCTTTTTTGTCTCCATAAATTTACAATAATACTATGCACCTAAGGGAAGAGTCAAGCAGTGGGATTGGCAGACAGGTAACAGACGGTGACCTTTCTACCTAGAGTGAAAGAAATTAACACGAAAATAGTATGCAAAAAATTCATTTCAACAATTCGTATCAAACATGTAAAATGATCTCACATAAATAAATTGTTTGCTAGTTTTGATTAAAGTGTTTTATGGAATTAAATTAATAATCCTTTTTACGGTTAATTTAGTTGTTGATATCTTTCACTTTGGCGATCATATCATTTTAAACTTCGATATTGAAAAAGATTAAATGCTGAGCTTGTTACACCTGTTCCCACACAGTGTTTTAAATCTTTATCGGTGGAATTGTCTTTTTAGATGGAGCGGTCCATGAGCATATATTTAATGTACAAGACATTAAAGGGATAGGAAAGGTTATTTTTGATTAATTTTTTAAAGATTTAAAATGAGTCGAAATGACTCGTACAATAATTTTCTTTATATAATAATCGTATCCATTTATCTGCATTAATTTCCAAGTTTAAAACAATTATATTTTTCAAATTACCGCCTCTGATGTTTGTTTCCTGGACAAAATTTCAATCTACTATAAACGTTGGTCCCTAGTCACGAACATGCTATTATTTTAAAGTTGATAATTCATTTATCTTTTTCATAACAATAGAAAGGAATAAAGCGATGTGGAGGAAACTCGCCAAATGGGCTTTTACTCTCTCTTTAACATTTCTACATACTCGAGCTTCGTCGTTCTGAATAGGGGCCCCGCTACATGATTGCGGATTTGTCCAAGCCTTCAAAATCATTATGAAAAACAAACAACATATAAAGGCGACTGATTTGTCAAAACCATTACCATGGAAATGTCTTGAGAACTTGACTGTAATGGTAAATAGTTTATGCTGAATCAATATATTGTTTCAATCTTCCAAGTGAATACAGAATTAAGCTTGCTCAGGTCTCTATGTTAATTTTCATTCTAATTTCTCAGTCCACTTTCTTACCCTCTTTAAAGTCAGAACACATCACAGAGAGTAATCAGCAAACCTATTTAATCGACTGAACACAGAGACTTTAGCAATTCAGAATTACATTTCATGCTCATAATATACATTATTACACACAGAGACACGCATGGTGATAACTTGTTCAATTACCAATTAATTCTCGAAATACCAAACACAAAACTTTAAACGTGAAATCGTAGAGAATATTTGCTATTATTACTGCATCCCCCCGGAATTTATCATATGTGCATAGCAAGTAATCATGAATTAAAACATTTGGGCGAAACTGATATTTCGACAACAAATGTACTCACAGTCCTCAGCTGTGTACAACTTGCCCTTGCTATCTTTCATGTCAATCTTAATCACCCCTAGCTTCCTCCAGTATCCCGGCTGGAAGATATTACGAATGACGACGTGACGTCACAAACGCTACTTTACCCGCAACATCGCACTTTGTTGTGTTAAAACATCAAACTTTGCCGTCCGTAGCTTCAATAAAACATCACACACACACACACACACACACACACACACACACACAGAGAGAGAGAGAGAGAGAGAGAGAGAGAGCATATGGTTTATTATAAGCAATTGTACAGATAGATAGATTGATTGATTATGTATTATTTAACGTCCCTCTCCAGAATTTTTCACTCCTATGGAGACGTCACCATTGCCGGCAGCAAAAGTTAGGCTTATGCTTATGGCCTTTGAGCAGGGAGGGATCTTTAACGTGCCACACCTGCTGTGATACGGGGCCTCGGTTTTTGCGGTCTCATCCGAAGGACCGACCCATTTAGTGGATTTTTACGACAGGCAAGGGGTGCTGAGCATCTATTCCAACAACCCGGATCCCCACGGGGTTATATATATATATATATATATATATATATATATATATATATATTTAAACACCACCTTTACTAAACTTAAAAAAGTAAATGATATAACGTGAAGCACGCAAATTTTAGTGTGGAAGTAAAATTTGACCGGGGGGGGGGGGGGTCTGGCTTTCATTTTAAGGTCCTCTAATGGGTTCAGCACAAAGCTCTAGTGGAACTTAGGAGGCAAATCCATTGACACCTTTAATGGCTTGTACATTTTGAAGAGAAAATGTAGTGTATCCAAATGATTTCAAACCATATGTTCCATGTTATTTACAAGATCATTTCTGCGTCATCTTGTTGATCAAGTACATACATTCGCCTAATTACGTTTTCCAAGAAATGGTACATTCGTTGTCATACCTAAAACATTCCTGCACTGAATAGATATATCATACAGAGTTACACTCGGGTCCTATTTTATGAAACTAGCAGTTTTGTTATCATGAGTAGAGGACTGCATGTACATAATGTAAGACTGCTGATGTGAAGATAACACAAAACAACTTTCCTTTAGTATATCTAGGATAGTCCCCTATTCATCTTTCACCTTTCTCCCTCTCATTTCTCGTCATACGCTCTTCATCTTTCATCTTCCCCTCTCATTTCTCGTCATACGCTCTTCATCTTTCATCTTCCCCTCTCATTTCTCGTCATACGCTCTTCATCTTTCATCTTCCCCTCTCATTTCTCGTCATACTATATTCATCTCTCATCTTCCCCTCAATTTCTCGCCATACTCTCTTAATCTTTCATCTTCCCCTCCATTTCTCGCCATACCCTCTTCGTCTTTCATCTTCCCCTCTCATTCCTCGTCCTACTCTCTTCATCTCTCATCTTCCCCTCCATTTTTCGTCATACTCTCTTCATCTTTCCCTCTCATTTCTCGTCATACTCTCTTCATCTCTCATCTTCCCCTCCATTTCTTGCCATACTCTCTTCACCTATCATCTTCCCCTCCCATTTCTCACTATATTCACTTCATCATCTCTCATCTTCCCCTCCCATTTCGCGTCATACTTTCTTCATCTCTCCATATTCCCTCTCATTTTTCGTCATACTCTCTCCATCTCCCCCTCCCATTTCTCGCCATACTCTCTTAATCGCTCCATCTTCTCACCACTACTAATTCCCTGTCACTCACTCCCGCCCAAGCAAATCATATCCGAAATAAAACAGTCTAAACATTCTACAACTGTTATTTATACAGATTGTTCAAAAGATAAAAATAAAGTCACTATTGCTGCAGTAATCACCAACGACGTTTTCTCTACAGGACTTACGAATGAAGCAACAATTTATACCCCGACGCAAAAGCTATTCAACTTGCTTTTGAGCATTTAAAAACATTCTAATAACAAACATTTACTACATTCTCAGACTCCCTGCCTTGTCTGCAGTCAAGAAGCAACATGGCTATTGAATCATCCATACATTTCAGATATTTAAAACCAGCACTATCTTCTAACTAAACAAGGTAAAATATGCTCTATTAAGCCCCTATCTTTGCTACTCATGAAAATATCAAACGCTTTGAGATAGAAAATTCGATCGTACTGTGTCACAACATATGCCAGAATTGTGGATTTTAAATAAATTCTAAAAAAAACGTTTACTAAATTTGAAATCACTGAACTTTTCTCAAATAAACATCAAAATGTATGACTTTCCAAATTGTTTACACAATTCCTCACCACGAATGAAAGACTAGACATTTTGACATCAACGACAGTTGTTTCTTCAACGAAAATCAAAAAAGGGAATATTCATATTTAGAGATCAATTATTCAAAAATTGCTTTTGTTAAACATCACACTAATTCTACGTACAAGTATTCTGAGGTTGATAATAAAAAGATGCTGGAGTTCCTTAATGACAATATCTTCGTAGTGTTTGGTGATCAGGTCTTCCAACAGTCTTTTGGAATTCCCTTGGGCATGAATTGTGCTCCTATTGGTAGTCGACCTGTTCTTATATTCTTATGAGGCAGAATGGTTCAAAAGTTTCTATATGAGAAGAAATAAATTCTTACTGTGGCCTTCATTTCAACATTTAGAGGCATCGACGACTTTCTATCTATTTACAATGATCATTTACATTCATAAATCGATTTGATATATCCCAGTGAACTCGAAATAAAAGACACCACAGAGTCTTCTGCAATATTCCATTATTTTTTATTTGATGTTTTTGTCTATCAACTGATTCGATATGCAAGAGTTTGTTCTGCGTATGATAAGTTTCTAAATCAATGCAGGCTACTGTCAAACTGCTTGATGTCGCAGGGGTTTCAAAAGTCTCGTTTATAGTCAGCATTTCGCTCATTTTATGGTCGTTATAACGCTCTAGTTTGCCAATACGACTTGTCATTGCGTCAAATGCTGTCTGACGTGTTTCATGCCAATTGTGAGGCCGTTCTTTACGTAGTGATTTTGACTACAGATTATTCCATTTACCTGATCAAGTTACAGGGCTCATGGCGTGTGTGACCGGTCGACAAGGGATGCTTACTCCTCCTATGCACCTGATCCTATCTTTCATGTTTCCACGGGTCCATGTTAACTCTTAATTTTATAATCCTTATTCACTGTTCGTTATTTTCACCTTTTCATAGTTGCGCTTTGCTGGTTTCCAATTCATAATGGTATCGTTGGCAACACCAAAACAGACAAAGCGGCGAAAAATACACTTTAACGTGATATTGTACACTTTAAAATTCCCTACACTGATCTAAAATATTCCATATATGTACATTTTCTTTGGCAAACTTATTGAAATTTCTGCGGCACAAGTAAATTTTATTCTATTCAAAACGTAAACAAACCCTGTAACTTCGTACAGAAACGCCAGGTTGAGGTAATCATTTAAAGAATGTGTTTCGGTCATTCAAAATTGACAAATTCTTATCTACTTAATAAGAACTTCAGTCTGAATATAAACTTTGTCACTGTCCATTAACTATACGCCATATCCTTTTAGAATGTGGAAAGTTTTCGCACATACGAAATAGCATTACAATTATGTGCAATCAATTACAAAATTTCCAATCATATTATAATACAATTTTCACAGGAATGCGAGTTTTACAGTAAAAAATATGAATATTTTTATAATACAACAGCTTATATACATGAAATGATTGGTTGCTTGTTTGTTTTTAAGTCCCGTAGAGAATTTTGCTTTCATATTGAAATGTCACCAGCTATAGGTGAAGTACCACAAATTTAAACCCAGGCTTAGCGCTCAGAGCCGTAGCAGTGAGGTTTCTTTAACGTGCCAACGCCTGCCACGACAGGGGATCTCCGTTTTATGAGGTTATATCCGAAATACCCGTGATTCTCACTTCTAAATGCCGAGCGTTTGGCGAAGGAGCAATCACTACCTATGATTACGTCTTAGGTTTGACGCGGGTATGGCACATGCAGGGCTCGAACTTACGACCTCCCGGTTGCGAAGCGAACCCTCTAAATATACATGAAATGTGGTCACAGGTCCCTTGGCACACAACAGATCATTTCATTGATTTTCGAAAAAAGAGTAGGCGCACTGGGAGCCCTCATGGAAACTACAGAACTATATACAGAACGAATTTCATTTTCTTAACCGCCGTAAAATGGCTGAAATATTGCCTAATCGGCGTAAAACCATAAACAATCAATTAACCCTCCCGCCCTCTTTTCACTCCCCTTCGTCTTACAATGCTCGTTCATTTCATATATAGTTTAGAACTGAAGGCGGAAGTGACGCAACGATACGATTTAGAAGACCCTGATCAGGTTAATGAAGTGTAAATGCTTGAGTGTTTTATGCCAATATTGAGCAACTTCCTTAGATGAGAATATACGTATGTACTGAAGAAAAGTCTACTTTTATAGTCAATTAGGGCTTTTTTAATTTTGTGATATTCACCACATGTTGTGTAAACACTCAGATTGAATGGAGGAAATTTGATAGATATTCAAGGTTTCATCTGAAAATGCCTTCCGCACATGTTTTGGTGGTTTTTTTTTCTCTTCAGCTTTAATTTGTTTTTGTAGGCTTATTCAGCACGCATGATTGTGGAGAAGACATAGCTATGAACCAAGAGAACGTCCGAATATCGATTCTATTCAAGAAACAGGGCGTGATGCCTAGAGGAAGTTATGATACAGTGATAATGTCCAAACTGGCATTCATTGAATGTTCCAAGTGGGATCAAATAAGGTACAATGGCCAAACAAAGGCATACTTGTTTTGCAACAATGTTTCAAAGGATTGTTGGCGCCATTAAACCAGTCTAATAGTTACATGTAATGATATCTTCCTTTCAGTTTCTTACCCTAAAATTTCATCGAATTTCTTTTCATATAAGCAAAACCTTGAGTCACTGATGAAATAGGTATGAATGATTTCAATGGATAAAAAATGTATCATTGCATACATAGGTAAGAATAGTTTAAGTATAAACACAGAGATAAGGGTGCATACCCAAACTAGCTTCTAAAGCAAGTATGTATACTGACCACCCTTTCCATAATCACAATGTTGCCTGAATTTATTTTTTACCCAGAACAATTACAAAAACATTTTTTCTTTAAAAAATTACAATTTGAGAATGTGCTGACCAGTGTCTTATATTAAGCTTAAACACATTCCAAACACCTGCGCTTAGCATGCTAATTAAGCAAGTTTTCTTTTCAATTAAAATTTTGATAAGCCCGAATCAGTATTACAGAACTTGCGGCTTTCAGCCAAACAAGTACGCTGACCCTCCCCCCTCCTCTACTCCCTTAATTAACGAAAGCTCTTCAGCAGAGGTTTTTTCAGAAGTTTTTTTTAATACTTTGTGATATTCTTGATCCACCATTGCACTTGTGTTGAACGATATTGAAACTATTCCATTCACCTATTTCTTAATCCTTAAAACCCATCGTTTGTCACAGAAATCATTACGAAATTTACATATGATACTGAATGTAACAGATCACATTTTTCCCACAAGCGATGTTTCTCAACTTATTCAATGCGCACGCGTTACAGAGATACAGACATAACATAACCGGTCGGATTCTAGGATTATTTTTCTTTTTAGTGCAAGGAAACCAGCATACTTTATAAAAAGGAAGGGATAAAGCCAGGGGGAAATAGTGAAGTATACATCATGATCAAATGACAAAAAATTACAAAAAATGTGCTTCGTGATTCCAGAGGTTCGTTGGCACCACAATCTGTCTCCTGATTTAGTATTATAGAAATATAGATTGTACATAATATCATTTAATGCCCAAAAGCAAACCATAAATTCCAATGTGACATCCTTATGAATTCTATTTTGTCCGTCATGATACATGTATTATTCATATTTCAAAGTTACATGTACTCTCCTGTCTATCATAAAGCTAAAATGCTTCTCTACATGTCAAGACAATGGCAGATAATATATTTAGATGGATTTCAAGATTGCACTCAGAATCGTCTTGGGGTTTATAATACTATTTATGTGCAAGGAGTGAACCTTTTAAGTTTTGACATTTAAGTAAAAAGATTAATTCTAGATGTTGTGACAAATTAATCTCAACATTTAAACGGAGTTATTCCCAAAAGCATAATACGTACCAAATGAGGGAAAATGCATACACATCAAATCAGTAATATAGAATATGATAATTGTAATGATATAATGGCCGCTACAGTTAATATTGCATGGCTCCATAAGTGTTTAAATCGTCTAACCAACAGCGCCTCACATTACGAAAATCACCATGTCCACTACTGTCATCATAGCTACAACTGTCACCAAAACTACAACTGTCACCATAACTACTACTGTCACCAAAACTACAACTGTCACCATAACAACTAGTATTGCCATATCGACTAATATCACCATAACTACAAATGTCACAATAAATACAAGTGTCACGATAACTACTGCTGTCACCATAACTACTAATGTTACCATAACTACAACTGTCATTTTGACTACAACTGTCACCATAATTACAACTACCACCACAACTACAACTGTCACCATAACTACAACTGTCACCATAACTACAACTGTCACTATAACTACAACTGTCACCATAACAACTAGTATCGCCATATCCACTATTGTCACCATAACTACTACTGTCATCATTACCACTACTGTCATCATAACTACTACTGTCACCATAACTACTACTGTCATCATTACCACTACTGTCATCATAACTACTACTGTCACCATAACTACTACTGTCACCATAACTACTAATGTCACCAAAACAACTACTAATGTCACCATAACTACTACTGTCACCATAACTACAACTGTCACCATAACTACTACTGTCACCATCACTACAACTGTCACCATAACTACAACTGTCACCATAACTACAACTGTCACCATAACTACTACTGTCATCATAACTACAACTGTCACCATAACTACAACTGTCACCATAACTACTACTGTCACCATCACTACAACTGTCATCATAACTACAACTGTCACCATAACTACAACTGTCACCATAACTACTATCACCATCACTACAATTGTCACCATAACTACTACTGTCACCATAACTACAACTGTCACCATAACTACAACTGTCACCATTACTACAACTGTCACCATAACTACTACTGTCACCATCACTACAACTGTCACCATAACTACAACTGTCACCATAACTACAACTGTCACCATCACTACAACTGTCACCATAACTACTACTGTCATCATAACTACAACTGTCACCATAACTACAACTGTCACCATAACTACTACTGTCACCATCACTACAACTGTCATCATAACTACAACTGTCACCATAACTACAACTGTCACCATAACTACTATCACCATCACTACAATTGTCACCATAACTACAAATGTCATCATAACTACAACTGTCACCATAACTACAACTGTCACCATAACTACTACTGTCACCATAACTACAACTGTCATCATAACTACAACTGTCACCATAACTACAATTGTCACCATAACTACTACTGTCATCATAACTACAACTGTCACAATAACTACAACTGTCACCATAACTACAACTGTCACCATAACTACTACTGTCATCATAACTACAACTGTCATCATAACTACAACTGTCACCATAACTACAACTGTCACCATAACTACAACTGTCACCATAACTACAACTGTCACCATAACTACTACTGTCATCATAACTACAACTGTCACCATAACTACAACTGTCATCATAACTACTACTGTCACCATAACTACAGCTGCCACCATAACTACTACTACACTAGCATATGTAGTTATTTTGAAATCAGTAGTTATGTTACCGATAAGAGTAGCAGGCACTATGCAGGTTATAAGAAATATTGCCACACAAATATGGGGAGTTGATGATGGGGAGGCTGAAGTCCTCACGTTTGTCATGAAGTTGTGTTGTAAATTTGACGTTGATATATATGTTCAATAACATATCCACATATGAAGCAGCTATAGACGATTCTATGTTGTATTTAATTTCGTGTTCACTGGGATATTTCAGATCGATATATGTATGAAAATGAGTATTGTTAATAGATAAATAATCAAAGACGAAGTATTTCTCCCAATTTCATGTCGTGTGTGTGTGTGTGTGTGTGTGTGTGTGCTTTATTTGTGAAAAAAGTTCCATAATAATATATCTCTGTTCATAATGACCTAGAATACAAATACAGTTCTGATGTCATTGTCTCCACAAATATCTTTTGCCATTTAAACAGTAATGCCCTGCTAACATTCCGGTGATCCGATGTGCATCTCCCATTTTGTTTGAGTGGGGGTCAATCCATGATCTACACAATATTTTATTATTTCTCGCTGCGACAAGACTACCGCTGACGTCACCATATTACTCTCTCATTACAAGAACGTGTACTTTTATAAATGACATCACTGCTTTGCCGTTTATGACGTCATACGGTTGTAAAGCCAGTATATTACGTGGAAAACATCAGTGATTCCATAAACTTGAATGAGATATATTTAATATGAAACTATTTGCTTTCATCTAAGTGAGTGGTACAATGTACAAAGAAAATATCTGATTTTTGTACGTGCGCCAATAATGCTTATGGATGTCTTTTTATTCAGTAACATCTCATTTATCTCTTTAATTACTTATTTCAAATTTTACATTTTTATTTAAAATAAGTAACAGTTTTCTTATGTAAAAAATCGTGTGGATTTGAAATGTATATCAAAAATTATTAATATTTATACGACTTTTTGGTACAACCCTCGTATATTTTGAATAAAATAAAATACATTTATATGCTAATGATTTTCCAACAATTTTATATTTGATATAATTAGATTGTTGATTGCCTTGTGTATTGTTTAACGTCCAGCTCGAGAATCTTTCATTCGTATGGAGATGTCACCAGTGCCGGTGAAGGACTGCAAAATTTAGGCCTGTGATCTTTATCGTGCCACACCTGCTGTGAAACAAGACCTAAGTTTCTGCCGTCTCTCCGAAAGGCCACCTCATTAAGTCGCCTCTTACGACTAGCAAGGGGTAATGAGGGCTTATTCTGTCCCGGCTCCCCACGAGTCGATATAAGTAGGTTGATCTATTGTTTGCTGTTTTGCTTAATACTGATACAAGTAATGCATTACTGCTAAGTGATGTTACCACTGATGTAAAAGTGCACGGCGGATGTGACCAGTCGACAGGTGAAGCTTACTCCTCCTTGTCTCTTGATCCCACCCCTGGTGTGTCCTGGGGTCGGTGTTTGCCCCGCTCTTAATTTTGTTTTCTCTATAGGAGTTATGAGATTGATCACTGTTCGTTATCTTCACGTTTACATCGTCAGTGGGCTTTTGTATGATCAGTAGTTGCTAAATCGCATAAACAGGAAAATTTGCAGATAATTATGACCGTCTATCATGCAGATTATTTGCACTTAGTCAATAAGTCATAAGTTTCCCATTAAAGATTCAAATAAATTAACATGATGATATTTTATCATTCGAAGTTCAGTGGGATTATTTCCAAACATAACAGAAAATTATGAATGGTTGATACATGATAATGAAAAACAGCATTCCTGGCTCCCCATAAGATGATAAGTAGGAAAATAAGTTTTATCCATTCCCCTGCATGGTCTTGTACCAATTAATACTCATTATGTACGCGTTATCAAGAACTTAAGAACTGCATTATTCATATACGTGAACATGTCAGTTTTATTGATATATGAATCATTGTTTATTTTAGTTGGCAAAGTATTCAGAATTAATAGATAAAATTTAAAAATCGGTCTCTTTCTGTTTTCTTTTTTTCTAGTTTGTTTGTTTGTTTGGGGTTTTTTTCTTTGGTTTTGTTGTTGTTGTTGTTGTTTTTATTATTATTTATTTATTCTTTTACTTAATTGATTAGTAAATAGTCCCGATGAAATCCTTACAAAAACAAATAGAATATGTTTCTTGCATCCAGTCTTAACTAGTCTTGAAGCTCTTAATAATTGTTGTTTTGTTCTGTTTTTCGGGGGTAGGGGGAATGAGTGGGTGGGCTTTGTCAGATGTCCAGAGCTTGTATACGTATGCAATGTGTCAAAAGTATATTTCCAAACCATTCGATCTAATTAATATGCCTATCTTTTCAAGAACATTGGAAAGCCACTATTGTTGCCTTGTTCTTTTTCAGAAAAAGGAAAGACACAATCCGTTTAGTTTACTTTTTTTTTTTTTTAGATTTTTTTTTTCATACAGTGCAAGATAAAAACATGTCTTCTACTGCATCCAGTTTTCGAATGACACTTACACGATATACATGTATATCTTATTTCTGCGCATTCGCGCGAAAAATAAAAAAACAAAAAACAAAAAACCAAAAAAACCCAAAATGCTGGTGCCCGAGAGCGCTGACAAACAGTAGAGTGCGAGAGTTATTGAACGTGTCTGGTCTTTACTGTTCATCAAAATATAAATAAATAAATAAATAAATAAAAATAAAAAAGAAATAAAACAAAAACAGAGAGAAAAATTCAAGATTGTAGGTTTGATGATATAAATATTCTCAAATAGACATGCATTTGAAAAGTATCCGAGAAATCGCAAAACTTAAGGTATTAGTTTCTGCAAAAAGTTAACTGAATTAGCTAAAATTGATCGAATAATGAAGGTATTAATCAAAATGATTTATTAAAAGAAAGATAATGAAACACCTGATGACACAAACTTGCGGAGAAAAAAACATCGCATCAAAAGCTTTCAGTTAAGATAAAATGTATGATTCAGCGTTGGCGTCGAGTCGTTTTTTTTTTTCTGATTGCAGAGTAAATTATTCAGCTGATTGCCAACATTTCTTGAATTCTTGGTCTACATGCAAGTTACTTTGTCGTTTGAGAAATGTTAATTTCAAATGAAAGGGAAATAAAATTATCAATTCGTGATAAATAAACCTAGAATATGAAATAGTGATTAGGAGGTTAATGTGATTTTTAAAAACTGTAACCGTCACGAGTTCTTATCTCATGATGGGCCGCATCAACCAATTAAGATTTCATTAATTCTCTTGTTTTTTCAGATGTGAATTAAATCATTGCCTGTATATATTTAAATCAGAGATCTATAGCACATTACCACATAGAACTGTACTTGTAATATCTAAGCATTTAAACATTAGTTCCGTATTTCATTCTAAATTGTTATACACTATTTTTGACTTTTTATAACGAGTCCTGTTGATGACTGGTGTATATTTCGAGTTCCGGAACTGAGTACTAGGGAGGACCAAACAATGTTCTCTGGAGGAATAAACCGACACTGCGTAAATATTTATCACTCACAAGCATGACTCTTATCTTTGAGATCTTCGAGCACACATATGTAGTACTATTCTACATTGAAGCAATGAAAGATTTTGTTCGCCCTTATTGTCTAATAAATGTGGAATATAAATAGAATTTCGCTAAATAACGACCGAGTAAAGAATGTTCCTGTTTTGTATCGAAGACATAAATCATTTTGATATGACACAATTTGAAGTTCGTGATACACAAGGAAAGATAACCTCTAAATATTTACACACGTCGTCGTACATTCTGAAAAACATAAAAAAAAAAAAAAAAACCGCCAAAAGACTAATATATGTGACTTTTCCACTTAATTTACAAATATTAAGACACATGTTTTTTCCCCAACCTTTATGAAAGTCTCGTTGACTCCAATATTGGTGTATGGGGAACACTTGTGGGGAAAACTGCATCCAGAGGAAACACATGGAGAAATTCTCATCATTTTATTCATAAGATAGATATCAGGTGACCTTAAAGTTATGAATATTCATTAAACATGAAAGTTTAAAAAGTTACTGTACCGCGTACATTTGATGTTGACTCGTGGTGTGAAAATTAATTTCAAAGAACTTACAAAATTTCAACAACATAATATTTGAACCGCGATAGAAAAGTTTTTTTTAAAAAATGCTTCCCAGCACTTACAAAGTTAATCACAAATCCCGTTCGGTAAGGCAATGTGTAACCCCGCCCCAACACACAAAACCATCGGATGAATCCAACCCCACCCAGCAATTTTATCTAGTATAAATGTTTATTTTGAAAGCCGGTACATATACATATTCTCTTTTCAATATTTTGAATTTTACTGAGGCATCGTATTAAGTTAATAACACAAATTATGTTGGGTTTCGGAAATAATTAAAATATTTTGTTGGTGTCCCTTTTTGAGGCCTCATGATTTAAGTACAAGTGTCAAGGACAGCAAACATGACATTTCTATTATATAATATATGTATGTCGGTCGCGGTAGCTTAGTGGTTAAAGCGTTCGCTTCGCAACCTTGAGGTCGTGAGTTCGAGATCCGCTTGTACTAAGGCAGCATCAAACCTAAGAAGTTAAAATAGGTAGTGATTGCTACTTCGCCAAACGTTCGGCATTTAAAAGTGAGAATCACGGTTCTTACGAATATTACCTTAAAAACGGCGGTAGGCGTGGCACGTTAAATAGCCCTCACTGCTACGGCCCTGAGCGCTGAGCATAGGTCAAAATTTGTGGTACTTCACCTACAACTAGTGCCGTCTCAATATGAGTGAAAAATTCTCTATGGGACGTAAAACAAACGAACATACCCCGTGGATGTCCCTATGTCTAAAAGCTATAAATGCCGAAATGGTGATTTTGATTCATAAACGAACTTTTATTAAAATGATTCAGTAAATCTGTCAACAATTCCGGAAAATCTTTTGAATTTCCTGTTTCCGATGCTGGAATTAGTGGCTGTTGTTTCATATCCGTTATTTTTGAAGTGAAAATGTGGACTTTCCGAGATTTTTAAAAGTTCTTGAAATGTTTACAATAGATTAAATGGGGCTGTTTGCTTCAAAATTGTAATTAGGATTTCGAGTATTGTACCAGTTACATTGAGAGTTGGTTTATTGAAAGATACGAACAGAGATTGAGAAATAATGCTGGAAACATGTGTTTATGCAGAGGATAGTTTACATATTAGTGGTTTTAACATATTTGTCTCAATCAGTTTCTTTATGATATGACCAATAGTTCGCATCCATGATGGCAGCATGCAAATTAGCTAAATGGTAGAATTTTTTCCATATATTAATAAGTGTACGCCTGTACGGTAGACGGTCACGTGACTACCCTCCCACAGCAATAACCCTCTATACCACATGTATGTTCGTCACTAATGTAAGTTGATCAGTGAAACAAAGCCTTTTTGTGTTGGTTATGAAATTTTGATTTTTTCAGCATTTTGGGGGAAATTCGATTAATTGTGAAGGAACATGCATACATTAAACACAACTCATTGATACCTGTGCATGTATCGGACACATAACATTATGCACGTCGCCGTCAGCGTTTAAATTTCCTTCCATAAATATATGTATCAGTGTCTTAGGAGTATGAATCCAATCTGAGAATATCATTCCCAGCAAATATAGTAACGTTAATTAGTGTCGTCATAGTCCATCATATAACACAAGTATATATTTGTTCAGCAATTCTATTTGAACTATACCGTGGGGATCCGGGTTAGAATCGGTCCTCAGTACCCCTTTCTTGTCGTAAGAGGCGAACTACATGGGGGCTATCCTTGGGATGAGATCGCAAAAAAACCAAGGTCCTGTGTTATAGCAGATGTGACACAATGAAGACCCTTCAATGCTTAAAGGCCGTAAGTGCTGAGCATATGTCTAAATTGCACCGGCAATGGTGAAACATGAGTGACAGCTAAAAACACATCTTTTTAAACTTGCTTTTGATATATAATGTATCCAGTTATTTTCTGTTTTAACAAAAACGATAATACATAAAAAAAAAAAAAAAATTAAAAAAAAAAAAAAAATTATTAATACCTCCCATTTCGACTTTAGATGATTATTATTTTTGTGAACTTTCAATTTATATAATGTTCGTTTTTATATTGCCCTTGTTTTACATGTTAAGCGCTTTAGAGTAATTATATAATTAGATAAGGCGCTATATAAAAATAGTATAATAATAGTAATAAATTGCACCGGCAATGGTGAAAGATGAGTGACAGAGTCCTCGAGCAGGACGTTAAGCAATATACAACCTACCAAACAACCATTTCCGCTACATTCCTATCACGAAATTCGCCTCTAGCTAATTTAGGGTGATACCAGGGTTATGGTTTTGTACAGTGACTAACGTGGTGTTCAATAAATATCAAATAAATCTATTATAAGATCGACGCATTTCCTTGCAAACGAGCACCATTCAAAAAGTTCTTTAATGACTTTAAGCATATGCTTAAATCCTTAAGTATATGCTTAAATCCTTAAGTACATGCTTAAAATTTTAAGCATATGCTAAGTATGTTGCATAAAACTTCTTATCTCTTAAGCATTTGCTAAGCATATGCTTAAAGTTAAACATAGTATTTACGTTACTTAAATATATATTTAAGCAGATGCTAAGCATATTAAAACAAAATGGCAGTCAACCCAATTCCTAGAAAGAAAAGGACTTTTCAACCACGTCTAGACCCATTAAATACCCTTTTTGCCGCAGAATTACAAGCAAGATTTAGATTTAACCATGAAGGTATTGATGTTTTACATAGCAACGGTATCTTTAAGCATATCGCGATCTACTTAGCTAAGTGTTGCTAAGCATGATGCTTAGAATTTTTATGCAACGTAATTTAAGTAAGTTACTTAGTTAAGCATATGTTTTAGATAGTTAAGTAATATGCTAAGAAAAATATTTAGATTTTTTATGCATACGACCCTTGGTTTCCTGACCTTTAAGACCTTTCAAAACATATTAAATATCTATTTCGCTAGAAATTTCAGAATTTGGAAATCCAGATTTGACTATGTCTTATATCTACGATACGAGTTGATACATTTTGGGGTTTTGGTCACAGTTTTTGTATCTGTAGTCATAAAATCTCGAAAATGCACTATCTTCTATTTTGGATCTATCCGAAACCATCTCCGTAGATTCATAGTTATTAGAATCTGGATTTCATTTCCGAATTCCACGAACAATTAAGCATCCTGGATTTAAATCCTGTGATTAGACATACTATTCCTTAACAAAAGACCTTAATCTATATTAATAGGACATATTTGCACAAGTTAGATGCATCTTGCACACACAAAAAAAATTCCAAGCCAGTGACCTTGAACCATCGCTGATCTGAATCGAGACTTATGCAGGATATCTTTTGGGCACATTTGAAAATAGACTTAATTAAGGGCACACAGACTTGAAGCTGCCTTCAGGATTGGACGGGCAAAACAGTATAAAATATTTCTCCTGCAGCCTTGTTGTAGGGGGAACAAGCAAGCGTAAAAAAGATCTGAAGTTTGTCAAATTAGTTTTACTACGTATACAAAATAACTGATAACAACAAGAAGCAATGTT
The DNA here is from genome assembly GCA_024699665.1 of Ostrea denselamellosa. NCBI lineage: Eukaryota > Metazoa > Mollusca > Bivalvia > Ostreida > Ostreidae > Ostrea > Ostrea denselamellosa. The sequence goes on along the minus strand of JAMZEH010000043.1, from coordinate 6,113,528 downwards.
TTTAATTTACAATGATTGCAAAATAATGGGTAAATAATTTAATCTGTACATTTTCAAAAATATTTCAAACTGGAATATTTCAATTTTACCCATTTCATAACACATTTCTGTATGAAAACTGGAATAATGTCAATTTTAATTTGTTTATGGAGATATCATCACTACGTGTGAACTAAAACGTTCATTCATTGTCAAACAACAGTTATTGTATCGTGTGTTGCTGTCGAATTCCGAACATTGTTCAATTTGTCTTTTGATTTTGTATTATTGGCTGCATATTTGGAATTTGAAATATTTCCCACAGTAGTGTCTCTCTGTGTCACTGGCGCCTCCTTCTGTAGCGTGGGCTGGAGACCAGATTTATTATTCAGAGCGATTTTTTGGTTAACGCCTGATGATGCGCACGATACAGTTGATAAAGATTCGTGCGATGATTCTTGGGCTAAGTCACTTGGGGTTTTGCTTATCACAGTATATAAAGGATTACTTTGAATATTAGGTTTATTATGCTTTTCAACATTTGAGTCACGGTCGGGTGGTTCTTTGATAATAGTTTCCTCTTTCAATGACTTGTGTCCTCCTTCAGGAAAATCATTTTGGTCGCAGTGTTCCAGCTCTAACGCTTCTCGGTTTAGTCGTTGAATCCTTCGTCTTTGGTAATAAACCGCAGAAAATAACAATATATTGATAAATAACAGTGAACAACCAATCGCTACAGTTATACTCAAGGGAACAGAATTACTAAGGGTGGACTCGTGGCTAGTCTTGGCCTTAGGGGCGGGTTTGATTTGCTCCAGGGAATCGTCTCGCTTAGTTTTTTCTTTGTTGGAACTTTCTGTGTTTCCGGGTAGATTGTATCCGCCGCGGTTCAGTGGAGGTGGGGATGGCGGAATGGGTGGGTGGGGTGGAAAGATCTTTTTGAAGTTTGTAATTAGTCTGTGAGGCTCATCAAAGGTTGCCATGTTGTTCTGGTCTGTGAGGTCGTGTTCCCTGGGATCTGGATTGGGTTTTGTCAATTTGTTTAGCTTGGGAATGAGATCCAACCATAGCGATAATTGTTTTCCTCTATAGTGACTCGACACAGACGTATTTGAACCTGAAATATTTGTAAAGAAACATTAAAATGTTTTAAGAAATGCACTGTATTATCTCTGCAACAGTTATTTTTTTATATAGATGATGCTAATTTTCATTATCTTATTAGTTTGGAACGAATTGATGAATGCACACAAGAGACACAATGCATGCTGTTTTGTAAATACACGTGTAGAGTGAATTATGTATACAGTTCATCAGGTCCTTTGTTTTTTTTGAGATATTAGGTAGTCAGAAGCTTGCAATATTTGTATTCAGTAAAACAGTACATACACCATGTATATAGACTATAATCATCACAATTTTAATATCATATTTTTATACCAAAGTGGAGAAATCTTTGTTGATTCCTGTCATATTGTGGCCAACCAGGATCACTACGAATTTTCTGTTCGAATGTTTGCTCGCCATCAGGTTTGTTTGGGTCCCTAAAGTAGAATAATTGGAAAATATTTTTTTAAATTACATTAACCACGATTATGCGGCTTCATCGCTGATTGTAAAGCTACATTACTAAAAAATCTTATGTACTGTAACTGAATACCCAGTCTTTGCAAAGTTCGTCCAGTATCTCATCATGGTTTCACTGAGTATCTTCTCTCGCGGGGTAAACTTGTCTGAGAATGGTGACACGCCCTCTATCAGCGGAGCCCCAAATATGTACGCCAGTTCGTCCCCATGGACAGCGCTGGACCAGTTGTGGTACTGTGCCGTGTCAGATACAGTAGCATGTGTAAATGCGTAAAAGTACGTATCTGTGTTTAAAGAATGCTGTTGAGTCATTTTAGTCAATGGCGCCACATATAAACCATCGCTGAGAAGTTGCAGAACATTGTCTCTTCGTGTCAAATCGTCTTGTACTGTATCCCACGAAGTGTACTGATGATACAAAATTTCATATATCTTTTGCCGATTATACTGGAAGTTGTTCAAGACAAACGTCCGAATTATCTGTGACTTCCTGTGTTCACTGACTCCATCTGTAAGTTCCTTTTGCTTCAAATACATATATGCTTCATTGCCCGTGACTCCAAAAATGACAGGTATCGTAGTAAAAGTATTATGAGATTCTTTCATCAAGTTATCAACTGAATTTTTGAATATTTCTCCGAAGGAATTGGGTGAAGGGGCCATACACGAATAATATTTCGGAGCACCCGGTGAGCTGTTGACGAGGTCATGTGCACTACGGCTTTTGAGGCACTTGGTGAGTCCTTTTATGTCATTCGTGAAGCTGGAACAGTTGACATTTCTGGCCAACCATTGAGCGCAGGAGTAGGAATCATAAGATACCGCCCATGGACTCAAGGCTGATCCACTCTGTATAACTGCTCTATGAAAATATTTTCCTAAAATTGCAATAAAAGTGAACTTTATAAACACGCACTTGGCAGAGTATGACAATACTATAGGACGTCAACGGGTAAGCTAGAAATACAAGACATGAATGCCATTGTCGTAGTTGGTCAGAAACTATGTGAAGTTCATACGGAGGGTAAAGGAATATGTACACAGTTATCATGTTTCTTTGTAGTGAGTTGGATGTTGCATAGGCGTGTGTGGAGGCTAAATTCATGTCACAGTACCAAATCAAAGTAGAAGACCTACAACCTTCACGGAACTAATACCCCCTTGGGATATAATCGATATAGTTCACATAAAGGCTGCACATTTTAGTAACACATTTATAACAATCTATCTATGCAATACTGCTTTATAAAGTCCCATGGCGTAGCTCCACCTTGAAAAGTGGGAAAAGGGGCACATCGACTTTGAAATTATCTTCTTTAAATAAAAATGCATACACGTAGCGTCGTTTTTAAGATGAAGAAAAAATAATGATAATAATACAAAGAGCACCACAAGACTGTGTAAAGAGACTTGAACTGAAATTTTATAATTTTCCCATTTTTAATGTTTACAATGTTAAACAAAAAACAGTGCGATATTTAACTCTAGACACGACAAAGTCCAGACTTTTTGTTACCCTTTATGATACATATTTTGAGAAAAACCAAAGTGCACGTGGTGGGTTATTTTAGCAGTATGTCATCATCCAACGCTGGGCTGACACATCCTTCTAGAATAATAAACATCATCCTCCAAAGGCAATAAATCCTATAGGAGAATGGCAGGATTTTAAATCCTACAAAAATCCTATCATAATCCTATGGAACAAAAACTCCTAATATTCAAAAACTTTCAGTCAGATAATTAATCCTATATAAAGTGTGTTTGGACAAAATCTATATAGTACGTTGGTAGGATAAAATGGTCCATGTGTTACATAGGAATAATATTAATTACATGAGACATTTTATCCTGTCAACGTACTATATAGAAGAATTTTTCTAAGGACACTTTATATAGGATTAATTATCCTACTGAAAATTGTTGGAATATGTTTCCAGGGGTTCGTGTTTGCCCTGCTCTCAAAATTGTATTTAATACGATTTATGATATCGCTATTTGTTATCTTTATTATTTGCATTGTAAAGGTATCCAACGACACGGCAACTCTGGCTCTAAAACGCTTGCCTCCTGTTGGGAAGGTGTGGGTTCGATTCCAGGTCGCGACAATCTATGTCGTTAAAATGGACAGTGGCTGTTTCTTTTCAAATGGCATATAGACCGAGGTTTCGTGTCAAAGTAAGCAAAGGTACGATAAGAAACCCTGACTACTACATGGTCATGGGGTAAAACCTTGTGACATTTCGCTGACTGAAAGGTTATCGAAGGGACTCCAATCAAACAACCAAAATGTATCTACAGGTGTGATGGAGGCATCAGAGGGGTCAGACATATGAGGTCAAAGTCAAATGAAAAGTCAAATCATTTCAAAATCTATTCATTGTTGTCATGTTTTCGCTACGTTGTATATGTGTATAAAGTGAGTTAGTCACTTGTATTTTATGACGAATGGAGCTAAATGCAAAACGAAAAGGGCAATCAGAAGATAAAGACGGGAAAAGAGCACTACATATGTTTCAGCCTTTAACTGGGTGGGGCACTGTAGCTCAAGGATTTACCTTTCTCTGTGAGCGAGGAGAACATCAGGATATTGACCAGGGCAGCACCGTGGCCATGACCAAATAATGTAACTTTCTTCGGATCCCCGTTGAATGCGGAGATGTTGTCCTGGACCCACTGTAACACGGCCATTATGTCCATCAATGCTTGATTTCCCTGCGCCGAGCTGTGACCAGTATTCAGGAAACCTGCGAGATAATAAAACAAAATATAAGCGGTCAGAAAGTAAGCTACTCAACTTAATAACACCTACTAACTAATCGGTTTTGGCATATACATCTTAGAGGTAAGGACACGCGCTCCGCAACCGGAAGGACCCGGATTCGATTCTCGGTCGCAGCGCAGCGTAAATCTTAAGAGGTTTAACATAGGTGGTGACTGTTCCTTCGAGAAATGCCCAGCGTTATGAGTGAAAATGGCGGGTCTTTCGGGCCTTAAATATGGAGGTCGCGTGTCACGGTAAGCTTTGGTATGATACAGAACCCTCACTTCTAAGGCATTAAAGAGCCATGTATAGGTCAAAATTTGTAGCTCGTAACCTAAAGCTCGTGACGTCTCCACCTGACTGAAAAATTCTTGAATGGGACTTAAATACAAATTTCTGCCGATAACCCAGCAAAGTTGATAATCAATGATATTGCGTACATGAATTCATTAATATGATTCGTAATCGTAAAATCACATATGTAATACAATTTCCTTCCTTGAAATGTACGACCATTTATGCATATATAAACCACTTTCTGTGGAGAGAGAGAGAGAGAGAGAGAGAGAGAGAGAGAGAGAGAGAGAGAGAGAGAGAGAGATGATAAAACATGTAAAGTGAGGATAATTTTTAACCATTTGACCTACTTAGTGAGGACAGAGGTGCACCATGAGGACAACACTTCTGTCCTTACTGTTACTTGTACGTTCCTAAAAACACGATGCACAGAAAGTGAAAGATGTCAGATTTAGTTCAGACAAGTGGAATGGGGACATGCCTCTACTGATATTCAATTTTCTCAAACACATTCTTTTTATCATATCGAAAGAGGGTCTTAAATAAACCGTTATAGGTGTCCCTATAGCTGTCTAAGACCCCACCCGTTTTTTAGCAGACATTGTCAGACGTCCACACTAAACTCGTTTCGTCCAAAAGAATGAACGAGAGAAAGAGAAACATAGCTGGGTATATAAAACGATGTCTTTTAGCGCTGTTCGTTAAAGAACGAACATGTTAGGCTAGAAGCCAGTAATCGTATAACTCTTACACTCAAAACTGATTAAATGGGTCTGTATATCTGTCATAGTATGTTAGCTTTACTAATTCATATTATTATGCTAAAATTGAGAAGTCGCTTGGTAGCTTGACCGAATGTTATAATTGCTTGGACTCAAAACTTTTCACGCCATTTTAATAACGATTATTTATTTTGTCTTTTATAGATTTTATCCTGAATTTTGTAGTTACATAGTGAAATATCTCTAGCTTAGTTCCTTAAGTCATCAAAAGCCTTCCGCTGTAAAATGTAGTCCCTTTCAAACGTCGTATAATGCAACATACTTGATTTTTTTGTAAAAACTGAAATTATAAATTATACGGTAGGAGGTTCACAATTTATCTAACATGTTGAAACACTCTACAATTGACGAGACATGCGCAAGTTGTAGCGCAAATCTCAGAAGTGTCTGTCTTCAATTCATTAATAACGATAATTAACCTTTCCTGGTATTACCAGGAGTATAGTTTGAAACTTCCTAAACTTAGTGATAATAAGGACATAGATACCTCCTCTCCTAAAAATGTCGACATTGTTGGAGTATTTCCATGACTGCAGAAAGTGGACTTAATTCCTCACATTCCCAATAATTTTTTGTTTACATATTAACTAAAAAGAGTTACCCTGTGCCAGACTGGGGGACTGCAATTCCCCTGTCGAAAAAGAAGCCTCCAAGGTGCTACACCTGGTCGGCAGCTGGAGGTAAATTTTGTCCAGAGAGTCCCAAACGTGTACATAAACTGTGTTAAGTTTAAATTCGGATTTTTAAGATAGGAATAATATCTTAACCGCCACCCCTCCCCCACCCACCCTCTGGCAACAAAAACAATCTACATACCCAAAGTTATCAAAGGAATCAGGTTTCTATACTCTAGCACTTGTTTAGTATTATCTCAACTAGTACAGTAATGATAAGAGAGGTATTCACTCTAATGGTTACACTGTATCGTAATGGTATATACTGACAAGGGAGTCAGTAATAGGTATATCGTCCACCTGATATGAATTGCGAGATGGAGTACTGTTCGTTATCTTAGTCTATTTGAATCAAGTGTGTGGATGTCGTCTTTGAAAAAGCACAATGGGTTGCAATGAAAGAAATTAAATTTAATTCATTTTTTGTTAACGAGATGAGAAATGACATACCTTGTTTGTTGTAAGAAACATGGTGTTAAACATGTTATTAAACAAAATATAATATGTCTTTTAATAGTGCGTCACCAATATAATTGATATGTATAATAAAGTGCACCGCCAGGACATATGATATGCACGTCAGATATTTATTCATTATAAACAGATAAAAGTGCGAGACACAAAATCATGTCAACCTTAATTGGTGCAAAGATACCAGTATCTATGCTTTTATGTCTGAGGTAAAATGAAGATTATTCCTTGTAATGTGTTTATTGCACATTGCAATTGACATGTCAATATATCTCTTGAATTATTCAAATAACTACATGACTATTCCAAAACATTTTTACAATTTATTGCATATATCTACATAATTTAGATACTTTCTTTCACATGGTATGAATTAGTTATTTTGGGTTACACAAAGAAATGCCCCAGACAGTCTTCTTACATTGTACTAATTAATTAATCTTAAACTGGACAGATGTAATTTGATATGTAATATCAAAAAGATCTTTGGATCCCTAGCTAAACTCAGAAATAGCATAGCTTACTCCAAAGGGGATAATGGCATCTTAATTGGACAGACGGATTAAACTGCTGAAACAGAGCTTAAATGAGCATTCCCATGATACAATTTTTCTGTTCTGTGATGTGCTTGTTAAATCTTTGCCAATTTTATAGTACAATACTGAAAATATTTATATCATTCATGTTAGAAACAACATAAGTATTCATATTAAGTGATATGTTATGAAAAAGGTGTATTTTAGATGTTATGACTACTGAATAGAGTAAATGGACCACTCTCTTACATATGCAGGGGCTACCTCCTTCAAAAAATACTTTTGTTTTAAAAAAAATATTTAATATTTTAAAAGTGTTAATGACCTGATTTTAAGCTGCATCTTGTATTTCTCTACAGATGCACAAATTGACAAGTTTGTTGATTCTAAAATTCAAATCTATAAGAGTCCCGAAAAGGGTTATGTCATATATAGCCATACCATCTTAATTATAGGTCACAGTGACCTTGATTTAAGGCGCGACACACCTTCCAAAGATGCATTAACTGTCCAATTTTGATTATTCTAGACCAAATAATTGTTAAATTACGAGTCGGACAGAATTTTGCATACTTGGCCATGTCGTCTTATTAATCACGGTGAGCTAACTTTAAAGTGTACCCACCCTTGCCCAAGATGTATCATCTGACAAAGTTTGATTATTCTAGGTCTCATAGTATTTAAGTAGGAGCCGGACACGAAGCGGGACGGACCGACATGATCGCCGTAACATTATACGTCCCGTCTTAGACGGACGTATAAAAATCCTTCATGTACGTACCAAGAACACCCAGTCTGTAGTTAATGGTGATGACTATTACGTCCCCATAACTAGCCAAAACGCTTCCGTCATAAGCATTTCCGGTTCCTATTTCATACGATTCTCCATGGACGAAAACCATAACTGCAAAGGGCGTGGTGTCGGTCCATTCTGAAAAATTACCAAACCCAAGTTTTACAAATGCATTGAATTACATGTACAGTTGAATTTCTTCTTCGACATACAATCACCCTTTAGTTGTACTATATTAAACATTTCGTATATATGTGTATAAAATATGCATGCATATCACATCATATTTACATTACGTTTTAAAAGCATTAGGCATATCAACACTCTCACGTATGTCGTCTGCACGTGCAGAATGGATACAAAGCTTTGTTATTTATCCATGTCTCAGAAAACGAAAATGGACCTCAGTAGATGCCTATAGAGACGTTGGTGCTACCTCTAATAGAAACAAACCCAAGAAATTAATCCAAATGCGGGATTGTCAACAATTCGTCATACAGTAATTGTACTTTCAATTTCTTGAAGTGACAACATGAGCGACTGGCACGGGTTCTCAACGTTGTAATAATTATGTCTAGTAAGGTGTTTACAATTATAAGATTGTATTTGAGAAGATATGATGAATTGTTTAAAGTTCAGATAGTACAATTTTGATAATAATATGATGTTTATGACATTTAAATGAAAATCCACGATTTTGATTAATTTTTGTTGTTGTCAGCATTGTGCACTTCTTTTATGATATGACAACCTAGCTGCTGTTCTATGGCTGTTTTGTTAATCGCTACTTACCCAAAAGATTAGGTGACAATTTTAAAATATAGATAAAAGAAAAGATTTTTAAAATATAAATGTAAGCAATGAATAATAATATTTTTGAAAGATGTAGTCTCGTAACTGCAACAGTGTGAGCAAACAAATTTTCATAACGCACATTATTCAGTTTGTATGCGTACAGGGTTGCAGTTATGAGATTACATCTTTCATAAATAATAATCCATTGCTTAAATGTACAATGTAATTCAAACTTTTGGCCGCCAAACCCTACAGTTACATATTTTAGAATTGTGTCCCCGTAAACATATCCTAGGCATATATGAAACTGAACAAAACAGGTGGAATTTAAAATTCATATATAAAATCTTAAGATTCTTTTGTATTCATTTATCATGCCTATCTTCATTTCAAAAGACCTTATTCGATATTGTTTATTGTTTGTTTGTTTTACGTCCCGTCGAGAATTTTTTACTCATATTGAGACGTCACCAGCTGTAGGTGAAGTACCACAAATTTAGACCCATGCTTTGCGCTCAGGGCCGTAGCAGTGAGGATTCTTTAACGTGCCAACACCTACCGTGACACGGGACCTCCGTTTTAAGGTCATATCCGAAAGATCCGTGATTCTCACTTCTAAATGCTGAGCGTTTGGCGAAGGAGCAATCACTACCTATTTTTCGTCTTAGGTTTGACGCGGCCATGGCACGAGCAGGGCTCAAACTCACGATCTCCCGGTTACGAAGCAAACGTTCTGACCACTGAGCTACCGCGACCGGTACCTTGTTTGATAAATGGTTTGTATAAATGAAGATCTGTCTTTAAAAAACGTATGATTTACACTTGAACCAAAAAATACCAATGCTGTAATTATAATTAAACAAACCAATTTCAGTGTGTTTCAGGAAAATAAAATGTTTACTCGAAAGACCAATTAATACTTTAGAAGTTTAAAAGTTTTTATTGATTATATAATTATTTCCCTTAACTGTAATTTTCCCTGTGGACGACGTCTTGGGTAGAATTTATAAAATAGGATGAGTAATTTCTATCAGTTGTCAAAGTATTATCTTCGTATAAGAATAAACACAAGATAATCGTTATTTAACAGTGATTTATTTCATTTGTGATACCACAAGACGCGGAAGTATCGAAAAATCGTAACTTTAATGGTAACATGTTGATGTTAAGTAACGAAGTACAATTTACGGGGTTTTTTTTTTTATCTGTGTACGCCCCCGTTTAATCTTCTGAAATAATAGTCTAAACCTACACCCAATGAAAATGTAGAACTTTGTTAATTTTCAAACAGGACGCATGCCATTGATCTTTATTTTGCGGTATAATCGATGAAGACTTTCGTTTGAAAATTTGTCATATGTGTTAAAGTCTTGTGAATCATCTTTGATGATTTTTGACGTGGAAATCTACAGCCTATTACGTATTGTATAGAAAGGAAAACTGTCAATCTCATGAAGTCTAAAAGATATGCATTAACGACTCTCTTCTCCCATATGGTTATACATTCTAGACGTTCTCATTAAAGTTTTACATTAACCGATTCTCAGACTTGCATTTTCCCTCGTATCTAATCCACTAATGGAAAACTTAAATGTTATATTACGTATAAAGACCAAAGAAGAAAACGACCCTTTTTAGATTCATTTTATGAGGCCTTTGGAATACAAGATGCCCTATGAAATAATAATTTAGAGTGAATTTGTGATGCAGTACCAGAAGCCCTTCCGGTGCTTATCTAATCACCCACAAGAATACCCAAATTTTACATGAAGTAACGGCTTCTCTAACACTGTTATATCTCAGAGATGAATACTTCAAAGCTAATCACCTTCCATTTTCTTTTAAGCAAATGATTAAAAGGAAAGCCAAATTTAGATCGTTATCCTAGTTACTGCATGCACTATTTAAGATACGACAGTTCCAGAACATTTCAAGGTGGTTTGAATACACAATATTTGGTATTCACAGCGTCCTTGCTGTACAATACGGAGTCTCGTTTGACAGATCATGACCACAATTTACTTTTTATTCGCATAAAACTAGTGACAAGGCCATGAACTATACATTTCAAGTATTAAGTAATATTCTATTTATATACATGTAAACTTTTTTAAAAGGCAAATTCAACTTTCGTTTGCTAAACATTTGAACATGTAGGATTTCAACAACAAAAAAATCTCTGATAAGTATTGGTTTCTTTTGTATATATCATCAGGGGACCATTACAAATGTCCTAAATGTGGTGTCTGGCTTGTATAAAATTACATTTATCATTCTATATAACAATAAAGATGGCCAAAGCTTGAGCCAAGAAGTTCCTTCTCATTGTAATTGAAAACCTACTATATGTAGCGCTCAGTATCACATTCAGACATTATGGTGTTGTATGCATACATTATTCTTGAAACATCAAGCTTGTATGAAAAGGTGAAGATAACGAGAAGTAGTCATTTCTGCATCATTACTGGTTACGTGTATAAAGTAGATGAAAAATGAAGTTTTGTCCAAATGATTATCACTCGGACTTCAAAGTACAACTATTATACATTTTTTTTTGTATTTTGGCATTCAAAGACAATTCCTTTTTGAGAAATAATGATTTTCAAAAGAAGAACGTATCTTATAGCCATATGATTATTTTCTAAAGGTGGCTCAATACACCTTGAAATAGTTTCTCAAAGCAACACGGAATGGTTTAATTATGAAATATATAATGATATGTAATAGTATATGTGTCAAAAAAGCAGGAAATATGCAATTCTAGATTTAAAAAAACCCATAACTTTCAAAACTTTATTTCAACAGACTCTAACGAATTTTAACTCGGAATCTGGGAGTCACTAACCCGATACTTTATCCAGGGAGCTACGATGACTGGGGTACAAATATTTTCACAAAACATTTAAATCGCCATCTTGTGACGTAGTGTCATAATAAAAGCATAAGTCTTGGTGTAATGAACTATCTTAAAAATACATTTCACTTTCAAATATGCATGAGGGTATGAAATGCGATGCTTTACGTCGGTATAATTCATAAAGCTCTAGGTTACCACGACAGGTATATCAGACATCACAATTAAGTCACATTAACTTGGATTATATCAGCTGTTGTACATTATGGCAGATGCTGATACATATCTGACAAGCATATGCAATTATCGACATTATTTGAGGTCAGTAAGAAGATCTAGCCCGTAGGACGAGGTACATTTTTGTAATTCGCGGATAGACATTGAATTGACCGAGAAAATGTCAATAACTGTTTTAAAACATGATTGAAAAATTTAAAAGAGATCGAGACTGACTACTAGAACTTTAAAGCAATACCTGGTCGGTCATTTATTTAGAGCTAGTGTGAAAGACCTAGTTGAAAGTGATCACAGCCGTAAATTGTCATTGGATGTCAGAACATTAATAACCAGTCGTATATATCAGGAAATTACCAATTTATTTTTGTCCAATGTTGGAAAAATCAAATATCATATTTGCCTCGAAGGCATATGGAGGTGAATATAAAGATCTATTTTTCCTGTTTATTGGATCTCAGTCAATTATAAAAAAAAATATCTGATTTATTCCGTTACATAATAATAAATTATTGATATTTTAAAAAGAAAATATTGTGGAGAAACATTAAATACATTAGCTTCTGCTCAGTGATCAAAAGTAAAAAGAATTTTTTTCACGATTTTAAGAATTTAGCTAGTACGTAAAACGAACTTCCATTGCTTCATGCGCCGTGTGATAAATTCGTTATTCGCTGATTATACGTTAACATTTCAAGAAAATTGATAAGATTTTATCGGATTAAAGAGAAGAGAGTATTAAGCCCCCCTAATGACTGACTTGTGACAGGCAAGTCAATCACTGCAGTGACCTTTCAGCGCGAGTGGTTGTATCCATAACATCTGAGAAACTTCATGCAGCTGCAGTAGGCATTTAATAATGTACAAATTACTATTTATTAGTATACAGTGCCACCATTTATTATTGTAGAGGTTATCAATTATTAGTATACGGAATAACCTCTGTGATTACTGTACCAGCTGCTTTAGATACATTGTATATATATATATATATATATATACATATACATATACATATATATATATATATATATATCACGACTCTAACTTTCGTTGAAATTCAAAACAGGGGTTTCTATTATTTACCTTTACATTGTTTACATGTAGAAATACCAGAAAATCTTTATACAAGCAAAGTGCCCTTGTGTTCGCTTGTTTAAGTGTGTTTACAAATGCACTAGAGGGGAAACACCTTTTTCTGTCAGTTTCATTCTGAAATGACACACCGAACACTTCAGACATCCTCCGAGGTGATCGAAACAATGTCGGCTTATTCTCTTGAAAACGTAGCAAATCCCACTTAAGATCCCTGCTGTACCGTAAACAAATTTGAATGGAATCAAGTCATGTGTCAGAACGTAAGAGATCTCAACGTCAAGTTCACAGAAGTATCACACACAACTACCGCACAACAACCAATCTCTTTATAGCGCCCAGTTATCATATATTATTAACATGTATCGCATGTAAATATGCGAGTTATTTCAGCATAATATAGAATGATGCCAAGATAAATGTGTGAATTCCACACGAAAGTTGATGACCGTGGGCAAAGTAAATAGCGATATTTGAAAGGTCAATATGCTGATTGAATGATGCGTACAGAAAAATTTCGGATTCTTTAAAACCTATTGTTAAATTCTATTGCTTTATTTCAGTACGTTTCATCAAATCACAATGATCGCATTGATAGACGTAACATTTTAATCGACTAAAATTATTACCAGAGCCATTTTTTGTGTTTCTTTTTATTGTCACACGTTTTCTTCATTGCTATTTTAAATTCAATGTTCATTAATTAACCCACCATACTGTATCATGTTGAAATGTGTATTGCAGAGTCAGTACATTATGAATTCTTTATAGTGTAATAGTCATATACCTTATATGTCTACGGGAAAAAAAAAGATCTATAATATTTAAATTCTTTGAACCCAGCCCAAAAATCATCTGAATTGTGAAAGTATCTAATGTCCAATAAGTTTGCCTGCGGATCGAAACAAAACATGCCGATTATCTCAAGTATAGCATTTATTTGTAATTGATACGCCTTAGAAGGGGGATCTAATCAATGCTATGGCACTCTTAAGGGAAATACAAAAAAATCCATGGCTTGCAAATATTTGGTTTTCTCACAGTGTTATTAAACCACGAATCGAGCGCCTGCAGAGAAGTCCACTATTTTCTGTTTGATAAAGAATTTTCATAATATTAATCAAATTTCTTTTGCTTTCAATATCAGAACGTTTACAAAATGGAGCAAAGAAACCTAGGATATCAATGAGTCTTTTTGCCTAAAGTCTGAATATCTTTATCGTTCTCATTTGGACGAATTTTGTGATTTTATCGCTTGAGCAAATATTTGGCATTTATTGTGAGAAAACGCCCCATACGTACAAACTGTTACAAAATGGGTCCTTGTTTTAAGAAAAACTGTACGTCAGTTTCATGCGAGTTTGTAACATTTCGCATCGAATCACGTCATAAAAATTCAAGGTGTTTATTTACAGAAGAGGTATGTGTCTGAAAAGTTAATGATTGGGAACGCTAACCACCTACCTCGTAGATGTATAGCCAAACAATAAATATATCATTTTGAGATTTTTTTTTTGTTTCTGTAAGTTATAATCCAAGAAGCTAGACATCCGTGACTTCGTAATTCCGGATTCGACAATCAAAAACACCGAAAGTCAACTTGCCTATCCTAAATGAATAAGGAACGAATATATAGATATCAATTCACGAACGTTAAACGAGGGCTTTGGTTAACTTTCGATAAATTTTGAAAATGACCACATAAAATATGGATTTGAACATTTCTCACTCATTCTTGCTGACAATTAAGGCGTCAAGGAAAAATAAACCCTTGAAACATTTGAAATGCAGGTGAAGTACGTTTTCAAGTCGGCCATGGACCGACCAGTACACATTAATTGAGCAATTTACATGTGTAATACCCAAGAAAAAAAGTAGATATCCAAATTTTAGGTATCCGATACATTAATGATATATTGGTAAGTTAATTATAAATCTGTATACTGATATATCAGTATATCAATCAGTTTAACACAATAATAGATAGAGATTACAACACTTTAATGTAATTTAGTTTTTAAGAAAGTTATTTCCTTGTTTATAGATTATGAGAAACAAATGTTTTATGCAACATTCCACACAGTTTTCTAGAGAAGTTGTCTTTTGTATTATTATTTTAAAAAACAAACGTCCTGGTAGAATATTTTTTTTTAAATTATGTATGTCCTTTAATGCAAAACCTGGATATTGTTTCTTTAGAAATTGATATATCAAAGCAAGCAATTTTATTTTTCCAATAAAATGAACATGTATATTGCAAAATCATCAATAATTGATTTCTACTGATAATTCTGTGACTATAGATGAATTCACAGTTCCTTATGCACACCTACGACTTTTATTGTGATATACTGTTGTCAAACACCGTGACTGTTAAGGATTTACATCATACATTGTCACGTCATCACTGATGAGAATGTTTACTACGGATTCATCAAATCTTTTTGAAACAACACAACAGGAAATTGTATATACACGTAATGTTCATCTAATATTTGCTGGTGTCATCGAATTTTCAAATGGAGGGGTGTGTGTGCGGGGGGGGGGGGGGGGGGTGGAATCACTACAATGTAGTCACAGGTATTACATACAACACTAGAACTTGATGTATCTATGACTGAAAATTTAAAATGCAAATTTTATAATAATTTCACCAAGACAACAAGAACTATATAGAGATCTGCAACAGCAATCGTGAAAATTAAGTTTCAGATTGCTTTTCCCCCCTGTGTTTGCTGTTTGGTAAAGGTATTGAAGAGAAATAGATACTACTACTAAATTTAGTTTCAGATTGTTATTCCTGTATTTGCTGTCCAATTGGAGTAGAACTGGAGAGAAATAAATACTACTCTTAGACGTTTAAGTTTGTCTGAGAATAGGCTATTTGTATCATTTAGATACATATACTGTTACAAACAGACAGGGATCATTCTCGTGTGTAGACTAATAATGTCTTGTGTGAGTAACAAATGACATTTCATCAGGCCTACGCAATTGCAGTTAATGGTGAATCTCTGAAAAATGTCAGCATTCAAACGTGTCACACAATCTTCAAAAATCTATCATAATTATATTAAATTGATGCTGTTGTTATAAGTATGGCATATGCGACAAGCAGGCATTCTTAAATTTCAGACAAAGTATAAAATCGTATTACATGACCCCACAAGAATAGGTTTTCAGAGAAAATCAAACATAAAATGGCCATTGAAAAGAAATGAGCAGGCCAGGATATTTGAATGTTTCAAATTGTGATCCCCATTTCGTCATTGCCGTGTTGATGATGTTTTTTCAATGAATAGCCCGCTAAAAACACTTGCAAGTAATGGAGTTTTCCCGGTTCCACCATTATCACGTATAATATCATTACATACAGACGAAAGAATACTTACGAAACATTTCTAAACTGACTTCCGGTCATAAATGGTGAAACTATCAGCAAAACGAAAAAAAAAAAAAAAAAGAAAGAAAGAAATTTAGATGAAAGACGTCTGAAAAATCAATGAGTGATAGGAGAAAAAGTCTGCAATGTGTTGTTCTAGAATAAGTATTGTATGAAAGAGGCTGTGAATTATTATGCGCAATTCGTAAGTCGCAGAGATCAGAACGCGCGTCTTTAATACCAGACATCGCTTTACCACACAAGAATTCGGGTTTCTGGTTCGACGAGTTTTATTATGCTTTTAAAAGTAAAGAACAGAACGAATCATAAAACGGAAGATATCTTATAGCTCCCCAAACACATCATTTGCTTCTCTATATTACTTACATGATTTGAATTTCATTTAGCTAGCGTCAGATCCAATTACGTGAGCATGCAGCAAATGATTTTTATTTTTATTTTTTCTGCAGTGTAACTTTTATCAAATTTGATTTATGAGACAAAGTCAGGGAAATTCTGTCACAAATGGATGGAGACGTCCATGGATTGTGTTAATTTGATAAGTAGATTTGTCCGGAATATTGTAGAGGTCATTTGGTAGATGTAACACAGATTCACGAATATTATTATGCATACCAGGTTATTCCGTCATTCTCTATTCGTTAAAATCATAAAGCTTGCGCTAATTAAAACATTACATCATGGCAAAGGAATCATATATCATCAGCAAGAATCGGGAGAAAAATACAAGCATCATGTCATTTACTAACTAACTGTCCTTTTTGTACAGGTACAGCTGCTCTGCCTTAACTCTGACTACGAAGTTATATGATACACAAAGGTGTTGTTTATTGTACACGTTTGACATCATGGTGGTAATAAAACAGCAGTTGGAGCAAATATAATCCTGATAAAATTATATGCATCCCAACTTACCTCGAGATGGCAGAAATACGTTCAATGTCAGACAGTCGTCCATCTGACTTTTGGTATAATTTGACCGATGATACAGACGAATCACATGAAATCTTGGTAGAATTTTTAAGAGACCTTTCAAAGAATTAACACCGCCAATGTCTTCCTGCGGGCAAACACTGGCCCATCTGTTTGCAATTTTGGTTTTATTCCAGTATGATTCGTCGGTATTGTAAGCATTATGCATTCCTAAAGACCCATATCTAAGACCTCTGTACACTTCAACGGGGGTCCAATGTGAATCTTTGAAAGTCACTAACAGTCCTCTGATTTCGCCAGATCTCAATTCAATAACAGACGGTCCAAGTTGACGAATTTCAAAAGACAGGGACGAAACACCAAGAATGACCGCTAATAAAACAATTGATTTCCCACTCATTTTCAGCCATTCAGACAATCCCAAAAGAATAAATGCAATCTGTTTCATAGCAGTAAGATCTCGTTGTTTGTTTCTATTAATAGGTCTGGTGAATGATTGAGTTTGCAAGGTTTCCGTTTTGCTCTTTGCTCAACGGAAATTCATCTTGACTATCTCCAAGCTCCATATCAGTTCAAAGATAGATAATATATTACCATCTGTTTAAAACAACATGTTTAACGAACACATACATGACGAGTTCACGATTTGGGATATCCCTCTGGAAACCACACTAATTAGACGATGTGAGCACAGGATCTATAACACAAGTCTGTCGTCTGACTATCGCGTGCCAAACATTTCAAAGCGCATGCGCCCACCAAAACAATTCAAAGCAAAAGACACACATATATATAAAAATCCATGTAATTGCGATAACAGCTCATAAAAATGCTTTATGGTATTTTTCTAATAAGTTTGGAGGATCGTCAATGAATGCCAGTTTGCAGATACCAATAGACCTCCAGTCCGACCACTCGATAAAATACGACCACGGAGCGCGATGTATAGAATTACCTCCAAAATTCAATTCTTCGGCTCCTGTTATGCTGTTTTATTGTAAACAATTACACCCAAATTATATTCTGAACGATTTCCAAGTTTCCCTAGAGATGTATCGGGTGCTTTACATCATGCCCCGATTTTTTCTCTCAATTTGTAGATGGTATTGAGATACAGTTAGAGCGAAAGTAAAAGAATTCTTTGTCTTGCTTTGTCCAGGATCAATAAATTAGAAGCCATGTGATTAATGACACGCCTGATGAAAGAAAACCGACATTAAGTTGGGAAACCTTCACCAGTGCTACAACTAATTCCAGCCGAATTTGTGGCTGTTACAATCAAGATAGACTTTCTTCCACGACTTATGCTCCAAATATAATGCATTTATTCCTCAATATCCATTGCCTTTTACATCATTTATTGCAAATAACGGCCAGTGTGACAATTTCAATCAAAAGGTTTATTGTTTTGTCTCGTACTTAATCTTTCAGTTTTCTCTTGCATTAAACTTCGTTTACTGGATCTCATGATCAAACAGTTTGCAATGACTAATATACTCCACCAAAGCATAAAACACAACTCCACGCATAATGAAGTAGCAATTTAATTTAGATATGAAATATCAAAGGTTTTTTACTGGATTGGTTTTATAGCTCTGACTGAGTTTTGGCGTGGATTGCAATTGTAATCATGCATGAGACAGGAAATTATTGGGGGGTGGGGGTTGAGACAGAAAATTTTACAGTTGGAGGGGGTGGTTGTACACTGTATTTGTTACGTCCCCCTGTATTTTTTGTTTGTCACTTTCACCTAATTCATAACCTTTGAACTATACAGAGATGAATAAATTCACACTTAGTGAACCTAAAGGTCAAGGTAACAACTCTGAAACTTATTTTTAAAAAGTCGCAGCCATTCATGAGATTATATCTGTCACCACTGAATGTAACCACACCCTGGGCATAGTGATTAAAACACGATTTGATTCTAGCGTTTTTTCTTTCAACCATTCCCATTTTCGTTATTTTTGTACCACTTTTACTGCATGCTATCGGATTGATTAACGATGATTTATGAAATAAAATGTTCGTAACCCGACAATCTCCAGGGGTAGCTATAATTTCAGATTTTTGGATCTAGCAAAATACCACCACAGTTAAACTGTGACTAGGTACCATTGATAAATTATTGTACAAAATACACATGGACCCGTCTTTGTGGTAGTTTCTTCCTGAAGGTTTCGCCATCACAAGCTCCCGAACAGTGTTTTGTATTGAATTATAATGTGATTTTTGTATGCAGATATTCAAGCTGTAATTATGACCCTAGAAAAACAAATTACAATTTACAAGATAATTCAAGAAACATTAAATAGTTCCAGAGTACTATAGTTATGTTTCCCAAGTTGTCTCATTTAATTAGTATTTCCTGGACAATTAGCTGACATAGGAATGAAAACGATGAAGAGCAGAAAACACATTATTAATGAAAATAAAGTAATATTAGCAACAAATCAATAGATAGAACACAATATGAGTGGATCGCAATTCTCCAGTTTCCCTTGTTGTTTGATTGTTGGACCAAATTGCCGTTAAGTGTTCGTAATGACACGATCAATGGCTCTTTCTTTGCTTGAGAATCATTGCCCAAGTCTCTATGGCAGAACTTCCTCTGTATCCTTATCGTATCCCCAAAGTAAAAAAAAAAATCAGTTATGATGTTCGTATTTCGCCAGCTTCCAATTTGATAGGGTTATATTGTATTTATTGGAGAATCATACACTGTCCAGATCCTTTCTGTAATTCTTTTGAAGATTTGTCAATCGGAACAATGGAAAAATAACTAATTGTTTGAGAAAGGGGGGGGGGGGGGTTATCGAATTAAATTTCTTAGTCTTAGCAGGCTTACTTCATTCTTAAATCAGACTTTCATTACAAATTAATCAAATTAAATTTTACTCTACATTTATGTAAAGCATTACAATTTTTGTCCAGATATTTGGTAGTTCATTATATATTGCTTGTAACAAGCTCCTAACCATCATAATGTACCAAACCAGAAGATTTGGAAATACGTGGTTTCGAGTAGCTTATAATACTATTATAGCTTATAATACTTTTATAAATAATAATATTTGTACCCATAGTATAACGAAATTGTATAAACTATTAGGATTTTACAACGAGTGTGTGCAATAAAATATGGATTAGAGAATCCACGAATATAATAATTATAGTGAGAACAAGACGCTAATCCCACGAGTTGCCTGATGAACTATCAGAGGACACTCCATCCCTTTCAAGGTTACGAATGCTTCTACAATTATACTATCTGTAGAAAGTAACGTTGTAAAATGGTCTTATCATCACCCAAGGTGTGATATATTGGATCCTGAATAACCTTAACACATATAAACATGTATCAATGGGCATCTCTCGAGAGCGGGACGTTTTATGGGGAAACTTTTGTTTCAAATTAGGATCGGTCCGGATCCTTTCGTCTGCATCACTTTAATTTCCGGATCATCCGCCTAGCACTAATTGATCTTGATTAATGAAATTTCATATGGCAATCCTCTGTGACAAACTGATGATCCCATTAATGTTGAAGTCATAAGGTTTCACTACAACAAGATTTGTTTCCCCTCACCAGCAATGGTGACGTCTTCATATAAGTGAAAAATGCTCGAGCGGAATGTAAAACAATACACAACTAACCAATAACAATGAAAGATAACATGAAGAAAAGGAATATGACCTTCATCGTATGTTGAGGTCACCAGGTCAAATGTTAGGCAGAGATCTCAATTACACTGTTTCAGCTTCACCGAAGACACTTCATATCCAGAGTGTCGATGTCTGAAGTATGACCATTATATCTTGTTTGGGTTTTTTTTTATATTTGAAGATAAAGGTCAATTGCTAACAACCTGTCATTGGGTCAAATGCTGTTTGGCGTGTATCATACCAATTGCTAAGTCGCCCTAGTACATTGATTCTGACTCCGTTTTCCTGATCTATGCGCAGGGCTTACGGAGGGTGTGACCGGTCGACAGGAGATGCTTAGTTACTCCTCCCAGACACATGATCCTACTTCTGGATATCCAGGGATCCGTGTTTGTCCCACTTTCTATTTTGTATTCCTTGTAGAATTTATGAGATTGATCACTGTTCATTATCTTCACCTTTACAATAAAACTACAGGATTCCATATATGTTTTAAGACGGGTTTCTCTTACATGTAGGTCTTTAGGTCAATTGGTCAATATTGCCAATTTACTCAACAAATTGATCTACGAGCTAATTTACCACATTCATTAACGTGCTTCTCTTTTCAAGGCACAAAACGAATAAATATATCAACTCGCTGAATTTACTGAAATGCATGGAACCTGGATATTACTATAAAGAATGTAGCAACAGCAAAACACGATCCATTCTTTTCGGTGTAGAACTAAATTCCCTACATTGTCCTTGATGCATGGTGCACTAATCATCGCCTGATCATCACTCACTACCAAAGAAGCGATGACAGATAGCCGAGTAGTTCTGAGTCCGATGTGCACCGACTAAAGTTCTCTGGTGAGCAGTTGCGTAACTTCAGTATTCAAAGGATGGTGGATTTCTGTGTTTTACAACGGGGCCAATACTGTATGAACGTCATATCGTGAAAGCGAGGCCACTGAAAATAGTGGCATAAGTTACTCCAGAAATTAAGGGATACATGTCTTTATTACCTGTGAGGGTAACCATCAGCCGACATGGTTCAGATTGGTATTCTGACAATCTGTGAAAGCAACATCTTCCACATAGTAAGATACTGAATACATTTCAGAATCACACAATAAACTTATGGCACTATTAGACCAATGTACAGGTGCATTTTTGTAGTGGTTACAGTTGATCCACAGCCGGTTGGTCCTAGGTACGATTCTTGACCTTGGCACCGCGTCAGATCTAAAATATTTAATATTAGTAGTGACTGTTCCTTTCGCTAGCGTCTAACAATAGAAGTAAAAGTCACGTGTCTTTCTCATATGACCTTAAATGTCACGGAAGGCATTGGTAGTTAATGAAATTTCACAGCTACGACCTTAAGCACCATGCATAGGTCAAATTTGTGACACTTCACCTTCATCAGCTTGTGACATCTTGATATGATTGATATTGGTTCGTAAAATTTTTTTTATTTGTTTCTCAAACTCGTATGAAAGAACTGGGCAAAGCATTGGTAAACAATGGAAAAAAAAACATCATCCACTGATTGGTTTCAATTAATGAAATGTGACCTTGGGCTCGAAATACGTGATAAATTAGGCAGCTGAAATTTGCACTTTTGGCAGAGGCAAATCATTAAAGAATGGCCAACACACTTTTACGTTGCAATTAGGAAGCCAAATGGATGAAAACCACAAGTTACACAGAATTTAAGATAATCTAGTGAGATAAATAAAATATATGATATTTCATAACAGTGTTTCTTTACGTCAAAATATTGGCATACTGTTACAGAAAATAGACATTTGGTATTGTTCTGTAAGTTTTCAATCGCGTTAGGAAAAACAAAGAATGTGGTAACAATTATTTTCCCGGAAAACCCTACATCTTGTCAATTATAGCTCAGCATGAAAGGGAACAGGGTGGCTTACGTTTTTACTCTAATGTGAAATCGAAGAATTGGCAGCAAACGTTGAACAAAGTAAGAGATATTAACGCATACTATTGCTGGCGTACATGTTCACGGAGTGGATGGTTGTGGGTTTTTTTCAGTTTGTTTGACTTAAAATACAGGTTTGAAATTTAAAAATGTATTCAGATACAAAATATGGAACATTCTCCTTCTATTTTCAATGGAAAATCTCCATTTTCGTACTGTTTTCACATTTTTTATTTTTTTTCAAAACCTCGGGAAATAATCTATTACTGCGTAACACAGGCTACGTTTTTCGTCACTGGACCTGTGTTCATAAGAACGTAGCATAGTTACATATATAATTCCAGATGTGATAACTTGCGATGTTGTGGCGTATCTCTCTCTCTCT
Source organism: Ostrea denselamellosa (assembly GCA_024699665.1). Taxonomy (NCBI): domain Eukaryota; kingdom Metazoa; phylum Mollusca; class Bivalvia; order Ostreida; family Ostreidae; genus Ostrea; species Ostrea denselamellosa. The sequence continues at coordinate 6,090,350 of JAMZEH010000043.1, read as the reverse complement.
CTCTCTCTCTCTCAAATGTTATCTTTTAAAAAGTTGTACAATGACTCCCTGAGATTTTTTAAGTCTTTGTTATTATCAATCTATTCTTCGCAATGCAAGTCCTAACAAAGTTATTAATTTACTAACGTATTTGAGTGAGAGGAAATACTATCAAAGAAAATCACAGTACCATATACACCAAAACATGTATAAGAGGACATCAAAACGTTTTGAGACTGATGACAACCAAAGCTTAGAAAAGGACTACAAGCCATTAAAACAGTAAGATATAACATGACGAAAATCAAAGACAGTTTTGATTCATCTGGGCTTCAGGGAGCTCGTATAAGGAGGCACATGGTAAACTCGATCTGTCTTTGTGGAAACGTCTAGGCTTGCTCATAGTCTTAGATTAAGTTAATTTTATAAATATGAGTTTTCTAAAAACGTGCACCGGTATACTGTATGAATGCGCATTGAAATAATCTTGAGCAATCTGATTTATCCCCCTTTTATATCTCAATTTATAAATTCCAAATCAAAATAATTTCATATTGAGTTAACATCTGTGTGCGTAATATGTTAAGACACGGAGAAATTTGAGGTAAAGTAATATGTAATAGAGTCCGTCTTTGCTTAGTTTTGAAATTACTTGCGGCAATATTCACATATATAAATTGGCCTATAGTACATACCGTGAACAATAAAACACGAGGTTCATGCATAATATACAAACGTACTGATTTAAAGTGTATTTTGATGCCCACGCGAGCTAATTATTAAGACCGTTTTATGTAGTTTCACCAAGGTCGGACACAGTCATTTATTCTGAATGACGGGAATTAAATTATTAATGAAGGCACGAAACCCACAGTTTTTCAAAAGTGGGAGAAGGGGACAGCTTGTGTAGATAACTTCACAGTGGTCTGAAAATCTTGACAAGCGAAAAAACAGAAAAGATACAAATAAAACTTTCCTAAACTTTAAGATCATAAATTGTAAAGAAGTTGGTACATTTTCGTTCTTCTTGACATGCTAAAATAAAACCAAACATAGAGAAAAATAACCTTTGCCCAAACTTTGAAATTCTAAATCATGGAAAGAGGAGGGGGAGCGTTTGACCTTCATTACACGAGTTCAGTACATCAGTTCAAGCTTAAATTCTTACTCTTCAACATCCTATCAAAAACGTGTGTGTAGGGATGTGCGGGGTTGGGGCTGACCAGCCAATATACCATACTTTGCATGTGAAAATAACGGAAAATGAACTTTGTCCAAAAAGGGAAAGGGTAGTCCCATCTGGTTCTAAGTTAAATGAGTGATTACGACAAGTGATTTTTGACCGAGTCCATTGCATTGAAAATGCGATTTATAATTCTTGAGTTTATTTCTTTATTTTAAATTAATATTAATCTTGGTCTCAAAACATTCATATATGACATTCATTAGATTCAAGCAGAGTATTGGTTTGAATTTATGAAGTAATATGGGGAAACAGCATAGATGTAAAGAAAGATTATAGAGAGCTATGTGCGACGGACTGCCTCGTACTGCGAGCTCTGTTGACAAAAGCGCGTTAAAATAGTCCGAGCTGAAGCGGTACATTCATCTAGAAAATCCCTGAAGTCATAAAAAATGGCGTTGACCGATCACGCGTTTCCATATGTAGCTTGCGTATGATTTGCAATGTTGAAATTTTATGAAAATGCGGTGTCCATTGCGCAGTCAGCTGAATATATGCACTTTCCCTTTATGGTAGCACCGTAAAGATAATAAAATATAGGTCAACCATTTAATGTGTCTTTTTTTGAATTTCTTTGTCGAACTCATACGTCAAAAATAAACAAATAAATAGGACACCATGGCATAAAAATATTCGGAAAAGTGGATAATGTTTGGGCCGTAACTTTCAACCTTTTGAAAGAAGAATGGTAACACTTGCTGTGCTAGCCCAAGGGTCATACTGTAGACGTATTGTTAAACTAGAACAAGACTGGGCTAAAACAAATTCGCTATCTGCTAAGATTCAATCAACCTCGCGTTTTACCACAATTCCCTTTTGTATTAGTGAAACCATGCAATGTTGTGTGATATCTCCTTGCGATTCATAGCCAAATTGAGATCAGCCATCAAGAAAAGAAATACGCTGGTGACAAAAAATAATCCAAAATATAACTTTTCTCGAACATCCAACAATAATCATGTCTAGACGAATACATTAGAAACACCAAATAAAGTAAACCTACATGATCTTGACGAAACAAGAGATGTGTTTGGTCTCTACAAACTACGTCAATATATTCTATAAATGATTAGGGTATCCATCCAACAAGAGAGATTAAAGCAGACATTGTCTTGCAGACCTAGGCGTTTTGTTGATCGATTTTTGTCTCTAATTAATAAGAAATGCTGCGATTGAGGTAAAAGACAAATAATTGGCATCGCCCTACTCCAATTACCAAGTTTAATATTTCTCCTTTAAGAATCATTAGGGAATAGTATATTCGGTCAGAAGACCTTATGTTTTCACATATACAAGCTGTTTTAATCATCGAAATAGTTGACATTGTACAAGTACTATTCTCAATAAGAATTATTTTAGCTCTCTGTGTATCTAAATGCAAACTGTAATGCTTGAACAAATCAACATTTAATGAATACACATCACAAGGGGTGATATGCAATATTTCTAATACGTGAGAAAGAACAAAGGCGAAGGTGTAAAGTGAATGAAATCGGTGCGATACACATCACTAAAAGCATGTTGTGTTACTTGAATCACAGTGCTGTAAAATCAATTTACAAAAACATATCTGCCAGTTGTAACAAACCATCAGTTTCAGACAGTGACCAAAGTACGCCCGCACTCATTGGGGGCAACATTGAAGTTCTGAGCTCTTTATTCTCATCTACATAATTTGGAAATAGATAAAAACTATTTCAATTACTCCCATAAAAGTATTTGATATTGAAAACGACAACACGCTGAAATAGCATTAGAAAATTACACTGCACATATAAACAACTCTTTTATTGGAGATGTGTCCATCAGTTAAGGCTGGGTCATTGTAGGAACACAATTGTTCGAAGCAACACTTAAAACAAAGACTGAAATCATCTCCATCTACGCTCCTATTCTACTCGGATTTGGGCATAATCTGACGATACATTTGTGATTTGTGTGTCAATTTGGCATAATCAGACGAGTATATACTGAAGAAATTATATATATATATATATATATATATATATATATATATATATATATATATATATTCAATCCTTCAGCAGTTTGTCCGAAAAAAGAAATATCGATATTTTTTATAATTTTTTGGTAGATACTGGAATTGAACAAAAACAAAAACTCTACTCATATCTCCTTCTTGACACTGGTGTCCTGTAAAAGACACCCAGCAGTTAATTGATTTCCATAGCACATAATCATACACTGTCCTGCGCAGACACAGACTTCCTGTACAGGAAATGGATAGCTAGTTCTACTTACCGGTGGGGATATATAAATTGAGATTTAAACATTCCTCCGAAGTACGGATAACGTGCTTGTAGATAGACCTCTGATGAATGGACATCCTTTTAGGTTCACGCAGGGTAAACCAACCTTCCCATAAACTTTTCTGATTGCAAGAAAAATCAAACCTGTCCATTTTCCTTACAAATTTCCAAGAAGTATATATGTCCTTTGAAGGCATAAAGCGAAATAATCCATCGGTTATAGATCCATATTCTATTCCCCGAAAAGAATCAACATCTTGGAGGGTAAAATTAGAGGCAAACCGAAGATCAATCTGAACGCCTCGGTACTTACCAAGGGCAGTGTTAATAACATGACGTCCAAATTTTGAAACTACTAATTCACTATAAACAGTAGAAAATTCAACTATCAAGCACACTGTGGCTATATACATAATTTGTAGCTCGTGTGCTGCGATGGAAGGTGCTTTGTACCAAATGAAAAGGAAGGAACCTTCAGGTGTGCTTAAGTGTTGTTACTGTTTTGTAAAATAGGAGTATGACATTTCTCCTGGCTCCTCTGTCCAAACGGTACACCTATGTCAAAACAATAAATTCCTGAACACCGAAATTCGTATTGATGAAAATACATTACGCCAACAAACGAGCCAAAATTTGGCAGCCCTGTTGGTTACAACATTTATCTCATTTCTTTGGTACAATTAATCCTTTGTTGGATTGATAGAGTTTATATCTTAGTTCTATGTTTTACAAACAATTTTCTTAGAACTTTTGACTTCTAATAAAATGAACTGCTCGTTGTAAAAATAAAAGGCTAACCAGAAACAGGTGCTTGCTTTTAATAACATATGTTGTGAAATTATGAAACTCTTGCATCGTTCACCGTACTTATTTGACATCAGAAGCCTTGGTAAACATATAAAACACATATAAGATAAGAAAAATAGAAAAAAAAGGCGCAGTTTTTAATTAGTTCGAAAGGTCTGTGTGATCGGAGTTTGGAAAGAAAAGTTCCGAATTAACCAACGGACGAGAGGTGTCGCGAATGAATCAAAACTTATAATTATATCTTGTAATCCTTAACTCAAGTAATATTTAGTCAGTCAGAAGTATCAATATCCGAGATGAGCTATAAACAGTACCGTATTTTAGAGGGATTAGTTAATTTTTGATGTTTTGAAAACATTAAAAATATAACTCATTTAAAGTTCACAGCCGAAATTTAGAACAAGGAAAATTCAAGGGTAAGGGCTGTGTTTTAACTTTAATTCTGTGTTACGTTAACAAGACTAGCGTCTTGTTTATGTTTACAAACAAGCTACAGTGAAATATTAATTTTGTAAATTAAAGAATCCTAATTTTGTACAGACACATATTTAACTTTTAAATGGCACATTTTATCTAAAGAATACTTAAAATGTGATATATCATACACTCAGATTGACAACCATACATTTTGAAAACATTATAAACAATAATATACCCCAGTCTTTGTTTACACAACTAATGATAAAATCTACAATGAGCTTCTGCCAAAATGTATAACTTTATTATTATTATTATTATTATTATTATTGTTTCTAAATGTCTTATGCACAGTAGATAGTAGATTTTGATCATTAGAAGTAAAAAATATTTTTTTTTGGGGGGGGGGGGGGAATCGAGAATCTGTCCCTTTAAAACATTTACTAATGTACCCACAATAGTTTCAATGCCACAGTTTACATGCAGTGTGCGTACGGTATTAATTTCAAGAACGAAAATATGAATACTTATTTTAATCATTGCTTTAATTAAAACAAAATTTAAAACTAGTGTTGTTAATGAGCTACAGATTGTTAATGTGTTTGCAAGGGTAAAAACAATTGGGATTCATCTTTAATTTCTTGCACACCATGTTCTTGTGGTTATTTTCCGTTAAAAGAGAGGTAATTCATTTTATTTTATTCTCGAAACAATATCAATGATGAAACTGTTGAGGAAGTGTCCTCCCTTTTAGCAGATAAATGTTTCAAAGGTGCCAAAACATCCTGTGAGATGTAGACCTACTATCTTCCTAGAAATATTTGTTTACAATTTGTTAACTTATAAAGGACAAGGCTTGTGTTCGAATTACGCATAAATATTATGAAACTTTTTTGGGACAAAATTCCTCTGAAACCACGCACAAACTATGTTTGGTGACGATATGTATATGATAGCATCCCCTTGACCTTTGACATTACCTGATCTGAGTTTTAGTTCCTTGTTGTACGTTTTCCAATCAAGGACGTTAAATAATTCGATTTCATTCATTCAATTTTTATTTCCTCCTTTCGGAGATTATTTTAACAAAACAATCAATAGAACATATTTACAAGGTACAAAAATAGATATAGAATTATGCTGACTCTATGATATACATAAATACGTGGTTATTTTTATAATGTACAGTGTTTATGTGACCTATCTGTAAGTAACGTTTACATGGTAATTAGTAATGCTAGATATAACATATGACGCCTAGAATATTGCAATGTAAGTAATTCACGTCAAAACTGGTGCTGCTCCAAACAAACAAATGTTAAAACAACCGAAATACAAAATAAATAAATAAATAAATAAAAATAAAATCGCAGTTAAAATTTAAAATGTTTTAGACTCTACTAAAAAGTTATCCGTAATAATGAATAATGTTAGAAGATCTTGTCTGGAGAGAGAGAGAGAGAGAGAGAGAGAGAGAGAGAGAGAGAGAGAGAGAGAGAGAGAGAGAGATTTCCATTGAAATAAAACACTGTAGGGTAAATTTCTCTAATCAAGTTAGGATATTCGACTGTTGAATTTGAAATGGGGTGTTCAGCATAATTGGCCTAAGGTACATTTAAGTGTTTATGTTGTAAAATTAAAATCTAAACTTAAGAATTTTCATGGGTTCCATTATATGATTCTATTTGAAATTTCAGAATTAAATCCAATATTATATTGTATAGTTAAATGTAGAATAACTCTTGCATAAATTTGTGGATTAAAATTCTGAGACTAAGTCTTTCCAGCTCGAACAAGTGTTAAATTGTGTTATTTTATGATCTAGATTCTGTGCTCACGCGCTTCTTTTCAATCCAATATGTACACAATAAAGTGAAATAATTCAGATTAATCTCCGGCTTTTGTGTGGGTTCACTTTAATGTTCTTTCAGAACTACATAAACTTACATCAACTGTTGGCAACACACCAAAGTAACAAGTTATTTATAGATCTATTTTTTTTTCAATGTATTTTCGAAGAAGATATTATGAATTCAATCTGATTAAATTAGATCGTTGATCCGATCCTGATTTGATATGTCGCTACACAAAGTCGAGAGTGGATTAAAGACCTAATTTTAATAAGATTGTTGTGAATTCTGTGTAAAGGATTTTTTTATAAAAAGTCTTGAGTTCCTGAGCATGATGTACACTTCAGTACGAGGGTAATATACATGAGATATGTGGTGCGTTGTTACTTACATGTACATGCACAACAAATACAAGATTTATTTCATCAGGAAACACATATCTCTGGCAAAATTAAGAATCGGTTGGGAGAAAACTCTAATGAAATTTGCATGATATTCCGATGAACTACACGTTCGATTTTAATATACAGTTACATAGAATAGCGTGGAAAATCATTTCATCAAGGCTTGCGATAAATGGCTTGGAAAAGTATGGTTTCTATAGTTACGAAATACATCAAAGAAATACTTCAAATGAAACTAGAAATAACATTCCCCATCTGGTCATATTTTTGCATTGACTTAGCTTAATAAACTTTTATTTTCCGAATAAGAACGACTCCATTTAGAATCTTTGACAGTGTACCCTCCGGTTGCTCTTCATTAATGGCTCATTTCATTTACGCATTGTTAGAAGATACCATATCGAGAAGAAAGTCGAATTTACTGCTTCGAAATTGATTTAACATTTCAGTATTTTCATGTTTGAAAGACCATAAAAGTTTCTTTTCCAGATAGATATTAATTTTCCCCTTGTCTCAATTTCCATTAGAGCTGATTGTTCACAAAGTCTTCGGGAGCTGCCAAGGATTCTTAAGCCTCGTACTGCTTCACTGAACTTCATTACTATATTTCACGTGACCAGACATTGGTCTTCGCGAACTACAAATCGGTGTAATTGTATGATCAGAGTAATAGTAAACCTAACTGCTTTCAGACGAATTACAGAAATGAGATACAATTTTCCAGACATTTTAAAGGAATGAAACGTTTTTTGACATGATTGGTTGGATGGTTGTTATACGTCCCGTCGAGAGTGTTTCATTCATATAAAGACTTCACCAAGTGTTGGTATAGTACCCAATCTACGAGATGGACCTTTCTCTATTGTAATGACTTGGGAAGATCTGATTTTATTAGATTGGTATAGTACCACAAATATACACATATGTTTAGCGCTTTTGGCCGTGACATTGAGTGTTCTTAACTTGCCAAGCCCGCAGCGACACGGAACCTCCGTTTTTTATGTCATATCCGAAAGACCCATGATTCTCACTTCTAAATGCCGAGCGTTTGGAGAAGGAGTAATCGCTTGACGCGTCATGACACAAGCGGGGCTCGATCTTACGAACCTCCCGGTTATGAAGCGAACATTCTACCACTGAGCTACCGAGACCGGTCAACAAAGTAATAATGACAACGTGTCTCTCAGCCATGTCCGTGTACAATGTAGATATTCATTACATATCAGAATAGGCGTCGTTACGATAATGACCCCTCCCCCACTCCTAAGTTTGTTGTAGTTTGATCCCACTTTGAAATTATTATGGAGGTATGCAGAAGTCAGGTTGCCCGTCATATTGTATAAAAGGACCGGTTTTCGGATTCGATGTGGTTTCCTTTTTCATCTGGATTCAACACACTTTTCAAAAACAAAGTCATCATAAGATGAAGGTGGCCCCTGTTGATTTTGGGTTTATAGCGTTAAATAAACTGAAACTTAATGCAGGAAAAAAGTTTTCGGGTCACGAGTGATTTCACTTGTCACATGGAGTTACAGATGTGTCATGGAATGATGACTACCCCTGAAATTTCTGGGGTAAAATAAAAACTGGGCGCTGATAAAGGAAATCCTTAAGCGATTTCTCTTCCTAACTTGGCGTCAACAAACCTCCTACAAAACCTCCATATGGTATGTGGGTCTCAAAGATCAAGCAAACTGTATACCGATGTCGAAGTGTTAAGTAGTAATCTATTAAGAATTATGCTTTTGTTGATTTACTGGTGAAAAAGCTATAAAAGATTTTGAAGAAAAAAGGGTTTGTTCCCATGCGGGATTGTAGTTGTATTACATTAAGGAGATCATTAGATATCTGTTATGCGCAATCGGTATATCAAAAATAGTACGTTCTGCGTGATTTCCACCTGAAGAAACATGATTTATTAAAAACATTCATTGGGATAAATCCTATATTTCCAATATTGCAATTTTTAAAAATATTTTCCGTTTCACATGGAATCACTAACGACACCGCACCTTTCTATTAAGGTGTCATTTAGACAATTCAGTAAGAATCAGGTGTTTGCCAGCAGGTAATGATGCAAAGGTAGAGAACAACAAATTTTAAATTACAGGTAGTCTATAGGCTGTTTATCAAAACGACAACAGATTGATTTGAGCTATTTGGTTTTATTGAATTGCAAGTTTAATTTTTTTCCTTATTATTTCTAAATATTTTTCTACCCTAAAAAGAATAATCCATTTTAGTAAACAAAAATCCATCCTATATGTCATTAGTTACAAATAGCCATCAATTGATAATTATGTATATCTTTTATACATATTTAAACTTTAAGTAATTAACTTGATTTGATCAAATTAGATACTATGATTACTATTATAAAAGGTGCTAATTTGCAATTATTTTCATAAAAGGCACTCTTTCAAGTAGATTCATTTTATGCAGCATATTCATTAATGCAGCATATTTACTTGCACGAGATAAATTTCATATATTCATTGCATTAGACATACATCTTATGAAATCCATATACATGTGATCATTCAAGCACTAAGTTCATATTAATTGATTGAAAAATATAAATGTCCATTTAGTATCTCGTAATGTCTTTTACTAAAATAATATTTACATTCTCTGATACACATATGTCGCACTCACACAATCAATACTGCTCATTAGAAATGAATTAAAGATATGTTAATAAACAGCATCCCCATACACTAGGGGCGACTTAGGTTCGTACCAGAGTACGAAGTTGGGCTACTACAGTTCCAGTCGAACAAAAGAGCTTCATCTCTTATATGATGTAATGTGACATTTGAACCTTATATCCAACTACACTGTAACCTTGTCTTCTACGAAGGTTAGCGTGATAGCAATATGTAGGTCTTGTAGTGATACTGCGCATACATGTGTCAGTTTTTCAAACGATGGTTATGATTGGTTGGAGTATTATACATGGGAGTTAGTATTTACCCTTCTAAATCTGATTCGAACCAAAGTCGCCCTTAATGTCACTATGTCCACTTGATCTTGACGAAGCCTGTCCTTGAGACTGCTGTCAAAGAGAATATCAAACTGGTGACATTTCCGTTTTAGGGTCGTGCAACTCCGCCAACTGTAATTTAGATGGTCTTAGCCATGTTGGCTGCTTGTTATCTTTGTATAATGTAGCACCTCGATGAATATTAACAGATGGCGCTGAGCACTTCAACACATTTGATGAACTAGTGGCATTTCTCAACTGCAGTGGTTATTTGTTTTGTTTTGGTTTTTTTTTGGTCCTTCTCTATCAGTTTGAATCTAGTTTTCAAATGCCCTTCTGTGACAAGCAGCTCTTCTAAGAAATCGGAAGAAGCCCTCATTTCTCTGTGAATGCAACAGCCAAACCACACTTCTTCACTGTCCTGTAAATATGCCAAGTGTATTGGAAAAAGCATTCTCATATGGTTGTATTTGGACAGTTTTCTTTCACTGCATTTCTAGCTGCAGCTTCGAGTCATCCGGGTTCTGGTATGAGCACAGAATGCATGTCTTTGGTAGATCGCAATCTTCAAAAGGGACAAGAGCTGACCGAATAATGCCTCAGTTTTTGGTGGGAACAAGATACACACAAGAAGGAACACAGTACCATCAACACTGGCACGGAGTGTTTACAGCTGATAAATTGTGTTAACTCGAATAAAAGGTCCCTTCATCTAAAGCAACTGCAGCTACACAGACCGATCTGTTGCAAACACATTCATTCTGCTTCCTTGTTCATCTCAGTCAAATTCGACCCTTGTTAAATGCGTTACATCACAGATTCCAATGGGAAATGGAATATAAACATATAATTCTGCTTATTTCAACTCGCTCTAGAGAATATCAGCCATAATATGGTGATAAAACCTAATCCCCTGATTTTGGAGTCTCTTTCGCGACACGAAAGGGCATATTTTACTTCTTTCAAACATCATTTTTATTGCTATTAGTGTATTAAGTCCCTTCAATGTACAAATTAGAATTTCCTTTGCACAACCAAAATAATGCATAATGATTTATTAGCTCATTCTTTACATATTGATTTTGACAACGAATTACTCTGTTTATCTGGTCAAACTAAAGGTAGGGGTCGGTCAACAGGCACTGCTTAAGTAGGCTCCTGACCCCACTTCTGGCTGTTGCAGGGGCCGTGTTTGCCCTACTCTAAATTTTGTATTATATACAGAAAATATGAGATTGATTACTGTTCGCATCTTCATTTTTTCATCCTTCAAAGTTATGTATAAAGTAATCAGACATAGTAATATCTTCACATTACTCGGGCCTTCTTATTCAAATGTCCTTGCTTGTGAAGAATGTTAATGCAAGTGTGACGTGAACAATTCCTTAACCATTCATTTCTACATGTAAGTCGAAAAACATGTTATTTTTTCCTATTATCCAGAAAACAATAGACTTTATTTTCTAATGCTGTGTTGTATTCAGAGAGACTATTAAAATAACAGATAACTTGATAACAAACTTAATTGTGCTGTACAAAGGTAGGGCACTCTAAGCGCAAAGTATTTTTTTCTTACGGGAATGTGATTAAAGACTCGGCATTCCTCAGTGAATATACTTCAATTCTACCAGACTTGATGTCTCTATTTTCATTGTCTTAATATTAAATAAATCTTTGAGTAAAGCGCAAATGTTTCTTGATTAATTTATAATGAAAAAGTAAATTTATTTGAACTCCTCATTATGTTGTGTATACAGACTCTTTTTATCCGGCTTATCCCAAGGCTACACTTAAACTTAGTATTTACGGATCCTCTATCGTGTTTTATAGACAGAAAATACGAAAAAGAAGTCACAAAGACGTCATTTTTGGATTGTATAAAATTACTGTCTTTCTAAATACAATGAATGCATCCATAAATAACTTCATAAGCGATAAAATGAGGATTTGCCAACAGTTTTCTGAAACGCAAAATATCCCTTGCATAGAGTCTGAAAACTTCAATCTTTTGTTATAAAATTAACAAATACAACAGGTCTATTTATCCTCCACAAGATTAAGTATGATCCATTTAAGTTCTAGATATATTTTGTCCACGACGGCACGGGTTATTCTTTTTTAATGTAAAAGCTATATATGTATGCCTTATGATATTTTCATAATTCTGAGAATTTAAACTATAAACAATCTAGGTTGTTGATTTTTAAGTTCTCTGAATTTTAACGCAATGCATGTACACGTTTTTAAAACTTTTCTATCTTGTGTAAAATCTTATTACTCAAAATGAAAGTGAAAAAAAATTAACTGGGAGAGATGTATGATCCCCGTATCCATAATGGGGGATATTATAGGAATGAGAGTACCAAACTCCCGGATGCGTAACCCGGACGCAGTTTACCCAAGATTGAGCGGAGGTGTGGCGTGATTGGCTAATATCAAGAGTGAAATTATTTGAAATTGTGAGAAATAATATAGAAGTTTAAATTAATTGTAAGGATGAAAAATCATCCCATAAAATGGAGAACTGACTGAGTAAATTCCCATGGTAGGGGTATGTTTGAAATGAAAGGTGTAATTTACTGCAGATTGCTATGTGTTGTAAAAAAAAAAAAAGTACAAATATGACCTATAAAAGCAGCGGGACCCTATATACTTTTTGTAGGATTTTATTAGCAATTGGAATGAACTTTGAAATTTTAATTTCGTTAATTAGTGAGAGGTTCAAATGTTAGTGTTGAGGTCTATGGGAAATGAATTGGTACCCTTTTCCCGTAAGCGCAGCGTTGTAGATTCTACGATCACTAATTCAATTCACTGTCATTATTTCTGCGATCTTGTCGTTTTGTAAATGACTTTGGGGAGGGGTTTGGAACAAAGCAAGTCAAAAGTTACTTTAAGTCAATTATCCTCCCCTAATGTAGGTGTATCGTCACGCACTTACCAGGATATGACACGGACAAGAATTCTATGCTGTCGTTCAGTCATTTATATCACCTGATCCGGCCAAGAATATATCTTGATCAGGTAAGCGGAATAATTCAAACTCAAAATCTGATACAAGGAACGGCCTAACAATTAGTATATATGAAATACATCAGACAGCATTCGACCTAATGATAGACTGTATTTGTAAATTTCATCATTATCAACCATATAATTTGTGAAACGAGACTGTTGAAACCCCTGTAGCATCAACGTATTGGTCAGTAGCTTGCTTTGATTTAAAAACCCATTTATCTGTCTGTCTTCAGTCTGTACTTCCATTCTTCTCCGTGACATGAAGAATGTGTACACGAGACATAACTTTGTATTGGAAAGGCATTAGAAGGCCACACAACTCTCAAGATTAACTTTTTATATCAGATAAATAGCATTTCACAACTCAGACCATTCGGTCAAAAAAGATATATAAATTAGAAATATTAGTCTGGACCAATGCATACAACACAAAGACATTTAGAAGTTCCTACTTGATACAAGGGTTGTGTATCATGATCATGAACCAAGGTGATTTAGCTAGATGGTAATTAGAATTAGAAATATTTTCTATACACCGGCTCTGCAATGGTATTAAATCAGGTCACACGTACGTGGTACAGTGATTGCTTATTATCAGTGTGTGTCATCATATTGAGAGAGTATCATCTGTAAATATGTTAAACATATTTTTCCAGGTCATCCAAGGAATGCATTAGCCAGTGTACAGTTAAAGTGCTTGTAGATCATTGAAAGAGTCAGCAAGATAATTCCAGTTCCTCCGAGAGCAAGGCTCCCTGAGGTGAAACCGAGGGAAATAGACTTACGGGGAATTGGATCTCGCCGACTCCCTCAAATGATATAATTTAACAGTTTTAATATACTGATGCAAACTACAAACATTAAATAATACACTTAATACATAAAACCTGGATCCACGGGACCGACTCTCCATGATTATTGTTGTTTGTTACCGTAAACTGGTTCCTATACTGGGACTAATTACCTCGTGATGCGATTCCATTTTATAATGAATATTCGTGATTCCATTCGGGGCATATCATAACTTTCCATAAGATAAAAAGTTCCGAATAGGTGTGTATCAGTTCATCGAACTGACGCACCTTTTTTCATTTAATTGATCAATATCGGATGATTTACAAGATGTCGCTTTGCATTGAACATAGATATTAATATTAATGACAAACTAACAATTCAGCTTTATGACAAACTGAATGATGTCGGCTTCTCCATCGCCAACTTCACATAATTAGGTAGCTCAGTGGTACAACAATCAATCAATCAATCTTTATCAACTGCATATAGTTTTTATATCTCTTATTTGATTCGATACGCAAGAGTTTGTTCTGCGTATGATCAATGTTTAAATTGAGGCAGGCTACTGGCAAATAATTCGCTGTTACAGGGATTGCAATTGTCTTTTTTAAAATCATCATTTCGCAAATTCTGTGGTCGTTATAAACACCGAATTTACCAATATAGCATGTTATGGGGGAAATGCTGTCTGACCTGTTTCATATCAATAGTTGAGTCGTTCTTTACACACTGATTTTAAGTACGGATTATTCGTTTACCGCATCGAGGTATAGGACTCACGACGGATGTGACCCGTCGACAGATGATATTTACTCTATCCTAGGTACCTTATCCCCTCTATGTTATATCCGTGCTTGTGCTACCCTCAATGTTATATTCTTTTCAGGTTGGTTGATTGTATATTGTTTAATTATTTTTTCACTCATATGAAAACGCCACCATTGCCGGTGAATGACTGGAAAATTTAGGACTATGTTCGTCACTTATGGCCTTTGAGCAGGAAAGGATCTTTATCGTGCCACATCTGCTGTGACATGGCCTGAGATTTTGCTGTCTCATCCGAAGGACCGCTCCATTTAGTCGCCCCTTACGACAAATAAGGGGTACTGAGGATCTATTCTAACCCGGATCCCCACGGGAATATTCTTTATAGGAGTTATTAATCATTGTTCATTTTCTTCACCTTTTTATTTATACAGTGAAAAAAGTACAAGTATATTAATAATAATTATACGTTGATTGATTGATTGATTATTATTGCTTTCCGCCACACTCAACAATTTTTCAGTTATCTGGTAGCGTCCAGTTTTTGTTGGTGGAGGAGAGAACCCAGATACAATGTACCTGGGAAGAGACCACCGAGCTTCCGCAAGTAAACTGGCAAACTTGCTCACATAACGCCGCTGCCGAGATTCGAACACGCGCCGACAGAGGTGAGAGGCTTTGTGATTTTAACCACTCGGCCACGGAGGCCCCAATAATTATACGTAAATAATTATTGCTAACAATATGTTCTGACCCTGAATCAATGCCAATTGGTCAAGTTCACCTGTTTGATGAATTTCTGGATCATGCGTAATGGACGAATAGATGATTGATTGAGTCTATATTGTTTAAGGTCCCTCAAGAGAATCTCTCATTCATATGGAGACGTCTGGATGAATTGAAGTTCGTATATTACGCATGTGCTGTTTATGATGAAATAGTGTAACAGGTCTTGGGAGTAATTTCAACTGGCCTAGATCAAGGTCACTGGTACAATATTAGACACATCATGTATCTGGTTTTGTACATGTACCAGACTGTATGCTCTGACCTTACACCGTGGTCATTTGCTAAGATCAGGGTTAAAGAAAAAAGTGACTAAATCTTGTGCAGGGCTTAATTATGTTATGGGAAACATTATGAGAGGAGCTTATTTTAGATCATAAAGAACTTATTACATCTGGTTATCAGGGTTTGAATGAAATATTACCTCATTGCAGCATCAACATTTCCATTTAACGTGATACGCATGTGACCGTTTTGAAAAGTAGGAATTCTGTTTTTGATTTCTATCCTTACTGACAATAAAAAAGAAAAAGAAAATGGGAAAATAGTGTGATTCATAGGAGTAAGAAATATTTTTGTTTTAGGTTTGCGAAGTCTTAGAAATTTTACGTTTGATTTTGTTATAATCAGCACTAGATTGTAACATTATTGTTTAATGGGGTTATTTTAGTTTATACATTGCTAAGAACTTTCATGCATGACATGTTTATTTGAATACATGTATCGAAAAATTTTGAATGTTATTTACATTCCAATAGACTAAATTCTGATATTTGAAAAATCCATGTGACCAGTGATGAAATAATTGAGATGGAGATCATTAAACGTAATACTCATGGAAATTTAACATTTTAAAAATCACAGGCTATCAATATGTATTAATAGTTTGATCATCATGTATGAATAATGTATCACTAATATGATGACATTGAATATATTGATTGTGTGCTAGTGCATTATATCGGTATGAAAAGTTTATCTGTGCGGGAAATTGAAAGAGTAAATAAATCAATTTTAATAACGGGCTTTAAATAACTTTCCAACACGAAAGTCAAATGCTTTCTGACGTGATTTATACCAATTGTTAGGCCGTTCATGGCACACTGATTCTGACTACGGATTACTCCGTTTACTTGATCGGGATGTAGGAATAACGGAGGGTGTGACCGGTCGACAAGGGATGCTTACTCCTCCTAGGTACCTGATCCCACCTCTGGTATGTCCAGGGATCCGTGTTTGCCCATCTCTCTGATTTGTATTTGTTATAGGAATTCCAAAATTGAAGATTGTTATATCTTCACCTTTATATTAAAAGTATTAAAAAGTAGTTATATCATCATATACCTGATATATACCTGATATTTTAGAAGACGTATCTGTAAAGGATCAAAGGTATGAGGGGTAACTATTACTTAAAGGGCTTTGTAAAACATTTTTCTTTGATACATTAACCTCATCTATTTTTTCACATCTCTCTCTCTCTCTCTCTCTCTCTCTCTCTCTCTCTCTCTCTCTCTCTCTCTCTCTCTCTCTCTCTCTCTATCTGTGTGTGTGTGTGTGTGGATATAGATACTGATTTTGACTACGCCAGAGGATGCTAACTCCTTATAGGCACCGATCCCATCTTAGGTCTATCAAGGTGTCTGTATTTACCCAACTGTTAATTTTGTATTTCTTATAATACTTTTCTTTCGAAAATGAAACAAATTGTCAAACTCTAAAACAATCTGTTAGGATGTTGAATTGTTGTACAACGAATGAGAGGCTGGGACACGCCACCTATGTAATTACCTAGTGTATAAGTAATCTTCATCATCAGTGTATCAGTAGTAGCTGTTACATATGAATTACTGATGTAATCAATAATAATATTTTATTTCTTTATGATTTGAAGTAGTTAACCCGTCTCCTCAAACGTTGTGAAGATATTTCTCGGACAACAGTTATTATTGTAATTACACATTTCCATGTATTAAATCAATTTTATACGATTTAAAAACTTTCACCAAATGTTGACATTTTTCCAGAAATAGAGAAGAAAGTTTGCTCGTGTGTCGCCTTTATAGGCATTTGTAATTGTGTAATTATTCGATCAATAGTCTTTGTTATCCCTGAAATATGCTTGATAGTTAAGTAAGGACAAGCCCTGAAGTCAAATAAAGACAAATGCGAAAAGCGGTCGATACTAGTGCTCTAAAGCCCAGTAATCCACAGACAAATTAAGTAACAGTCACCGAACTGAACATATTTGGGCTCAAACAAGGTGAATATTACTCTGCCTTGGCAAAGGCCTGAAAATTCTCATTGGCCATTTAGTCCTAAGATACTGTGCAAAACTGCGTAAATGGTAGTGAAGTGGAAAATGTCGTGAAAATGTATATAACGATAAGGCTTCCTGTTCTCATCTGTCTGTACACACAGTGTCTCCGTCACAGAACATTAAGTAGAAGTTATTTTAAGAAAACGGAACTATTTTTCTGCATTTTGAAATATTTGCAAATAACTGTACTTAAATTATAATACTTTGGAGATCATTGTATTTTCTGTCACCAAACAGTGGAATATAAGAATCATTTCCCATGCGTTATTGTTTCCATTGCATCCTTCATTCCGAGATAAATTTTGAAGTTTGTATCCATAAGTGGTTTGTGTGGTACCATACGCTGATATATTCTTAGAAATTATATTCTTGTAAATATCACAAAAGCGTTCAAAATCGTTTGGCCACATGCAAACCTTCAAGTTCAATAATCATGTTAGTACACTATGTTTTAGCTAATATAGAAGGATGTTTTACAAGTCTGCTGCTCAGGAATTAACCGTGAAACACTAACATTGTTCATATGGTAGTATTAATTCACGAGATGTAATGTGCATTAGGAATGAAGTTTTCTTTAAAAAAAATTATTGTATATATTTCTGTGTGTTCTTAGAAATATGCAAAGAAACAAATTCTTTGATATTTTAAATTGCTTGTCACTTGAAAATAATGTTTTTTCAAAAGAAAATCACTTTGGGATCCCCGCTGCAAATGGCCGGTTAAAATTTTGGAGGGACCAGTTGTTACATAATCCACACAATTTTCAGGAGGAGTATACTTACCTTGAACAGGTGCGTAAATATTTAGGAATAAGCAATCTTCTTGCAACGCCTTACTGTTCATTAGAAATCGCTTTCTAACATTTTCGTCGAATACATCGACGTCCTGTGACTTCCGGTTGTTCTGAGGACAAGGTGGCTTGCTGTGAAAAACATCCTCGATATCTTCGTGTCCTGGCAAACATCGTGGGATTGCGAAGCGATCGCTGTTATTGATGAGACCACCATAATGGATGCCTATGTAACCATCTAAATCTCGGAGAGAAGAATGTAATGGAAAATCTACAATCACTCCCCGGTACTTGCTGAGGCGGGTTGTAATTATTCTTGGACTGAGCTTTAGACGTCGTAATTTTGACTCCAATTTGATTTGTGACACACACAGGAAATAAAGAAGAAATCCACTAAAAGATATATGTCTTTTCACTGCCATTATATCTAACAGATGAAACTCGATATTAGAATATCCCACATTTGCTAATCATAAAACAAAACTTGGAAACACACTCACGTTGTTTTCGCTTGGGATAATTCTAAACAGATCCATAGATTCCGTAAAAACCATCAATTACAAACAAGTTTGCTACTCCATCACTTTGTATTCCACAGTGTTCTCTTCAGATATTGTTTGTATCTTAAAATATTTTAATATTTCCTCCACAGTTTGACTTACAAAATTAACAAATCATCCACGGGGGAAACTATCGTCTATTTACTCGACCGACCCCCTTACATTTGACGTATTGCGTCAATATTTTGACATCTTATCGTTTATTTGCAATTGTGCAGTTGATGCTTGTTCACTTTCCCTTCGGAAAACATCTGCTGCTTTCCGTGATTTAATTATGGCTTTGCAAAAACATGTTAAAAAAAGCATTGGAAGGCAGATATCTCATTTCCGTCAGTAGAAGATACAATAATTCCCATTACCGTGTTATACTCTGAGAAGAGTGGTCATAGTGTTTTAATTCATGATAGATTTCCTGTGCCTATACCCCTGAATTGCGATGTCTTTAGATGGGAAAGCCCTTAATGAAGTTAGATCTTATATACGATATCAGACATCAATACCAAAATCACGTTTAGTAGCCTAAACGGCCACATGGGGATAAGTTGGTTACAATGATGACCAAAGGAGGGAATTCAGTTCATCTATAGATGAAGGACTCGTTATGATTTTTCAGTGATATAAATCTCATCTTCAAAGGCTTTAAATGATAGTGATGATCAAACAGTTGCTTTTAGTCTTCGACAATGGCGGTGTCAAGTGACACCCAATAGAAACCATTACTTTACTAATTAAGCGATACAATAAATAGTTTGTGCATAAACGTGAGGAGCGGAAATTATAAAAAGATATGTTCACTCCACGTGTAATTAATGCCAATATTTCTCTTCGCGTTATTAGCTGACCCGTTTTTGTATTCTTATGAGACAGAATTTATTCAACATTTTCTATACGATAAGAAAAAAAATATATCTTGCTGTCCTTCCACTCGACATTGAGATACATCAATGACGTTTTATCTATTAACAACATATGTCGATTCGATATATCCCAGTGAACTAAAAAAAAAAAAACACCACAGAGTCTTCCATAGTTGCTTCATATTTGGATATTTCATTGAACATAGAGTAAATGACAAACTAACAACTCAACTTTGTGACAAACGGGATAAATTCAGATTCTCCATTGTCAAACTTCCTATATTCCATTATAACCAACAAATGGTGTTTATGTCTCTCAACTGATTCGATACGCGAACCGCGGCGTTATGTGAGCAAGTTTGCCAGTTTACTTGCGGAAGGTCGGTGGTCTCTTCCCAGGTACATTGTATCTGGGTTCTCTCCTCCACCAACAAAAACTGGACGCCACCGGATAACTGAAAAATTGTTGAGTGTGGCGGAAAGCAATAAATAATCAATCAATAATCAATCGATACGCGAAAGCATGTTCTGCGTTTGATCAATTTTTGAACCGAGACAGGCTACTGCCGAATAAGGTCTTCAACAGTCCCGTTTAAAATCAACATTTTGCAAATTATATGATCGTTATAGTGATCTAATTTACAAATATAACCTGTCAGTCAGTCAAATGCAGTCTGACGTGTTTTATGTTAGGCTGTTCTTTAAATACTGATTATGACTATGCATTACTCCCTTACCTGATCAAGATATAGCACTCACTGTGGATGTGACCGGTCAACAGGGGATATTTACTCCCTCTAGGCACCTGATCCCACTTTTAAAATGTCTAGGGATCCGTGCGTGCCTTACCCTGGGTTTTGTATAGGATTTATGAAATATTTGACCATGTGTTCGTTATTGTCATGTTTTCATTAATAACACTAAGACAGTCAAAAATGAACTCCATGATTTACATTTATAGTCTTCAACAATGTCATGAAATTCCAATAGATACATAATGTATAAATAGAATTATGAATAAATACTGTGGTAATATTTTGTATACATTTTTCGATCATTTTTCGAAATGTTTTTCTCCATCTTAAACCAATTATATTCAGGTGACCTGGCTTACAAACCTAACACCGGCAGGTAGGACCATTGCGTTACAAGTCATTTGATTTTTTTAACGTGCATTTAAGACGCGTGTTATTATAAATATACATATCAGTGCATGTACATGTGACTAATTTCAATATATTTGATAATCATATTGATTTTTCTGGTTTTATAATCATCAAAAAATATTGCGTTGTCAACATAAAATGTCATGAGACACAGGGACATTCATTGGGATGCTTTATTAATGAAAAGGCTTAGATAACGAATAGTATTTCATCTTGTAATTCCTATAGAAAATACAAATCAAAGATCGGCAAACATGGACCCCTGAACATACCAGAGGTGGGATCAGGTGTCTAGGAGGAGGAAGCATCCCCTGTTGACCGGTCACACCCGTCGTGAGCCTTATATCTTGATCGGGTAAACGGAGTAATCCGCAGTCAGAATTTATTAATACCATTCTTCAATTGCTGTCATTGTGATACGAGAGTCCTGATTAACAAAGACCTTTAAAAACTATCGTAAATAGGATATAGGAAGGAATTGAAAGTGAGACCATAAGTGTATTACGTGTGTGACATTGTCCTGCCTTAAAATGTAGGTTTATTAAGGACA
The DNA here is from genome assembly GCA_024699665.1 of Ostrea denselamellosa. Lineage (NCBI taxonomy): Eukaryota > Metazoa > Mollusca > Bivalvia > Ostreida > Ostreidae > Ostrea > Ostrea denselamellosa. Next base: position 6,068,790 of record JAMZEH010000043.1, on the reverse strand, counting down.
GTCCAAATCCTGCCACGTCTCCCCGCTCATCTGATATGTTAACATGTTACTGTAGCATTCATTAAGCCCTTTCTTCGGATTTGTCGTTCCATTCACAAATTGTTTAGTACTCTATGAGTCTTAAAAGAACATTCAATGAAGTTTGGAAGTAATTTCCATGTACTTCCCCCATTTCTTAATAAGTAAATTATATACATTAAGATTTATTGCGTTGATTGAAGACAGAAAGTTTACTGTTTCCTTTGCTGACTTTTTTTATATCCATTATCTCAAAATCATTCCCTAATGGAGGAAGTTATCGAATTTTTGGCCATTTTTCTAACTATCATATTGACAATCAAATCTGCATAAAACGGGACGCCATTATGTTTACTGTTGAAGGCAATTATGGCTAACAAGAATCGACTCCCCCAGAGCCCAGAGTCGACTTTCAACGAAGCCTTTACGCAAAATGGCCAATCCAAAAAACTGTCAATGTACGTGAAGTAATGTTCCGACACCCCAAGACATTGTCAGTTCTAATGTCAAATATCAGATTTTATAAAAACTATTTTTTCACTCGATCTTTGTTTGTTTCTCTCACCCTGCCTCTTTCTGCTCTGTTTAATTTACTCTGTTGACGAAGTTACGCCCTGTATTCGCTCAGACTCTATATAGTACTATTGTGTTTTCCTATATAATGTCTTCACTTCATTTATATTGAGATGATATCATCAACTATTGTATATATTGTAATTCTTTTGAGGACAGTACTTTAGCTTGTACAAGCTGATGCAGTAAGACTAATCCATTACTATGTTTTACATAATAAAATATTGCATATATATATTAAATATCATATGATCAAATTTGTTTAGATATTACGTTTTCTCAGCGGTGCTCTATGACTTCTGCTTGAAAGATATTACTTTTTGTTGATGGGGATAGTTGTGTAAGTTTCCTAATTGAGAAACATATAACGAAATGTAAACGTGGACAAGCCATTTTATTTATTCCGCATTGTATTTTTATTTATTCTACATTGTATTTTTATTTATTCTACATTGTATTTTACATAGATGAAGGAATTTGGTTATTTTCCCCTTTTGTTTCTAAATGAATCAGACCGAAAGTAAAATTGACACCTCACAGTGTTCTAATACATCTATGTACCTCCAGTAATGATCCCCATCCTCACAGCTGCAGATGATGAGCAAACAAGCGGTGTACACATCTACATCACTGGCACATCGAGGATGTTGACCCCCCCAAAAGAGATAATATTTACATCATTTAGAAAACCTTTACTAACTCTTACTAAGCTGTTGACATATATCATCGCAGAACTTTCACTTTGAGGCGTAGTTTTAGGAAGTATTTCTGATGACCATAAAGTAGAAAATGCACAGGGGTACAGTGAGAAAAAAGAACAAAATGATGTACACGCCAAAATAGACAGGGAGCTGGGTCGTCTGGGGGGGGGGGGGGGAGCAAGGGGGGGGGGGGGGGGGCAAGGGGGCGAAGCCCTCGAAAGCTCCTGGGTTTAGCATTTTTAAAATCTACGCTTAGATTGAAAACTAATTCATATTTAATATAAATAAACTAACACTGTTTGGCAATATTAATCATTCAGTAGATTGATTATATTTCTTTTTTTCTTGATGGAACAATGTACACCCCATGGTGTGCTGGCGTACAGGCGATCACTTCCCAGGGGTTTACAAACATTAGAGCTGTACAAAGAGCATGGTATCGGTTACAGTGTACCACTAAAACTATATCATACATCGTAAAAGTTAATCACACGATCTACGCTTACCTTGATATGGAATGTACAAGTTTAAATTCTGACAATCTTCTCTTTTATGTACCAGTCTGTACACAAGGTTCTCATAGAATCTTGATTTAGCGTCCTTAACAACCCCAATATTCTCTGTTTCCATCTGCATGCAAACGAAATCAAAGTTGGTAGACTCTTCGGTGGCAGAAACTCCACTTGGACAGTTGGCAGTAGCATTAACTCTTGGAAAGATGTGATGTAAAGAAAAGTAATCACTGTCTTTGAATTGAACTCCTAGGACAGCTTCGATATCAGGTAGTATTTTTGAGGACCGGAAGTGCACAACAACTCCCCTGAAGTTGCATCCATTAATCTTAAATATCCTCTTACCTCTTTTCAGCTTCTCTAGTTTTTGAGCTGAGCACACTGTTAGTAAACCCACCACTACAATTTGCACAAGTAAATAGTTACATAGCGTCATCTTTTCCTCAGATCGACCATATGGAAGGGCGAAAATGCAATATATCACTCCAGAGGAAATCTTGGTAACAATTGTAGAGCAATTGCGACTTATACAAGAAGCTTGTATACTTAACTGCCAATAAGGACGAGTTACTGTCAACACCGATATATTTGATGACTGCTAATGCCCGGCAGTACAAATCTCACAAATTCGCAACTTTTCCATTGTACCGTTCATCTATTCTTAGCAAGTGTTAACCATCCTAACAAGTTCTACACTAAAATAACTTCTTGTAATCATTTCTGCTAATACGCAATCAGCCTTTCTTCAAATAACGATTGTTCAACGAACTGTTTACGATACGATTTCGTAGGTTTTTGGACACATGTGCAAGGATATGTACACAAACAGTTACTGTATTGATCTTTTATTATTGTTTGGTCGTTTTAGTTCAGTTCAAGTTAGGATGCATGTTTACGTTTCGTCAAACTTTTAATAAGCAATTGCACCGAAATAACGGCATTTTTCATTGAAATATTTGGGTCAAAGACAGGAAGTTGACTATTTGTCATAACCAATGGGATTAAACTCAAGAATCTCATAAACATCAATGTAGAAAAGTGTAAAGTTAGCAACTGCGTATTTATGTACGTTAGTGATTATAAAACCTAATTTACATACGTGTGATACGTGTATACCATCTCTTGCTATTAATCAATGTAAAAGAAAATTAATTCAGGAACAAGAATGTTTTCGGTGTATTGCATTAGTTAAGAACATTTCGGCATGAGCAATATACATGTAATCATTGTGAATAAAATCCCATTCTTATCCCTAGGATGGTGTTAGCCAATTATTTCTGAAATCATGCTCTGAGATGTCAAGAGTGATTTCTCTTTGTCAGCGTACAAGAAACAAATGTTAAATATCTTCACTTTGAGCAACATTTATTTCATATTATTCAACATTTTGCGTTATCCATCTGTATGTAACGCATATTTGGAAACAACTGAGAAACTGATACCGCTCTCAAGGATATTACAGATAACAAATATTGATTACCAGTGATACTGGAATTGGAAGATGTGACAAAATGTATTGTAACTGAGTAGCAAAATTATATAAGCAAAGATTTATTATTAACTTTAATGTAAAAAGAAAATGCAAGAAAATATTTTTGTTTTATTAACTTGTACAAACCTACACTTAAATGTATGCTAATGGAGAGGGGTGATATTTCATGTACTGAATATAAATGCACATTTTGTGTGTGTAAATATATATACAGATTATATTTACCACAGAAATGGTCATCTTTATTTAAAGTAAACACTGTGAAGTAAAATTGTGAGCAGAAAGTAAAAATCATCCATAAACGTATTTTTGAAGTCATCCATGCTCAAGATACTATGATTTGATGAAATTTACTATAGGCTCAAAGCTAGAATTTACTGTCTCCGACCCAGAGGAAAACTATACACACGAGAACTGCCTGCCGGATAAATGAGAGTAATTGCCAGATCATTTATTCTGACGTAATCTGAATTTTAAGCAGATCGTTAGTAATTATAATATCATTTGTTTCATTAGTTTTAGAATTCGATAACATCCTTAGTAACTTCGCTCCTCAGTGTAGTAAGAGTTAGTTCGCCTTCCCCTGAGTAGACATTACAGCTGATTGACATGATTTAAAAAATTCTGCCGAAAAAAAAATCTAAACTTTTGTGCTCTATCTACAGAATATTGGGACAACCTTCCTACCTGAAACACGAATGTCCTACCACGTGGACACGGAGTGATCAGTGTAGGTAACTAAAGAATACCCTATACATTTTTAATTTGATAGAGGAAGTGTAAGCTTATCTGAAAATTAAGATTGTCAAAAGCAAACATCTATTGTAAAGTAATCACGTGAACATGCAGATAGACCGAGGTCGACGGTTCCATATCTTTATTTTATTTTTTATCATTTGACCGTGAAATTAATACGTGATCTTGGAAAATTATTTCTCGTAGCGTTACTGGGTAGAAGATAGGAATAAATTTATAGTCAGTCGGCGATCATAAAACATGGGAAATACGCTTTACTTACTCAACGATCATCTACGATGGGCAATTTTGATTTTACGATCCATGTGTTTATGGGTTAAATTATAAAATTCACCAAAATTTTCTACTCTCAATAGACGTCATCAGATATTGCAAGGAAATTCAGGCATTTCATTATATTATTTTTTTCTAGTCTGAGTCTTTCCTTGATAGACTTCAACTGTTTAAAATATAGTAAAAAAAATTATTCGAATACAAAAAAAAAAAACTGAAATAATTTTGGAAGTACCCATAAAAATTTTGACGAAGTCCGTTAATATATATATATATATATTAACGGACTTCGTCAAAATATGACCTATTTCTCAATTCATTTGAAAGTTTGTGTTTCACTAAGTAAATTCAAACGGAGCAGAAGTTGCACTACATGTACTCCTAGATCAAGGTGACATTAAGTTCTGTAAATGCATATTTGACACCTGTTTCTGATGTTCTAGGAAGGGTTAATTATGCAAGGAAGAGTACTCTATCATGTTGGAGACATTGCTGTTCGTTAGGTGGCATTAACTGCAATCTACATGTTTGGGGAAAGAGCACTAAAAGCAAAAGTGCGAAGTTTCGGTAATTTCCCGCCCCCACCCAAATCTTTACCTTTCATCTTAAATGTTTAGCAGAATGGATGGCTGTAGTACTTTGATTAAATATGATTGTGTATATCATTTCGTGTTTTGCTAATAAACATCGTCATTTAGTGAAGAAGTTATATGTTTCAATTCATTATTATAGAGTTTGCGTTTAATTAAGTAAATATCAAAAGGAACAGAAGTTTTACTAGGACAAGGTGGCAGAAACGTGTACTATAATACGATCTTGCAAGGCTTTTTGGTTGGTGTTTTGTTTTGTTTTTTGAAAAACTGGAAAATTGAAAATTGGCCATCCTGTAACTTTATGATCAGATTTATATAATGCGTCGTAGATCTTTCTTAGGGCATTTACTTAGAGGTGCAACAGGTGTGCTTCATCTGTCGTACATTCAGGGGTGGTATTTGCTAATTCGTGCAATGTGTTGTTTCGATGCAAACGGTACTGTACTCTGAGTAATACATTAAACATATAGTAAAACATTTGGTAGAAATGATATATATTATATTTAAATTTCATGAGATAAATTCATCTCGATATACATACATGTGGATGACACTGACGTGACAATGATGTAGCTCTATCCTTATTTATCGTTCGTTATGTGCAATGAATTATTTTGGGATGGCATGTTTTATCATACATATCGGGACATGTAAACTAACAGAGTATCTGCTCTCGCCAAGAGGCGCGGGTCTTCTGGGTCCGACGTTAACAGCGATAGTTGGCACGATAAACTTGTCTGTGCTTTAGCAGCGACTTGACAGAATTCTCTTATCACATACCCATTGTCTTCTTTGTTCTGTGTACGGTTTGTGACCAAATCAAATACTCGGAACGTTCAGCTACTTATACTTAATCAGATAGATGGAACGAACAGTTTCAAATTCCAAATAAAAGAGATCGTATTAGAAAACAACATTGATGTTCCATATTCTTGTGTTTACGATGGTATAAATATTAATCTGATGATTATTGATAATTTGACTAAAATCTTATTATAGGGAAGGATTTTGATATCGTCTAATGAATACTCGTCTCTGCAGCATTATTGTGTTTAAAGTCACGGTCAATGTGATAGATTTCTCTACAAGACGATGGAAACTGCGGAACACTTATCAGGAATTCCTTCATTTTAGATTTCTTAAGATTCTTAAAGTTTGTAATATACATATACTTATTTTGTAATCATATTGTTATTATACAAATGTATACCGATTTAATGTAATGCCCAAGGTTATATTTCTGGAATAAAGCATTTTTTATAGACAGGTAAAATCCAAATATCTTCACATATTATTTTGCTTATCAACTCTATTGTAGAGTAATTTCGAAATGGACTCAACATTTAATCAACTTATGGATATCTGTAACGAAATCATAAAAGCAGTTATATCCGCTTTAATATTGTGACATATCCAAAGCATTTGATAGGGTAAGGCATTAAGGTCTAATACACAAAATGATTACTGTTCATTATCGTAGCCTTTTTAATATAAACTTTAAAAATATGGCATAGTGGGTTTGGTATTAGACTGGATTGAAAATTATTAAACTGATATGAGTTAATATTGAGGGATTCTCATCAACCTTCCTAATGCAGGAGTCCCTCAAGGGTCAGTGCTCAGCACTTTTCTTTTTCCATTGTATATCGATGACATTACCGATGGACAGTAAATCATATCCGCTTATTCGTATATGATACCTGTTTATTAGCAATTGATGAAAAATGAGGTTTTACATCCAACATCATCTTTCACTTGTGACCTTGGCAAAATTGAAAAATGGTCTACTGGGTGGGTTGTTGGTTTTAATATTGAAAAAAAATGTAAATCTCAATTTCACAAGAAAAAAATCAATTCCTTGACAACAAATTTGAACCAAATGGTGATAAAAAGAAGCAACAAACTAGTCATGTACTCATAGGCTTAGGACTCTATTTTCAGTCTGATGGCACCTACTCTAATAAAATTGCATCTATACATGACAAAGCATGTAAACGTTACATACTTTAAGGTTGCTAAACCACACATTAGACAGAGATCCATTGATTATATGTTTTCCCGTTATTCGACGTGCTCTAGAATATGGCGAAATTGGATGGGACGAATGCACATAAGAACAGTCAGAATTATTAGAAAAAGTTCAAGAAGAAACAGCCAGTATAAGCACGGGTCTAACGGTGAATTCTTCTAGAACAGCTTCATATTATGAAATGGGATGGCAAACATTATCTTCCTTAAGGGCTGAACATAAATTTATCCTGATATGTAAAATCATGAATGGACTGGTACTGAGTTACTTAAAAAAAATTATGTTAGAACCTTTTCTCTTGTTCAACATTCCTACAATTTAAGATCTTTAAGTAACCATATTCATCCGAAAACTATCTTATGAGATGCCCTGAATTCTTTCTCCAAAGATCTGAACTAAAAAGCAATCTTGCTAATATAAATGTACCTTTGAGCGTGGATATGTTCCTAGAAAAAAAATGTAAAATGTTTGAACTTGTACATCTACATATCAAGTCAACAAAACGCTTTAGAAAATTATACTTTTTAAGAGAATTTTTTGATAATTGTATAGATTTTCAATTATTTGAAAAATATTGTATTGTATACAACATTTATTTCTTACTGAATCATTCAATAAGCTGCTCTCTCTTTCTTTCTCTCTCTCTCTCTCTCTCTCTCTCTCTGAGTCTCTCTCTCTCTCTTTGAGTCTTCCTCTGAGTCTCTCTCTCTCAGTTTCTCTCTCTGGGTTTCTTTTTCTCTCTCTATCTGAGTCTCTCTCTATCTGAGTATCTCTCTCTGAGTCTCTCTCTATCTCTCTCTCTGAATCTCTCTCTTTGTAAGTCTCTCTTTCGCTCTGAGTCTCTCTCTCTCTCTTTCTCTCTCTCTCTGAGGCTCTCTCGCTCTGAAAATCTCTCTCTCTCTCTCTCTCTCTCTCTCTCTCTCTCTCTCTCTCTCTCTGAGGCTCTCTCGCTCTGAAAATCTCTCTCTCTCTCTCTCTCTCTCTCTCTCTCTCTCTCTCTCTCTCTCTCTCTCTCTCTCTCTCTCTCTGAAAATCTCTCTCTCTCTCTCTCTCTCTCTCTCTCTCTCTCTCTCTCTCTCTCTCTCTCTCTCTCTCTCCCTCTCTCTCTCTCTCTCTCTGAGTTTCTCAGAGTATCTCTCAGTTTCTATCTGAGTCTCTCTCTCTCTCTTTGAGTCCCTCTGTGAGTCTCTCTCTCTTTGAGTTCTCTCTCTCTCTCTCTCTCTCTCTCTCTCTGGGTCTCTCTCTCTCAGTTTCTCTCTCTCTAAAACTCTCTGAGGCTCTCTCGCTTTGAATCGTTTTTCTCTCTCTCTAAAGTCTCTCTCTCTCCCTCTCTCTCTCTCTGAGTTTCTCTCTCTGAGTCTCTCTCAGTATTTCTCTCTCTCTGTCTCTGCTTGTCTGTCTGTCTGTCTGTCTGTCTGTCTGTCTGTCTGTCTGTCTCTCTCTCTCTCTCTCTCTCTCTCTCTCTCTCTCTCTCTCTCTCTCTCTCTCTTTCTCTCTCTCTGAATTTCTCTCTCTCTCTGAATCTTTTTTCTATCTGAGTCTCTCTCTCTCATTTTCTTTCGCTCTGAATCTCTCTCTCTCTCTCTCTCTCTCTCTCTCTCTCTCTCTCTCTCTCATATAAATATAAGTATACGTGTATAATATCAGACCTTATAATATAATCATTTATACATAATATTCATAACATTGCCTTGACATTGTAAGAAGAGGCTATTTATAGGCTATTGTCTATAAACGCCTGTTGCGTTACCCTATTCAATTATTTATTGAACAAAATATTTTATAATCTAAAGGACTAATGATATCCGTACATATATTTTCTGTAATAAACCAGGAACACAGGAAATATCTCTTATCTTTTCTTTTTATGCTTTTGTTATCTGAATATATATTTTTACTTCCTTTCACTTCCTTATCAGAATAATGTCATATTTACTTCTCTCTCTTAAAATCATTGCTAGATACAAATTAAGTTTTAAGAAATATATATTTATTCTTTAATCAGTAGAATCTATTTCTCTTACAATACTTTGTTAAATAACCATAATTATACACGTATAGCAAACAGTATGCCAGTGCACTTTATCTTGCAGTCTTGTCGGTGAATCTAAAGTTTCGCATTGAATAAGCCCCAGTCTGCTCAGCCAGCATTGAGCTTACAAGCACTGCATAAAAACATCATAATCAGGACGGTAACTTTATACATCGTATCAAATATTAATATCCTTTCCTTACTTGAATTTTACTCGCTGTGTTATTAAAGCAGACAAACAATGCACCTTGCATCAATGGAAGACGATCAAATTGTTACGTAGTTGTACAACGAAGGTGATGAAGAATATCTCTATATATTATAATGATCTAATTAGCAAATACAAGATAAAATTGGGTCGAATGCTGTTTAACGTGTTTCAGTACAATAGAAAGGCCATTCATTTTGACTACTGATTATCTCGTTTACCTGATCAAGATATAAGGTTCATGGCAGGTGTGACCGGTTAACAGGGGGTGCTTACTCCTCCTAGGCACCTGCGCACTCTTCTGATGTGTACAGGAGTCAATGTTTGCCCTTCTCTTCATTCTTATTCTTCATAGGATTTATGAGATTGAACACTGTTCGTTATCTTCAATTGTTCATTATAATGATCAAATTAGTAACCCATTCAGAACACTTCAACATCATCGTATACCACTGTTTTGTTTTTTTGTTTTTTTTTGTTTTTGTTTTTTTTTTTGTTTGTTTTTTTTTTTTGGGGGGGGGGGGTCTACACAACCCGGGTTTGGGAGAGTGGGGGATTCAAAATTAGAGTGTAGGGCGACGTGGTTAAGCGGGCTTCCTGAGTCAGAATCTGGACCAGATCATTTTTTTCATTAAAATTAATGAATTCGACCGGTCTTTTGGATGAGACTTTACAAAGCGATTCCCCACTGTTGAAAACTGCAATGGTTTGATTCATCAGAATACATACTGGTAAGAAACATGGGGAAGGATACGAACGGATAGAAAAATGTAAAATGAGAAATAAAGGATGTGGGTAGGGTGACCCACTTATTCACCCCTTCCAGTAAGTATACACATACCGGTATATCCAACTTATAAAATTACGACATACGCTGACAGGGACACACAAGTCTGGGGAGTCAATCATTATGAAATACACTAATATTGACTGAGGTCCACCATTATGATCCGTTCAGAGTGCGTATACATCTTTGTAATCAATATCACTATAACTATGAAGTGCATGGAAACAAAGTTAAAGGCAATCAGGGGAGGAAGACGGAAACCCTAAACTACATTAATTAAGATTTCTAGAGTGAGAAAGGTAATCATTCAAATGTCGGTAAAAAAAAATTTTATTTGACTATAACTGCTAACAGATCAATATTTATCCCATCAGGGATAAGCAAAGGAAACGTACTTCGGCCACACTTCTCTGGGGGTATTTAATGGAATGTTTCATTGCCGTGGGTTTTCATTTCACTTGTATGCTTTTTTCTCCGTTACAAATTGTTCAAGGTTTTGTCCATTGATCATTTTAATACAATAAATGCAATAGAGGAAATGAAAATATGAATTCCCTTTCGTGCGTGACAACATACAATGCATAGTCACACGTGTGTCAAAAAAAAAATAAATTCATGAAATATTATGTCATCTAAAGTATGTAGCTCACGGTTTTGCCTTCATGACTGTGGAAATCGAATAGAGAATAATAAAATTACAACATAAGGCATATTTCGCAAAGTATTTTATGTACAATTTGTATGGGTGAATATTGCCATATAGTAGTATTAGATAGTTTGTCATTGTACTTAGACAAAAATAACAGTGGTATTCAATTATTTTAAATTGCCTCCGTGGCCGAGTGGTTAGAGCATCGAGCTCAAAATCACAAGGCCTTTCACCTCTGTCGGCGCGTGTTCGAATCTCGGCCGCGGTGTTATGTGAGCAAGTTTGCCAGTTTACTTGCGGAAGGTCGGTGGTCTCTTCCCAGGTACATTGTATCTGGGTTCTCTCCTCCACCAACAAAAACTGGACGCCACCAGATAACTGAAAAATTGTTAAGTGTGGCGGAAAGCAATAAATAATCCATCAATCAATCAATTATTTTAATCTTTGTTTTACAGTAAGATTGATTGTTGTTTTTCACCACACTTAACAATTTTTCAGTTATCTGGTGGCGTCCAGTTTTTGTTGGTGGAGGAGAGAATCCAGATACAATGTACCCGGGAAGAGACCATCGACTTTCCGAAAGTAAACTGGCAAACTTTCTCACATATATCGGCGCGAGCGAGATTCGAACCCGCGCCGACTTGAGGTGAGAGGCTCTAACCACTCGGCCACGGAGGCCCCCTTTTACAGTAAGAGAAAACATGCATGTGCTCCACATATTCCAGGTATAATGGACTTCTTTGTGGTGTTCAAAATGACAAGATTAATTAATGACCACCCCATATATTTTGACTGGGTTTGAGGGCAGCATGTGTTTTGTTGGAAGGCAACACTGTGGCAAGAGGCTTAGAGCTTGCAAGAGGCTTAGAGATTGCAAGAAAAAATGCACAATACACGTGAAAGCACGTTCTATGTATGATCAATTTTTAAATAAAGACAGGCTAATGACAAATAGGTTGATGTTACAGGGGTTTAAATAGTCTCGTTTAAAACCAGTATTTCGCAAATTCTTTAGTACAGGTATTGTGTGGAGTCATTGTTGAATACAATGAGTTATTGAGTATCGGTGACTGTGTGGAATGATGATTGAATACAAGGAGTTATTGAGTATTAGTGTACTGTGTGAAATAATGGTTGAATACAATGGTTTATTGAATACTTGTGTGTTGTGTGGAGTAAGGGTTGAATACAATGATTTATTGAATATTATTGTGCTGTGCAGAGTAATGTTTCAGTACAATGGTTTATTGAATACTGGTGTGCTGTGTGGAGTAAAGGATCAATACAATGGTTTATTGAATACTGGTGCGCTGTGTGAAGTAAGTGTTGAATACAATGATTTCTTGATTACTAGTTTGTGGTGTGGAGTAAGTGTTGAATACAATGATTTATTGAATATTGGTGTGCTGTGCGGAGTAATCGCTCTAGACGAGTCACCATGTCCTTGTGTACTGATCAGAATGGTTTTTGTGTAAACAAACAGTATGATCTTTTGAATCAAAATATGAATGAATGATTATATCTGTTAAAAGTGAGATATTTTAGAAGGAATGGACTGTTATTAAACAAATCCCATTCTATGGCCGTCAATACCATTATTTTTACCTACATTCGTTAGTCACATACAGCTGTGCGAACCTCCTTGTTAAATGGAAGTCACCGGCTGTCCCATCTTATGCTTACAGTATTTAAAAATCCAAAACCAATATAATTTGAAAACGTCGCACTGTCTGTTATCCGTATGTCTTAAACGGAGAGTTTATTTTTATTTTTTTTTATTATTATTATTATTATTATTATTATTATTATTTGTTATTTCGCAGTTTGATATTACATGTATACACTTTAGTCAAGAAATACCCTCACCCATCAAATATTGTTTTTATGACAAATTCATTTAGACTTTGTATATTTATATATACACGTGTCTGTGAAAAATAAGCATAATTAGTTTGGAGTAATATATAATCTGAGCTTCATTTCTGTTGTTTCCTTTTGGCATTTTCCGGTTTGTGTTGACCCTGGATTTTATAGTTCTCAAAGAAAATACAACGTATCCTGTGTAATGACAGCAGCTGGTCAGGTATTATCTACTGAAGGGCGATTATTTACATATAATTAGGGACGACAAAAATACCGACTTGTAATCAAATCTTGCAACTGGCTCCTAACCATGTGTAAAATTGGAGCCTTTTTTGTCAATTATCTGTTTCTCTGTAAAGGGCAACAGTGGTTACCCAAGACCTCGGTTTCTTCGTCAGTTTCCAGATCTTATGAATATTCAAGACCTTTGCCTTTACCCTAGGTCATATATCTAGATTTTGAATGTTTGAATGATTTATAACGGTTTCATGTCCTGTCTACAATATTTCAGGAAAATTCAGTCAGGACATGTATTTTTTTCTACTGTATTGTACCAATACAATGAAAAGTGTAACATTTCCGATATAATGAAAAATGTTTCAACTTGCAATATAAACTGCGTGTTGAACCACTCTGTCCGACATTAAAAAACATTTGATTTGTCCTTTTCAAAAGGAAACACATTAAAAATACCGTTCTTCCATAGTTTAACTGCAAGTCACAAATGATGGATTAGTAGAAAGTAACGAACTTTCTCATAATCCTATAAAGAAATACGAACCTCTGAAAATACCAGAAGTGGTTCAGGTGTTTACGAGGAGTAAGCATTCCCTGTTGATCGGTCACATCCACCGTGGACCCTCTATTCTGATCATTTAAACAGAGTCATTCGTAATCAAAATCAGTATGTAAAGAACGGCCAAACAGTTGGTATGAAACATGCCAGACAGTATTCCACAGGTTATATTTGTAAATAAAATCATTATAATTGCCATATAATTTACAAAATATTGACTTTAAGTTAAGCTGATCGGTCGAAGTAGCTAAGTGGTTAGAGCGTTCGTTTCGCAACCGGGAGGTCGTGAATGCGAGCTCCGCTTGTGCCATGGCCGCGTCAAACCTAAGACGTAAACACAGGTAGTGATTGCTCCTTCGCCAAGCGCTCAGCATTTAGAAGTGAAAATCACGGTATTTTCGGACATAACCTTAACAACGGAGGTCTCGTGTCGCGGCAGGATTTGGCAAGAACCTTTACTGATACGGCCCTGATTGCTAAGCTAAGTCTAATTTTGTGGTACTTCACCTACAGCTGGTTACGTCTCTCAATGGAATGTAGAACAATCCATCAAACAAACAATAAACTAAATTGTTTAAACCCCCGAATCATTAAAATATTGTTTCCTTTGTTGTATTAATGAGCACACATGACAACAAGGTTTTCCTATTAAGTGATACTACTACCTTGACCTTTGACGTCTGACCTTGAAGAGTAAAAGGCGTCCTCCACTTGCCATGAGGAGTTCATGCACCAAGCTTGACGGTCCTAGCCCCAATAATTCAGTCTGTATTTTGCCTACACGCTTTTCCTATTAAATGATACTACAACCTTCGCCTTTAACCTCTGACCTTGAAAAACAATAGGCATCTTCGTCTCATCATGGTAATCAAATTTAGCGAGTTATAAGATCCTGGACCTTACATTCATTTTGCTTACAATGTCCGGACAGACAGACTACGCCATATCATATTACGTCCCGTTTTTGACGGGCGTATAAAAAACAGGTAGTTGTTTGCCAAATTGTAAATTCCTTTTCTCAGGGGCGAGGCCCAAATTGATACTGGAAATGCATTTAATTCCTTCACAAGAAGCCATAGGTTTTAACAGTCACCTGAGTAACGTGCATTGCCCATTTAATGGACAGCTCAATCCCTTGGTTGGTCGTTTGTTGTACGTCCCGTCAAGAATAATATTGAGACTTCGCCAGTTGTGGGTGAAGTACCTAAATTCAGACCTAATATACTTAGCGATCAGGACCGTAACAGTAAGGTTTCTTTAACGTGCCAACGCTTGTCGTGACACGGGACATCCGTTGTTAAGGTCATATCTGAAAAACTCGTGATTCCCACTTCTAAATATCGAGATTTTGGCGAAGGAGCAATCTACGTTTACGTCTTATGTTTGAGAGGCTCAAACTCACGACCTTCTGGTTACGAAGCGAACGGGCTACCACTGAGCTACCGTGATCCAATAATCAATCTTATAATGTGGTGTAAATTATTTATGAAGCTGAAAATCAATTGTCATTAGCTTTTTAAATTAAGGCTTTTTTTCAATGTTCAAGAGTAAAAGAGCATTCAAAAACAGTGTCATAGGTGTGCACTATATCCAAAGCGTCTAAATCTATATAGTGCAACAGTGTCTGTTGTGACATTCAACAATATCTGTAAAGAACAAATTTGTCGTTCATGGAAATGACCGAAAGACTATGGAGATCGACGGGAAAAAATCAATGGCAAATGAAATTTGTTACAATGCTTTTTATTTCTTGCTATATTAAGGCACTCATCGTCAAGCCTGTGGATACATTTCCCCCATGCGTGTCCCCTCATGTTTTGATCAAATCAGTGAACATACACGTGTATGTTCATCAGATTATTTTGTCCACTCAGCTGAGCCCCATGTTTGTACACGGTTTTATACAATCTCGTCTAAAGTCAGCATTTTGCAAATTTTATAGTCGTTATAACGATCTAGTTTGTCAGTACAACCTTCCATTAGGTCAAATGATGCTGTCTGACGTGTTTCATACCAATTGTTAGGCCGTACCTGAAACACTGATTCTGACTGCGGGTTGTTCCGTATAATTGATAGGAATGTATAATTCACGGTGAGTGTGAACGGTCGACAGGGTATGCTTACTCCTCCTAGGCACCTGATCCCACCTCTGGTATGTTCAGAGGTCCATGTTTGCCCATCTCTCTGATTTGAATTTTCTATAGAAATTACGAGATTGAATACTGTTAGATATTTAGGCCTTTTCATGCCATACTAAATTGCGAATAAGTGACTACACCGAGGAAGAATAAATTATATATATATATATATATATATATATATATATATATATGTGTGTGTGTGTGTGTGTGTGTGTGTGTGTGTGTGTGTGTGTGTGTGTGTGTGTGTGTGTGTGTGTGTGAGCTTACCTAGCAAGATATATATCAATAAAATAATCTGCCTCATCCAGGCCAGAATTTCTACCCAAGGGCATATGGAATCTATAACTTTTGAATTGTAATTAGATTTCGTACTTTCTCTAAATATGCATTTGCATGTATTTTTTTTAAATTAGATTTTAGCAAAAATAAAATAATTCTCAACTCATGGCGAAAAAATAGCTGTATACTTTAATAAATTCATAAGAGTACGCACACTGTAGCTTTCAAACCAAATTGTAAAATTTTCTACCTCTGCCTCTAAGAAGCAGGCTAAAGAGCAGAGCTAAATAGATAAAAAGGTGATATTACATTTTACTGCAGTACACTGTGAAAAAATATTATATGAAAAGAAATAATGATTGTGGAATTCGTGATCTCTGAACTAATTATGGAGACTACTTGGTAAAGCAGTTATACTGTGAAAATACAGTACATGAATGCTTTAAAATGCTTTTGGACGTTGTAAAAGACTGAATCTGGAATCTAAGAACAATTTACTTTTCCATTTTTATTAAATTAATTAGCACCTTGTATACTGAACTCTCCAGTGAAGAGTTATTTAATTCTACTTAGATGACCGGTTAGGCCCATGGGCTTATTGTTTTTATTATGATTAAAATCCTGTAACCTATTAAAAAAAGAAATGGGCAACATTATTTAGGTCACGTAAAATTAAGTAAGCTTCCGATTTTCCTACCAAAGCTTTCCGAGGAATAATTCGTTCAGAACTTTATAATCAAATCTGAGGCCAGTCCTTCAGTAACCGTCAATATAAACCGGAGGGAGAATATTGACATTTTTTTTTCAAATCCCCGCCAATTACAGGTGCTACGTTACGTGAATAAATAATTATAATGAAAGTAATATACTACTTGGTAACAATCGACCGCATTTAGACCATGATTGAAAATTCACAATTACATTTTACAGAGTAGCGCATCTAATGGATGTCAACACTCCAGTACACGACGAATAAGAGTAAATTTATCCCAGATTTTATTTCCATTGCTAACAATTCTATTCAGACAGATTTAAATCATGTACTTATGCTACATACGTTAATAATAGCTTTTTCAAATCGAAAGAAACTTACATGTAAGGTGTAAGTTTCCGAGATGTTCTAGAACTTTTAGTGGTTTTGTCCGCGACAATTCGCAAGGTCGTAAACACCATGTTATTGGAGCTCTCGTAAAAAGAAGTCGTAAAAGTGTAACAGTATACAACTTGGGCCACTTCCCCATACGACTGTAGTAAGTAAATGTTCCATGCGAATTAAATAAAATACAAAAACAAGAACACGGAAATTAAATTTTCAAATATACTTATTTGGACCGACTTTAAGTCGACACATCTCATTTCGTTAATCTATGCTATCGTCTGCATTTTATAATACTTCCTTACAAACGACATAATGGGAAAACGTCTGTTGAAATTTCACATATGGGCGTTTGTAATAATTTTCCTTTTTTTCTACTTAAATTCATTTATGGGTGTTGTAATAATCTTCCTTTTCTTCTCGTTAATTCAATCCCGATCGGTACATTTAATCGTGATCTCCGATACGTGTAGTGCACCATCGCTAAAACCACCTACATCAATATATTCTATTTTTTATAGCATATTGTTAGACAAAGATTTGCCCAAATTCTCGCCACATCAGGGTCTCGCGAGATTTTTGAATTTACAGAGTAAACATTTCCTATCGTGTGTACTAACTTCTACTATTTGAATACATTCAATTTGTTAGCTACGGAAATCACAAATATCGAATTTATGTGTAATCTGTACGTATCTAATGAGCTGTGCTTAAATTTCATTAGAACTGCTACAAGATTAATATTGTTTTAATAATGGTTCCTTGCCTTGTGTATTAAAAGACAACGGATCTTTTTGTTTCAATTCCTGACGGATTCTACTAACACTCATATTTAATGTATATATCAAGTCGAAGAATATGGTAACAGCATGCTGCCCTGTACTCAGGCATCTCATATAAAAGACTAAAAAGTAGAACCCAATAGCCGGTGGTCATAGTACTTCTATTTTGTCACACACCAGTACGTATAAGTGTTAGAGTATTGGTAATTTAATTCAATAGACCATATTAATCGTTCGTTAATCATCCGTGGCATGCTTTTACAGACACATGCGAGGAATCGATTAGTGTTTGAGTCATTTCTCAATCGCCTTCAAAACAAACAAATGTCAGGAATGTAATATTTTTCTAACTGGAACCTGAATGAAGGTCATCGAAGACCCTTCACGCCTTTCATTTAAAAACCTTTCTATTGAGAAAGTTGACAACCATCCAGGCTCTGTTCAAAATTCACGGACATCGTACTAAATGTGTACATAAAACATCAATAAAAACTAAACATATAAAAAGGCATGGTTTACTGAAAATGTGATAAACCGTTTTAAGAATGAGGTGGGAAAACCCCTGACAGACTTTCTCACTTTCATCGAATTCCGTCATCATTAAACTTTAAAGTAGTGTACCTATCTGTATAATTCGACCTCAAGAAATATTTTAACACACGAAAATCACGGAAAACATTTTTCTCAGCTTTATACTTTCAAATAACGTTGAAGAAATTATAAAATGCAGTTTAAAAAAGGGAGAACCAATAACCACTAGTATCTTAACGTTGGAAATGATATTCTAACAACCAAAACAGTCATTTCAGATAAACTGGTCGAGG
The DNA here is from genome assembly GCA_024699665.1 of Ostrea denselamellosa. Taxonomy (NCBI): domain Eukaryota; kingdom Metazoa; phylum Mollusca; class Bivalvia; order Ostreida; family Ostreidae; genus Ostrea; species Ostrea denselamellosa. The sequence continues at coordinate 6,050,386 of JAMZEH010000043.1, read as the reverse complement.
CTATTTTGGAAAATTCTATGATTAGTCAAAATGTGTTAAAACTTCAGGAAACACAGAAACACAGAAGGAAGAAAATTATGAAAATTAAAATATGAATCTAGAAAACTGCTTGACAATTCAGAAAGGGACCCGCATTACATATATCCATCGCATGCTCTACCACTGTCCTACTTGCATCTGGTCACGTGTTTGAAGCGACATGATCCATAGAAGTACATCCAACCTCACTTTTGTTTTCTTGGCTCAAAGAAAAAGGAACTGTCATGTCATTAATATTTAAAAATGTAAATCCTACAACTCATTAACGACAAAACCGATAAATCTGAAAATCAAAAGGGATCTACCTAATACGAGCATTTCCTTTAAATTCCATGAAAATTCAAAAATCTAATTTAAAATTAGTGCGTGCCATAGACAGTGCTATTGTCTTAATTATAAAAAAAAGTCCTTTCAGAAAGCCGATTTGAAAATTGAAACGTGTCTTCCTCTGCCAAATCAAAGTAATATGTCTAAAGTTCATGACAAAATCTTCCCAAGGAAATCCGAGTTATGTTTATCATGGAAAGTGCAGGTAGAAAGACGGACGGACAGAATTTAGTGAAATTTTGAACGGACAGTCAATTCAGAATGGGTAAGAAATTAAATGACCATTCAGGCACATATAAGATACTGAACGGGCAGTTACAGTTAAGTGGGTCACATACTAAATAGACACTCAGACTAGATACTGAATGCACAGTCGGGTAAATCAGCAAGGTCATATGTTGAATAGACAGTGATGTTAGCTTCTGAATAGGTAGTAATATGTAGGACTCATAATTAACAGTCAGATCAGATGCGGAATGAACAATCGGGTCAAATTCTAGATGAACAAATAACTTACTGAAGGACTGTCAGGTCAAGGTCAGATAGTGACTGCACAGTCAGGTAACATATTCTCTGGACAGTCAGGTAACATATTCTCTGCACAGTCAGGTAACATATTCTCTGGACAGTCAGGTAAAATATTCTCTGCACAGTCAGGTAACATATTCTCTGCACAGTCAGGTAACATATTCTCTGCACAGTCAGGTAACATATTCTCTGGACAGTCAGGTAACATATTCTCTGGACAGTCAGGTAACATATTCTCTGCACAGTCAGGTCACATATTCTCTGGACAGTCAGGTAACATATTCTCTGCACAGTCAGGTCACATAGTGTCTGGTAGATAATGTAGTTAGTGATTGGTCAGATAGTTCAAATAGTGACTGGTCAGTCAGGTTACATAGTGTACGGTCAGATAGTTCAGATAGTGTCTGGACAATCATGTCACATAGTTCAGATACTAAACGGACAGACAGGTCAGATAGTGACTGGACAATCATATCAGATAGGGACTGGACAGTCAGGTCACATGGTGTCTGGTGAGAAAGTTTAGATAGTGATTGGTCAGATAGTGACTGGACAATTAGGTCAGTTTGGTCAGATAGTATATGGACAGTCATGTCACATAGTGTCTGGACAGATAGTTCTGATACTAAATGAACATTCAGGTTACATAGTGTCTGATCAGTCAGGTCAGATAGTGTCTGGTCAGATGATTCAGATAGTGACTGGTCAGATGATTCAGATAATGACTGGTCAGATGATTCAGATAGTGACTGGTCAGATAGTTCCGATAGTGACTGGACAGTCAGGTCAGATAATGTCTAGACAGTCAGGTTACATAGCGCCTGGACTGTCGGGTCACATGGTGTCTGGACAGTCAGGTTACATAGCGTCTGGACTGTCGGGTCACAAAATGACTGGCCAAATGATTCAGATAGTGACTGGACAGTCAGGTCAGATAATGTCTAGACAGTCAGGTTACATAGCGTCTGGACTGTCGGGTTACATGGTGTCTGGACAGTCAGGTTACATAGCGTCTGGACTGTCGGGTCACAAAATGACTGGCCAAATGATTCAGATAGTGACTGGACAGTCAGGTCAGATAATGTCTAGACAGTCAGGTTACATAGCATCTGGACAGTCAGGTCAGATGGTAACTGGACAGATAGTTCAGATGCTAAATGGACAGTCTGGTGAGATATCGAATGAAGGCCCAGTTCTGATTCTAAATGGAAAATCGTGTAAAGTTTTGAATAAACAATCAGGTTTGGTACTGAATAAACAATCTATTAGGGCTCTGATTCGTCAATCGGGTAAAATTTTGAATTGTCGGGGTTGATACTGAGTGGGCAGTCGAGTGTGATACTGAATGGGCATGTGTAAGATGTGAAAATTACGAGATTTGAACTGTACGATTTAGCAAAATATGTATAAGGATTCCACCAGTAAATCCCAGACGCGGGAAACAGCTCATGACCATGTTCTGTACTTACCCACAACACTTGTAGTGCTCTCGTAATGACTTCAAATTTGAATTTCAACAGGAATCATTAATTAGTCATTACTGAAATTTAAAACTCGGCAACCTTTAATCTGAAAATCAGGAATATCAAAAAATCAATCTTCCGATCAGTTCTAATATGCGATTTGGTCCATGTGTTCAAGTATCCCAGTGATCATTTGACATAAGAAATAACAAGGGTTAAGAAATGACAAGGGTCTTATGCCTGTCCTCACCGACCTGTCAGTGAAGTATGATGATAAATAGAGTTTTATCTTTGACGTTTTGACTTGATCTTTTTTGCTTTGGTTGTCATGTAACTCTGCAACCTTGTACTAAATGCATACCAAAAACTCATCACAAGCAGTGTTTGTGAACGAGGGAATTTGAACATTATTAATTCATATGAAGCTATGACAATCAAAGGTATTCCTATGTTACCGTTTCATTCATGTCGTTCACAAGGTTGTTTGTATATTGTATAACGTCCCTCTTGAGAATATTTCACTTATATGGAGAGAATTTTTTTTTATCTCACAGTTTCAAAACTACAAAAGATGACTTGAGGGAAAGGCACGTTTACATTGACAGATATTTCAATAACTTCTGAATTATTTAAAAAAAAAATAACTTTACGATGGCCAATGTTTGAACTTCATTGAAAACTCCTTTTTTTCGATTTAATCTTTTGCACCGATGTAAGTTGGTGCAAAGTTCAGGTTAGGTTCATTTCTCCAAGAGATATGTTAACAAAGCAATGACGCATTACTTCCATGCAATTACAGTAAGCATCACAGAAATGTAAGCTTTAAAACTTTAAAAAAGAACCTCATCATGTGGACATCTGTTAACTACCAATAGCACAAAACAGATGTGCATGAATTAAAGTAACGTTTTCTAGTTCTGTTTTATATTACGGGTACATTTTAAAATTTACTAACACCAAATATGATCAGCTGTAATGTGCACGTGCAGTTTGGCGTGTTTGATTGGTCGGGTTCCGTAACGAATGCCATTTGTTCACTAAGATAAGATGCGTCTGTCTGCAATATTGATTATCATTATTAAATTTTTCTTTTACTTCCGAATGCGATTGATTCTCTCTCTCTCTCTCTCTCTCTCTCTCTCTCTCTCTCTCTGTGTGTTTGTGTGTGTGTGTGTGTGTGAGACGATGATGATGCAAGATGAAATGGGACGTTTTTCTTTGTATATCAATGTGCATTTTCTTATATTTGGCATTTTTGAATTGAGACAGCTACTGACATGTAAGTTGATGTCACAGAGATTTTGACAGTCACTTTTGCACTATGACCGTTATAATGACATAATATGCAAATACAATCTATCACTAGCTGTCTGATGTGTTTCATACCTTTTGTTAGCGTCCTTCTAATACTGGTTTTGATTATAGATAGTGCCGTCTGCCTGTCCATGATTTAGGGCCTACGGCGGGTGTGACCAATGAACAGGGCATGCGTACTCCTCATACACACCTGGTTCCACCTCTGGTGTTTCTGGGAGTCCATGTTTGCCCTATTCTCAATTATATTCTTTATGGTATTTGTGAAATTGATCACGTTCGTTAGCTTCACTATAAGAGGCACTAGTATGACCAACGACACAAATGATCAAATCGTTAATTTTTGGGACAATCTATTTCCTCTTCAGGACAACCGAAAAAGTGTTTTATATAAGATGGCTAAAGATGATAAAAGATTATTTCAAAAAGCTAAAATTAAAGCTACAAACATATCTACAGATTACGTTTATTGTTTTGAACTTACTATTTCTAAGATAACTCGGGGAAAGAATTAGAAGACGTCACTAATAATGCCTTGTGGACATTGGGAATCATCTTATATGCTATTCAATAATTCTTAGAAGTTGACCAGACTGGTTCATGTGGTCAAGTGGTTAGAGAAGGAAGTCATTCGTTCGAACCCCGCTCGTACTTTGGCCTGCCTCAAATCTTAGATGTAAAATAGGGAGTGATTGCTTTTTCGCCAAACACTCAGCATTTAGAAGCGAAAGTCTTTTAGATGAGTCCTTAAAAGCCGTGATTCTGTGTTACGGTAGGTGTTGACATTATAAAGAATTATCAATGTTATGGAATAGATTTAGCACTAGATATGATGAAATACCGGTTTACTCAAGGAAAGTGACGACACAGTAATTAAAAAGCTGAAAGAATATATTCAGAAAGTTGTAGAATGAGAAGATAGTATACAAGTGGAAGAAATGAACCATTGAAAATTTACCAAAGATGGAGTAACGAAAGGAGAGTATGGCAATGCTACCTACCACGAGTATAATCAGAAAGGCACGCAGAAGGTAATAAAACAGTGCTATAATAAAAGAACTCGTGTCAGGCTTGGACGGAAAAAAGAAGCTGTGCAAATTTGTCATCATCTGAAACATGGAACAGAATAAAGAATGGAGCAATTTGATGCATCAACTTTATAATTTTTCAAAAAAGCATTTCATTCCATTCAGATATAAGTACCATGGAACCAGCTGTGATATCTCAGTGGTTAAGGTGTTCATTTTACTCCCTGAATGTCCAGGTTCGAGTCTTGACTTGTGCGCCGTGTCAGATCTAAGATGTTTAACATTAGTATTGACTGTTCCTTCCGTTAGTGTCTGGCAATAGAAATGAAAGGCACGTGTCTTTCGGTTGTAATCTTAAAAACGGAATTTCCGCGTCACGGTAGGTGTTGGTACGATGAAGAACCCTCAGAGCTACGATATTATGATATGTATAAGTCAAAATTTGAGGCACTTCACCTAAAGCTGGTGATGTCTTTTCATAAAGTGAAAAATTCTCGAATGGGACATAAAACAAAACAAAAATTATGGGTGATTAAAGAGTTGCACTGTGCATATTTTCCCAGGCTATTGCTGGCCAATGGAAAGCAAACAAGACTGAATGAAATGATGTGCACTGACAGTTTTTATGTTCCTTCTAATCACTGTCATCCACTGAATAGTGCTAATGAGAGGACACGACGAAAGGTTCCATGGAATTTTACAAGCTCATCTGGAGTTTGCTGACGACATACCATCAATTATTTCAAAGTAAGGGTATGTTGTAAACAAATCTGACAGGTTGGTGGAGAACCCATTGTTAGATACAGACGTTCTACGCTGCAAGGTGCAGCAGAGATTCAGATCGAAGTAGAAGACATAGAAGAATGTGTCTACCTAGGAAGGAGTAATAATTGAACGGGTTAAGGTGTAGAGGTAGATTGAATAATATCAAAAGGCATTCATCAATTAACAGTAAGATAGAAAATAGTAACACTAGGATCAAACTGTTCGAAACGTTAGTACTGGGCGGGTGTCACATGTACCATATGGACACAAAGCCAGAACAAGGAAGAAGGTTGAAGAAATAAAGTATATTGTTACTTGATTATTGAATGATTTTATTTTACATTGTAGATTTGTTCTCAAGGTTTCAATAAACTAAACAAAAACACACTTTTCACACTTCAGCAAGACAAGAAGTTAACTTCTCAAGCTGTCGTCGTACATGATATCAATGGAAATTGTTTTTAATATAATAAAATAATTTTGCGTTTTATAGCGTTAAAGGCTGCAACACTGAGCTCCACGGTTTATCAAATTTTAAAATTTTATCTGTTAAAATTGGAACTATATTGTACATCAAATATGAAAATATCCGTTTTTACTTTTATATGTGAAAAAGGGCAAAAAATAGGATCCATAATTAGTAGTGATCCCCTTCAGACTAACTCTTCTCTAATATATTTCTCCTAGGGTTATTTACCCACGTGTCAGTTTTCTACATCTCGGTTTTGTTGTTAGGGATGGTTTATACACTTTTTTTGTAACTGCCTTCAAGTTGTAATTCAGAATATCGAGAAATTCTAAACCTGTTTTCATGCAAGTCTGGGTCCGAAATAAAGTATATTAAATCATTTTATGAACAAGAGATATACATTACACATTGATGTTGTTATTGAACATAAAACGATGAGATGTGTGTGTCCCCGCATCATAAAACACACATATCATTTGACCCCCGAGGAAAGATGAAGTACTCGCTGCAAATGGCGTGTTGCATTATATTTTAAATTACCACTCATCCAAGCAAATGCAAGTGTAAGAGTGTAAGCATTAATGGCATACTAACACGTCCCTCTGACGTGTGCATCTTTAACCATTGAAGGCTTTTATCGCTCCGCGAATTACCACGAAGGTACACGTTAATCCGTGTTTCAGCATCGATCTTCATGATGTGTCGACAGACCACGTTAATTGTAAACAAACACACTGATTGGGAAAATGAAGCTAAATACAAGACCATTGTCCTTAAAAATGATGTAGATGAGGTTCTTCATGTTTCTCTTTTTGAGTCTTTTAACGATAATGACCGTTCCTTTGAAAGGTTGAGCCCAAGCGCACACTAATGACCCACCCGCTGAAAGGTTCGATAAACCTGCATGAAAATTGATTTGAGTGCGATGTATATCGACAGTGTCAATATGAGATGAATATGGAATAGAAATCTTTTATCAATCAAGTTGATTGTTTCATTCTCTGATTTTAAAGCGCAATGTCGCATTTATACGATAACGATAACACTGTGACAATTTTCGTTATCTATAAACCTCGTTAACCTGTAGATCATTTAAATATGATTGGATGCACGGGTCATTCGAATAGTGTAATGTAATTGCTTTACCGTGACAGCAATATAAAGTTTAATCGAAATCAATGACATGTTTCAGACGTCCGACTCACTTCGTGATCACTCGAAGCTTTGAAAGGTTAATATATCAAATATTTGTGGGTGAGCCGAATCTGTAAATTAAATATACACGCACTTTAGTGTAAAATAACCTTCTTGTTTACACAGTAAATATTTAATTTATAGAAATTGTTTAAAAACCATTGCAACGTTTGCCAGTTTACTTTCAGAAGGTCGGTGGTCTCTTCCTGGGTACATTGTATCTGGATTCTCTCCTCCACCAATAAAAACTGGACGCCACCAGATAACCGAAAAATTGTTGAGTGTCGCAGAAAACAATAAACAATAAAAATCATAACAAATACTACAGAGAACACCCAATGAACCATAAAGGTAAGCTCTCGATACATGAATTGTAGATGATGAAACTTCGAACACCTTTCTCATGCCACAAGTCTTTGATATGATAACGTTTACAAGTCTTCCGCCAGTCAAAGAACGTATTTTATTCACACCATATGAATAATTGACATGTTTACACTTAAAGCATTTAGGAGCTTTCGATATCAGTTTATCTGATAGAAGAAGAAACGCGAGCGATAATGCAATTTGACGTAATGTTTAAAACAAAACTATTTAAAATACATGTATAATGTAAAGTATATGTCGAGGTAAAACGTTCTTGCAAGTTGAAAAAATTTAATGTTTGCTGCTTTCAAGTATCAATTCATTCCCATTGTTTCACATTTTTAGACTTTGGGAAATATTTTGTTTTTAATACTATTATTATCTTTACCCTTTAAGATTCTCTATTTCGTTTTGAGAACGAGCTATAAATTTGACGGATCCACTTTCTGTGGATACTTTAAAGCAAGGTCCGAAAAAGAACTCTCACTGCAATAACCCGGGGTCAAATAATTACTATCATGCGGCACCTATGACGTTTCGATACGTGTGTAATTTTCTTGATATGATGCTAAACAGCAATTTATCACCTTTCTTCAAATGTAGGACTTTTTTTGCAAATATTTTACAGAGATGTACATATTTTGAGGGGTGTGATATGTATATACATCTGTGATGACTGGATATATACATACACTTACCTTTTCTCTTTGTTGGAATGACTATGGAGAGAGCAAGGCAGGACTCCGACATCTGATTTTTCTGTAGAAGTCTTCGCCTATTCAGACTAGTAGCCTTCTTCCAACACATATCCTTCACTTTATAGATGAGATTAGCATCTCGTTGGTAACATAATGGCGATCCCGTGATATATTTCTTTACATCGTTTGTTCTGTTGAGAAATTTGTCAGTTCCACCGAAAGGTCTTCGCGGTACAGCAAAGGTCAGACCCAGGATTCTGTCCACCGGATGCAGTCCTGTGTTTGGGAACATGATCAAAAATCCTTTTAAATTCCCATTTTTGTAAGAATACAGGTTTCCTATATCTCGTACTATCTTAGTGTTACATATGGAACATGTCACCATTGTAAAAAACGTAACGACATACACGCATATCTTGCCTTGCTCGCCCTTCATATCAAAATAAGTGATATATTTACAGAGAGAAAAGAATTGTTCCGGGTTCCAATAGCGATCACTGTAGGATATATGTCAACTATAATCCAATAATTCACAATGAATGGAAATAATGAGTGAAAAAATGAAATGTCAGAGACTAAATGCGATGTCAAAATTTCTAATGATCAGCCGAAGAAATCAGTTATTCAACTGAAAATGGTGCACACGTTCAAAAGCCACCGCGACAGGTAGCCAGGAAGGATCAATATCGGAGCCATCTCCCAGTATATCTCACCGGGCTTGTATTGAGCTTTTAGTCTATATTAATCAAAACATATTTTCCGATCGGTCTCCTTAATTGGAATTCGGTGTGTCGCATGAGCACGTGAAGACAATGATCGGCATTGGTGACAGATCTATAGCAAACGGAGAGTTGCGATCAAACCTTGCAGTGAAAACTCGCACTGACTCTCTTCCAAAGTATTCGATCGTTTTTATTTTTTTTTCTACTGTAATTGTTTCTGAAATAGGATATCAAGCGTGGACGAGTTGATAACTCAACTAAAAGCAATCTCCTAATTTCTACAACACTACATAAATATTTCATATCTCTATACGTTCACAGAAATGTAATAGTTTGAACCGTTGATTTCTTGGGATAGGACCGTGTTTCATTTCCACAAGTTCAATAGCACGTTTGAGGGGCCGCTACCGTTACTGTAGAGTCTGTTGAGAGAGATTTTATGGAGATGGAAACAAGAATGTGAATATTTTTATGTTAAACTTGAACAGCCAACGAGATCGTAAAATAGAAAGTGGACGGAAATAAAAATAACGGATTTGACACTTTATACGATCGATTGTTGATGCAATGTTTTTTTCTTTCTCACTTTTCTGCAAAAACTAAATTTTGCTGGTAAAGAATTACTCATTTTATTTCCCCCGAGATCAAAGGATTGGGGCATATAGTTTTTGGCCTGTCTGGATGTTTGTCCGCAATTTTTTATCGTTCGTAACGTTCATGTTTCCTTATTTGCAGAAAGTGCAAGATGCGATATGGCTCTATAGAGGCTTACAACAAACAACGAAGAGTATTGTAAATTCAAAATCGTGCTATGCATATGTAAATTATGAATTGTTGTCCATATATTGAAATATTTATAGAATCCTCGATATAGCTGTACATTTATCGATATGTTTTTCCCCATTTCTCACATACCCTCCTTTCGAAGTATCTGAAATGATGCCTCTACATGAGAAAACTTTTCCAATACCAAATCCATTTATTTCTTAAAAATCCACAGTTTATAAGCACTTCGAACCAAAACCATACTTTATGTTTATATTACACTATTGTACATATATACTAAAATATTTGTTTGGTCCCAATTTTTTATGATGTTTAAGAAAATTTAATAAAAGCAAATTATATATATATATATATATATATATATATATATATATATATATATATATAATATTTATATAATATATATATTATATATATTAATTTTGATCTTTATTCTATTGTGACCCAAACCTACCATGGTACAAGGAAACTAGATTCAGGCCGATTACATACAGTAACTATACTTTATAGATACTCTGTTTTTCGTGAGAAAAAGATTTTCAAATTATTTCCCCATAATTTCTAAAAATCTGAATGTATTTTGACCCAAAACAACAATGACGACACCGACAGACAACTGAGAAATTTTGATCTGAAAATAGCTCAGGTGAATTAAAAGTAGCAAAGCGTAATTGAAATTGATACTATGACGTTACGTATAACACAGGCGTCACATATTCGATTTAGCAACCATATCCGAATTTTTTCAACTTTGTAAGCGGAACCGGTCACGGTAGCTCATTGATTAGAGCGTTTGCTTCGTCAGATCCAGTCCCGCTAGTGCCATGCCTGCCTCAAACTTAACACCTAGAAATAAGTAGTCCCTGCTCCTGCGTCAAACGTTCGGCATTCAGAAGTGAGAATCATGGTTCTTTCGGATATGAACTTAAAAACGGAGGTCCTGTGTTGCGACAGGCGTTGGCACGTTAAAGAACCCTCACTGCTATGCGCTAAGCATAGGTCTAAATTTGTGGTACTTCGCCTATAATTGGTTACGTTTCAATATAAGAGAAATATTCTCGATGGGAGTAAAACAAACAAACAGTGTATGCGAAAAAAGAAAGCATCATGATCTTGGCATCAATCTGAAGATGAATTGATGAGAATTTTTAATATTTTCAAAACATTCAATGTCTACAAGTGGTTGAACTACGTTGGCATCATATTGAATAATTTACTTAGTGACTGATTCAAATCATCTGCAACATTTCTTTTGTGTGTTCATAATCCATGGACACGGTAAGAGTAAATGAGCTTTTCGAAGTATTTCCATCTTAATTATTCTTGGGCCATGACAATGATTTATCATTGTCCAAAAGCTCGAGCTACATGCAAGTTTTAATGAAGAATCTTATGCATACATGCATTACTAATAGTAAATATTTTCGGATATGACCTTAAAACGGAGGTCATGTGTTACAGATCGGATCCGGGTTAGAATAGGTCCTCAGTACCCCCTGCTTGTCGCAAGAGGCGTCTAAATAGGGCGGTTGTTCGGATAAGACCACAATAACCGAGGCCCCCATGTCACAGTATGTGTGGCACAACAAAGATATCTCCCTGTTAAAAGGGCCTAAGCGCCGAACATTGGCCTAAATTTTGCAGCCCTTCACCGGAAATGGTGACGTCTCCATATGAGCGACAAATTCTCGAGCGGGACGTTAAACAATATACACCCAACCAACCAACTTTTTAAAAAAGGTTGCAACATATAGACATTTTCTTTTAATTTGTTATTGATTAAATCAAACTATATTACATGTAAGCTGAAAATAATACAGTTTGTTCATAATAAGGCACGGACGCGTGCCGACGGAACAGGAACTACGTACATTAAACACGGCGTTGGGATCTACAATCCGAAACTTCACGATTACGAAGCTAGCGCCCTTACCACTGGGCTAATGCGACCAGTCTGTAAACTGGTGACAAACCTTTCCTACATGCTAAATGTTTTAAAGTTCGTCATAGTTTCATTACATTCTCAAATTTAAAAATCTCACGAATATGGAACCGGAAGTGCTGAACTTGCAAAATTTGTCAATGACGACTTTTTTTCTATGCATAATTCGATTGATAAAATGGACATGAATAATGGACCAATCCTTCCGTTTTCATGAGGTAAAATTCCTGAATTGTTTGGATTTTAAAATTTTGCCTTTACGCACAACATTATCACTGTTTTGTACGTTTCCGTTTTGCTGCTATCACAAAATTATGCAAATCCTAAAGAAATGCAAATTATGCATGTCAAGATTGTATCGCTTTTTTTGAGTTGTCAATGTAACAAAAGTGTCGACAGCCGACTAACTACCATTGTTTTCTCTTATTTCATGATCTAAATGAGAAATAAGCCAACGGCCGGTGCCATTCAGTTTAAAATGTTTAGGACGCACATTATAGTGTTTAGTTGCATAAATGCCTGTAGATTACGTTCATCTATATGGCAGTTTTTAAATTATTTATTTGTTAAATAATGAAATATTCTAACAAAAATTCACAAGTACCCATAGCAAATGTATCCACGGCCATGTTTGGAACGCATCTGGTAAAGTGGTCTGAAATTCATTATCCAATCAAATTTTGTAATCAAAATTTGTATCCTTGTAAATCAAAATGATTTTGAATTTTCGCCCTGTGTAACCAAGAGTTTTAACTACCCTAGAAAAGGACCCGATTCATTCTTCTAATATCTCCTCTACAAAGGTCAAATTAATGAAATGGCTTTGAAATCTGAACCGTTCTGTAGGAATCCACTGCTGTTGTAGCATGTGATCAGTGTCTTACGCTGATTAAAGGTTTGCAGTTACATGTAATTAGAAAATTGACTCCGTCAGAAAGGAACGTAATACGAGTTCCACATATACTAGTATTAATGACATAGAATTCATCAATGTTTGTGATGACAGAGTGGAGGGCTTTTGTTCGCTTTCCAGATCTGTGTTTCCATGTTCAACAGGTACAACTACAAAATATTAAATCCAATAAACTTAGTGGGAAGGTCTGATGTAACCTTGACCTTTGATCTCTTGACCATACGATCTATATAGTGCCCTTTTTAATTTCGAATAAAGTGTAAACGTTTTTTGGTAAACATTCAATACATCGAAGGACAATGAAAGTGATGGACAAACAGACTGACAGACGCCCATAATCTGTCGTAGAACTACATTTCTGTAGAACATGAGAACTGTTCTTATGACTTCAAGGTGTATAGGTGTCTATCTTTATTAGTCAAACACGGACCCCTGGACAAACCAGAGGTGGGATCAGGTGCCTAGGAGGAGTACGCAACCCCTGTTGACCGGTCACACCCGCCATGAGGCCTATATCTTGATCAGGTAAAGGAGGTAATCTGCAAAAGTATGAAAGTTGTCTTTATGTCGAATTTTTTTCAATGTGTCATGCCGGAATAAAAGTATATCGAGGTTGCTTGTTACCTTGACATTGGATCTTATGACTCCAAAATGTATAAAAACAATCAATTCTAGATTTTATTATATGTATGGTGAACTTGGTCAGTATTCCTAGGAAATTCATATTAAAACATGTATATTTTGCTGGTTTAAAATAATCACTTTAAAAGAAACAAAGATTGCAAATTTATAATATAAAATAGGAATTATCATAAATCAAGATATACTTGGCAAAACTGGTTGGATTGAAAATACTAAAGATACTTTGAATTTGTGTGTACTTCCTAATATATTCATATGATCTAATCAAACCCTGGTCGATAATTTAAAGTGGTTGAAAGCGATCACTTTAAACAAAGCTAGCAACCCACACTTCAGACTTCATCCAACGCGTTAAATTATAGAATTGAAAAAAAAAAACATTACATAAGCTATGGAAACCATTTAAATATATTATCAAACAATGACGCTACTACATTTTGTCGATTTCGAATATAATTTCTTTGTAATAACTGAATATGAGAAAATTGTTACACATCTCACGTGCTCTTCCTGTTTTGCTAATACAACAATAAAGTCGATAACTGATAACATAATATAATAATCATGAAATATTATCAATATATTTTGCAAAACAAATTTATAGAGGACTGAAGAATATTTGTCATTCAGTATAAATCAATCGTCTGTATTCTGATATTGATACACAAGTAAACAACCATGATGATGTTAACACGTACGTATAGTTTTCTTGGATTGTGTATTCAAAATTGTTGGAATAATTCGTTAAGCTCAAATTAATTATACTTGAAATATTTTTTTTTCACAATAGATTTAATGTAGCCTACAATCTTTTTTCGTCAGAAAAAAAAACCCCATAAATATTTAATTAAAAAAATAATTAATAAATTTAAATACAAACAAGAAAATAAATGAATAAATAAATACAAAATATTAATAATAATAATAATAATAAAAATAATAAACATATAGGCCTAGTCTGTTTCGAATACGACCATGACGTCACGAAGTGACCTAATTCGTAGCTGCAAAAGGTCAGCTATGATTTCTGATCCGTAGTAGAATAAAGTTCTGGTTTTCGGTCTGGAAATGTTGTTTGAAATATAAAAATATCGACTAACGACTTGGGTTTATATTTCTAAACAACATTTCTCGACCTCTGAGGTTATCCTGCAATATTCACATAAACGTACATGTAAATTTTATTTCTTAAATCACCATCTACCAACTGATAGCGGACTTTGGATTAATATACTAAGAAAGGACAGAATTCGCACTATTTGCAATTCAAAAGAAATTGGAGATAAATACTCAACTGTATTTTGTTGAAGGGGAACAGGATGAGATATTTAACATCTTAACAAATAAGAATTTAAAATGATTAAACATTTAAGATATATCTAATATAAGGTACTGTTTTGGGGTAAATCATGTTCGTGCATAAAGAATATAAATAAAACATGCCCTTGGCTTAGAATTCCCATTCTTCACATTTAGTGAAAAATACTAAATTTCTATTACAAATATTTTTATCTTTCACGCATGCCATGGATATTGAATATGAATCATCTGTTTGATTTTACATTATAAAACGGGAGGGAAATTCAAATAAATGAACTGAAAAATTTAATGATCATAATCATTTTTTTTCATTTTGTGGCCCCATTAATAGGAGAAAGTCTATGATGCAGTCGCCATTCATCATCTTTCGGTTGCCACATTATTTTCTATCCGCCATCGAATCAACTAATTGGCGGATAGTAAATAAAACTGATTACATAGAAATAAAATTAAATATTTTTGTACAGTAGTGCCAAATTGCTTGCGTATCATTGCGCCATATCGCTTAATGCCTATACACGTAGTTATGAATACATAAGAATGATGCTATTTCTACAAATATATAAAAGATGTAAATACATGTGTATATTTATTGTATTTGAGTACATAAATGGTAAGTATAATTTTCAACTGAAGGAAGCTCTGGGTTCAATTTGCTACCTATGGCCTTCGTCTCAACTTTTAGCATAAAAAAAAAAATTACCTGCGGGTCGTTATTCTGCAAGGACTGTTCTTCGTCACACCGGATACGCAAAAGAAATTGGAGATTATTCCACACGCAGAAAAGAAAAAAAATAAATACAATTAAAAAAAAACTCGCAGGAAAAGGAAACTACGTGTATAAAATCTTACAAAAGGCGTCTTTTGTTGAGAGTGTCACATTTGTTGTTTAAAGTTATAATGAGTTCATCCCCCTTATCGTCCCCGACAATGGCGGAAAACCAACCCTAATTCTTGTACATGACTGCAGTCTTTTACACACACACACACACACACACACACACACACACACACACAGATATATATATATATATATATATATATATATATATATATATATATATATATATATATTAAACGTTTGACAACAGACATATAAGAAATGTACTGGGAATATGTTAGTTAAGCATGAGACAGTCTGATTAACAAAAAGAGTTATCTCCGGAAGTCGTAAACAGCCCCAAAATCTTTCAGAGTCCAGACGAAATTTCTCTCACCTCAGTGTCGTTCACTGACGTATTCCTCTTTCTCCTTACTGTTAACATTCTGTGAACTGCACAATGCCTGAGAGATGACCTTATCGACTTCAATCTATTCATTACACAAGATGAGATGTGCAGTATCTAAGATACTAGCAACAAAACGTATTATTGACGATGCTTTCACAACTTAAACTATTACCACGCTGTGAGAATAAAGTTGTACAAATTTCAATGTCATGTAAAACGTATTGCCTTTGTGCTAATTCTTGGCTACGTTGCAACATCAAAGACTCAATCCTTAATTAATTAGATAGCAGTTGCACTAGAGTTCAAGTCGGAGTCATTTTAGAAAACAAACCATTCGTATGTCGTAATACTTTATCCAGTGTGGATCCTCGTTCCATCTCGTCGACTGTATGTCTATAAGACGACGTTTCCATATGAGTGAAAGATTCTCGAGAGGAACGTTAAACAATATACAATCAATCAATGTAAGAAGACAGACACGTCGAGTGACTTACAGTCTTTTGAATTTTCTTTTATCCGAGCGTCAGATGTATAAGGAAACTGGCCCCGGATCAAATTTCCCAATTTCATTCAATGTCAATATATATATATGAAATGTTCGTTAGACTCAGATTTTTCTGACAGTAGGAAATACATTCTGTTACTCGCATTGCTTCTTTAAAAGTGTCCATTTTGATGTATTTATGTCATTAAATATTTGAATAATCATGGAATATGTCTTCTAAGAAGCAAGCAACTTGCTATGTAGTATCCATATATTTTATTCAAAATGTGTAACTGAATGATTATTGAATATTTCTTTTAAAAAAAACCAAACAACTAGCTATATAGTTAATCAATTTTATTTTATCCAAAATATTTGATTGAATGATTAATGAATATTTCTTAGAAAGGTATACTCGTAGCATCAATATTTTATCCAAAATATGTAATGCTTATTGGTTGTTTCTTAAAAGGAAAAAAATTGTTTATGGTATTGATTATTTTATCCAAAATATGTATATCAGATGATTATCGGATTTTTTAAAAAGAAAATACCCTAGCTTTATAGTATTAATATTTTACCAAAAATACGTAACTTACATGTAAATTGGCATGCGTTATACTACAGGGTATGCGCATGCTACGCCGAAGGGAAAGTGACCACGAGACTTGACCTTAGTCCCCTCAACAAAAATGTTTATTCACATATCCCCAAGGAAGACCCGAATGTACAATGAGATTCCATATATTTTCACTCTAAAAACTCTAAAACAGCTTGTCAAAATCCGTGCCTGTAAGAAATACAGTAGATTTTAAAGCAATTTTCGTAATAGAAAACCTCCAAAGATTTCCAGTGTTGCAATGAAAGCGTAGATATTCATGATTAATCTGAAGAAACCGTCACCCGGCGCCATCGTAACGGAAACCTAATTTGCACCTACGTATAATTATCAATGGAGTTATCGCTGGGGGTAGCGTATATAACAAGGACTACAAAAAAAGGTTAAATCTGACTATTACTAGTCAAACCAGCAAATATTCTCAAGGAATAAATCTCATTTGATGTTAATCTAATAAGCTTAAAGAGGCACATCTCATATTGCGCAAATAACATAAACTGACAATTTTATCACAAGTATCAAAGTTTTGTTGCATAGTTCAATGTATAAGCTTTGCGAAAATAAGATATTTTTATAAATATTTTTGTTTTATCACAATGTTTTAGTCGATACGGAAATTCCTTTCGGTATTCATACGCATGCGCACACAATGTAAACATTGCAGCATGGGGTTTAGTGAGGGAAAGCGTACGGTGGGTAAACCCAGAAATTTGACAAAATAGGGTAAAAACATTACGAGATAAATCAAAGTCATACTCGATCGATTACAGTAGCTTAGTGGTTATAGAGTTCGCTTTGTAACTGAGAGGTCTTTAGTTTGAGCCCCGCTTGTGCCTTGCCCGCGTCAAACGTAATATGTATAATTTTAAAATCTCATGACCATGTCGCGGCAGGCGATGGTACCTTAAAGAACCCTCAGTGCTTTATGCTTAAAAACACTGATCAATAGGGCCTTAGAAGGAATACCGTTAAAAGTGAAGATGACGAACACCGAACAGCGATCAATCTCATAATTCCTAAACCGCATATAAAATTAAGAGTAGGACAAACACGGACCCCTGAGATCAAAACAAAATAGTTCTTAGCTATATAAAGTCGTGCTGCACCTCTTCTGGTAGTTGACGGTGCATTGAATTGTCACACCATAAACATCCAGTGATAGATTTCATGAAAAGTCAGTGTTGAATTGATGATCAATCTCGTAACTTCTATAAGGAATACAAAATAGAGAGAGTTGGACAAATACGGACCCCTGGATATTCTAGAGGTGGTATCAGGTGTCTAGGAAGAGTAAGCAACCCCTGTTGACCGGTCACACTCACCGTATATCTTGATAAGGTAAACGGAGCAATTCATAGTCAGAATCAGCGTGCTAAGAACGGCTTAACAGTATTTGACCTAATGACAGGTTGTATTGGCAAATTAAATCGTCATAACAACCATAAATTTTGCTACCTTTAAACGAGATTGTTGAAACCCCGTATAATCAACGGTATAATCAACTTGTTTCATTAGAATACCTCGATTTAAAATTGATCATACGCCGAACAAGCTCTTGCTTATCGAATGAGTTGAGAGATATAAACACCGTATGCAGGTGATAATGGAATATTGCTACATTAATATGAGAAGTTGACGAGGAGAAGCTCAAGTCATCCATTTTGTATAAAACTGAGTTGTTAGTTTGCCGTCAACATCTATTTTCAATAAAATATCTAAGTATGAAGCAGATGTGGAAGATTCTGTGGTGTTTTTATTTCGAGTTCACTTGGATATATACAGAATCTACGTATGAATGAAAATGATTATTGTTAATAGATAAAACGTCGTCGACATATCTAAACGTCGAGTTGAAAACCACAAGATATTTTTTTTTCATGCAGAAGCTTTTGAATAAATTTTGCCTCATAAGAAGAAAAAAAAAGCTGTCAGCTATGACGATATGACTCAGACTGTCAAGTTTCCTGAACTTACCACTATTACGCATATTGTAATATTTTCCTCGTCCATTGTCTACACAGAAATATGAAACTTTGACATACAAGTACGGAATACTGCAACCGATAATATCGGTGTAACAGTTACACCTGCAATGCTTACTGTTATATTCCAAATCTGTATCATTTAATACAAATTCGCTTATTAATCAATTACTATCGTTTTTAGCATCACCATTGCAAAATTGCTGCAAAACATATCGAAACTAGAAAGTATATGGGATGTCATAAGGTAATTCGGTAATAATTATAGATGTACAGGCATTTTAGTTGCATTAACATATCATGAAGTACTTTGGTATCATTAAAGGTTGCGAAAATCTGAATGATACCATATTTTATATCATTAGCGGTCGGATCTGATAAAACACGTTTGTTCATGTATAATCGTGATGTTTAATCAATATTCATTTCAATTCAGTATTAAGATTTTATCAATAAGTGCCATGTATCGATAGTAATTGAATATGTAGATTTTTAACGTAAGAATGTATACCAATAACAGTTACAAAGCTCGAGGATACTTTTTCTTCGTGGATATTATTCAAATATAGAATATCAAGGTACTTGCGAAATATTGATTTTGAAATGATTTGAATTTAACCATAAATTAGAGGGGGATGCCAGACAGCTTTCGATTCGAATCTCTACTTATATCTAAGTGCAAGACTGGAACGTAAGTCACCCCCTTATCAATAATTCTTCAATCATAACCCATCTTCATAAACCGGAAGTAAAAAACATGTATACATTTAATACTAAAATATTGAGAAAGCCATCTGATTCCTTTGCTGTTGTATTGACCTTTTAATTAACATAAATATGATAACCTTTACAATAATAAGCATGTAGCTACAGATAATAAACGTCAAAAATCTTATGGCATAAAATCCATATTGAGATTAACTTGTTTATTAAAATATAATGTAAATTTAATGCCCAGGAAGGATTTTGACTAGAAACATGAACAATACTCGCGATTCGCCTACGAATTGGATTACAGATGGTTTTACTAATGTCGCCAGGAATTGTGATTTAATGTTGTAACAAAATAAGGAAGCACGCTTGAAATATTAAAACATCCTGTAGCTGAAAATGGCATAATTCTATCATATGTTACATTTGAAGTAATGAGTTTTCAGTTTTACAGTGGTACGTGCATCATTTATCAGACCACACTAGGACCATAAAACTTCTTCATAGATCACTCCTCGGAACAGTGCAACTAATCCGGTCGGCGAGGCTATTATCTGTTCTTACCACTATCTGACGCTGTAAACATTCTTCAATCATAAAAGAACATTCCGATTTTGATTGACAATCCGCAAGCATTTTATTCTTCAATTATACCTTCCAACAGCAGTTGGGTTAAAGCCATGTCAGATCGCAACTAGTTGCAGACTCCAATTTATCTGGTAATGGGAATTCATCGTTTGTCAGAAAATTAGTGTTTCGTTATTATGAACTGGGCTCATAAAATGTAAAAATTATTCCACGTCAATAGTTATCCTTTATAAAAATATTTCTGATTTGTTTTGGAAAGAGAAGTTTAAAATGGTGATCTGACGGATTAAATGTTGGTTAAAGTGCAAAGCAAAAAAAAACACGAAGAAATATGTTTTTGTCACTGTTTCAAGGTACAAAAGTGGTTTATTTATTTGTATTTCCATCTGCCAAACAGATTTAACAAGAATTGATTCTGTCTGGCGTCACATGTCATGAAGCAAACGGCAAACAAGCCTCATTTCAGTGTTTACACAAATGTGAGAAAAACAAATAACAAAGTCCACGAGCCATTTTATAAGCTCGTCCACATTTGCGTAATTCATAATGAAAAATAATTGATAAAAACAAGAATAATTCTAATTGTAACAAATCAAATAACAATACATGGTCGTCTTAAACGATTTCTTGGACATTTTCAAACGTTCCGCGAGGATTGGACACAAGATAAAGCCGCTTTCCACTAGGGATGCTGGGAAGCTTTGTCCGGTGTCCGAAAACAGGGGACTCAGGCTGTAAGCTTGGAATGTAATTATTTGCAGTCACTTGATTGTCTCGCCCACTTATGGGCTTCAGTGGGCGACGGAGCGTTCGTGGGGTCTCCACCCAGTCTGCCTGCTGTCTACTGGAATTGGGTGTGATCGGTTCCCGCATTTTTGGACCAGTTGATAGTCTTCCACCATTATTTCCTCCGTCTAGCAGTCGACTAATGTCGCGATCAAACGTGGATTCCCTCCTGAAACTGTTTGATATGGGAGTGCCTGGTCTCTCAGTCTGAAGTGTGGGAATGTCCATTGAAAATATGCTATCAGCCTTGTTAGCTTTTGTGTCTTTATCTAGCAGTACGCGGAGTCCTTTTTGGTCGCGCACTGAACCGATTTTCGCGTTTCCTTCATTTATCAAACACTTACAGAAATCGGACAGTTGAAGTTTGACTGCCAATTCGAGAGCATTCAAACTGTGTTCATTACGAAGCTTTAGATCTACGTCTTGCTTCGTGGAAAGATCAACAAGCATGCGTAGTGCCAAAAGATTTGCTGAATTAATTGCATGCATGACTGCAGTGAAACCATCAATGTCTTGAATATTATAATCACACTTCTTATTTCTTGATATCAGTCGCACAATATCAACTCTTTCACATTCCATGCAAGCGAACATAAGAGCTGTCTGTCCATTCTCATCCTGAGCGTTTACGTCAGCACCGTGTCGTAAAAGTATGCGTACTACATGTGTGCGCACTTCGTCATTGGTGCAACATACTGCGTACATCAGTGGCGTTTTATTTTCCCCATCTCTGATATTGATGTCGTCCAACTTCCCCAAGAGTCTGTCTATTTGCCGAATTTTTCCATTGGCGATGGCAAGAAAGAGTTTGGCAGTTTCCCGCTCGTGAGCCATGTTGAGGGAGGATATGTATCCTGGTGATTTCACGTATCCATTGTTTTTATCCCTGTCCTGAAAAATATTAAAATAATTTTATCAGACTCATATTCCTATAATCATCTCCATCATTAATCTGTTTTGAATAAGGAATTGTGTAGGTATGTTAAAATATTACGAATTTATTAATTCATGATACAATTACCACACATGGCACGCGGAATAAAGTAAGAATTTACAAGGTCTGATTCAATACACCTCTATCTACTTAACATTCTTCAATATTCAGCTTCGGGGTTTCTTACGTAGCTAACGATAAGATAAACCGGTTTAATTCGCTCATACATGTAGTTTGCAAATGAATATCCTTAATTAAATCATAGAAGTGGCTTTTCAGTCTGATGATGCCAGACTGTGAATCTGTACATCCGGTTTTCGGTTTTATCATGAAGTTGGAACTTCTATTAATTCAACCACTGAAGCATGCATGATGATAAATACTTAGCTCAAGACGAGAAAGGCAGAACTGCCTGAATGAGAGAAATCACTCTGAAATATGAACCACTTTAATGATATTCATAACAGGAAACTAACTAGCGCTGACTGTCATATATATGTACATGGGAGAGGGTCTTCAAGACATCGTGCAGACATTACTGGAATTAGTCATCCTTTGAAGGAAAATGAAATAAGAGATAAGACTCACAAGTTACAAACTGAATGTAGGAGTACCAGTTATAGTATTTTAACTAAAACCGTTTCCTTAAAGATGTTAAAGACACTTGTTACAAACATTTTTCTCTATCTCCTTTTGAAGAGTTTCATATTTTAAATATATACTGTTTGTGACAAAATTCGGGCATGTTTGAAAGTTTCGTTTTTGTAGAGTATTTATTGATACTTATTTATTAACATGGTGCAAATTTTCGAGGTGACGTAAGTCAGCCTCGTATGTCAGAGTCAATCATCAATGACGCCCTCTTTAATCATTAACATTTGCAAAATCGCTTGATCCGGGTTGTTAGAATAGATCCTCAGTACCCCTTGCTTGTCGTAAGAGGCGACTAAATGGGGCGGTCCTTCGGATGAGACCGCAAAAACCGAGGTCCCGTGTTACAGCAGGTGTGACACGTAAAAGATCCCTCCCTGCTCAAAGGCCATAAGCGCCGAGCATAGGCCTAAATTTGCAGCCCTTCACCGGCAATGGTGACGTCTCCATATGAGTGAGAGATTCTCGAGCGGGACGTTAAACAATATTTAATCAATCAATCTCAGACATGTTAATATAACATAAAGCTGTTTGCAGTACACTTTGAAAATGATATAGGAACTACATGTCTACTCTCCGGAATAAGCGAGCTTAATGAGAATTTATGAAATTTTAATTTTTATCCCTTCTATATGAAACATAGTTCTCAATTCTCGAGTTTTTTCTATTATTATTATTTATTTATTTATTGTTTGTTTGTTTGTTTGTTCCTAAACAACACCAACATTATTGGTCGTTTGTCAACATTTATAAAATACTCCTCCACCATTTAAAAAACCCCTGAAATAATGAACTGTAGTAAAAGATCGGCAATGCATTGTGTTTATATGCATTTTCACCAATAAACGGGGAGATGTAGATCTAAATTATTGGTCGTTTGTTAACATATCTTAAAAATCTGTACTCTATCTAGGGAAAACCCCCAGTTTTGCAGCCTTGCTTTATGATTTATTCGATAAAAAAATGAAAATCAGTTATATATGCAATGTAGGTATTCATCCAATAGCTAGTCATTAAACGCGTGTTTGTTTATTGTCGACATATATCTCGAAGAGGATTCTGGGAAGAAACGCTGATTTCGCTCTTCTGTCAGGAAAATATTCAGCCGAAGTCGCTGACGGTTCAAGAAAATTTTCGATGATGTTATCGTCATTTATCGTGGGTATTTAACTTTCCTTTCGATTATTCCATTAGTAAACGTTTAACAAAAATAGAATGGCTATCTATAGAAGTCATTTGATGTTGTATTGACCTATCAAAAGTAAGTCACGCCAGAATACTGATATAGGTTATTTCAGTTATATTATCGCTTATGTAATGAAATTTATTGTTCAAAGCGACGCTTTGTTGAGCTTTCTATATTCTTTAACTTTTTTCTTGGAACACAGTTTTAAAAATAATATAAAAAAGAGTTACTTGCAAAAAAACAAAAAACCAAAACAAAAAAACAAAAAAACCAAACCAAAACAAAACCAAAAAAAAACCCACCCCGACACCAAAAAAAAAAAACACACAAAAAAAAAAACACCCCCAAAAAAAAAACCAAAAAACAAAAACAAAAACAAAATAAAAAAAAAACATATTCTTCCCATTTGGATGTAGATTTTTGAACAAATGAAATTATATTTTTTTCGTTTGACATTTGAACTTTCTGTGGATTTTGTTTAACAATTTATGTTGTTGTGGTGAGATTGTAGAGAAAATTGTACAGAGTAAAGTAATTAGACAAAATAAAAAAGTGAGACAGTAATGAGGCATTATTATATTTCTAATTAATAAGTAAGAATCATTAACACACGCTCAGCATAGTTTTACAGAGATGAAACAGGTATTGATTATCAGGGGGAAAGTGGTTTAAAAATAGTGAATTCAAGAGATGAAACATCACATTACAAACAAGAGATGAAACATTCAAGATAGGAAACATTAAGATGATTTGTAAAGTTGAGCAATTCAAGGGATGAAGTATTGATGAAAATGATTTGCATGTTTTGATTAATTCAAGAGTAGAGGTGCATTTTGATTTGCAGGGGATAAAGAAATGCAAGCGTTGACACAATCTATGATACGTAATTAAAAGATCAATAATACAGGAGATGACAATTTACAATTTAAAGAGTAAATGAAGGTTTTAAAGACGTGATCATGAAATTTTTAAATCCTGTTTGAGCAGTAATTGTTTAGACAGCATGTAGCTGATTCGTAGGTCATTTTAGTAAGCTCCGGTATCCTATTGCTATGGGTCAGCGTCAGTCGTCGTCCGTTAACAACTGTTCATTATTAACTTTTTGATAACAACCATTAAACTTCTTTTCAAATTTGGTATGAAGCATCTTTGGCACAACGGAGACATAAGTTGAATATTTCAGGACTCCTGTATCCCTGGAGCTTTATAGATGGGGTAAAAACTGCTAAAAATTGACCAATTTTCAAAATCTTCTCCCCAACCGCAAATCGGTAAGAAAAACTAAATGCCTAGTGATGTAGACCAGTGCGGTCTCTACAAAAATTGTGAATTTTATGATCCTCGGGGTAAAGGTTCTAACACCAGGTCGGGGCCAAATAGTATTTATGTTTAAAATATTTGAATAGCATTTCCTTCAGTACTATTGATACTAAATTAAAACTAAATGGATATTTTGAAGGAGAAGGTAGCCATTTATCAAACTTGTAGATTTCCCTATCCCAGCGGTAGTGCAGGGATTTTGGTACCAGGGTAGGGTCAGATTGGTAATAGTGATTATTGTCTTTATCATTTGAGAGACTCTTTAAGTTTGCTAATACTATATAAAAATGATGGCATATTTAGGAAAAACCAGAAAGAGATGTACCAAAATTGTGAATTTCGCAATCCAGGATTATGATTATTGATAATAATAGTCATATAATGTTAATGTAACATTATCATATTGTGTAAAGTATTTCATCAGTATGACTATTTCTGAGAGTCTTTGTGTTATTTTAAAAGAACAAATCTTGTTTTATAATGCTGCTGAATATTAGAATACAGAACAGGAAAATTATTATAGATTGTGTAGCCCGTGGGACTAGTGATGCATTTAAATACTACTCAGGCGACTGGTAAGGCCTGTGGGCCTCTTTTTAATATAATAATTCGTGGAAACAAATCATTGGCCATTTAAAAAAATTTCACCAAATTGCCCGATGACTGCAGTCAGATTCAACCTGTTTTCAGAATCATTATTTAAAAAAAAAATAAATCTTTGATTCCTAGTTTTCGATTTGATATGACAGTTCAGATGGTATTAAAGTTTTGATATAATGCCCTTAGAACGACGAATGAATGCTGTGAGAAGAAAACTTGATTGTACTAAACATAATCAGACCAAAGGACGACAAAAATCCAATAGAATTATAAAAATTGATTTATTGATTGTTTAGATATTTACACCGTGTTGGCAATATTTCAGCCATTTTACAAGAATTTTAATTGAGATTTCTGTAAAGAACATGCACTAGTAACTGCTAACATTTATCAGAGATTTAAAATTTATTCTGAGAGATTGTTGATTGATAGATTGATTGTTGTTTTACGTCACACTCAACAATTTTTCAGTTATCTGATGGCGTCCAGTTTTGATACGATTTTACTTGCAGTTCAAGTGCTATATTTACCGCGGATTTAAAATTTTATGCATTTGGTGGGTTGGTTGGTTGTACATTACTTAACGTCCCGCTCAAGACTTTTTCACACATATATTTAGACTTCAACATTACCGGTGAAGGGCTGCAAAATTTTGGCTAATGTATTTGATCTTATGCATGTGACAGTGAAACTAAAAGCTAATCCAAGCTGTAAATTATATTTAGATCTATTTCCTGTTGTTTGTCTTGTTTCAATCCCAAGGCAACCTTTCTTACTTAGCAGCATAGGTTGACTGATTGATGGTATGGGGTTTAGCGCCGTTTTGGCAATATTTCAGCCATTTTACGGTGGTTAACTAAATAACATATGGTGGTTTTAAAGATTTTTGGAGCAGCAAAGGAATGAAACAGAACAGATATACAGTATATGTAGCATAGACTTTGTGACGTGTTGTATTGTTCATCACCTTGTTTGAGTACTTTCAGTACTTTGATTTAATCAAGTATGGAAAGAGTTCAAGCGATTATAGCGCCTCTATACGGGAAAGCTCCGAAAACAAACACGAATAACTTCATCAACTTCACTTAATTCAGTTTGTAATATTGCAGGTTTTACATGTTTTGCATATTTATTCACATTTTGTACATACATATTCGGAAACAGAAAAGTTCGTTTAGTTTGTAGCAAGTATCCTTTAAACAAGACACGTTATAACTGATGGTAGAAATATTGAAAACTAAATGAACAAATTGAATAAGATTTCTGTGATTGAAGATATATATTCACATTAAATCAAAGTGGATCTGAAGCAATAAACTAGTCAAATCATAAGAAAATGTACTGCTATCTGACAAAATCTCCGATGTTCAGTGACCTCAGAGGTCACCAATTCGGAAAAATGTGGATGAGAGGCACTGATCTAGTGTCACATTTGTAAATATGCCTGGAAGTGAGACTGGCTGATTCTGCCAGAAAAATACAAAAAAGAGACGTAAATTCAAAGTTAAGCAAAAACAGAATCTACATCGGCGATCATATTGATCGATGGGATAAATTAAAGAACATTGTAACCGATGAAAGTAATGCAGAATTAGCGAAGATTCTCATGGGGTTTCGTGGTATTGAATTCATCCAATATGCCAATTCCATTGAAAATTCATATAAGAATATTCCATTTGAGCGGCACACTACCGTAATTATAACATTTTTTACACTATAATATGTTAAAGTCATTCATGGCACGGTGCAATATTTTAAAATGAACGAAATGTATATTTATCACGTAAGTTTCCATCTTCCTATATATGACCTCGGTCTCCGCAACTCGGTTACGCTCGGCAATCATCGTCCCCATGTCCGAGAATGCGACAATGGTGTTTCTATGGCGGTTTTAACGAAACGTTCCTAATAGGTATCATCTCAAGCAATATTCCTTTGTTTATTTTGTTTATATTTTTTTATTTTGTTTATTGTTTATTATCTATCAAATCTTGTGGATTGTATCAATTATACCGATACGTGTTAATAGGTGCATACTTGGCTAGTTGAAAAATACAGTCAGTGACACTTTGCATTGCTTTAAATCGTTTATATTTTAAGAATGTACAATTCATGTACCGTATTCACAATTAAACATAGGCTAGGGCTCTTAATATTTCACTATTGTAACCTTACGAGTGTATAATTTGTGTACTGTTCATGAACATAGTTCAAATACGAACCTTCAATCTCATCCTCGAAGATTAATTATGATAGACTTTGATTTGAATTCATCCTGCATTCACATCAAACATATTGTCAAGAACCATCTCCAAAGAAACAAGGATTTAATCAAAACAAGAGTAACTTCATCAGTTCGCATCTACAAAATGAATTTCTCTCACCTCACGTGGAGCTTGATGTTAGAATTTGCAATAGGAGAGTCTACTTCTTTGGCGCGCTAGTGGCGGGAGTATTCGATAACTGTGATTAGATAAAATTTCTTCAATTTCTGTCTGCTGTTCATCTCTAGAGATGTATTGATGTGGACAATATCGCCATATATATTATTTATTCATGAAAGGAACTACAAGACTATAGAATACAATAGGTGTTTAAAACATGACAAATAAGGACTTGTGAGTTATAAACAGTTATGTCTGGTATATAGCACTTCAAAACATACATTATATACACAAAATTGAGGTGTATGCTTTTAAAGGCAAAGAATATCCTCTGTTAGAATTAGGAGAATTCCGTCATTGAACGTGTGAAGAAAACGTAGAGTTATGAGATGGTGTTTTGTAAATCTGTTAACAACTTCTATGCACTCTGTTTTATTTACACAGCGGGGAAATCGCAGCCATTGTAAACTTCGTATTAAAAAAGTGATGGTATTCGAAAACTCAAGAGTTCCCAGCTCTAAGTAAAACTTCGGGTACAGCAAGAGATCAACGTATTAAACTATTGGAAATCCTCCATTCTTTTGCTCATTATCAAAGAAAAATTTAGAATAAAATATTCATAATTTAGAATTCCGTGGGGATCAGGGTTAGAATAAGTTCACAGTACTCCTTGTTTGTAAAAAGCGACTAAATGGGGCAGTACTTCGGATGATACCGCAAAAACAGAGGTTCCGTGTCACGGTAGGTATGGCACGATAAAGATCCCTCCCTGCTGAAAGGTCATAAGCGCCGAACTTAAGCCTAAATTTGCAGCCCTTCACTGACAATGGTGACGTCTCCATATCGGTTAAACAATATCCAACCAACATAATTTAGAAGCTAGATGCTGTAATAAGACAATAATACTCGCACGCAAGTGAAAATTCCGAAAACTTATTGCACATCTGCAGGACACCATCAATCATGGCTACTGACTAAAATGTAAGAGGAGTTCAAGAAACCCATGTTTCTCTATTAAAAAACGTCCCCCCACCACCCAGGTGAAAATGAAAATTCTAAACCGTTATTGCACATCTAAAGGACATTACCAATTACCTTCCAAAAGATGACTTAGCTATGTGCAAAATATTAGAGGAGTTCTGGGAATCAGGGGTGGGTGGGTGGTGTTGTAAAAACAACCGTCTTTATTTTACTCCAGTTTGGCCCTCAGCATGAAAATAAAAATTCTGAATACTTATTGTACATCAACAGAAAACCACCAATTATCTTCCTAAAGATTGGTTACTGCCTAAATGGTAAGACGAGTTTCGGGAATCAGGTTTTTCTATAGAAAAACATCGCTTTTGAATCTCCATTTGCATCCAGGGTGAAAATGAAAATTCCGAAAACCTTACTGCATGCAATCAACAAGATTATCATGATTGATTGATTGATTAAATATTGCTTAACGTCCCGTTTGAGATCTTTCACTCATATGGAGACAAATTTAGGCCTATGCTCGGCGCTTATGGCCTTTGAGCAGGAAGGGATCTTTTACGTGTCACACCTGCTGCGATACGAGGCCTCAGTGTTTGCGGTCTCATCCGAAGGACCGCCCCATTTAGTCGCCTCTTACGACAAGCAAGGGGTACTGGGGATCTATTCTATCAACCCGGATCCCCAAGATAATCAAGATGATTAATAGCCAAGTGTTTGGGGAGTTCTGGAAACCAGGTTTTTTCTTTCTTTCTTTTGTTTTAAGGGCAAAAATATCGTTTTTTTTATCTCCCAGGGTACATGTAAAATGTATGAGGAGTTCTGGGAACCATAGATTTTTGCAAGCGCATCGGAGTTTTTAATTTATTTAATTTTTTTTTTACCTCCTTTTGCTCTCAGGGTAAATCTGAAAATTCCTTAATTTATAAAAAATGAGAGAGGAATTGATATAAGCACTTGTTTTCCAATCTCTGCAATTTCTTCATATGTATTTAATCTTGCTCTTGTTTCTTTGAAATTAATACAGTTTACACTAAAATTCCGATACCTTTTTCACATCTATAGAACACCACCTATTCGTGGTTACTGCGTAAAATAACAGAGAAGTTTGAGGAAGAAGAAAATGTGAAAAACGGACAGACCAGGGCAACACCATTTCTTTAGAAAGTTTGGGTATAACTACATGTATTGTTTAAATACATGCATCTACACTCCACAATATCTACACGCCTTGTAAGTTATTCATGGTTAGGTAAACAAAGTACATAAAATTCTTTTTAAAAATTCATATTACATTTTCTAATATATATAGCTAGCTCTCCATGTTTTTGTCTCCTGTAAATGTAGGTCATTTTGCTCCAATTTGAAGAGATACTTGTGTAGATGTTGATTAATTTAACACAATCAGGCATGAGTATTTAGTCAGCAGAAAATAACGTTTGTATCACACGTTCTTAATAAAATTGTAGCTCAAGATTGTGACCGTGCATGACAATAGAGAACCATTAGTATACTTACAGAATCAACGAAACTCTTATTTTCATCGTCCATTTTATGTCTTTACACTGTTAGTCACAACTAAGTAAGCAGCAAACAGTATCATTTTATTCTTGAATAAACAGATCTACAAGCTACCATTGTTGTTGTACATACATGTTTACTGGCCCAAGTTCGTAGTGGTGGGTCATGAATATTTTAACAGGCGTCTATTTGTACCGACAGCAACATCTTTGTTACTGCACCGTAATGTCTATCGTCTTGTTGTAAAAATTTTCTGACAGGTTACCGACAGTAAATTAGATGCATATTTCAGTGAGTGTTATCCGCTCGCTCTGCGTAGTTGATAGGAAACAATTCATTAGGAAAAGGTCGTTTCTTTATGGGCGAAAAGTTACTTAGGTAGCATCTTGTTATCGCAATTAATTAAAGAAATGATGTTATATATCACCTTTTTTCCCAATAACGGAGACATTTACTGGTGAAATACGTCCTTCATAATTGTCACGAGCAAATCAAAACATGAGAACACTGTTAGACTTAATCAAGTTTTGGAAAACGCGTTGATTTAAAAAAATATTTTTATCATCCCAAACTCTGCTGATGAAAAATCGATATTTATAAAGAATTTAAACACGACTGGAGGGAAATCTCTCTCTTTTTAAAAAGATATGTCAATCTTCTTACCTATCTCGTTCGAATTCCTCGTGCAAGACCATTGTCGGAAAAATGAGTATTTCCAAATCTAGCTTGACATCAATATTGACTTGCCAAGAATATCTGAAACAACAAATTAGTCCTCAAATTTACAAATCCCTTAAGTTAGTTCTAACATTTCAGGGAGGCGGTTTATATTCTACGTCCACCATAAATGACTGGCGATATTGAACGGGTGTAACGTTACTTGTTTTGTTCGATATTTAAAATGCACAAAATCATTTGCGGTATTGTCCACCATTTAAAAAAAAAGAACTTCTCTTGTTTACTTACCATATATTTGATGGCATCCATCGGTCATTTGATTCATATACATTTTAGATTTACATATTGATAGCTCTGTTTTGTTTGTTCTATTAGGAGATCGGGTTATTACCCAAATGTATTTCTAAAGGTCACACTGACGTCATCGCAATTGTTGGTCTTTCTTACTTCGTGTCTTTAAAGACATAAGTATGGAGGAATTGTTAAATTATGAAAATCCAATATTATCGATTAATATCTTTCTTATGATTACAGACCCAAAATCTTTCATAATGAATTTTTAAACAGGTATAATTTAATTTTCCAATCGTTAAATAAACATCGTGGGTTTTTTTTAAATGCACAGAAAAGTATGACAGTATTTCTATACCAGCACTCTTCTCTAGTTGTTTAATCTCAAAATTTAAATGTAACTCAGATATTGCTTTCCTCCCCCGGAGGGGATTCAATTTGATTCAATGCCAATTTTTATATCAATACAGTTAGAATTTCGAATTAAAAGGCACATCGAATCGACCGGGACAAAATTAGCCAAATGCGATAAACAAATATTTGCTGAATAAATTACCCGTATGAAATAATGAATAGAACGTTTCGAGATTTAGATGATATAAATCTTGATTTACATGTAATATAATACAAGCTTGTTCAACGTATTAAAAAGAGAAGTCCTGGGAAGAAGTGTGAGCTCTGGTGAGGTGTCTGCCATCCACCCATTTGTTTCTCTGATGTTGGTAAACAATTTTCTACGGATACAATTGATATCATTCTTAGAAAAAGAAACGTATTATTTTTTTTTTTTTTAGTTTTTATCTAATTTCAAAGAAAATTAAAATTACATAGATATTATGCTTGAATGTACATTATTTTAATTCATATGAAAGATTGCACGTAATATACATTTATCTAAAAATATTTACATTCCCTTTATTGCAATGACAGCCATTTTGGTCATAAATGCGTTGCAGTTGTTGTGAACAATGCAGGTTTTAATCTTGGTAAATATAATGCGTCTATTTTAACGGCTGGGAATATTTTGACAGGAATGCAAGTAGAATATAAATGTAAAAAATAGAATTAATTTTGGGAAATACATGAGGGTGCGATCTGCAACGCGTCTGAAGTTTTCATAAAGCGCGTTATTTACATGTGTATCGGCGTGAAGTCACGCAGTTCATACCCTCAAAACTGAAATATATTTCTTAATACAAATGTATAGCCTAAACTTTTATGATATAACATTTATTTGGTTATAAAAGAAAATTGATCTGTTATTCTTAATTTTTTATATACCTTATAGGAGTGATGCGATTGATCGCTGATGTTATATCTTCACCTTTCCATGATACATGTATAAAGCATTCATACAGATTTTCCTTAAGAATGGTACCAGATATGCATTTTCCCAAAGTACTTAAGTCTGATCAATAACGCGAGCTAGTTACAGTCTCTACAATTTTGGTTTTCTCTATTTTAATTCAGCGTTTATATGTATATATATCTTCGAAATTTTCTAGAAAATCATTCGCGGCAAGTTTGGTGACTTTTCAAAAACAGCTATTTTAGAGGAAAAAACACCCAATTTCGAAATGTACATGTATGAGGAATTCACTGAAAGAAATGTACATAATAAATACATATTCAAAGGGCAAGGCAATGGTGCTAGAGATATCTTTGACAACGTACGGTTTGTAGGCCTGTTATTTTTTATTAATTATTTTTTTTAAAAATGATAGCCTGTCATACAACCAAGGCAATCAAAATTTGAAATGTTTAAAATTTGTTTTCTTCCAAGAAAGCGAAAGATTGATTTAAAGTGCGCGGAAATGCTTACTGTGCACGAAAAGAACTTTATACAGTTTGAATAATATGTATATCAAGTTTCACATTCATCTTCTAATGATGCAAGGGGGGGGGGGGGGGGGGGCTCCGTGGCCGAGTGGTTAGAGCATGGGGCTCCGTGGCCGAGTGTTTAGAGCATCGGGCTCAAAATCATAAAGCCTCTCACCTCTGTCGGCGCGTGTTCGAATCTCGGCCGCGGTGTTAAGTGAGCAAGTTTGCCAGTTTACTTACGGAAGGTCGGTGGTCTCTTCCCAGGTACATTGTATCTGGGTTCTCTCCTCCACCAACAAAAACTGAACGCCACCAGATCACTGAAAAATTGTTGAGTGTGGCGGAAAGCAATAAATAATCAATCAAATAATCTAATGATGCAGTTGTGTTCCATGTTCACTAGCTAGGTTCATATTTATTACCTGGGCGCCATTTACTATCTTGACACACGTACTTGTATTAGAAAGAGTTAAGGTCTCCAGACTATCTGTATTGCCATAATGACGTGAGCTCAACCTTGAAATAACCTTCATTTGTGGACATACCGTGATAGAAATGATAGCTTCCTGTAATGTTATACATTATGAAACAGTTTAATCGGTACAAATCAATGAAGATGGATTTGCCAAACTATTAGTGATGACAAATATGCAGATACACGGTAACAATAAACTGTAGATTATTTCACGCCCTATAACATTTGAAGAAAATGAAAATTGGCATGCGAAGGTTTTGGAACCGGAAACAGTTTTAAAGGTCATTTTGCAAGTACATAACGTATGTGTACACGGGTATTGAATGAATCAATGATTGATACTTTTCATTTTGTCATGTCCTTGAGGAAATTGGCGACATTTAACAAATAAATATAAATTCATGGTTGAAGGGTATAAAAATGGATTTTTCCTGGGCAGTGAAATGCTAATTTACATCTGTTTTATTTATACCGCCATTGGCCTTCTGAGAAGAAATCTGGATAATCTTCAACGATTCGGAATGACGGGTGTCTTGTAGAACAAGCATTTTACTTCAGTATAGTTTTACCATTCACGGACATATTAACACTGGAGGTGGACAAGGTCCAGACTTCATTGTAAAACCTGTAGACTTGGCCTCGTGTATACTTCCGTTGCTGAACATCCGTTAGGAAGTTAAGCTTGATCCCTCTTTGTTGTTCAATAAAATTTTATGAAAATTTAAAGAGGAATAATATATCGTCGTAATGGCTGACTTCCTTTCGAAAATAGCTGATTTTCTTTTGGAGATATCTCCGTACTTTTGCTTGTCGTAAGAGGCGACTAAATGGGGCGGTCCTTCGAATGAGACCGCAATAACTAAGTCCCCGTGTCATAGAAGTGTGGCATGATAAAATCCCTCCCTGCTAAAAGGCCGTAAGCATCCGGTATAGGCCTAAATTTTGCAACCCTTCACTGGCAATGGTGACGGCTCAATACGAGTAAAAAAAAATCTCGGGCGGAACGTTATTGATTCATTATATATTGTTTAACGTACTGCTCGAGAATTTTTCACTCATGTGGAGACGTCACCATTGCCAGTGAAGGGCTGCAACATTTAGGCTTATGCTCGGCGCTCAGGGCCTTTGAGCAGGGAGGGATCTTTAACGTGCCAACCTACTGTGATACGGGACCTCGGTTTTTGCGGTCTCATCCGAAGGACCGTCCCATTTAGTCGCCTCTTACGACAAGCAAGGGGTACTGAGAATCTATTCTAACCCGGATCCTCACGGGGATGTTAAACAATAAATAACCAATCTTTTGAAAATATAACTATCAGTAATACACATGTCCATATGTGATCCTTTCAAATTGAATCGTCTCTCATCTCTAGTCGGCGCGGGTTCGATTCTCGCCCGCGCCAATATATGTGAGAAAGTTTGCCAGTTTACTTTCGGAAGGTCAGTGGTCTCTCCCTGAGTACATTGTATCAGGGTTCTCTTTTCCACCTATAAAAAAACTGGACGCCACCAGATAAGTGAAAACACGTTGAGTGTGGAGGAAAACAATCAATCAATCAATCAATCAATCAAATTAAATGACATAGCTGGGTAGCTCAGTCGGGTAAGGTGTGGATTACGGATATGTAGTTGGTTAGCAGGGGTTTTAATTTTTCAGCTTACCTTTCTACTAAAATTGCATTTTCAACCAACTAAAGTAACTTTTAAGTTTCAAAATTTCATTATACAAATCTCCCACTTTCTCTTAATCAGATTCGACAAGCAGATATTTTTCATTAGTAACTGTTTTTATTCCCCTTTCAACCGAGCATTAATTTTACTTTTGGTTTCAAATAATGATTTATATCATTATAAAGACGGACCGGATATATCTTACGTTTAAAGAAAAAGATCATGTACATTCACGGATGTCTCGGTGCAGTCGACGTCTTCAGTGATTGGAGGAACGCCAGATTGAATCCTGATTCGGTGTACTCTTGTCTGCATTAAAACAACAATATCCCCAGGAGAATCCTAGAAACGCCATATTGCATGCACATGTAGGTATATGACGTAATTATCTGAAAGGCGGCGGATGAGATTATAAAACAAAACTAGATTTAGACAAAGCATGGATGTAGAAACACACTCGTATACGCGACCGCATGCCCACACGTAACCCATTTTGTTTCTAAAAATACAAGAAAGAAATTATGTTGCACATTACAATTAATTGTTTGCTAAAGGTATTGAAATAAAAAAAAATCTCTTTAAAAAAAATCAATTTGATTTTAGAATTTTATGTATATAAGCTTAGTACTATATAATATATTTTACTTATTCAAGCAAATATCAAAGATGCATTGTGCAGTTCAGTCATTTGTATGCTTTCATTGTAACAATAGTTTGATATCTGTCTAGAATGTACAGATGGTGACGCAAAGCATTGTTTTGAAAAAAAAAATAAAGAGTGTCCGTGAAATCATTAGCTTCAGTTGGATGTATATAATTGATTGTTTCTTTTACGTTCCGTCGGGAATTTTTCACTCACATTGAGACGTTACAAGTACCACTTCCACTTTAGACCAATGCTTAGCACTCAGGGCCGTAGCAGTGAGGGTTCTTTAACGTGTCAATGCCTGGTGCGACACGGGACCTCAGTTATCCGAAAAGCCTGTGAATCGCACATTTAACTGACAGGAGTTTGGCGAAGCAATCACTATCTGTGTTTATGTCATAGGTTTGAGGCAGTCATGGCGCGAACGGAACTCAACGCACGACCTCAAGTTACGAAGCGAACGTTCTAACCACTGAACTACCGCGACCAGTCAGTTAAATGAAGTCGGGTTCCGAAAATCATTCATATGCTCTTTTTATGCAAACGTGGGAAATAAAAGGCAATTAAGGTATACATACTAACAGCAATGTCGTTACTGAAAGAATGACTTAAATTGCATGGATATTATTATGTTAACTCTTCTTGTGTTCAGTCTGTAATACTGTATTGGTTATGTGAATAAAAAAGTACAATCCCTTAGGGATCCGGTTAGAATAGATCCTCAGCAACCCTTGCTTGTCGTAAAAGTCCACTAAATGGGGCGGTCCTTCGGATGCGACCGTAAAAAAACGAGGCCCCGTGTCACAGTAGGTGTGGTATGATAAAAATCCCTCCCGCTCAATCAACGTCATCGCCGAGCTTAGGCCCAATTGTTGCAGCCCTTCTCCGGCAATGGTTTTGTCTTCATATGAGTGAAAACGTCTCGAGAGAGACGTTAAACAATATACAACTAACTAGACAACCCTTTATCCCTCATTCATCTGCAAGGAGAGCGTTCTAAATAGAGAACCTTTGATGAAAACTCATGGAAATAGAAATTGTGTTACATCTATGAGTAGTAATATACATACTTCAATGATAATTTCATTTGTCATCGCACGTGGAAGTGAAAGATTTGAGTGTTCTAGCAACATGTAGCATGATGGTTGTTTGAGTGCAAACCAAACTATTTAAAATTTATCTGGGCGGTTCATACACCATGATTTCAGTTGTACCAATACATGTCTATTTTCCTTTATAGCCTGATGTCCCAGCCTATCTACTGGCAGATTCCCCATTAAAGACGGCCTTCCATCCTCTTACAGATCCAAGTGTACGTTGTAGCATAGTATACATGCAGAGGCGAAGCCATTAGGTCAATTTCAACAATCTGTATACGGGCAATCAGCTGTAGTATCTTACTGTTCTTTCCCCAGCTGTCTAAACAAAAGGTGAAGACAACGAACACTGATCAATTTCATAACTCCTATATGGAAACAAAATAAAGAGTTGGGCAAACACGGACCCCTGGATATACCAGGGGTGGGATCAGGTGCCTAGGAGGAGTAAGCATCTCCTGTCGACCGATCACACCTGTCATGATTCCTATATCTTGATCAGGTAAACGGAGTAATCCGTAGTCAAAGTCAGTGTACAAAGAACGACCTAACGACTGGTATGAAACACATCTGACAGCATTTGACCCAACGACAGACTGTAACGACCATAGAATTTGCGACCAAAGACCAGATTGGGTGCATTAATATAATTTTTCACATAGTGAGTAGCGAGTGGGGTGCACGGTCAGAGAGTGGTTTTCACCTCATTGGGAACGAAAAACTTGTCCCGTACCTAATCAACTGACTTTGTATAGAATTTGTCCTACCTTTGATTTGTACAAAGATATTCATCGGCCTATTAACAAACAATGGCTAATGACAACAATTATAGCTATCAATTATGACTCTTTTCACAGAAAACACAAAAAATCCATTATTTTTTATTTACTCAGTTTGCATTTTCTATCATTGGATCAGCCGCTTAATCACATCATCGCCAACGTTGTTGCAATTGATTACCAGTACAATGTTTCAGTTACAGTCTATTTCTCTAAGACAAATGGCTCATCAGAAAATACTTATCGACATGTATATACAGATATTGAATAGATAATACGATATACAATTATGTACTTAGTACGTGGAGTCATCATATAATTACCACGTGACAAAAAGTCCACATAGAAGTCCCACTGCACAATGTTATTCATACATTAATGAATAGATCCATGCGCTAAAAATAACATATTTTATTTTTCGTAGTACTGTGAATTTATATTAAAATTTACCCAGGTAAACTCGTAACGTTTGTCGCAAATTGAAGTACGCATTTAAACACACTAGGTTTAATTTAGGATTGAGTGCGCGCGCGCACACACACACACACACATACACACACACACAATTATATATATATATATATATATATATATATATATATATATAAAATGGACATTTTAATTTCAAGATAAATTAAATACCAATTTCAATGTAACTAAATGAACAAAGTGTGCATAATCTTACTGTATCTATAAATAGATCAGTTTCTATATTGAATATCTTATCTTTATAAGTATTTTCTTACATTTGATATTTAAAGGCTTTTATGGGTTGTCCTTTTGAAGAATTAGCTACAGATAAAAGAATATTATTCTATTTATAGACATCAGTCGACATTTGTTCTATTATTTAATATGTACGATTATCATTGACACGAGAATCTCAAAAATGTATAATCTTTGACAGATACAATGTATTGATAAACGCAAGAAAAATAACTCGTTTGATAACTTGACATGGATTGCACGGTGAACGTAATGGAACGTATACAAATGGAGAATTTCACTGAGAGAAACTTCAGACTGGACTGCAGAACAAAACTGTTTTCACCATCGAATATCGGAACAAATATACGTCAGAATTATCTTTGCAAAGTATTGATTTCTGTAATGCCATTGAATGAGTAAGCGGTATTTCATTCTTTGAGAGCTTTAGATTTAGTTACAGTCCGAAATAGATCCCATTTCAGAACATTAATAAGAATTTAGAGGGTGGGAAATAACTTTGACATATGGCATGAAAGCGGCAACAGGGCTCCAATAAACCGCCATGTTCCTAGCATGTGCCCTTTGTAAACTTAGAATTCCAGCACGTAAATAAATAGTTTTCATTTTTGTCTGCACGTTTATTAATAAAGGAAATCCATTTGTTTACGTTGAAGAGGGTTATTTCTCCATGCATTGCGCGGCTTGTACAGGGCTGATTTGCACATGGTGTCATGAGTACCTGGGCTCTCATCACCGTAGATATACACATAGAAAAATATCACAACACCAGGTCGTTTTTCTCTTAGCCTAGATATTTTTTCGGTTTTGACATTACTTTTAGTCACCTCATTTCTAAAAGCGTAAAAACAAAATTAATAGATGTATTGATTGTCATTTTTTTCATGAAAACTAAGACGACGTTAT
Source organism: Ostrea denselamellosa (assembly GCA_024699665.1). Classification (NCBI taxonomy): domain Eukaryota; kingdom Metazoa; phylum Mollusca; class Bivalvia; order Ostreida; family Ostreidae; genus Ostrea; species Ostrea denselamellosa. The sequence continues at coordinate 6,010,810 of JAMZEH010000043.1, read as the reverse complement.
ATTTTTGTCAATTTACAACAAATAACTATGTCTCTATCTATTGATTCAAATTCAAACTAGTGATTGAATTAGGTTAAAATGTTTTAAACTTTACAATAAACAGGTTTTTTTTTTTGGTATCTAATGTAACGAATGACGGACTTTGGGCGTCTTCTTAAGCCAATGATCAAACGTTGAATTCGGTATTGTAGTAGTGCTAGCCACGCCTGTTGGAGTCTGTGTCATTTCCAATGTTTAAATTGGCGGTGTTTTTTTTATTTTTCAAACTCGGCGACCAATTCTGCACCCTATGTGGTTAATAGGGTTCAAATATGGACTTCGAATGGTCCATAATAGTTCGCAACTGACTCTCTAGGCAACCAGACCCAAACAGCATGAGCAGAATGTGGTCTGGCACTGTCATTCATGAACACTGGCATTGATCAAAGGGGGCGATTGTCAAAGTGAGGTACAACACTTGCAGCAGGAATCTCCCTTTGGTAATTTAAGGTCTCTTTATGGGTCTTCTTGCACAATATCCAAACGACTTCATTATGATTCCAAATTGTTCGATGTGGAAAACCATTCCCTTTTTAAAACTGCGATATTTGTGAAAATTTAGCCTAACCATATCCTTCTGTGCGCATTTTACTCCCGAACAGATGTTTTAGGGGTCTTCCAAATCTTTCACGATCTTTGACCTCATTTGTTGACTAATACTTTCTACAGATCGTTGAGTGGTGAAGGTCCACTTGATGACTAGTTTGTCTCCATGAAATACCTACTTTCCTCATTCCAATAATCCGCCATCGGATTGCATTCGAGACTCATAATTTAGATCTTAAAGTAAAGACACTTTATTTCTCAAACTGTACATTTTGGTTGGTTGTATATTGATCAATGTCCCGCTGGAGAATTTTTCACTCATATGGAGACGTCACCATTGCCGGTGAATGGCTGCAAAAGTTGGGCCAATTCTCGGCCCTTACGGCCTTTGAGCAAGGGAGGATATTTATCGTGCTACGTAAGAGGCGACTAAATGACAAGACCCAAGGCCCGTAACTCATATTGAGACGTCACCAGCTGTAGGTGAAGTACACAAATTTAGACCTATGCTTTGCACTCAGGGCCGTAGCAGTGACACTGGACCTCCGTTTTTAAGGTCATATTCGAGAGACCCGTGATTCTCACTTCTAAATGGTGAACTATTTTTGCGTCTTAGGTTTGACTCGGTCATGGCACGAGCGGGGTTCGAACTCACGACCTCCCGGTTACGAAGTGAACGCTCTAACCACTGAGCTACCGCGAACGGTTTAAACAATGCATAATCAATCTATACTCACAGGAGTAGGCGGAAGTCCAGCACGGCAATGAATCACTTTGTTTCATTTGACATGGGCAAGATCTGTGTATTCCTATTTGTAACGTTTGTAGTACATTGTGTACAGCTTAATTACATTTCCTACATGTATGTTTAATCCTTGTTTGATACCCCATACTACAAGTTTTGACAAGGTCTAATCAAATTTACATCTTACAGGCTTTTGGACTTTTATAAAGGAAGTGGGATGTAACATAACCGTTCAGTACGTCTTGAATTACTCATGAAATAGTTTTCGTCAATGGAAGTTCTATTACTAATGAACTGTTGAGTCTTCCATTAAGTGGCGTAACTCTGTTGGAGCGCGGAACAGTATTCTTAACTTTGATAATTTGGTTACTAGACAGATTTTGTTCTAAGGTTTTCCAAAAGATGACTATACTTTTTTTTTAGGGATTATGAAATGACCTTAGCTTGGTTGATTAATGAGAAATCAGTGGCGGATCCAGAATCTGGAGTTTTACTCTCATTATTTTGTACATTTGTGACGACAAAAAGGTGGCGGGCCCCCAGCTCCTCTAAATCCGCCACTAGAAATGATATCTGACGTGTACTGGATTACCAGGAATGTATCTGACTTTGAGTTAGAGTTTTACAAAGATCGTGGAGGACTTGTATGATCCAAACAAATTCTATTTGGGATTTTTTTAAAACGTCACATGATTATATTTCTGACACACTGATAAGCGACGAAAATTGGTCCCTCTGTTGTTATGTTTGCTGGATAACATCACATCTCCTGTTGATTTACTGAATGGACACTGAACGATCACGGAATGGCGAATTCTGCCATGCAGTAATAATGTAGTACACATTCAGTGATATTTCAGTTGCTGTTTAATTTTACCTTGTGTGCGGTTTTTAATTATGACTGATAACCGCAGTTGACATGCACATAATTAGAACAATAATTTTTATCTCTTAAATATAATCAAAAGAATCGTAATTTCTATACTGAGTGCTTCTCATCAGATATACCGGCTTTAAATTTTTTGAAACTTTAAAAGACGGTGACCTTTACTTAGTGGAGATTCCACCATTACAATGGAATATTATGCATTTGTCGGATTTCATGTAAAGCAAAGGACATAAAGGTTATGTTTCAGGAAGAAAAACTCGCCGGAGCAAATTCGTGATTTTTGACTCAATAGACTGCTAGTTTTGATTTGATATATACATGCGTTTCTGTACACATTATTTAAAGATGATATCGCAGACACTGTTGTATTAAATTTCAGTTTAAGGAGCAGAACTTCAGATATTATACTACCCAAAATGATCAGATGGAGGTATTTTTATGTACAAAGTCATGTAAAGTAGGTTTAGCATTTGACCTTTTTTTGTGATAATGTTGATTAATCCGTTTGTCTGATTAAAATCGTGGTTATGTACTCAGGTCGTGTGTTTCAGCTGACCATCAAAACTTAGTATTCAATAATGACCTACTTGTAAACCATTTCCCAGCTGTAATAATCTTTTTTTATAATTTGTATGATTAAGTATAAACCAAACGAGTGTGAAAATGAAATACACTACACGGAAGAAGAGCAGAGGATCAGAGGCATTTGGAAAAATGTGTGGTATGAAGTCTCAAGCTCACTGATATGGTATGACATTGCATCAGTGCGTAATAATCAGAAAAGACTCCTGAGTGTGGGCGCCAACGCGGCCCAAAGTTGAGGGTACAGTATAATGTGCATATTATACGGATTTTCAAGGGCAATCAGTCTTAGTTATTCGAAATCGTTCAAATTCAATGACAACACCATAAAAAAAACTCCATCCCCGTGGGGATCCCGGATGTTAGAATAGATCCTCAGTACCCCTTGTTTGTCGTAAAAGGCGACTAAAGGCGGATGAGACCGAAGAACCTCCCATTTAGTCGCCTCTTATGAGACCGACCGGTCGCGGTAGCTCAGTGGTTAGAGCGTTCGCTTCGTAACGGATATTCATGCAACTGGCATTATGTAATTTTTTGTTGTTGTTATCATGATATAGAAATTAGAATATATATTTTATCACCTGCCAAACTAAAGAAAGAAATATAAACAATAATAATTAATATATAAACAATTTTTGACGTGTAAGCCAAGGTCGACAATACAATGTTAAGTACTGTCAGTCTCCCAGAGTTAAAGAACTTTCCTTTCGTTAATAGAACAATGTAAGAATATCTGCACAACACAATTTATAAATTTCATATACAGAAACGTAGCCATTGCTTTTAATCGTCATTATTTTATTTTTGACGTTTGGTTTAGCTTTATCTTTACAATGTATTGAAGGGCAGACTGATAATCTGTATCATAAGTATACGCCGTGTTTAAACAAAACATCGTCTACAATATATACCGAAGTTTGAATTTTAAAAAAAAAGATAATTAATGATTAATTGATTAAGGAGTTCACCAATTTTACACTGATGTAGATATGTTTTCTAATCTCCGTCCGTCTGTCTGTCTGTACATGTTGCCATTGGAAATACCTGTTTAGAGCCAGCAAAATATTTTTACATTTTATTACAATCTGACACCAATACAGGCAAATCTCAAGTCCAAGGGTCAGATTAGGAAACGAATTCTTAAGATTGCCACAAATGCCATTAGAATTTCTTCTATAGTTTATACTGTAGAATGCGGATTCAGGATATTTATTATTTTATTATGTTCTTAATCTTTGTTTCATTTCTACATCAAAAGGAAAATTTACTTTTTTTGTGAAGTTTGGTGGCAAGCAAAATACGAGTGAAAATATTTATCGTAAGTTTTGTTGCAAAACGGGGTCCCCGATATCAACACCGACCATCGATGTGTTCGCGCTTTATTATCAGTTCTTTGTGATTGAATGCGATCCATCGCAATTCACGTGACATTTTGAAATATCACCTTTCCAGTAATATACATATTGCTCTATGAACTCTATATCTACAGACCCTGAAACGTACTACTACACCACTTGCACGGAACGAAACGAAATGATTCTTGCACGGAACGCTAAACGGTTTGCACGAAACGCTCCTCATTTCTGGAATGATTTGCACGAAGCGGTAGGAGGGACTTGCATGCTTTGTGAATGGTTGAAGCGAAATGGTAGGCGTGGCCTGTACTCTCTTTACGGAACCTTTAAATTAAATATAATACTAAACTTGGGGGGAAATGGTAAAGGAAAAATTGTCTTTTTTAAATACCTGTTCAACGTGGTATTGTTTTTGTTTTGATCAGGTTTTTTTTTCAGGTGAAACTCGGAGTTATAATGTTTCACTCGGAGACATAGTCATCATTTATGTTGTTCACCTCCTTAAAAGTGAAAAAAATAAATCTCGAGAAAATTACTACAGAAACGTAAAAAGTGTAGAAAATGTGACACTAAAAAATATGCACACATTGAATTATTTTTAAAAGAAAAAGCTAAGATAACTACAGTATTCAATCTCGTAATTCCTAGAGAAAATACAAATCAGGGAGATGGGCAAACACGGACAAATGGCCATACCATAGGTGGGATCAGGTGCCTAGGAGGAGTAAGCATCCTCTGCCGACCGGTCAGTCCTGCCCCGAGCCCTACATCCCGATCGGGTAAACGGAGTAATTCGATTTAAAAACTGATCATATGTAGAACAAGTTTTTGTGTATCGAATCAGTTGGGAGATATAAATACCATATGCAGGTGATGATGGAATATTGCCACATAGATAAGGGAAGTTGAAATAGACGATTAAATTTCGTACTGCACCTCGTATGCCACCATTCAGTGTCATGTCACGTGCTAAATTAAACGAAGCTAGGTTTGACAATGATTTGCCTCAAAAAGTTAGTTTCCTATACTTAAGGTTTATTAATATTTTTGTAATAAAATGTTAAAATGAGATATTAAAACAACTTTCTTGCGTAAAAGAAATAATGAGACGGCGATCACCACATGTTTTACGAAGCCATTGTTGTGTTCACTGTGCTTGTACCTTGATTTTGGTAGATACCCCCTCAAGGTAAAGAAATATACCCTATAGTATTTTTTCGGACATATTTTATTAAGATAAAAAAATCGTGGAGAATATTTCAGACATGAATTGACATGTTTCACGAATTTCACGAGCCGGTATTTATAGTTTTGCTGTAAAGAATTGGTATCAGGGTATACGTTACCCATCCTCATGCAACTTTTTATTTCTCTAAGCATTGCTTTTACAGGCAGAGCACTCAATATTTACAGCACCTATTAATATCTTTGATCATTATCATTTTTATATTTAACGAGAGGGTTAATGTTTTAAATTTTTGTATATCACTTGTGGTAAGTGTGTTGTTTACAATAAATTAAACACTAGTTTAACTTTTATAACGTCGACTATTTAATTGATTTTCATTAAGTTTCAACGGAGGAAATATTGAGTCTGTTAAAACTTTAATGCTACAAAATTCCGTGCTTTGCTGTAATTTACATGAGATTACCCATGCATTTCATGGCATGTAGTGAAATTTACCGCAGATGACTGTTACCTCAAAACTATAAAAGGGTTGCGTAATGTGTATTGTACGATATCTCAAAAACATTCGACTCAAATAGTGAAATTAACATTGTATCCCTCAAAGTATTCTCCGCGGTTTGAAATACATAATTTAAATCTCTGAATCCATTTCTGAAATGTGTCACGGTATGCTAATTTAGGTAGACCTCTGAGGCACTGACTGATGGCTGAGCCAAGGGATTGTCTAGACTTTTACAAGACCACCAGATAAGAACTTTTTAAGTTTTGGAAAAAGTCGCATGGGGACAGATCTGGCGAGTATGGTGGGTGTGACAAGACGGGAACCTTCTCCGACTTCAAAAATAGCTTCACAAGCTCAGATGTATGTGATGGAGCATTATCATGAATTAGACGAACATGATATTATTTCTGGAGCTTTTTCAGTATAACATCTCGGTAATACCGACCTTTAATACTTTTGCCCTTCGGCACCGGAATTAGTACGGCTATACCATCACATGACAAGAATATGCGATAAAGAACCTTCTTTGTGCTTATGGCTCTTTAGGCAATTACAGACCTTCTATCGTGTTTAGTTAGTCATATTTTGTTTCTAACTTTTCTTACTGATTCGAAATAGTAAACCCATGTTTCGACACTTGTAACAATGTTTGAAAATTGTCTTTGATTGAATTTGGGAAACATTTTGAGCAATTGTTTAGCAGTTTGTACTCATATATGTTTTTGATCATCTGTCAATATATGCGGTATCCATCTGGCAGAAATCTTTCGTACTTTCAAAATACTTTTGAAAGTATTTATGTGTAAAACACTAAAATAGCATCTTCGTTTATGCTATTGAAACTGAATTGAAAGTAAATAGATAGATATTTATAAAGAACCAAAATTGTAAATTTGATAATCCCAGGAATAGGGTTTTGGTGTCAGGGTGGGCCAAAATTGTCAGTTATTAAATATTTGAACAATAAAACATTTTAACTCCTTGATAACTGCATTTCAGTTCTTTTCAAATTTGGTATGAAGCATCTTTGGGACAATGGGGATGTAAATTGTAAATTTCATAACTACTGTACCCATGCATGAGAATTTAAGGGCGGGACAAAAATTGACTAATTTAAAGAAATCTTCTCTACACCAGCATACCTTTAAGACAAAAGAAGTGCGTAGTAATGTAGAGCAGGAAGGCTTCTGTAAAAAAAAATTTAATTTCACGCTCCCCGAGGTAGAGGGTCTGACCCTAAAGTGGGACCAAACTTAGTATTATATAGTGTATATGTGTAAAACAATTGATATGTTGCAATATGTATTATACAGCTATTATACAGCACTATGCATGTGTTTTTTAAAATTCAAGATCCTGTAAATAGTGACATAGGTCTTATGGGTTGAATGTTCTCGAGAGATCAACATTTAAACGATGGAAATGTATTGGATATTGATATTTATACATAAAAGACAAGTCATTAATTTGCGTTTTACTTGTTCATAAATGGACATCATTTTTTCAGTGAGCACATTTCAACAAATCACTGTTTGATTTCCACTTTCCGAAGACATTCGTTTAATACAATGCATAACGTCTATAGTGCATAAAATGTAAATATTGTAACCATGCCTAGAGTTTGAAAAGCGTTGCCTTTGAAGCAATATTAGCTGTTGTTTTGATGTAAGAAATTTCTGCTGTCAAATTGTGACGTTCTATTTCAACGACAGAAAAAAATTAAGGTTTATAACTTTAAAAAAAAAAAATCATTGTAAGAAAATCTAATTAGAGTCTCCGTATGAAGCAAAATTATATAATTGTCTTCCCATGCAAATGGTCTTACCGCACAAATAATGCTATTATATATTATATCTTTATAATAGTTATATTATATATATTATATATTTATTTTGATAAATCATTAAACTTAGTTTTGTCTTTGTAAAACTGTCATAATCGCAAATTTTTACAACAAATTAAAATTTTCAAATTTAGAGCTACAGTGTAACATTTCTTTAATATCAAACCATTAGTGTCACCTGGTAAATAATGTTCTATTTGAATTTCTTTGACAAAAGTTGCAATAAAGTTACAAAAATCCGCTGCTACTCGCACAATGACAGATGACAGTTTTTTATGTTCAGGGGTAGAATTCTCTCCAACATTTTAAATGATTTTCATCCTGATAGCTCGCTCCACATGGATCCGAAATGAAGCAATCTGTGAGTCTCAAGAACTGCTTTGAAGTTACATGTAACACCCTGCCTTTGGCATTTCTTTATTTCATGAGTAAAAAGTGACATGTTTACGAATGCACCTTTTAGGGTAGGAAGATCTTGTATTTGGGCCCCGTGGGGATCCTGGTTGTTAGAATAGATCCTCAGTACCCCGTGCTTGTTGTAAGAGGCGACTAAATGGGGCGGTCCTTCGAATGAGACCGCAAAACCGAGGCCCCGTGTCACATTAGGTGTGGCACGATGAAGATCCCTCCTTGCTCAATGGCCATAAGCACCTAGCATAGGTCTAAATTTTGCAACCTTTCACCAGCAGTGGTGACGTCGCCTTATGTGTGAAAAATTATCTAGCGGGACGTTAAACAATTAACCAATCTTGTAGTTGGAAACCCCTGTCATCGCCTCATCCCTTAGGGAATTGTAATAAAGGTTCTTCCTGTCAGTTGCACTTTTTCTGTCATTAATATTTCCACTCCAGAAGTCAAGGCCCAATTGAGTTTGACTGTTAATTACTCTGTACACAAGTATTGTTTCATTCTTAAAATCCTTTTATTGACTTTTTCTAAAGCACATAAAAACTCACCATATATGGACACACACATACACACACACCACTCAACCTGAGGTTGAACTCACGACCTAATATACCAATGAAGCGCCTAGCAGCGCTAGTGCGTCCACCATCTCATTAAGTTAATGAAATTCTCACTATACACTGCCGCGGTCATTGAGAAAGGAGGTGAGATACAATTATGTAATGTAAATGTAAGAGGATTATACATGATGTAAAAATCTACATTGAAATATTTTATCAAGCTCATAGACAGCAATGGACTTTAAACAAAACTACCTTCAATTAAAAAAAATAATTGAATTTGAATTTAAAGTTAAAAAAAAAAATTGAATTTGAATTTAAAACACAATGAAATTCCCTATAGACAGCAATGGACTTTAAACAAAACTATCTTAAATTAAAAAAAATAATTGAATTTGAATTTAAAGTTAAAAAAAATAATTGAATTTGAATTTAAAACACAAAGAAATTCACTATACATTTTACAAAAATATCCCTTTAAAATTTTCATTAACATATATATGTATGGATTATGATAAAAATGGCATTTTAGAGCTTGATAAATCTTATACTTTAAACAAAATCACCGTATCATACATGTATATAAATCTCCATATTTTGCATCTGAACAGTCAAATTTATTCTTATCCTCTCTAACACTTTAATTAACTGACAATGTGTATAGAAATTAGCATTCTTTTTCTTCAGTCTGTTGTGCAGATATGTCACATAGTGTTCCATTTGTTATCTTATTAAAAGCGGGGTTCAGCCGTCAGTGCGAACGGTTCTGCCGAGGTTGTAGCTCCTGTAAATCCGTCAAAACTCAGATCATCAAATCCAGACACCTTGGAGAACTTGAACTTTTGGATCAAATTAGTGAACATTAGAAAGAGTTCCGACTTTGCAAGAGTCTCTCCAGCACAAACTCGGGGTCCTATAAAATATATAGCTATAGTCAGTATGATTTTTATCTGATTAGAAAATAGCATACACAGTATCGTCGCCGTAAAATGGCTGAAATATTGCCAACACGGCGTAAAGCCCCAAATCAATCAATCAATACACAGTATCACAAATGAATATAACTATATGAATGTAGTTACAACAATGAAGCCTAGCCAAGATGAGAGAGGCAGCATGAATGAGAAAAACCAATGAAAACACTCTTGTATAAGTAATCATACATGTCAACAGATATTCAGAAGACAGGTATATATGCAAAACGCAGTATGAGACTCCTGATTATTTCATTACCGATTGAGAAAGGGATAAGGCGATCCTTATTGGTTATCTTTCCTGTGACCTCATCTATAAACCTTTGCGGTCTAAACTCCTTTGGCTGTGGAAAGTAGGCGGGGTCCATGTGAACTGATTTTAAATGTCCCATCACAATTGTATCCTTCGGTATCACGTGACCTGCTATGATCACTTCCTCTGTTGACGCATGTGGTAGTGACATATCCACTAAGAAATTGAAAAAATCGCATTGAACTCTTATTGAACTTTGCTGTTTTTATATGACGGCAAATGATTATATACTTAATTCTTTGTTCTTCTGCAATTTTATCATAAGTGCTAATAATATTGATAATATAGTCATTGAATGTTTTGGTCGAAAATAATGGGATAAATTATCCCCTCGCAATTCATCGTTCGTGTCTTGCTGAGTACGTGTTTGAGTTGTGTGAAATGCTGAGCTTGTAAACACTTTACAGTCCACATTTTTCTTTGCTCGTTTGATTTGATACTTTACATGTCGTTTTGTTATCAAGAGAGGAAGATTTTGTGGTTCATAGGTCAAGGTCACTACGTAGACACTCATTGCAAGGGGAACTCCTAATACTAATTCATGGACATATGGAATCTATCAGAGAATATTTTTACAAAAACAAAAGTTTAAGTAAACCTTTTCCTACCTGATTATAATTCATTATTATAAGATTTTAATTTAATTTAAACAATATTTCATACACAAATAAGTGAATGGGGCTGGACAGCAATCATAGCCTATTCTAGTCCATATTATAATCTTTTGAATGATTTTCTGTTTTATATAGTATTTTCCAGAGTAGTTGGATGTCTGTGTTAATCATTACGTTGTTCAATAGAATTTCAAAGTGATTGAATACTTACAGATATTTGATAGACGCTGTACTTCTAATATCGTGGCTTCCACATACGGTAACTGGGATCTGTCACTCGCACGTACCTCTCTACTCAAGCCGACTTTCTATTACATAGAAATAAATAGAAAAGAAGAGGCCCATAAGCCACATTGATCACCTGAGTCACTTTACTTGAGATTTTGTTTTAATCTTTAATTCCATGAAAAATGTTGACCAATATTGTGACCTAACTCGAATAGAGTTTTATATCATTTGGTTTATTGTTTTATCATCGGCGAACTTGGGTACTATATTTAGAGTTCTGTACCTTTACTCTTTAATACTAAATTTGAACCCAAACGATATAATTGTCTGTGGCCCCATTCTACACTCATGGGCTATGATTTGAACAAACTTCAATCTGCACTATGTCAGGAACCTTTCAAGTAAATTTGAACTCTTCTGGCCCTGTGATTATTGGGAAAATGTTAAATGACTCTACCTTATTTTGCTTCCTTGATTATCTCCCCTTTGAAAGGGACATGGCCATTCATTTGCGGAACCTTGAATCTCCTTTATCAAGGATTATTTGTACCAAGTTTGAATGAAATGGTACAGTTGTTCTGGAGAAGATGAAAAGTGGCCAACAGCGACAAACAACGGACAAATAATCTCAAAAATGACATTGAAACCGTAAATTTAATGTTTTTCTCTTATGGTGAAAATTCTTAATTCATATAAATTTTTATTTTTAGAATCCTGTACAATGTGTCGAGCAATGTTTCTATTCATTATATGGTATCACATGCCTTTTCTATTTCGTGAAAACATTTATTCTGCACATCTGGGTGTTCAATCATATAAAGAAGAGCCCACTCTAACGTTGATGTAGTTGTCTCTGTTCCAGCAACAAACAGGTCTATTGTAATCCGGAGCGAACGACGAACTGGAAAAAAGCAAGACTTAATAAATATCGATATCGTAACGGACAGATAGAAGATTCAGGGATCCCCGGTTTGAATTACGAGTTGCCCAATGTATTGCTGTAATTTTATTGACGGCGAAAATGTCATTAAATATCTTGGCGTGAACGTCTACAACAATAAAAATACAATATTATATGTATTACATATCTACGGTGCAACCGTTGGATGAATGCAGCAAATGTAGCCGATGAAACAGTTGATCCGCTGTACGGTGCTACATTGTACCGCAAAGGAACCTAAAAACAGGATTAGAGCCTTTAACTTATACTGAGATTAAATATTGTTGTTTTCAATATTTACACTATACAATCTTTTATAAGTCAGAATACAAAGTTAAGAGTAGGGTAAACACGGACCCCTAGACATACCAGAGGTGTGATCAAGTGCTTAAGAGTAAATATCCCCTGCCGACTGATCACACCCGCCGTAAGCCCTATATCTTTATCAGGTAAACGAAGAAATCCGTAGTAAAATCAGTATGTAAAGAACGGTCTAACAATTGGTATGAAACACGTTACACAACATTTGACCTACTGACAGGTGGTATTTGGATCTCCTGGATGATATCATTTCCTTTCTCAAGCACTACTTTGATTCTACGCACATTTAAGTACTCTCAAGCTGATATATATATATATATATATATATATATATATATATATATATAAGATGATGGAGTTCCTCGTTGATAATATCTACGTAGTCTTTGGTGATCAGGTTTTCAACATTTTTCTGGAATTCCCATGAGTACTAATTTATGCTCCTGTATTAACTGGCCTGTTTTTCTTTTCTTATGAGACAGAATTTATTTAAAAGCTTGAGAAGAAAATATCTTTCTGTGACCTTCAATTCGACGTTTTTTATGCATCTACGACGTTGTCTCTAGTTTATCTACTAATAATTAATTCTCACTGTCATTGATATGTCGATTCAGTATATCTCAGTGAACTCAAATGAGACGGCAAAATCCGAGAACCCATATCACAGCAGGTGTGGCACGATAAGGATCCCCCTTCTCCCTTGCTCAAAGGCCGTAAGTGCCTAGCATGGGCCTTAATTTTGTAGCCCTTCACCGGCAATGGTGACGTCTCCATATGTGTAAAAAATTCTTGAGCGGGACGTTACGATTGATTAAATATTGTTTAACGTCCCGCTCGAGAATCTTTCACTCGTATGGAGACGTCACCATTGCCGGTGAAGGGCTGCAAATTTAGGCCTATGCTCGGCGCTTATGGCCATTGAGCAGGGAGGGATCTTTTTAGGTGCCACACCTAACGTGACACGGGACCTCGGTTTTTGCGGTCTCATCCAAAGGACCGCCCCATTAAGTCGCCCCTCACAACAAGCAAGGGGTACTGAGGATCTATTCTAACATCCCGGATCCCCACGGGGATGAGCGGGACGTTAAACAATATACAACCAACTAACCTCTTTAGAGCACTGTGAACAAGAAAGTTATTAAAATCATGTTGTTAAGGATATACCAAAAAAAACCACTCACCTTTTTCCTGAATAGTTTCGTCACGTGAAAAAGACATTATATTCTGGTCCAGTAGATCTCTAATATTGTTTTCATCGAACGTTTTTTCGTGTTCCTGCATCTGTTTTCTGAGGTATTCAAAAACGAATTCTCTTGCTTTCATTCGTTCACGCACACCAGTTCCCTTGTAAAATAAATTAATTCAATCAGACATTGAAGTGACTGTCTTCGTTCTTACGAAGTCTATACATAGCAGAAGTACATTCGGAGTAACGATTTTGTCATTCATCCAATGGAAAAAATCTGAATATTTATTCCTAAGTTTATTCGGTTAATAACAATTACTACCTCCATCCAAAAAATGTCATTTTTGTACAAAATGCAAAGCCTATAGCTAGCTACCTTACTAAGATATACTTCAAATAATTTGCACTTATTTTTACCCGTCCATCTAGATCTTAGGTATATTAAAACCTTGAATTTGATCCCATCCCTCGAAACCTTCGCCATCACCTTCCCAAAGACTCTTTCTAAAACTTTGAATTCTGAATTATATAATTATTATAAAGAATGCCCTAATGTAGAATTAGATGGTGAAAGTAATCATGTAATGCCCGAAGAACTAAAAATTTTATCAAATTTATTTAATGACAGTAGTAATCAACCAATCACTCATGATGAAATTATAAAATGCATAAGTGCTTTGAAGTGCAATAAGTCAACTGGCCATGACAGAATCATTAATGATTACATAAAAACTACAATAAATACTATGTCAAATTTATATGCAACAGTATTTAATAATTAATAAAAATTTTGATTCGAGAATCATATCTTCTCAGTGATGATGATATTATCCCACTGTACAAAAATAAAGGGGACACCACTGATCCAAACAATTATAGACCCATTACTTTGATAAACTGCTTGGGTAAATTGTTCATATCCATTATAAGAAAAAACCAAGATAACTAACAATGAAAGGTTCTTATTTTAGAAAATCGAGCTGGTTTCAGAAAAAATACTCTACCCTAGACCATCTTTATACCTTGAATGCATTAACTGAACTTACTAAATATCACAGAAAAAAATTTTATTGTGCTTTTATTAATTTTGAATAATAAAAAAACTTTGATTTAGTTTGGCCCTTAGGACTTTGGAACAAAGTATTGTTGAATAACATAGATGGTCATTGTTTCAATGTCATTACACAATTGTATAACAGTAACAAATCAAGGGTAAACTACAAATGATTTATATTCTGACCCATTTTCTTGCCGAGCATTTGGCGAAGTAACAATCACTACCTATTTTTCATCTTAGGTTTGACGCGGCCATGGCACGACCTGGGCTCGAACTCCCGGTTACGAAGCGAACGCTTTAACCACTGAGATACCGCCACCGAAATTTAGAAGTGAGAATCACGGGTCTTTCAGATATGACCTTAAAAACGAAGGTCCCGTGTCACGGTAGGCGTTGACATATTAAAGAACCCTCACTGCTACGGCCCTGAGCGCTAAGCATAGGTCTAAATTTGTGGTACTTCACCTACAGCTGGTGACGTCTCAATATGAGTGAAAATTTTCGACGGGACGTAAAACAAACAAACAATCAATCAACAAAATCTTACTTTATATAATGCATCCAAACTCTTGGGTGCCCTATGACCTTACAAAATGCGGTGTTTACGTGAATAATGCAAAAATAAAAGTGGTTTCATAGGAAATTGAAAGTTTAAAGAAATCGATAAGTTACTTTTCGAGAAATCACGCGCGCAAGATTTTTTGGCAAAAAATAAAAAAAGAATTAAAAAAAAACCCAGTAGAATGATTCAAATGACTTCCATTGGAAACTTCACAACTTACGATGACGTTTTGCACGATGTGTGGTAATACTTGCAGGACTATTCCCGGACCTTTGACAAGAGTATCAATAGCTTGTAATACCGAAAGAAATTCTTTGTCATCGTGTGCACATCTGTGAATAAAAAAGTCGAAAAGTGTGTGAAAACTGTAAAAAAAAAAAAAAAAAGTTAGAAATATAGAAATTGAGTATATTTGATAAAATAAAAGATAGCATTACCTAAATCCGAAAACGATATTATGTATGATGTTACTGACGGAAGCTGTAAGAATGTTTTTCAAATTCATTATTGGCTGTCCCTTTTTTGAAGCTATGTCCGCACATAATAGTCTGGATTCGTCTAAAATCACGTCATCAAGGGATGCTTTACCCATACCAAAATCCCGCATAGTGTGCAATACAAAGCGACGGTTTCGTCTCCAGATGTCGCCACTCGCCATCAGTATCCCCGGCTCTGAAAACAAACAGCCATAGAGAGATGGAATGTAGGGAGACCAATGAAAATAGAGAACAATAATTTTAGGATTTTGTTTTGTTTTATTGATCAAATCAAAAGGATTGGGAACAAGTTCTAACAACTTACTATTCCCTCTCCTAAAGTATTATAAATACAAAATCTCATGCCTGATGATAATTAACAGATAAAAATGTACAATGATTAATTGAATCTACAAGTTTCAACTATAAATTTGTGAACAGTTGAATAGATATTTATATTAGTTTGCAAACACAAATTCATATCACCACACAATAGCAGATTTGTATCAATATTTACCAAATCAAACATAAAAGGCGATTAAATAGATCATTTCTAGCTTTAGAGTATTTTACAGCCATCCCAAACAATTGAAGCCTACTCAAGAGTAGGCCTAATAAATGCTATATACAATTTTGACAGAAGTTTTCTACCAATTTTGAACTTAAGTTTTTTTAAGAGCCCTATTTTTTTTTATAAGCTTTGTCTAATATGGAATCAATGTATATAGACCAACTCAGGTTCTGTGACAATAATAAACCTAAATGACGATGAATTGGAACATACTCCAGTCTATCGCCTTGAAAAAATAATTTTGGTAAAATGAGGTTGTCTTTTCTTGAAAAATAAACAACTTTAGTTTTGGGTGGATTGAATTTCAATAACCACTTATTTGATCATGTTTCTAGCATATGTACATCATGGTTAAGCATATAGTCAATATCTAGCATATCATATGAAGATTGTTGAAGCGGGTTGTCGTCAGCAAATAGTCTACCCATTGATAACATATTTTCAAGAAAGAAATTCGGGTGTACAATTTTCCATTGTCAATTCAAAAATATCTGCTCCATTGATAACATTTTCCCAATTACAATTTTTGATTAAAGAATTGAGTTTCATAAAGTCAGCATTTTTATAAACCTATACTTTACGCGTGTATGCTCAGTTGTAACATTTTCGAAATAAAATTTTAGGATAATTCATATCAAATCAAAAACAGTGCTAAATCACAAGATAGAAACTCTTATTCTCTTTAACGTATTTGCATGTTCAAATGATGATTAAAATAAATTCGTTGTTGATAGAAGATATACAAAAGCTTAAGGCGTTGCTGTAGGTTTTCGCGATCGTGATTATCGCGTGCCAATCTCTATCCAAAAGTTGTTGTTCCTCACACTCACAGATACCCAGAGTTATCTTTCCTTACACTTACACATATCGCTGTCAAATTCACTTTTTCACGGTTAATAAAACTTAGAACTATAGTATGAAATATTAGGAATACGTAGTGCAAGCAATTTATTGTAGTTTTTATTTCCCATTACAATGCCTATCTGAAGTGCAGTCAAACAAAATCCGCGTTTCGGCACAATTCAATGCATCTTGTGTCACAGACAGACTGGGCACCTGCTCATTATTATTTATTTACGTATACCTTTTTGTAACTGAAATCTAAACCTTATTTTATTGGAGCATTTTTGTTTTTTTACAAGAATCTTGAAAACTTCAGAGACGTTGAAAAGACATGTGAATGTAAGGAACAATAACTCTGGGTATATGTGAGTGTAAGGAACGATAACTCTGGATAGTGGTTGGTCTTTTGCGAGAGGCCCGGGTGTGATTTAAGGTCACTCATACACTAAAATCTTATTTAATGGCTCTTTAAATTAGTTCATATGAAGTATACTTTCACCATCGAAAGAGTGATACAAGCTCTCATTTATTGTATATGATTTTTGTTTTGGTGATTTTTTTTCACGGAATTATAAAAAAGGGTATTTTGTTTGCAAATAAGAAATTTTAAAGTCTAAATTTCTCTGTGAATGTATTTAAAAAAGAAATTGAAATGATATGATCAAAGAAAAGAAATATTGCAATTTTTTAAAATTTGAACCAAGTCCAATCGGAATTGTAAAAAAGAAGTCATAGAGGACATGCTAATCAGAAAAGTAAATTACCTTGATGTATATGGTTTACAAATTAAATGAATTTATTAAAGAAACTAATTTCTTGATGAAAAATTTATAAAATTTGCAACAACATTATTATATTAGTAATTTCTATCAATTTTGATCGGGATCAGTACATTTTTCTCTGGTTTGACTTAAATCTAAAAATTGTCGACATTTCTGAATTTCAATTTCTTTTTAAGATCCCTTTGCCTAAGAAATCTTTCTTTTTCCTAAAGATGTGTTTCTTGATGATTTTATCCGTAGATTTAAAAAAAACAACATATCAACAAAAACCGTTGCAATTTTCATAGATATATTTTTTAATTTAAAAAATCACAGCATTTACATGAGTTTTTTTAGCAGGCTTTTTAAACCATGCATCAAATCAAAGCAAAGTTTGGGTTTTAGAATTTCTTCTTTGCGAACAATAATCATTCCCGGAAAAAATCACAAAAAATCCTGTAAAATAATTGAGAGCTTGCATCACTCTGTCGGTGGTGCAGTCATGCTTCATACGTGGTGTTTAAACGAGCCATTGAATAAAATTTTATTGTAATGAGCAACTTTAAGGTCACAACAAACAGGTCTGGCGTATTTTCAACTGTTAAATTTTCCCGGAATTAATCGTGACGGGAGAGACAGGAAGTACATAACCCTTCTCTGTCATAACCACGTGCCTGTTGTTCACGAAGGTTTCAATAACTACATGTATACGGTTAATGCAGTGGGTTAAGGTGCAAGCTGGCAATTTATAGATTGTGTGTTCGAATCCCACAAGGTTTTTGGTTTTTTTAATGATTTTATTTTGAAATATAGCTGCATTTTTCACTATATGGGACAAAAATAAATAAATAACATTTCCGACACCACAACTTCATTACACGTATTAATTATTTTTATCAATGAAAATTTTCATTAGCTTGTTATATACATGTATCTGTAAGTAACAGACAGGTTGTTGTATATTTGTAAGTAATAGACAGGTTGTTATATATCTGTAAGTAACAGACAGGTTGTTGTCTATCTGTAAGTAACATATAGCTTGTTATATATCGGTATGTAACATATCTGTAAGTAATAGACAGCAGGTTTACACTTTTAAAAAAATATTTTACCAATTATTCCTTCCTTGACTTTTCCTGAAGATAATATCCACTCCGGACGGTTACTCATCTGTGCTGCATGTTTAACGAAGGCTTCGTGTATATTGTCATATCCACTGATAATAACCATCAGATGTTTACCAGCATATACACGAAACACATCCCCATATTTCTCGCGTAATTCCATGAATCCTATATGACGCTTTTTACCCATACGAAGAAACAGCAACGCATTTCCGATGAACGGCAAGGCAAATGGTCCTGGTATGGAAGACCTTGGAGTTTTAATCACACAGAGACCCAAAAGAAACACCAGCACAAATACAAGAAGTGTTGTCAGGTCAATATGGCCAAGAAAACCAGGAATGAAAGCCATATTCACGATCCGTAGGTTAACAGAATTCTAACGCATTGGGGAACCCGTCGATTCCTTTATACGTACCGGTAACTTTTATCTGACACATGGGTGAAGAAATGTAACGTTCCTGTCAATTGCGTTACGTATTTTAAACCCATTTAGTACAGGTAAACAAATAGATCAAGCCAAACCAGGATTTAAGCTACAGGGTATACTGAAAAAGTTCTATGCATTTGATGTATCAAGGTACATATAATATTAAGTGAACAAAGAAAACCAAGCTGTATTTCAAACAACAGACACACAAATAACCCGGCCCACACAGTAACAATTTAATTGAGTATGCAGTGGCGCATCCAGAAAAAAATTCAAAGGGAGTAGTGTTGCGATCCAAGTTTGTACCGTTTCCCCCCACGAAATGGGGGGGGGGGGCAAAATGGCAAAAAAAAAAGATATTTAAAATTAATTTTCAACCGGGGTGTGCAATCCCCCCCATAACCCTCCCCCCTTTAGATCCGCTAGTGCGTATGCAACATATACACTGTAACCTATATATATATATATATATATATATATATATATATATATAGATATGTGTGTGTGTGTGTGTGTGTGTGTGTGTGTGTGTGTGTGTGTGTGTGTATGTGTGTGTGTGTGTGTAAATGAAGTTTATAACGAATCAAAATTTTTCGTCCCCAGCACTTTTTGTTTGTTTAATTGCGAATAATGACATTTATTTTATGATCAATGCAGAAATATTTATGTCGTATATTAGATGTCTTGTACAATCGTCTAAAGTAAAAAAAGACAAAGTTGGACATGAAAGTCTCCTGACAGGCGTTGATCGACGGACTGCGTAATGCTGTTCATGTGTTACGCTTTTCTGAAATGTTAGAAAGTTCTTATGCGGGTGATAATATACTCTGCAAAAAAAGAAACGCATAGCCCTTTTGAAATTTTAAAAATGCAAATTATGTATTTTACCAGGTAAACTGAAATGGTCAATCGAGTAATTGATTTTTTACAGGTAAGTATGAAACTTTAAAGGTCTGTTCATTTGATTTGGCTCTCTGCCAAATTAGCTCGGCGACTCTCTAAAATTGCACATCACCTCTATCGCCATGGAATTTGGCTTACGTTTTTCACGAGAACTTTGTGCTTAATTCAACCACTACATTAAAGCGTATAAAAAGACGAAGTTTGAAGCTTGAATTCATCATAACGTTAAAATGCTGCCATGCCAAGGTTGGACCCTGCTACTCGAAATATCGTCATTGGCCGTCTCCAGGCCGGAGTATCCCAAAGTGAGATTGCACGAACTGAAAACGTAAATCAGAGCACAATTTCTCGGCTGTGGAACAGATTCCAGCAGACTGGCTCTACTAATGACCGACCGAGGAGTGGGGGACCTCGCATTACGACTCCTGGACAAGATCGCTACATCCGGGTCTTTCATCTACGGAATCGAACCGTTGCTGCAACAGCTACTGCAGTCGGAATACCTGGATTGAGAAGAATCAGCTCGCAGACAGTCCACAACCGACTTCGACAATATGGCATTAGACCCAGAAGACCGTATTTTGGAGCAGATTTGACACCGTTACACAGACGAGAAAGAGTCCGATGGTACAACAGATTGAGGGGCTGGACATTCCGCAACTGGCGTAGAATCTGGTTCAGCGATGAGTCCCGTTTTCTGCTACAGAAACGTGATGGAAGAATCCGTGTATACCGGCGCAGGAATGAACGTTTCTCTTCCTCGTGTGTCCAAGAAGTGGATAGCTTCGGTGGAGGTAGCGTCATGATGTGGGCGGCGATCTCTAATGACCGTAAAACAGAACTGGTACATGTCCCATATGTCCCAGGCAATTTAACGGCTCCATTAATGTGCTACCATGGCCTTCCAAATCACCGGATTTGAATCCGATTGAACACTTATGGGACCAACTGGATAAACGTGTGCGCCTGCGCCAACCTCCGCCTCAGACCCTCGATCAGCTCCGTCAAATGTTACAACAGGAATGGCGAACAATTCCACGCAATAACGTAAGAACATTGATTGACTCTATGCCAAGGAGATACAGAACTGTGTTGGCAGCTCGAGGTGGTCATACACGGTACTAACTTAAACGTGACAGGAAGTGTTCTTAACTGTGATGATCTAACTTTTTTTTCACCAATATCTAAGGTTTGGACTGTAATTTTTTTCAATTCAAACAATTCTAGTGAATATCTACATTTTTTATTGTAAAATCATAATCCAAAATACATCTACTAAAATCTTAAAAAATCCATTATGCGTTTCTTTTTTCGCAGAGTATATTTCTCTGTAGGTCAGAAGGATGTTGGTTTTTGGTAATTGCAGAACTGTAGCTCTCTGGGAAGAAAATTAGGAAATACCAGAGCTACGCATATATCGATGATAAGAAAAAGCCTTTTTAAATTTACAGTGTACCTAGATCTACGTCCGATTGAGATCTTATATTCCTACATTCTTACATCACCGTCTCACTACATTAGTGTCAAGATTTTCCGTCAAATACACATCAAAGCCTCATGCAAACCGAAAAGTCACAGCTTCAATAGATTTCTTTTGTTGACTTAGTCGTGCTAGGCTGCAAGTCAATTCAAACGCTGCTGATTGTTTCAACACTTCGATCTATACTTAGACACAATTATGTTTATGTTGACGATTTTTCTTACAAATACTTTTTAGTTAAATAGTTTTGGCTAAAATCATTCCAGTTCGATTGATATTAGAAACGAAAAGAGGAAAAAACTTTTTTTTGAATGTAAATACAATATTGAATGGCTAGCATTATCATATTGTGATAGATTATACCAGTTGCTAATACGCTATTAATTTTTATTTTCATAGACGATTGAACAGATTCTTGAGCATTTGAATAATTTTTTTTACATACAATAAAGTAATGTATTCTCCTGCTTTCTACAGTACAGAAAGAATTATCATTGATCGAACTAATTCCCTCTGAAATAAATTGTGGTTTATCGGAGAATACACTCTTTCTGTTCAAAGCGCGACAAAACTCCGCACCCAAGTCCAGATTGATGACGTAATACTTCCTGCAACATCTCTCCGAAGCAGTCAACACTCACCCTACTATCCCCATACTGGCATAATTGGTCTGTCTTATCCTATACTTCATATGACTAGGATAATACTGTAAGATTGTCCGATGTTTGTTTTTTTGTTTGGTTTTTTTGGGGGGGTTTTTTTTTTGTTTCTTTGGTTTTTTTTGGTTTTTTTGTTTGTTTTTTTTTTGGTTTTTTGTTTTTGTTTTTTCTCTTTTTATCATTTCTGGCAATATACTGCCAACGCCGATCAAAAGAAACAAACCATCGCTGTTTACCTTCCAGGATGATCAGTAATGCATGACTCATGGAAATATTTACATTCACTAAATCTTTTCTCTTACTTTTCAATCGAAATTGACATTACTTTCATCACAGACAATAAATGCATGTTTGCATTTATATATGGAATGCCATCAAGGTCAAAGGGTGCATTGGTTGTTGTAACGAAATAACCAACGATATGATAATCTGGGTTATATCAACAACAACAAAAAATACCTTAAAATATAAATATAAATAGTAAGATGTCTTTCTTTATCAGGTGATGAAGTTATTTTTTTTTTCTGCAATGCTATCTACCTTCATCACCTAATCAAACAACAAGGAAAGCAATTTATTGTTTAATTGAAATGATGGGACCAAAATGCCCGTTAAGGATCGCCGCCACACCTTTTATACTGAACTTTGTTGTGAACATTTGCCAACTTAATGTGATTAATTTTATTGGTTAAAGTTCCAATTTGATTGAAGTTTTCGATTTTTTTTTTTTACTTATTTCAAGGTCTGTGTCCTTACAAAACATGCTCAACTAGAATTAAAACAACCATTCTTGCGTTTAACCATATGTCTGTACACATCATTATCTGTTGATAAATTATTACAGAAACTCGTAACTGACTTATATAATTATGAAAAATATTAAGAACACCATAAAATGTAGATGAATATCGTATTTACAAATTGATCGATGTGTCATATCGTTGATCTTGGGGATTTTCCTTCAGTCATTGAGATGTATATACCTTCTTCATCAAATGAAGTGGCCTCCGTGGTCGAGTGGTTAGAGCATCACACTCAAAATCACAAGGCCTCTCACCTCTAGTCGGCGCGGGTTCGATTCTCGGTCGCGCCGATATAGGTGAGAAAGTTTGCCAGTTTACTTTGGGAAGGTCGGTGGTCTCTTCCCGGGTACATTGTATCTGGGTTCTTTCCTCCACCAATAAAAACTGGATGCCACCAGATAACTGAAAAATTGTTGAGCGTGGCGGAAAAAACAAAAAATCAATCAATCAATCAATCATCAAATGATAAATATACAAGCCTAGTCAAAACTATTATAAGTAAAAAGATAACTATGAACACCAACAAACGTCATGGTGATCATATTGTAGACCTACTTTCACAGCATCGATCTGTGATGTTGCATCATTTTGAGCGTTTATTTCTAGAAAATTCTATACGGTTGGTTCAAAACTAAAATCAGGGACTAAAGAATTAAACGAACAGCATATTTTATTTATGCAACAATTATCAAACCGTATTTCTTCTTTAAGACCAAAATCAAGCATTGCTAAAACACAACGATTAATGACAGATTTACTTCATATTGGGTTTTTTCTTTACCGTTGATCGGGTAATTTTGGCGCGCTGGAAATGTTCGATCTTTTGTGGATGAGAAAAAGCGAAATCACCATAATTTCTTTTCATATAAATGAGACACTTGTTCAATGAAAATGCGCCAAAAAATAAAGCGTCAAGATTTCAGATTCTTCTTTCCTGACGCCAAAACTCCCGTGGGGATCCAGGTTATTTTTCGAAGCGGTTAAGTATAAAGATCTATCGAAGCCGTTTTGTATCCCATCTATTCTTAGCATAGTACATGGCCTCATATTCCTGGCTTGTCGTCCAATCAATGCCTAGATTTTTTTCTCTGCAGCAGGACATATATACCCATCAATATTTTGAGTTTTGATACTGTTGATTTCACAAAGTGTTACCGGCTTTCCGGATCACCACATTGAGGTTTTTCTGAATCCATATGATGTTTCTCGGAAACTGATGACGTCACAATACATCAACGCAACTTTTTTTTTGGGGGGGGGGGGGGGGGGGATATTGACCGCATCACAAAGAAAACTGCATACACAAAAAATAATTTCACTGTATTTTTGTGTTTTTAATAATTTGGAATGCACTTATTGTCTTATAAACGTGGATTTAAAAAAATATAGAGAGGTGTGTAATAAATTTATCATTACTACAGTGACTTGATCCGAAGAGCTGGATCACGTTTCGATGACAGGCGCTGATCATCACATCAAACTCCACACTTCGCGTTTCGTTTGATCTAATGATCCGCACCAATCAACTCAACTTCTCGGACCACGTTATCGTAGTGACAATATTCATATATATTTATAAATATACATATTTGCTAAATACAAATTAAGACAGTGGTTTAGAGACTTTAATAACAATGTCATTTCAAAAAAAAAATGCTTTGTTTTCCATTCATGGTGTATTAAATGGTGATTAGAATATCTAACACGCGTGTCGATTCTGTTGATTTCACAATGTGATCCGACTTTTCGGATCATCACCTTGTAGTTTTCTAATTCGATGTCATTCTCAGAAACTCGTGGCGTCACAATATGCATCAATGTATTTTTTTTTCTTGGAAAGAGATCAAAAGACTGCGTGCTCAAAAAATACGTTTGCTGTGTGTTAGCCTTTTTCTGACATGTAACTCGGAATTATAATTCAGTATCTCATCATCATCTAAACGTATATTTAAATATTATATATTAAGGTATAGATTATAATTTTATCATGGATTTTTCCGACGAGTTTGAAAACGTCTTCACATTTCGTTTAACTTGTCAACATGAAGTAATCCGACTCTTTGGACCAGGCTAATGTAATAACAATTTGTATGCATTATCAGACACTCTGGTCCGTATTGTTTTAAAAAAAAAATCACACGCTTTAATCTTTACCTATGATAGATCATCAACAATGCAATTAATACAGTTGGATTATGGTGTTTATTTGAAGATGATACATATTGTAATACCATTACTTAATTATGCTATTTTCGAGATGCATTGGATGTAACATGTCCAAGCTGGTTTTCTATTTCAATTATTTCCGACTTTGGACTTTTAGCCTGTATGGATGGGCATACTTTGTGATTCCTGTTATGCCTTCAAAATTCAATACATCTGTCTCTGATATCTTCATAAAATGAAACTTTTGAATGAGGTTAGAGAATACTATGAACATTTCTGCTCTAGCTAAAGACTCCCCGGGACATATTCTTGGACCTGCAAACAGAAAAAAGTGGCGAGTTGTAGAACGCGCAATCATCAATATTGAATTGAATATCAACGACATACAAACAAAACAAACGAGATGACTTCTGTTTCGCCATCGTCATCTTCCAATATTTGTGTAGCAATAGACCATTGTTACCTGCTTATTGCGTTTATGTCTCTCAACTTATTCGATATGGGAGAGCGTGTTCTGCATATAACCAATCTTTAAATCGAGGCATGTTACTGACAAAACCTGATGTTATAGGGCCTAGGGGTATCAACAGTCTGATTTAAAGACGATATTTCAGAACTTTTATGGTCGTTATAACGATCTAATTTCCCAATACATCCTTTGATTGGGTTAAATGCTGTCTGGCGTGTTATATACCAACTGTTCGGCCGTTCTTTACATAGTGATTTTGACTACGGATTACTCCGTTTAACTGATCAAGACATAGGGCTCATGGCGGGCGTGACCGGTCAACAGGGGATGCCTCACCTGATCCCACCTTTGGTATGTCTAGGAATCCGTATTTTTGTGTTTTATAGTATTTATGAAATTAATCACTGTTCGTTATCTTCATTTGTTCATAATTCAGTCACAGTATATTTTAACATATATTTGTCATACTACCTCGCAGACCACTCTAAATTCCATCCTCATTAATATATAGTTAAATGTTATCTCCATTCTTCAGATACTTTAGTTTCAGTTGTTAATGTAGATTTACAGTAAACTAATAATAGCTTGAATTGATTTGATACTCACCTAATGAGAAAGGAATTAAATGGTCTTTCTTTGAAATTTTTCCAGTGACCTCGTCTATAAATCTTTCTGGACGGAACTCGTATGGCTGAGAAAAGTTCTCCGGGTCTAAATGTGATGTCGTTAGGAATCCCATGACAATTGAGTTTTTTGGAATCACGTGACCAGCTATTACAACGTCCTCTGTGGCCGTGTGTGGTAACGACGAAGTCGCTATATATACAGATAATATAAATATTTGAGTATGATTTCAACAGAAATGTAAAAATTAATCTATAAAAATCGTTAATGAAAGACAACTTTAGCTACGATAATGATGTATATGACATAATACAAATCAAAATTAAGACCTGTGTGTTAATGTTTAGCAATTAGCAGAAACACTGTGCGCCTTAAAGACATTTGCTACAAACATTTTGTTTTCAAAACTGACGAAAATGAAGACTAAATTTGTGTTTTTTCTAAGTAAAATGAATACATTTTTACCGTATGGAACGTGATTTGTTCTCAAGATTTTTTAATATTAAGTCCAATACAGTAAGGGATATATGTAAAGATGTATGCAGGGAGTGGTAATTTATCAACTTTTGAATATCGTAGAAAATTTGCAAGTCCCCTATTTTTTCTATTTAGGAATTTTATATTTGAATTATACATATTGCAACTAGCCTAACCTAAAAAATAAATATCAATCCTTGCATCTATTTTTGGTTTGTATCAAGTGTTCTTAATAAATCAAATCTTCAACCTATGTTTGCCAGTCTCTGTACTTCCATTAGCGTCGCTCCTAAATACGGAAGACGTGACCTGTCGGACAAACACACTTGTCTATCCTCTCCAGTAACCTGATGAAGATAACAATTATATTGAATTTTATGCTTAGTCTTATGAAAGATAAAATTATATCTGATCTAAATGCGGTGAAAATAATAGAAGAAAACTAATTGATATTCTATGATATACCGTCTTTATTTCCTCGTAACATTTCTGTTGAATTTCGGGATATTTGATCATGTATAAAAAAGCCCAGTCTAAAGATGTTCCTGTGGTTTCTGTGCCCGCCGCGAACAGCTCCAGGATAATTTGGAACATGTGATGAACTACATAAAACAAACATATTCCATACTTAAGTGGTTCCTGTTCAGTGTAAACTGACTATGTATAAATGGCGCGGTGTATATGAATGTACATCACGTCACGATGACTGCTATGTTTCTAAAGAAGAGTTTGAATGTGGTTAATTCAGGAGTAAAATCAAGTTCCTCCGACATATCTACTTGTCTGCATCGGGTTTCGATATTGCTTTGATGCTACTGGATTGAGTCCTTTTAGTATTAAGTGAGAAACAGGTAGATTTTAATCATGCTTCATCTGTAAGACGAGATCTGTTTTAAGGTCATATTCCATCATCACCTGCATATGGTGTTTATATCTCCCAAATGATTCGATACGCAAGAGCTTGTTCTGCTTATGATCAGTTTTTAAATCGAGGCGGGCTACTGACAAAGAAGTTGATGTTACAGGGGTTTGTACAATTTCGTCTAAAGTCAGCATCTCGCAAACTGTATGGTCGTTATAACGGTCTAGTTTGCCAGTACAACTTACCATCATGCTGTCTGATGTGTTCCATACCAATTGTTAGGCCGTTCTTGGCACACTGATTCTGACTACGGATTGCTCCGTTTACCTGATCGGAATATAGGGCTCACGGCGGGTATGACCGGTCGACAAGGGATGCTTACTCTTCCTAGGCACCTGATCCCACCTCTGGTATGACCAGGGGTCCGTGTTTGCCCAGCTCTCTGATTTGTATTTTCTATAGGAATTGCGAAATTGAATACTGTTAGTTATCTTAGCCTTTTCATCCGATGCTTGAAGACATCTTGCAAGGTTTGACGCAGAGTAGACTCGAAAATGGATCTTGATTTTCTTATTGTAAAGCAAAACTACCGCAACCAGTCAGACGGACGTCCGTACAGATAAATAGATAGATGGATTAACCTTTTCCTTTTACTTCAGTATCTTTCCTCTCTACTTGAATATACAGATCTATGAAATCTCTTATGTTATTTTCATCATAAGTTTTTTCGTGCTCTGCAATCTGATGTCGGATGTATTCAAATAAAACTTCTCTTGCTTTTTGTCTCCGTTTAACTCCTCTTCCCTGAAAATTAAAGACTTCTTGTTTAAACCTAAATAAACACACAATTCTTTTGAGTACTATTAAATATACGGTTAATTAAGGATTTTACTAAAATAATTTTAGAAGCTTCCAGTACGATGAATAACAACTCGCTCTTTTCACTTTTATTATAAGAGGTATTGGTTTGTTTATTTGTGTAATTTTACAAGAATTCCAAAATTTGTATTTTATTTGATTAAAAGGAAGGAATGATTAGTTCAGGTCTTCAAGACCATAAACTAAGAATAGATTTAATAAAAAAAAAATTTGATTCCTTATACCTTAAAATTTATCCATCACAAATGTCTAAAAATCAAATATAAACATAAATATATACTGAAAATTTCTTTTGTTTATGAAAATCATATTTCAAAAGTTTGCTGGATTTCAAATTTAGATCTACGTCTATTCTCCGTTTATGATTTTGAGGCCAGGTTTTACCCCTCCTAACTGTAAAACGCTCGGAAGTGACTGCATTATCGCTCCAGGTCCTTTAAACAAGACGTCAAAAGCATCAATCAAACCCAAAAATTTTTCATCATCATGTGGATATCTAAAAGAGTAATAAGCAAAACAAATTATAGTTGAACACAAGATCCTTTTCAAAGAAATTCGTATGAGGCACGAATTTGTATTCAGTGATGTTGGCTGACGCAACGATTTCTGAAAATTTTCATTTGATAACGGTCAGATGTACCTAAATCCAAAAACAACGTGGTGAATAACGTTACTGATTGACGTTGTCATCATGCGCTTAACATCTGCTACCGCTTCACCTTCCTTGGATGCGAAAATGTCACCGAGTAATTTTACTTCGTCTTGGATAACTTCCTCTAGAGATTTCTTCCCAACACCGAAATCGCGCATACTTTGAAGTGCAAACCGACGATTTCTTTTCCAACTATCTCCATTAGCCCAAACAAGACCTAAAAGTAGAGATAAATCATATCATGACAGTTTTATAACTTAAAATCTTACATATTGTTTCTTTAATGGATATATCAAATACTTATCTCTCTTACATTTCATATGTACATTTCTTGTGACAAAGGTATTTTGGTACCAAACGTTTTTGACCTTGTAATCTTGACCTTGGAGTTTAAACAACTTTTAAGAAAAGTAAACCTAGGCAATCTCCTGATACATTTAAGGTAGAGGTTTCATGTTTCAAGACCTTTCATCTGATACCATGATCCATGACATTTTGACCTTGGAGTTTGACCAAAATTTCAAAACTTTAACAAAACCTTTAATCTTGCTCCAACTAACTTTTAATGGTGAGTGATGTGACTCTCAAATTTCATATATACACCGTTCTTTTGGTTTTTTGATCTCGTTGTTTTATCTGTGTTTAAGAAAATGTAACTTGGCAATATATCCTATTCATATTTTGTACACATATTCCTTATAAAAAGACTTTTCATTTAATATTATGCCCTTTGACCTTGTGATCTTAGATTTTGACCGAAATTTCAAACCTTATTGCCACCGAGGAAATAATATTACACTTACTTTGATTTACTACTGTATACTATAAAAAAAATCTCGCATACTACAATTTTATTTAAAAACACATCCAGGCTTTGATAAACTGTCATTTGAGTATACATGAGTATAATTAACCTTTTTATCATACTATGTTTTAGTAATGCACGATCAGTTCAAATTAGCAATGGTTTTGCTGATCTGATCTTCTAAGCATTTTAAAGCAATACAAGCTATAGCTGACGGTATTGTACAACTACCCAAGTATGCACCATTAACTGATATAATCCCCAAGATCTGATGAAACATTCAGCACAGTAAACAGGGCATACAGCTTGAGAGCACACCTTCAATGAGCGATTGGTATAAACTGCCATAACACCGGGGCAATCGACGTATACTCGGACACGGGAACTATGATTGTCGAACATAATCTTATCCTCGGACACGGGAACTAGGATTGTCGAACATAATCTTATACTCGGATATGGGTACTAGGATTGTCGAACATAATCTTATCCTCGGACACGGGAACTAGGATTGTCGAACATAATCTTATACTCGGACACGGGAACTAGGATTGTCGAACATAATCGTATACTCGGACATGGGTACTAGGATTGTCGAACATAATCGTATACTCGGACACGGTAACTAGGATTGTCGAACATAATTGTATACTCGGAAACGGGAACTAGGATTGTCGAACATAATCGTATACTCACACACAGGAACTATGATGGTCGAACATAATCGGGTTGCTGAGACAGAGGTTATACGAAGATGGAAGCTTACCCCGAGTACACGTGACTAGATTTCTATACAAAGTACTACATAGTGTCATAGATTACTTCTATTATAAGAGTAGAAAAGTGTTAATCACGCAAATGTGCTACTCTAATGATTTTTTTTTAATAATGAATCGTCTATAGAATTGGCATATTTGATCAATTGTTTACAAATCTGTCACTTGCGCAGTGCTTTCTACCGCATTTTTTCGAACTGTTGACCTCAATTTTTTGCTTCAGATCCATTCTGATTAAATGAAACTATGTTAATCGCTTTCTTATCTTATTTGATGTTATTTTCAATTTATTTACCGTTATTTACAGCTTGTATTACTTTAATGGTAGATATTCATACAATCTCACCATAACCCGACACTTTGAATCTCCGTTGGATGCTGGGTAACCAGTTTGGACGGTCGCTGAATTGAGCTGCATGTTTCACAAAAGCATCATGGATATTCTCATATCCGCTGATAAAAACCATCAAGTAGGGTCCCACGTACATACGGAACACGTTTCCGTATTTTTTGCGAAGTGATAATAGTTCTAAATGTCGTTTGTTTCCCATACGGATAAACTGGGGTAAATTTCCCACGAATGGCAGCGCAAACGGCCCCGGTATAGAAGTGCGCGGTCTACCCATCACAAATACCAGTGTCAAGAATACAACAGTGAAAATAAAAACAGTGGTCATATCGAAAAAATTAAAGACAGAGGTGGAGTACAATTTTACCCAAGAAGAATCCATCACGGATCCCAAAACAGAGTTAGACATTCTGTTGTACTGAAAGACTTCCCTTCGAATGACAACGTAGTAATGTTCCTTCTCCAGTCGAATAAACGCCTGTTACAAATTCCAAACAAGGTCAGAATGTGGGACGGCCATTGACGAAAGTGATACATGTTGCTTCTGCAGATCACGTTATTTCGGCTTTATTATTTAAATTACGCGGTCTCCATACATAATAAATAAGATGATTATTCGCACAGTATATGCCTTGCATGTTTTTTTGGTTTTTTTGGCATCTATAGATGGCGAAAGAGACTACTCCGCATTAATTGTGTGAAGGTTCGCTCAGGGACACAGACCTACATTTTGACTCGCAGTTGATAGAGGTCACAAACTGGGCCTGAAACGTGTACAATATTGTTTGCTTGTCTGCACTGGCGGCTTTAAGGGGACATTCATTTTTGGAACCATATCAATTCATATATTTACCTGCATATTTATCCAGATGTATTTGTATTCTGCTTTCTTGGTTTTTTTTTTTTTCTTTTTTTTTGTTTTTTTTTCATTTAATGTTTTTGTGAAAATTTCTAGAAACGGCGAGTGTAGTGAGATTATGACGTATAATGATCGAATCAATCTATAATGAGACATCAGATCTGCTTACTAACTCGAGGATTGAATGTACAGATAAACAATTTCAAAGGTAGACGTTCACAGAATTTTGAAACTATGCAATAAAAATATGCAATATGCAATATTGATTGAATGTCAGGAAACATGCCCACCCTAGGAATTTGCGCTAAAGTATACTTCGCAAGCTCGCGGGGGCATATTTTCCAAAATTCAGTCAACAGCTTATAATCATTACACATTTCTTCCGCAGTCTGTTAGAGATGATTCTAAGAGGACTGTTGGCTGAATGCATCTTATCTGCGCACGCAATGCGTTTACGGATTACGCGATTGACTGTTTAGAGGTTTACGTCGTGTTGGCAATATGCCAACCATTTTACGGCGACTTCTCAGCGAAATAATTACTTCATTCAGAATGTTTTTCATGGTTAAGTTTAGTTGGGTTCATGGTTTGTTTGGAACATAGTTTTTATCGTCGATGTACTACAATCTGGTATTGTACACAAATTCTTAAATCTTAGATTGTTCTCACCTAACAAATAATAATATGAATATTAAGTAATACTGTACATACATTGTTATGTTTTTGAAACACATGATCAGAACACTCACATCAATTGGACTTGTGATTAATATAAATCACTATACACGTAGTAGCTGTTGAGTCTTTATATATATATATATATATATATATATATATATATATATACACGAGGGACACTTAAGTTCGTAGAGTAAGCCTATAACTTTTTAACGCGATTAGGAAGTTGCACGATTTTTTTACACAGAACTTGCGTAATCATTCCTCTTTCGGACGGCATCACGGTATGTGGCGCACGAGGTCCACGTGCGCGCTGCGCTGGGTATTTTCAACACGTGGTTTTATATGGATGGAAAAATCTCTGAACAGAGGGTATATTGTAAGATTCGAGCACACCTCGGGTTTCCGTCAACGGAAATTCATGCTAAATTGCAAAAGGTTTATGGGAATGGTGCTTTAAAATATGCAACAGTTTGCAAGTGGATACGTCGTTTTAATGATGTTGGGATTCAATTGAAAATGACCCTCGAGTGAGTAGGCTGGTTTCCGTTTTGACGGAAAAGAACGTTGCTACTGTGAAAACGTTAATTGAGGAAGATGCACGTTATACCGTGCAAGAGATAGAAGAATTAAGTGGCATTCATTCGTCAAGTGTTTTGAAGATCTTACGTGAACGACTTGGGCTACGTAAGATCTGCACGCGCTGGGTGCCCCATTTGCTCACTGAAAAAAAAAATGATAAATGTGACCCACATCGTTTGGAAGAGATAGTTACAGGTGATGAAACCTGGATCTATCATTTTCAACCCGATTCTATGGCTAAAAATAAGGTTTGGGTTTCATCTGAGGGCGACACACCTTTCATTGCGCGCCGTTGCAAAACATCAAATCGCAGGTTGTATGCGATATTCGTTGATTCGAAAAGTCCAGTCCTTCAAATTCCAGTCCCGAAAGGTAGTTCTGTCACTGGAAAGTTTTACAGAGAAAGTGTTCTTACTCAATTTGTTGATTTCTATCAGAAACGCAGACCGCGCACCGGTGTCCGCATCATCAAATTACTCCATGATAACGCACCGGCCCATAAATCCACTACGGTACAGGACTATCTGAAAGAATCTGGGCTCGATGTCTTTGACCTGTTTCTAGCTTCTGCATATTTTGAACATGAAGAGAAACGGTGTTAAGTGTCTTTAACTTCTCCACACTAACACAACGTTTCATCTAAATAATTTTTTGTTTAAAATATATTTTTGGTGTAATCTTGTGTGAATTAGTCACCCGTAGAAATTTCTAAATTTTAGCACAGTGGGAAGACACTTTATCAGGCACAGACGGCCTGAGGCAGACACCCACACTTTTAGATCCCACACTTTGAGAAAACTTGTTGATAAACAGACACCTTTATTAGTTTAAAATGATGTTCGGTATGTAATATTTTTTCAACGAAGATAACGTGTTCTTAATGTAAACTATTTTACTATAGTCTGTCAGATCTCTCTCTCTCTCTCTCTCTCTCTCTCTCTCTCTCTCTCTCTCTGTGTGTGTGTGTGTGTTTAAAAAAATCGAAACGATTTTTACCAATATTATTTGCAAATTCGCCTGTACATTAATTTACCAAAATCATTTATCGTCTACTTCGTGGTTCAGTGGGTATGTTCGTGGACTTTTAAATGTAAAATATATATATATATATATATATATATATATATATATATATATATATATATATAATTGTAAAAAAAAAATCCAGTATTCGATAGCAAATGTATCCAATAATAAAAGTCAAGAAACACAAATCTCGAATATAATTAATTTGAGATTTAATAATAATATATAATGATTATATTATTATTATTATAGATTTGTGCTTCTTGACTTTTACAATTTTATTATTGGATATATATATATATATATATATATATAAACCGGTTGAAATCCCTCACCGACACAAGAATTTTTTTTTTCGTTTTACAGGTAGGTATTTTAGGTAAAAAAAAATTCTGATTTGAAACGCACTCCTAATCTTTATAAATGTTTCATGATAAATTTCTGTCCGAGTTTGAAATAAACCCCCACCTTGACACTGTATAGTTTGTCTATGTGATAAACGACGTGAATGTGACGCCGCATACAGCATGTGATACCTGTGTTTGATTAGTCAAGGCTGCTAACGAGAACTTGCCTGTTTTTCTGAGTGAAAGGTGTTGACAAAGGTACCATGTCCTTTATGGGAAAAAAGGTGGTGAGCTTTGCGCAGATTTGAAAGAAAAAGGCCAAACAAGGAAAAAGAAACTGTTTAAACAGTTTGAGTAGGTAAGATACATGTGGTATGTATTCCAGTAACTAACTAATATGGTAAATCAATGTTTTCAGGTGCATGTAAGTCGAATTTTGTTGAACTTTATTAATGCGAATTAAACTTTCTACATTTTGTTTTGTGGTCAGAGTCTTGTACAGGTGGATGACGAAATAATAGATAGGAGGACAAGAGCTTCTAGGCTGTGAGTTTTGAATATTTGATACACTCGTAACTGTATACATGGTGTCCGATACTCAGAAAAATAAACAATTTAATTTTCACGATTTCAAAAATTATGTTTAGATTATAATGTATAAAACATACAATGTTTTAGGCTTACCATCAGAACTGGCAGTCCTACAGATTATTATATAAATGGCAAATACGCAGTAAGAGTTTAAATATGGATGAATGTCCGTTCTACATAACGAGAGTTTAAATACCAGACACGGAGCCCCTATTAGGAAATGGTAACACCCTCCTTACAAGAGCGAACGTTTTTTCAATAATTTAAAATATATAAAATGAATGTATTATCAATGTCTACTGTAAACAGAAATTTACCTTAAATTTGAAATAAACGTTACTTTTGAAAGTTGCAGTTCCTTTTATTTCCATAAAAGTAGAAACAAAAATCTACTATGAAGTAAAATATAAAGACTTGATCCTTTGTGTTTGGATAAATTTAATATTTTTGTCATATCGCACTGACGTACACAATACAACAAAACAATTCATGACTATATTATAGATATATGTCTATTATAAATGTATGTTTTTGCTGCTTTCACTTCCGACTTTGGACTTTTAGTCTGTATGGATGAGCACTCGTAGTGATTCCTGTTAAGCCTTCAAAATTGAGTACATCTGTCTCTGATATCTTCATAAAATGAAACTTTTGAATGAGGTTAGAAAACACGATAAACATTTCCGTTCTAGCCATAGACTCGCCTGGGCATATTCTTGGACCTGCAAACAAAATTGTGATTTTTTTAACTGAATAGTCAATGCAGTACAATCTAATGTAAGTTGTGACATGCAATATAATTTGCTGACAGTCACTCGAAGCATGCTGTTAAACAAAGGGGAGTGTTATATCTTCGTGAATTACTCTATGTATAACCTCACGTAATACAAAGTGCAGCAAATTCAAAGCAGTGTTGGAATAAGTCCTCAGTACCTCCAGCTTGTCGTAAGAGGCGACTAAATGGGGCGGTCCTTTAGATGAAACCACAAAGACCGAGGTCCCGTGGCACAGAAGGTATGGTACGATAAAGACACCCCCCCCCCCCCGTTCAAAGGCCGTAAGTGCTGAGCATAGGCCTAAATTTTGAAACCTTTCATCGGCATTGGTGACGTCTCTATACGAGTGAAAGATTCTCGAGCAGGACGTTATACATTGTATTACCAACCAATATCCGAACTATTTCGTCGACTGAAAGCTTTGTTTATGTTTCTGTTTGTGACAACCGTGACATTTTTCTGATAACTGAATTGACGATATCGCAAATCTTAACATTGACAAAAACACAGAAAATGTGTCAAAATCGCTAGGCGAATTTTGGCGCAATGATTTCGTTATATAAAAATATGAATCCACCGTTGAGATATTTTTCGACGGAAAATCAAAAGCTGCAACGAGGTAAAGTTTTAGTGGTTGTAAATTTACAAAGGTATGACAAAACATTTATTAACTGGGTCTCGGGCAACATGGGGTGTGTTGGATCCCCGTACTAAAATCCTGATAAGGGCGTACATTCCCAGGCATTATCTTATTCCCTGTGCCCGACAAAATACATACATACATATATATATATATATATATATATATATATATAATGAAAAAACACATATTGCCCTCGACCTCAGTTATAATGCAATGAATATGAATTTGGATATATATCATGAATGTCATTCTACCCAAAGCAACCCCATGTATATATACCGGTAGTTAGAAATTAACTTTATTCTATATATACATGCATAAATTACTTTCTGATATGAACTATAATAGACGTAATGACATGAGTTGGTTTGATACTCACCTAATGAGAAAGGAATTAAATGGTCTTTCTTTGATATTTTTCCAGTGACCTCGTCTATGAATCTTTCTGGACGGAACTCGTATGGCTGAGGAAAGTTTTCCGGGTCTAAATGTGATGTCGTTAGGAATCCCATGACAATGGAATTCTTTGGAATCACGTGACCAGCTATTACAACGTCCTCTGTGGCCGTGTGTGGTAACGACGACGTCGCTGTTGTAAGAAAGTTAAAAATATATTTGAATTTAAAAAACAGTTTAAGACAAATAATTTATGCAATGTCATTGATATCTGACAATGTTTAAAGAGACTGATTCACGTTTTCTTGAAAAAAGTTGGGTTTTTTTTTCAATTTTGATGTTAAATATTAAAAACATAATTCATTTAAAGTTGAGAATCAAAATTTGAACTTCTTAATGCAAGGATAAGAGCAATATTTTAGTTTTAACTCCGAGTTATGTAAGCATGATTCGAGCTTAACAAACTAGTGAAATATCAATTGTGTAATTAAAAGGATCTTAATTTTGCACAGACAAAAATTTAGCTTTAAAATGGCAGTTTTACCTAAAGAAAACATGAACTGTGGTTTTTATTATAAATTTAAATTGATAACCATACATTTGAAAAAAATTGTAAAACAATAGCACACCTTGATTTTTGTTTACACAACAAATAATAAACTCTCTACAATAAGCTTCTGTCATAAGGTATAACCTAGATGTTTTGATGAAGCCTTTTAAATACATTAGTCAGTAGATTTTCATCATTAAAAGTGAAAAACGATGTTTTAGGGAAATCGTGAATCAATCCCCTTCAAACGGTTTAGTTATTATGCAAACATTTATATGCATCAATTTGTCGGATTGTATGATCCGAGAAACTCTGTGAGTGCAATCTCTCCCTGAGTATTAAATTGGTGTACAATTCTGATTTTTTTTTTTTTTCTATATTTGATTGCCGAATAGTACTTCTTAAAGATCTTAACCATCTCTGTCTCTACTCATTTACATGTGTATATATGTACATTATACACTTTGTGTGTGCAGTCTGCAAGTTAGCGTATAATGTTTTAAAGCAATTGGTTAGCAATTTTTAAAACCTTTTTATACCAATGTTTGCTAATCTCTGCACTTCCATCAGAATGGCTTCAACGTATGGAACATGTGCCCTGTCTGATAAACGCACCTTTCTATCAACACCAATAACCTGACAAAAGTATCAAAACTTTAAATTTACTCCTATAAAAAGAATACAATAGCAAGTCTTGTATAAATGTTTTCTTAAAAATGCACCACAAGGACTGGATTAAAAATGTTACATCTGTTTATAATTCACCTTTTTTATTTCCTCATAACATTTCTGTTGTACTTCGGGGTAATTTATCATATACAGAAAGGCCCAATCCAGGGATGTCCCCGTGGTTTCAGTGCCAGCCGAGAAGAGCTCCAAGATGACTCTAAACATGTGATGAACTACAAAATGATAAAGGTTTACATTTAGCATAGTCAAGTTTTTTACTTTATGGTGAAGATCAGAAACGGTGATCAATCACGTAATTCCTATAAGGAATACAAATTTAGAGAGTTGGGCTAACGCGGACCCCTGGATATACCGGAGATGGGATAAGGTGCCTAGGAAGAGTAAACATCCCCAGTCGACCGGCCCCACCCACCGTGGGCCGTAATTCTTGATCAGATAAATGGAGTAATCCGTAGTCAAAATCAATATGAAAAGAACGGGCTAGCAATTAGCATGAAACGCGTCAGACAACATTTGCCTTATTGAAAGGCTAGGTGTCTTCCCTCTGATGATGATAAGACTTTTTCTTGTAACATGTCCATAAAATCCACATCATACTGAACTCACCTTTCCCTTCTATTTCGCCATCTTTCCTCTCTGCTTGAATATACAAATCTATGAAATCTCTTATGTTATTTTCATCATAAGTTTTCTCGTGCTCTGCAATCTGATGTCGGATGTATTCAAATATAACGTCGCCTGCTTTTTGTCTTTCTTTGGCGGCAGTTCTCTAAATAATAAAGACAATACTACTTGTATTCCTTTTATATATTGTTTAGATCTAATTTTAATTTCCCCTGATAATTTATCATTAATCATTTGTATGATATAACATTACTTGATTTAATAATAATTAGGGATGTGTGTAAACTTTTCTGATGCATGCCATATTTTTAATGGAATTGTACATAACCCTTTGAAATCGCATCGATATTGGAGATGTTAGGCTTTGAAATGTCTGTTAAAATTTTATGTTTACAGTGCATTTATTTAATATTTTCATCCCTGCAATTTAGGAAATATATATATAAAAAAATAAAACTTTACAATGAATTCGAAGTTTACATTTATTTAATATTTTCATCCCTGCAATTTAGGAAATATATATATAAAAAAATAAAACTTTACAATGAATTCGAAGTTTACATAAGACATTTTATTGCTGACGTCATTTTACCAAAACTGGGTGAACTTTGTTTTCAATGTGCTCATGGTTTTTGACACATGAGAATACGGGAAATCGGAGCTCTTCAGAAAAAGAGTTACAAAAATTATGCGTCACTCGGGGTAACTCTGCTATGAAATGATATGTTTATCGTAGATAATTACAATTTATGCATCCCCCTCCCTAGGTTTTCTTGACACGTGACGTACTAATCGCGTTTCGCGTTATTATCACATAGAAACCCTTTTTACCATCAAAAGATCGATTTATTGACTGGTTACTTTTTATAGTTGCGGTGAATGGTAGTGGAAATACATTTTCTGAAGGATAACACCCCCCCCCCCCCCCCCCAACCCCGATTTTGCAGTTTCGGCAGAATGGCTTTTCTTGATAACCGAGAATTTTCATACAATATGACAGAAACCTTTTTTTTTTTTTTTCGTTTTCTCCCACCCCTCCAATTAAAAAGATCGACTAAAGTGTTGGTAGTTAAGTGTGATTGTTTAATGCCCGAGTTAACGCAGATAACGTGATCTCGTAGAGCATATAAATATTAAATCCGCGATGAACAGGAGACAAAATAATGGTCCCAATATTCCGTATAAAGGTTAATGTTAAAAAATATGTCACTTAATTGTTCGCCTTACGCTGAAACTAGATACGATATAGACGATTTATATATATATATATATATATATATATATGAGATACATATCCCCAGTATGATAATTATGAAACGCTCCTGCACATCTGACTTAAGTTATCTTATTCATCAAAGGACTATGATTATATTTCATAATTATATGGGTATATTTGATGTAAGTAGAATAGGTTACTGGTGATTAACTAAGAACAAAATCCTTTGAAGTATTGTCTTACTCCTCCCAACTGAAAAAAGGTAGGTATGCTTTGGAAAATCGCCCCAGGTCCTTTGAATAAGACGTCAAACGCGTCAATTAAACTCAAAAATGTTTCGTCATCATGTGGATACCTACAAAAAATAATTACCATCAAAAGATGTAAATCTCATCATTCGATGCAAATTTACCAAAGCGGATAATTCCTAGTACTTGTAAACTTGCGGAATGTGTGACCTTTTCTTGGATTTTTTAAATTTGTGTACCTGAATCCAAAAACAACGTGGTGAATAACGTTACTGATTGACGTTGTCATCATGCGCTTAACATCTGCTACCGCTTCACCTTCCTTTGAGGCGAAAATGTCACCGAGTAATTTTGCCTCATCTTGGATAACTTCCTCCAGAGATTTCTTCCCAACGCCGAAATCTCGCATACTATGTAGAGCAAACCGACGTACTTTTTTCCATCTCTCCCCATTCGCCCAAACAAGACCTGAGAAGAAGAAAGTTAAAATTGATTGATTGATTGGATTTATATGATTCTGAAGTGATGTCAGTTCAATATGTTGTTCTGAAATTGAAAGGCTTAACACAAACGATCTATCTGTAACATTAGCGTTAACCTATCTATCGACTAGAAACATTGAATATTTTATTTTCGATTTTCGATACAAAGAATTTTAAATTGTATTTCAAATACACGTGAGCGTCTTAACATGGTCATCAATGAAAGCGTTATTACAAAGAGTGATTCATTAGTAAACTATCAGACTTGATATAAACACAGTGCAATTCATTGCACGATAAGACTCGACACAAAACCCCTAGAACACAGTATATATTATTTTGCATCAGATCATTTTACTTTGTATTATCGTGCCAATATATTTACTATCGTTTCAATAACAGCGTGTCACTTCGCTGATCGAATGTGCAAATTTTGGGCGCGAGTTAGTTCGTAGTGACCAAACATGGTCATCCAAACTCACTTGTATGAAATCTAGGCAGCCAAGCATCCTTTGTATGCTCGATCAAGCGAAGCGACACGCTGTTATTATTGGAACGGAAGTAAGAAGCCAATAACTCGTAATGTAAAAGTGGTGTAAAATGGTTTGAAGCAATTACTGAGTGCCAACAATATTTTAAGAATTATATAAACTGGGAAAACATTTACAATGGGCAACAATACCTTAATAGTTAAATACATGCATCTATTGATCTTCATAATAATTATTTACCTTGTGTATAACGTACATATGTAGCCTTTGTATTAAAACTATACTTATTAGTAGTATATATTAGTATTTGTATATTTTTTTCACTCTCCAATGTGTAATTTTATGCTCTAATCAGCTGTACGAATGCTCACGGAAATAAACAAACACACAGGTAATTAATGCAGAGCAGTTAATGAATAAGCGTATACACATAATATGTCACGGTATTGACCTCACTCTTTATTTATATTACAATTTTTCACAGAAAATAACGTTCATTTCTTTAAAAAATTAAATCTGCAATGTCATACAATATTTTAACGTCAGAACACTTTTACATGCAAAATAGAATATCATAATTCTACCTAAAAGCATTGCATTCGAAATTGGATTATTCGGATTTTATGATATATTCAGTTAATGATAATCTTACCCTGACCAATCCTTTTTGATCTCTTCTGGATGCTGGGTAACCAGTTTGGACGGTCGCTGAATTGAGCTGCATGTTTCACAAAAGCATCATGGATATTTTCATATCCGCTGATAAAAACCATCAAGTAGGGTCCCACGTACATACGGAACACGTTTCCGTATTTTTTGCGAAGTGATAATAGTTCTAAATGTCGTTTGTTTCCCATACGGATAAACTGGGGTAAATTTCCCACGAATGGCAGCGCAAACGGCCCCGGTATAGAAGTGCGCGGTCTACCCATCACAAATACCAGTGTCAAGAATACAACAGTGAAAATAAAAACAGTGGTCATATCGAAAAAATTAAAGACAGAGGTGGAGTACAATTTTACCCAAGAAGAATCCATCATGGATCCCAAAACAGAGTCGGACATTCTGTTCTATTGTGGTTCTTCACGGTGAATGGCAGTTGTATTAAATGTTGCTTATTTTATACACATCTCCGGTTGAATCAAGGCTTCAACAGGGTCAGAATGTGGGACAGTCATAAACAACGCTGAGATGTGTCGGTTCCGGATCATGTAATTTCAGTTTATGATTTACATACTTAATTTATACAATGAATAACCTACTTGTTTTCATATCTTCTTTAAATAGCCAACGAAAACGCATTAAATTAAATACCACAGCAATTTTAACAATCGATGGTTTTCAATAATGTCACTGTATGGGACAGACCTATATTTTGACTCGCAATAAAGTTCGTTGTGTTGAATAAAAGAGACATGGGTTTTTCGCCTCAGGAGGTGATGATTGAAAGTGACATGCGAGCGTTCTATTTACCGACCTGCTTTGTTCAGATAGCAAGAGAGTAATGAGCTGAACTTACCGGATAAGCTTATTCAATGTGTTTATCTCGGAGAATTAATTGTATTGTTTATTGGCCTTGAGCCGTATGGCTCATCAGCATAGAACATATGAATACAAAACAATATGTTTTAACAAGAGAGGTTGTACACAGTATAAATATATAAAGAGTGGCATGAATATTTAGAGGATGGACAAACATGCATAAATTCAAGTAATTCATAGCAATTGTCGGTGATAATTTGACTAAAACGCAAAAGCAAAGCACAGTTTAGAAATTTACCCAAATTGCAAAGTTGTTTTCTATTTTTCGTTGTCAAAAGCTGTATAAGTTTATACATAGAAGCATGGGACCAATAATACTTTTTGATATATATAGATCTGAGGCTTTTGTACAATGGACATATTAAAATAAAATGGTATTCGTCCTCGATTTCATTTAAATTACAGAATTCAAACAATCTATCTTCTCTTGCTGTTCCATTATATCTACCTTGTTCTACTCGAAGTTGGTGAGCAGATAATCTGATTTTGGTTATAAGTTTAACATATTTTTCTGGTATACATTTTGTCAAATAAAATTGTACGCTAACATTATCAATTAGGTATTTGTAGAAAATACATTTTGACGAATTATCAAATAATTCATTACGTGCCTGAATGAAGTTGTCATTCAAACTCTGTTTAAGACTTTCTAAAAATAAACCTTCATTTTGTACATAGTGCTTATACCATACATCACCGAAACCCTTTGACAATAATAAATGCTGATTCTGACACCGCCAGTTGCAAGATTTATGATCACAAAACAACATGTCATCATATATGGCTTCAAAAATACAGTTTTTAGTTTTGATAACTTTTAACCAATATTTAACAATCTTTAACATACGTAAATTATACATCGGAACTCGACCAAGTTCTCCGTAGACCATGTGATTTGGAGTACACTTCTTCACATATAAAATTCGCTTACAATAATCTACATGCACTTTTTCAATATTATAACCAGGGTTGAAACCCCATATTTCACTTCCGAAGTTAAGTACACTTGATACATAGATATTGAAGACATAAAGCTTAATTAATAACAAGACAAGCTTATCTTTTAAAAAAGATTGAAGTGTTAGCGCCAGATCTTGTACTTGCTATGCAGGTAGAGGTTATAAGTAATGTTTGAGTAATTATAAAATTTCTATCATAGTTACTTTAATTACTTAATATTTTTGATAAACCTTTATTTTCCGCAAGTAATGTTTGGGAATTTTATCGATTGGTTTACATTGCAATGTGACAGGAAGATAATATATCCAATAAATGCATCAAATAAGTCGGGATTGTTATATACATCTGTAATTATATTGTGATAAAAATAAATGTTTGATTGATTGATTATTTATTGCTTTCCGCCACACTCAACAATTTTTCAGTTATCTGGTGGCGTCCAGTTTTTGATGGTGGAGGAGAGAACCCAGATACAATGTACCTGGGAAGAGACCACCGACCTTCCGCAAGTAAACTGGCAAACTTGCTCACATAACGCCGCGGCCGAGATTCGAACGCGCGCCGACAGAGGTGAGAGGCCACGGAGGCCCCTAAAAATAAATGTAATAAAGTTTACATCATATTATACAGTTTAACATTTTAGATCATTAGCAAGCAAAATTTTCCTTTAAACGAGTCGTGTCGAAGCCATGGACTAAAGAGGTACACTACATCGTTATAATTACTAAATTCTTTTTAAAATATCAGTTTCAGCAATATTTGTATATTCGTTTTAAATTGGGT
This sequence comes from Ostrea denselamellosa, assembly GCA_024699665.1. Lineage (NCBI taxonomy): Eukaryota > Metazoa > Mollusca > Bivalvia > Ostreida > Ostreidae > Ostrea > Ostrea denselamellosa. The sequence goes on along the minus strand of JAMZEH010000043.1, from coordinate 5,966,364 downwards.
TGAGTAGCTGAGTAGGTCAACATGTCGACCGTTGATCTGTAGATTCCAGTAGGGATTTTCTTTTTTTTTTTCCCCCGATTACTTTGTACTAAATTTGCAATTTTGACTAAATAAGGTAATTTGAAATTTTTGAATTTCAAAATAGATATCTTCCACTTTTCTTTTATATGAAATTTCTCTTGGGTAGTATTCCCCTTAATATTTTTCACTGAATGCCTCTAACACAGTATTTAATCACTTACAGGTGATAGTTTCATTATACATAATTCATATACTCTATTTACATGTATTTGTTTTGCATTGGATTAGAATGACGCTCCGCCACACGATAAAACACGTTACGTGAATGCCGTTTAATTTCTTTAGACGATGAGTTAGACGGCAGCATGGCGTCCGAAACGTTTCTTAATTTAGGAATGAAAGTAGTGTTTACTCATTTCATACGATATAAAGAAAGTTATGACAGATTACGCTTCATATTCCGCGATGTGCTGAAATTGTAAGGGAAAAACCCAACTAGAAAAGTTCAAGGCTTTCCTTGTGACGTTGAACTTTATTTAGTTAGTATATGGTAGCAGAATCGGATAGACGACGCAAAACCGCCCCCCCCCCCCCCTCCCACCCCTTTCAAAGAGTGCAAATATTTTAAAAGAAGTGAAGATTCTAAACAAGGTAAATATCAGCTGTGCGAAGTAAACTTAACATATAAGAGGGGAGGGAGGGAGACAGAAGCTTGTCATTGACTTTCTCCAGTGTCAACTCGACGAAGTTCCTCTAAAACCCGCTTCCATTCCTGCTAGTACTAAGGAACCCACGGAGGAATGCTGGCCACCAAAAGCCAAATATCAGTTTACAGTTTACAGTTTATTGTTATCTCCTTAGTTGAATTACAAACATAGAGAACATTAGAAGTGAAATATCATACAATCAAATAGCGTTAGCAGAGAGATTTACATGCACAATATTAAATTAACCTGGAGGGTTGACCCTCTCGTTGATAATTTTAATAAAATTACATAATTTGTTAAGTAATATAACATTTTTTGTAGCGAATAGCTCCTGAAATTTAAGTACATTAGGTCTCAAAATATAATAGTGTGGTACATATAATTTCCTTACATCATTAAAATAGTTGCAACACAAAATATAATGATATTCATCTCCAACATCTGATAAACATTAATAACATTTTCTATTTATTTTCTTTTTCAATTTTACCCCATCTACCAGTTTCAATTGGGAGTTTAGGGTTCGTTGTCCGAAATCTTGTAAGATTACGTTTCTTGTAGTTACATAACGAGGAATTCACATAATATTGACATTCAAATGATTATTCATAAATAATCTATATATAATACCCTTTGAAGACATCTTACAGTTAGTTTCCCATGTTTGTTGAAATTGGTCTTCCAGTCTAAGTTTAACGCTTTTAACTATCCATTTCTTATTGTAAACTTGATTTACTAAATCCAGAGTTATCGAGGATTGACTTCAAATTCTTCAGCCAGTTTGTTTCATGATTATTATTAAATTTTACATATATATAAAAGCTTGTATAATATATAACTATACTTCAACTGCTTTCCAATGAGTAATTTAGACCAGTAACCTATTATTCTCGTTTTAATAAGTACACTCATAGGTAATCTGCCTATTCATCGTAAATCATAAAGTTTGGTGTGCTTGTTTTCAAATTTAAGAGCATTTTACAAAACTTTAAGTGAACTCTTTCTATGATATTAGTGTTTCCAAAACCCCATACTTCACAACTATAAAGCAAAATTGGCACAACAATTTTATCAAATAAATGTAACTGATCGTCGACAGAAAGATTTAATATTCTACCCCTTTTTAAGACACCGAACATTGCCTTAATAGCTCGTTCAGAAGCATATTTCTTGGCTTCCATGAAAGAACCAATGTATGCATGATTTCCTGATCGAAGGGTCCGCCGACAAACGCGAGGAATCTGACGTATCAGCGTACTAGCGCGAATATGTACATAGATAATCAAGATCCGATCAGCTGGTGGAAGGAAAATTCCACGAAATATCCTTGACTCTCTGTTCTGACTATCTAGCGATCCCGGAAACGTCCGTCCACTTAGAGAGGATATCCTCTTCCGCCGAACTAATAATAACTAAACTTCGTAACGGATGGTCTCCCTATAGCGTTGATCAAATTATCATTTGAAACTAAAAATCACTAATCGTTTGTAGCTATGTGTGTTTTAATGTCCTTTTTGTTTTTTGATAAATAAATGAAAAGAAAAACAACAATGTCGTTTATTAATATCATACATAGATGGGGTAGATTTAACAGGTATCAATATGACACATTTGTATTTGCATTTTTACCGAGGATCCGGGTACTCGATCGGAAAATCGTCCGATTAACCGATTATTAGAAATTGAATTTGCATTCCTTGTAGGAATTACGAGATTAATCGCTCTTTACCTTTTCATATCATTGGTGATAGGACACAGTGGGCGAATGGTATACGTTCTGTGTATTAAATCGTATTTTCTGAATGTACAGTTTACCCCATGTTTCCATTCTTTACATGTGTTATGTACTTTATAATACAACAATCTAAACATTTATGTCGCTGATGAAGTTTAGGAACTATATAGTAATTATTTTTAGATAAATCTGAATATTTTTCCATATTTATATTTTTACGCTCTTTCTTTGATGTCCGGGAGCCAGTTAAGACGGTGATTGAAGCTTGACCCATGTTTAACAAAAGCATGTGCAAATCACCATATATGGTCCAATATATAGACGAAACTCGTTTCCATATTTTCTGTTCAATTTTAAGATAAGTTCTATATGTTTTCTTGTTCCAATTCCAATGAAGCGAGGAAGATTTCCAATAAAAGGTAATGCAAAAGGTCCAGAGATGCTTGTCCTCGGTGACGACATCGTGCAGTATAGGAACAAAAACACAGAAAGGAAAATCAAAAATGAAGTCAGATCTATGTAACTGAAGTAAAAGTCGGAAGACATTTTCAGAGTCCACGTGGGATACTATAATATTACACGCTCTGATACACACATGTGGGGAAGGGGGTAGTCAAAAAAAAGTACAAGTAGCAAAACAGAAAATAAAATAAGAAACAAATTAGAAAAAAGACCCAAAATCCTCTGATTATTTTTATTGTGCCACAACCTGGTCTTTGTTGCCCGTTCCTAAGCAATGGTCACCATTTCTATCATTTCATAAAGAAGACACTAGAACACATGACAAAAATTACTGAACCCGGTTCTATGTGCCTGTTTCAATCGGAGACTCTGGGATTTGGCAACAGAATACATCTTTACCAACACCCTCTAACTCTCTTTCTCATTCTATTTATTTGCACCGGTCGCGGTAGCTCAGTCGTAGAGTGTTTGCTTCGTAACCGGGAGGTCCTGAATTCAAGCCCCGCTGTTGCCATGACCACATCAAACAAAAGACGTTAACATGGCTAGTGATTCAACAATTTGAAAATAGGACTAACTTGAAAATACGCCTGCTTTTATTGTATTGCATACTAACACACGCATGTACCACCTCAATTTCAGCAAGCTATCTTAATTCATGGTGGACATCAATGTCACTCAAATCTTTTACTCTACCGTATTTTAGAGATTTGTGGGTCCGAATCCGAAAACTGAACACGAAACAAAAATCATCAGCAGCTAATGGTTCATTCTCTATGAATTGCCTTAGTTCTCAACTCCCTTTAGCTTTAAACATTTATCTCTTGAATTAAGTCTTCTACCTCAGCTGTCCTTACACTTCGGGAGCAATACAGTGTTTTTAATAATTTAAAAATTGTTAGAAAATGTATAAAACAATTGACAAAAGGTACTTCTAAACTTACACATTGAGCTTGTTCTGCATATGATTCAATTTTTAAATCGAGGCAGGTTACTGACAAAGAAGTTCTTATTTGCAGGGGTTGTACAGTCTCGTCTAAAGTCAGCATTTCGCTAATTTTATGGTCGTTATCTAGTTTGCTAGTAAAACTTTCCATTAGGTCAAATGCTGTCTGACGCGTTTCATGCCAACTGGTAGGCCGTTCTTGGCATACTGATTCTGACTACGGATTGCTCCGTTTACCTGACCGGGATGTAGGGTACACGGCGGGAGTGACCGGTAGACAGGGTATGCTTACTCCTCCTAGGCACCTGATCCCACCTCTGGTATAACCAGGGGTCCATACTTGCCCATCTCTCTGATTTGTATTTTCTATTACGAGATTAAATACTGTTAGTTATCGTGGCCTTTTTCATAGTTATAGCGGTAGAACCTTCTATATACAATAACAAGCCGGCAAATTCTTGTAGACTTGAATTAATTTGATATAGGAGTTTATGATTAGTGCAATTTTCTCAGCTCTATCTATCGCTTAGTAATTGTCACATCGAGTAAGTTGTACATGTGATCAAAACACATACGATTTGGTTGATATAAGTAGATATAGTTAGAATTCTTAGCATTATACATTCAGTATTGTCACAGGGCCAGATTACCATTCAGATGTATCTAAATCAAGGTCATTACATCCTTTACGAAATTAATGATAATCTATTTTCTGACAGCACTGATATGCATAGTATCCTACAGAAAGTGATAAAGAGAGGTAAAGCGTTGAAGCAATTCTAGAAAACAAATAACGTTTGACATGGGTTTCAAGGGCCAAGTGCTGACATTTTAAGGGAAACATCCTTCTAGAAAAGTGCAAAACTGTTCCTATGACTTTGAACTTTTCTGATTAAAGATGAGATGTTTCTTAAATAAAAAGGCCTACTGAGGGTAAACGAAATATAGCATTACTAGTTTATAGATGTGCAAGATATCCCCGTCTGTGTTTTACCTCTCTATCTATACTAAACTTAGCACCTCTTGGTGTCACGGTCTATCACCTTAATTACATGACATGCGTACTCATAATCAATATATTACCCACAAAAATATATTCTCGCCATTTTTAAATTTCTTTTCACCATTATTGGAAAATACTCGCCAGTTTGAGCACAAACTCTTTTATTTATGTCATCCTGATGCTTGTCATTTGTAAATCATCTACATTCATGGAGTAATATTCTGTTTACGATCTATCATATTCATCATACACAACCTAGAATAGACAGATATACTGCGATTCAATGCATTCCCGAGGAATTATATGTTGAATGATCATATGCCTGGGAGAAATAAGAATCCCCTGACTAATCATGGCCCTGTTATTCTGCAGAGGAGTTTTCCTATATTTTCTCATGTAAATCTTTAATCCCATATAACGGTCTCATCCTATCCCCCATGGGCTATAATATGAATAAGCTTGAATCTACACTATTTCAGAAAGCTGACGTGTAAATTTCAACTTTTTTGGTCCATTGGTTCTTATGAAGAGTTTTAAATCATGCCATCGTATTTTTGCCTTTTCTTAATTTTTTCTCCTTTGAAGCAGGCATGATCTTTGATTTAAACAAACTTGACTCCTCTTTACCCTTGGATAATTTGTGCAAAACGTGATTGAAATTGGCGCAGTGGTTCTGGAGTAGATGTAAATGTGAAATTTTACAGATGATAACAGACGCCGGATAAATTTCAATCAGATACGCTCACTTGAGCTTTTGACTCAGGCGAGCTAAAATGCAATTACTGTTCGTTAAAACATGAAGCTTAGACTCGAGTGATACTCAGTAAAACATACACTAATTATGTATATTGAGCACCTTTATCTTTTAGTCCAAATGTCCCTTCACAAAAATGAAACTGAATGTTCAAATAATAAATGTGTCAATACACAACTTTTGCACGTTTGTTGAACTTTGGGCAATGCAATATTACATAGGCGAAACGAAAAGCAAACAAACACGTAGTAAACATCGCACTTCGCTCCTCATTCACTGAAACAGTTTCTCAGTGTAAGCAATCGCAATTCTATAGTTCTGTAAAACCCCGTTCCATGATTTCAGGTCATCGCTTAAACAGTTGTGAAAATTATTAATAATAATTCCATGATTACAAGACACCACACACACGATATATCCTCATACAGAGTTGTCAATCATGCATTGGCACAGTGTCAAATTTCCATAGACTTGCTATTGTCCCGTGCAAATTGCTCTCCGATTTGTGCCTCGGTATGTAAAATATCTCTGACAGAGATAGACCTCTTCGCAGACGTAAACGACTTCTCTTTAAGCATGGTATTAGGCGTCCGGGGTGGTAAATGACCCCAGAATTTTTTCACCATTACGATAGAATAGCAAGATAATTCTACGTTTTGTTTTATTCGGACGCGACAACTTGGAAATAGCTAGATGATGAAATCGAGAACCTCTGTATTTTTATTGACTATTGATATGTGGTTCACGGGAATAACACGGAGATAACTAACAGCGATGAATCTCAGAAATTATATAAAAGATACCAAATTAAAAGAAGGGCAAACACAGACCCTCTAGATATACCAGATATGGAATCATGTGTCTAAGATTAACCACCTCCTGTTGACTGGTTCCCTCGCCGTAAGCCCTGTGTCTTCTTCAGGTAAAATGAGTAACCCATAGTCAAAATCAGTATGTAAAGAACGACTTAACAGTTGGTATGAAATACGCCAGACAGCATTGCACCAGGTGATAACTTGTATTTGCAAATTAGATCACTATAACGACCATAGAATTTGCAAAATGCTGACTTTAAACAAAACTGTTGAAAACCCAGTAACATCAACCTATTTGTCGGTGGTCTTGATTTAAAAATTGCTCATAAGCAGAACATACTCTTGCGCATCGAATGAGTTGAGAGACTTAAATAGCATATAATGGTGATAATGGGATATTGCTACACAAATATGGGAAGTTGACGATCGAGAGGCTGAGGTCATCCTGTTTGTCATTAAAATATATTGCTAGTTTGCCGTTGACCTCTACGTTCCAATAAAATATCTAACTATAAAGCAGATATGGAAGACTCCGTGGTTTCTTTTATTTCGATTTCACTGGGGTAAATCGACTGACATATTAATGAAAATGAGTATTGTTAATAGATAAAACGCCTTCGATATATTTAAATGTCATGTTGAAGGCCACAGTGAGAAATTTTAATATTCCTTTTATACTTTTTATGCATTGTGACAAAGTACCGATATTTTCTTCATATGTAGTCCATCATCATAATTGGACAGAATTAATGCTATAGATGAAGTTCTCTCTCTAAATGATAGATCGAGACTACAGAAATTTCGAAATTTTACCATATAAAATGAGTGATTTATGATCGTTATTTTCAAATGTATTTGCATCACCAGTAATGGCATGTCTTGCTGAACTATAGTTGAAAGAAGAACAGGGTTTCCATCTGGGCACTGTAAAGTTTGTCATAAAACGTTTTGATGTAATAGAAGATATTTATTTGTAGGATACACAGGATGTAACTTGAATTCAAATATTATGGAATACAACACTGCAATGTTTTATGACCAAGATTGTTGCTTATACTGACATCATCTGTCCCGTGGGGATCCGGGTTAGAATAGATCCTCGGTATCCGTTGCTTGTCGTAAGAGGCGACTAAATGGGGCAGTCCTTCGGATGAGACCGCAAAAACCGAGGTCCCGTGTCACAGCAGGTGTGGCACATTAAAGATTCCTCCTTTCTCAAAGGCCGTAAGCGCCGAGCAAAAGCCTAGATTTTGCAGCCCTTCACCGGCAATGGTGACGTCTCCATTTGAGTGAAAATGTCTGAAGCGGGACGTTAAACAATATACAATCAATCAATCAACTGACATCATCTATGTGTTTGTTGGTGAATAAAAAAACCGAAGATGACGAACAGTGATCATCCTCATAGTTCCCATAAAGAATGCAAAATGGAGTGTATGGCAAACATGGATCCTGGAAACAGAAGAGGTAGGAGGAGGTAACTTAATTTATTTTAATGAGCCAGCGATGTGATTCGAAAGATTTTATCCGTAACCCGCGGTGGTTTGAACATTCTGTGGTAGGCATCGATATTTACACACATGATCTTTCACTGATGTCTTAAGTTTACTTTAAGTCTGTATGGGTCAGCGCATGTCGTAACACCGGTTGTTCCGGAATAGTTCAATACATCATCTTCAGACACTTTAGAAAATCGGAACTTTTGAATAAGATTACAAAATACAAGAAACATTTCTGTTTTTGCTAGAGATTCCCCTGGACACGCTCGTGGTCCTGAAAGAAAAAAAAAAACCAAGATGTGTTAATGACACAGACATGCCCCGATAATGACAAATTGCAATGATGGTCATGCCCAAGTATTTACCATTAGAAGTTACGACCTACGTCAAAATTTTTAATTAGGTTGAATACCAATGTTATGGTCACATGGTCAAAAGTATTGTACTAATACTAAGGTTTTGTCACAATAAGCACTTATGATTTAAAAGTTATGGCCAATGTTAAAGATTTTAAAGTCAAACGCCAAGATCAAGGTCATAAGATCAAAATGTTGGTACCGATGAAAAGGTCTTGTCACAAGGAATACTCATGTGAAATATCAAAGCCCTAACATTTACTGTTCAAACGATATTTGGAAGGTTAACATTTCCGAGAAAATGACAGACAGGACGAAAAACAACACCCACCTCCACCCCGACCTTCGGGACATAAAAACATTTGTTAAAGTTACAATATTACGTTTCACAAAGTAATACTGAGATTTTAGTACCTTCTCGCAAATACCCACCAACTGAAAAAGGTATCAATCTGTCTTGATACTGAACCGTTCCAGTGACGTCATCAAGAAATCGGTCTGGTTGGAAATTATACGGTTCAGGAAAGTGCGTCGGGTCTATATTTGATGTTGTTAAAAATCCAAACACAATAGCATTTTTCGGTATCCTATGACCAGATATGTGTATATCTGCTGTCGCCATGTGTGGTAAAGACATACTTGCTAAAGTGAGGAAACATATTGTAAGTGTTATATTTGAATTATGACTTACTATCATTATCATTGTATGAAAAATGATTTTAGGTAATGAATAACAGAATACGTGAAAAGACATTACAGTATTGCTAGTTTAAGTGAACAAGTGAAGATAACGAACAATGATCAGATTCATAATCCTCTAGAAGATATAAAATTAAAAGAAGGGCAAACACGGACCCCTGGACATAACAGAAGTGGGATCAGGTGGTTAGGAGGAAAAAGCATGCCCTGTTGACCGGTCACATTTGCAGTGAGCCTTATATCTTGTTCAGGTAAACGGAGTAATCCGTAGTCAAAATCAGTGTGTAAAGAACGGTCAAGCAATTGGTATGAAACACATAAAACAGCATTAGTTATATACCGTTGATAACACTGTAACAATTACTGATTCCCCGTGCTTTGTATATACATTGATATAAATCATATCATGCACAACGAAATAAATTCTTGTAACAGAAAAAAAAACATTTTAACTTCGTAATGTAAATGTGCGTTTATAAGACACACCAATATTTGATATTCTTAGAACCTCCAAAAGCGTTGCTTCAATGTAAGGCAGTGAGCTTTTGTCCGACAAATGAACTTCTCGTCCTAAGCCAACAACCTGATAAAAGAGAGTGTAAACTTAAAATGGTGATTTCCGCAAATAAAGATATCCGATAATTTCCATTAATTAATTAATTACGAGTACATTCATAAGAAGTAATTTTTAAGAAACCGTAAATTTGACTTTTTTCAAAGGTCAACGTTCATAACTAGCTCACAACGTTAACAATATTTCTTTCATGAAGGGCGTCAAGTTCCATAAAAGCCATTCAACGTAAATGAGTGTTATTATAAAAGAAGTCATATTAACTTTGCTCATTCGATTTTAAGACAATGCATCTAATGGCAATATTACCTACTTCGTGTATTTTCATTTTTGCACACCTTTTCTATTTCAGTAAAGCATTTTTGTTGAATCTCTGGATACCCTATCATATACAGTAAAGCCCAATCTAGAGAGGTTCCGGTTGTCTCTGTACCAGCGCTAAACAAATCCAATATCACTCGGAACAAATGATGAACTGTTCCTACAAATAACAATGAACACGAATCAAGCGTTATTCCAATGTTTTCTATTACTTACGGGTATCTGCTTGATGAAAAGAACAGTGATCAATCTCGCAAATCTCATATATAGAATACAAAATTAAGAACAGGGCAAATACGAATCCATGGATGTACCAGGGGTGGGATCTGGTGCCTTGGAGGGGTAAACATCCCTGTTGACCGGTAGCACTTGCCGTGTGACCTATATCTTGTACAGGTAAGCGGAGTAGTCAAAATCAGGTGGTAAAAATGGTCTTAAAATTAGTATGAAACACGTCAGACAGCATTTGACCAATGACAAATTGTATTAGTAAATTATAACTTTACAACGACCATCACAAAAAATATATTCATTTCAAATTTAATGATTATCTCCCTCATGTATAACTCTGATATTTTGCCGGATTTGGCTCCACTATTTGGTATTTTTAGTTCTTTCAGCTCTTCCAAGTTTGTTCGTATTTCGGATTTCCAACATTTTTTACTTGAGCATTACTCAAGAGACATTATTTGTCGAAATGCGTATCTGATGCATCAAAATTCGTACCGTTTATGTTTTATATTGTCAATCTCGTATTAACTGTATTGGGTTAAATTACATTTTTTCATGAGAACGAGCTTAAAATACGACACCTCCCCCCTCCAATAAGAAGAGACAAAATATTCAATAGATAAAAACCTGTATCATTTCCTTCTATTTTTCCTTCAGCATGTTGGGCTTGAATATATAGATCAATAAAATCTCTTATGTTATTTTCATCATAAGTGCTTTTGTGCTCTGCTATCTGGTTTGCTATATATTCTCCAAGGAGATCAAGTGCTTTCTTACTAGTCTCAACACGTGACTTCTGCAAAGAAGAAAGTATAAAACGTTCATGTACAAAGACAGTAGAACACTGCCAAGACGAAGACTTAGAAGTAATTTTACCGGTAATTCCATAAGCTTTTTTTTAAGTTGAAACCGATTCCAAACGTTTAAAAATTTTCTTTGATTGAAGTATTCTACTATTCCTAGAACGTATTTCGATCGAGTGTTACAGGGCTTCAGATGTTCTAATATGTTGAAATATAAATACTTCATGAAAATTTAATCTTCATCACTGTTAATAAGTTGAACTCATATTCTATATTTCATCTTCACTTGGAATGTTCGAACCGAAATACATTCGAAATCTGTCCCTGTCTCCGAGGACGAAAATACAGTAAAACTAATTGAATTTCTAACATATAGTACATACCAATTTTCCAAACTGACACCATTTTGGAAGAGATCCTATCACTGCCCCGCTATTTTTAAATATGTCATCCAATAGCTTAATCACATTCAGAAATGTTTTGTCATCATGGGGGTAACTGGAAGTAAACGAAAGATAATTTTCTTGTACGCAGAGATCATTTATGATCATTTAGATTGGGCAATCTGAGAGAGAGAAAAACCCACAAATTCAGAGAGTACAGCTCTCAAATTCTTAAATAACACTCACCGGAAGCCAAACACAATGTGATGAATGACGTTACTTATTGACAACGTCATCATGTGTTTTACATCGCTGATTGGCTGACCTTCCCTTGACAAAAACTCTTCGCCTAGCAACCTTGCCTCGTCAAGTATTATTTCCTCAAGTGATTTCTTTCCTACGCCAAAATCCCTCATTGTCTGCAGAGAAAAGCGACGGACTTTTTTCCAATGTTCTCCATTACCCCACACAATGCCTTTAAATATTGAATTGTTAAAAATAAGGTCATGTTGATTATTGATAGTACTAACGAGGTGTTGTGTAAAATGGTCTTTCATTGCTAATAGGATAAAATCATTACAGTATCATTATCACTATATAAATTCTCAATCCATGAACAAGCGTAATTACTTTTATGCTGAATCATCAACCATTCACTATAGCTAACTGTCCCAATCAATACAAACACTGTTAGGAAAAGTGCTTTGTTTTGCATGTAAAAGTGAAGTTTTAAATATTATCACTTATGAACATAACAGTTTTCAAACATCGATCAACGTTTTGATTTATCTGTTTGTATTTTGTGGTATGTACATATTTTGAAAGATATGATGAGTCTCAGAAACACCGAAATGGAACACTTTCAATTACCTTAGATTGCCCTTGGTGTACTTATTCAGGAAACCAAAACCACACATGATATAATCAGATTACACGAGGCCAAGATATTTCGCTGTTATTCTGACCAGTTGTTTACATTACTGAGAAAGCTTACAGTCACGTCTAGATGGGTGTACCCAACAGCATATGAAATGTCATAGTGATGTACAAAGTAATAATTGCTTTGGCGGTTGTTATGCTATTTATTACGGTGCAAAATCTCAAGTCAACATCATACTCTGATCAGTAAATATACGTCAATTGATGAAGGAAGTCCATGTATACGGCTGGCGACTTTCTTCACTTCAGTTTCATATGTTAGTAAGATATTATAATTCTGACAGTTTTCCGTCGTTTGTTAGTATGCTCACAGATTCCATGTGTAATTAATATTTATATAATTTCGATCAAAGGGTCAGAAGATAAGTATTAAATAGGATGTGATTATTAGAGTTTTTTTCTCTTGAAAATCACGAATTTGCTACATGTGTATGGGAGTTTTTGTTCATAAAGTGTAATTTCAATTGTTTTTATACAGTAAGATCCCCCGTGCTAGGATACCAAAAACTAGGAATATAATCCTATCATAACGAAGAAACAGGAAAGGGTATCGTTTAAAAGAACAACATTGGAATTATTCATCATATCAGAAATGTTCTTATCAAGAATAGGACTGCAAGTTTTGAAAATATGTTACCGTAGATCTGTCAATCGAATAATCACCCTCTTGTTGTGAACAATAAAGTTTAGTTAGACTCTGGATTCCAAGGTAACAACCGGACTGTCATAGGAGATGAATATTTTACATATAGATAACAAGGCTGCAGTTTGATACAGTTATAGTGTGATAATGCTATAACATACTGTACATCTGGTCTTACTTTAAAGGATTTCACACACACACACACACACACACACACACACAGATATATATATATATATATATATATATATATATATATATATATAGTGGTTAAGGGCAACAACAAAAGTCCACTGGTTTACTGTTTACTTACAAGTATGTTATAGAGATTTAGCTTTTAAAGTTGATAGCCTGATTAACAACAAAGACACACATTATGCATGTTTGATTTAACATGTCTAGCCACGCTAGAAATGCAGATTTACATTCACGTAACAAATCCCCAATGTTGTATCAATGTATCTTATTTTTCGACAATAAAATCTATATACTTCAAAATCTAGATATAACAAATAAATGTCTAGTTTGTTATATTATGAGTGATACAAACCAATGGGAACGTGGAGTAATATCTGGATAATAAAATGTCTACTCTGAACATACAATGTGCACTGTGATATTGTGCATGTATTCTACTCTATAATACGCACAATCTAAACATTTGTATGCCTATTGAAGTTCTGGAACTATAATAGTAATTATCTTAGTTAGATCTAAAGATCTTACCATATCCATATTTTTCCGCTCTCGCTTTGATGGCCGGGAGCCAGTTAGGACGATGGCTGAAGCTTGACCCATTTTTAACAAAAGCCTCGTGAATGTTTTCATAACCACATATAAACACCAGCATATATGGTCCAATATATAGACGAAACACGTCTCCATATTTTCTGCTTAATTTTAAGAGTTCTATATGTTTTCTTGTCCCCATTCCAATGAAGCGAGGAAGATTTCCAATAAAAGGTAATGCAAAAGGTCCAGGGATGCTTGTTCTCGGTGACGACATCGTGCAGTATAGGAACAAAAACACAGAAAGGAAAATCAAAAATGAAGTCAGGTCTATGTAACTGAAGTAAACGTCGGAAGACATTTTCAAAGTCCACGTGAAAAGCTATAATTTAAACGCTCTGATACACACTTGCAGTGTTTATAACACATACTCCATTCAACCACTTGTCGTCTGCAGTGTCGTGAATAGGAACGCGGAATATCGGTGAGGTTAAAAACTAGGCTTTCTCAGTATCATGATTCACCTAAATACCATGATTATAATCTTACGCATAAGTTGGATTCTAGTGTAATAGTAAACAAATATTAGCATCGGTCTGATATTGTGGATATATGTATTAAAAAATGTCAATTTATGTAACAGGAAGTCTGGCAACATTTATAACATCTATTTAAAGGAAACAGTCCAATCAGATCGATATGACGGACAGTCAAAGACGACAAAGAAGTTTGATTTTATTTTCGTCTTTTCTTAGTTATCTGTAATGGCACGCAGCACCGTTTTTCAGAGTGCAGGGGAAGGGATGGGGGTAGTCAGAAAAGAGTTCAACGAACAAAACAAAAAAGCAAAACAAAACGAGAACAACAAAAAACAAACAAAAAACAAAAACAAAAAAAAGAAAACAAAAACAAACAAACAAAACAAAACAAAAAAAACAGAAAAAGACTCCCCAAATCTCTTCTTATTGTCAGTATATCACAACTTGGATTTGGTGCCTCTTCTTAAGTAGGAACGGCCCATTGTATTATTTTACAAAGAAAGCACATAGAAAACGTGACAAAAAGTGCTCCCTCCCCCGGTTCTACATGCCTATTTCAATCGGCGATTCTGGGGTTTGGTAATGGAATACATCTGTATTAACTGTACTACCTCTTTAACACATAACAACAACACCTGTATACATAGCATACAACTACCCGTGTACGCTGGAGGTTGTATTATATACAAACACAACTGTGAACACCATATACCAAAATGCTCATCTAAGGAGATTTATATTAATATACATGTAGCACATATAATCCCGCCTATGAAAACACAATAAACATACATGTTCATATATTAAACAGAGTTACTGTATCATATATATAATCCCCCCTATAGAACACCAGAGAAGGCCAGGAAAAACCTAGAGTCTAGGAAACCTGTATCCGATGCCAAATAGCTCCAAGGTGCAGGAGGAGTGTGACGGACCTCACACTAAAACCCTAAAATTACAAGCATAACAAATCTAATCACTAGATATAACAGCAAGCAGTTGTCCTATCTGCGTGAAGGACGGCTAGAAAATGGCCAGCCTAACAAACCTGAATACTAATCGTGACCATATGCTTTCTATTGGTCAATAATGGTATATCACAAATCACGTTACTGTACCGTAAATACGTCATTTTCCCGCTTTTACTAGCGAATCGCGGGGAAATACAATTATCAACTCCCCTCTAAGACTCCTTCTCTTTCTTTTTTCATTTGCAGGATATGATAGTTGTAGTAAATGTTCTACAATTATATAGCTTCATCCCATGTCCACGGTAAACTCCGATATCTTGTAAAAATTCCGATCTGACTTCCGTGTATACATCTGTACATCACTACTCGGTTTGCTGCTGTTGATCACGTTTCGGCTGTTGTGAGTTAGGTGTGTCAGAGGACAGGGAATTATGTATTTATTTATTTTGGTTAACAAGTGGGTAAGGGGTATACATCAAAGTCGAGTTATGACAGGCTAATGGAAAATCATAGCACACCCTGTTTTCCAATACCTATATTTCACATTGGTGTAGTTAATAAATTCGGATCCTAAATTACATGTCATCTCTACATGAAGGTGTTGTTACACAAAACATGCCCTGCGCATTTGCCTCCTTTTTGCTCTGATTTTCTCAGATACGGGTTAACTCCGCAACACCCACAAACCATCAGAGTATCGTGCGAGGGGACTTAGACACTGTGCACAATCAAGAACTGTTCATATGGGACCATCCACCAACCCCGTGGGGATCCGGGTTACTGAAAAATCATCGAGCGGGACGTTAAACAATATATAATCAATCAATCATTATTATTATTATTATTATTATCATTATTATTACGAGTATCAGTAGTAGTAGTAGTTTTCAGGTGCCAGAACGTATTTACAGAAACAAGTGTCTGTGGTAAAAATATGTAAAATAATTTTTAGGATACCTGTCAAATATAGCCGAGTACTTAATGAAAAATGTAGGTATCACCATGATCCCCAGTAAATACAAAACTAAGACACGTGATAGTTGCTGTCTAAAACCTACATGGTCCAGGAAAAGGTCTGTAGCTGAGAGGTATGGTGGATTGATTGATTGATTGATTAAATATTGTTTAACGTCCCGCTCGAGAATCTTTCACTCATATGGAGACGTCACCATTGCCGGTGAAGGGCTGCATATTTAGGCCTATGCTCGGCGCTTATGGCCTTTGAGCAGGGAGGGATCTTTTACGTGCCACACCTGCTGTGACACTGGACCTCGGGTTTTGCGGTCTCATCCGAAGGACCGCCCCATTTAGTCGCCTTTTACGACAAGCAAGGGGTACTGAGGATCTATTCTAACAACCCGAATCCCCACGGGCTTGAACCGAAACGATATAAGTGATTGTGCAACATGCAAATATATGATATTGCATCGAACTAGTTGGTATACGCCTAAGCTTGTCCACTTTACTGTATTTTTTTTTTTAATATTTCATGGTAATTATCGAAAAGGAAAAGTAGAATTTTAATTAATTTCACGATTATACTAATCACGTAAAACTGAATTATAGCTTACGAACTTCACTTCACATATGAAGTAATGTTAACGGTGCAAGCAGCAACTCTGGAGCAAGCCTTTCGGAGTTTCTGAAAATTTTCGTACGATTGATTCAAAAATAAAATCATGGACTGAAGAAACAAACAAGCATATTTTATTTATTAAAAATTATGAAAACTTAAATTTTAGCTTTTAAAATATATTTTTGGAAAATGTTTTCAAACACATTTCAAACGAAATGAGGCCCACACCAAAGTTCTATGCAATATATTCATGCGCGCAGTGCTTGATGGCCTCGGGAAGTTGAACAAAGTTCACTCCCAACAATAGGTCTACAGGCTTTATCAGTCACCTTGTGTAATAGTTAAAGTATCACTGGCCATAAGGGCTCCGTAATTACATAATATACGCAAGATTAATACAATAAAACCAATTTTGACCCATCTTAGAGTCAAAACCCTGCAGTCAGAATCTCTAAACCGAGGATCATGAAATTAACAATGTGAGTAGAGGCCTTCTTGATCTTCATAGCTACGCCTTTCATTTTTCCTATAGATGTGCAACTGTGGAAGAGAAGACTTTTGGATATTGGTCAATAAATAGCAGTTTTTATCCAGACCCTAAGGTCTCGAGGGGGCAGAAACCCTGACATTTACAAATTATATCACCCTTGTCCCAGAGATGCTCATACCAAACTTAAAAATGGAACGGTAGTTATCAAGAAATTTAAAATGTTCAGTTGTTAACACATTTAATCTCTGACCATTTTGACCTCAACCTTATTCCAAAACCCCTACCCTTGAGATCATTTAATTCATAATTCTGATAAAGGACTATCTGTTCTTTTTAAATATTCATTTAGTTTTAATTAAGTATCAACAGCACTAAAAATGTGTTATATAATCATTTTGGTTTCTTTACACATAAACACTATATATCAAGTTTGGCCCCTTTCTGGAGTCAGAACCTCTATCCCTGGGATCATGCAATTTACAATTAAGTAGTGCTAATTTGGTAGGTCACCATAACTATCTGCGCATGCTTACTCATCTTCTTTTATGATTACTCAACTTACAGTTAGTACTTTCTTTGGAAAGTACTTTCTTTGGATGTTCATTTCACAAAATCTCCTACGGACGGTAGTTTTTGAAAGTCATTATTTTTGCACCAGATACAGAAAGTACACCTGCCTTCCAAAGGTTCGTTGGACTGTCAGAACAATCCGGTAAAAATAGCTTCAGTTCAGTAAAATTTAACTCTTGAGTGACCGCTGTGGTTGAACACGAGAGCAATGTTACTTACAAAAAAGCTGTTGAGCTTCAAAGCGCATCCGACTGAGCCAGACATTTTGCCCAATTCTTCAGCAGCAAAGCAAGCAAAGCTCTAAAATTGTTAAAACAGGCTGAAAAGGACCGACTAGTATTTTTTGTGAATCAAGGTGAACATGCTGTTATGAAGCGTCACCGTCCTATACGTGATTATTGTGATGAATTAGAGAAGAAAATAAAAACTAGGCATTAATGTTTGAAATGAGTAGATATTAACACATTTATTACTGAACTGGTATTTGTTTGTGTAATCAAATTTGGCTCTTTTGCTCGGTCTGGTGAATAATCATCCGGTCTGGTAAAAACAATTATAACCAGATCAAATATCTTGTAAAAACAATTATAACCAGATCAAATATCTGGTAAAAACAGTTATAACCAGATCAAATATCTTGTAAAATTATTAGACCGTGAACACTGTAAGAGTCGACTAAATGGATCGGTCCTTCGGATGAGACTGAAAAATCCGAGGTCCCGAATCAAAGCAGGTGTGGCACGATAAAGATCCCTCCCTGCCCAAAGGCTGTAAACGCCGAGCATAGGTCTAAGTTTTGCAGCCCTTCATCAGCAATGGTGACGTCTCCATAAGAGTGAAAGATTCCCAAAAGAGACATAAACAATATACAATCAATCAATCAGCATTGCAAATACCAGCCTAAAGTGAAAAAAAAAGATTTTAATAGCGTCTTTGTGTGGAATAGGAAAGATGAATGTAAATCAGAAACAAATATGAACGAGTGCTCCGCAAAGCTGAGCTTGTGCCCTCGCACAGATTGTCTACAAGCTTTTTCTATGAAGTTCCGTAGTGACCTTCACCTTTGGACCCCTAAATCAACAGAAATCTCCTTCTCTTGTTAACTAAACTACAGCTGAAGTATTAAATTGATCGAGACAAAAATGTGGCTTGTACAGAGTTTACAAGCTCAGTGTTACACACAACTGATCACACACGAATCGCAATGAATTCTAAGGAGATAACAGCCAAGATTTGATAAAGAAAACAAACATTGATAAAATAAATCAGATTCCCAAGATAAAGAACTAAAACATATCTCAGACCCATGAAATAAACAGATTGTACATAAAATATCCCAGGTAATATTTGTACCCAAATAAACAGACCAGTCCAAATACGCAACCCATTAAGTACAGGTTGGCAATAAACTATTGAAATAGTAGTTTCACTTTATTAGTTATTACAGTTATCAAGACCACTACGATTACCTATAACAATCAGTGTGTAACTTTAGAAGTCAGAATGTGAAACCATACTGTCAATTGTTTTATACATTTTCTGCCAATTTTCAAGTCCTTGGGAAACTCTGTATTAGTCTTGGTCTTAGCGACAAATCCATAAAGGTAAAATGAAGCATGAACTAAAGAAATTCATTGAGATTTAACCATTAACTGCTTTTCATTATTTTTTTTCCTTGAGCAGTGTTGGGATTCGAACCCACAAGTCCCTAAAATAAGGTAGAGTAAAAGATTTGCGTGAGAGTAATATCTAACATGCACTTCGTTTCCTTTGGTGGATTTTCATTACATAATACAGTGTTTAGTAGTATTGATATGTCCATTGAATGTCATCATAGAGCAGGGATTGCGATTTATTATAAGACATCCGAGTTTTAAATGATGACGAGAATGAATAAATATAGCTAAGTTGAATTCAGTGTAGAGAATGCGAGAACGGAATTCCTTGGAGAGGATCAGACTGGAATTCGTTATCCGGGCCTATCAAGGTTGTACAGGAAATTACATTATCTCGGGCTGTAATTCATACACTCGTGATGCCTCGTTGAATGCACCTGAATAACTAATAACGAACCCCAACTAACTGACATTTAAAGTTCAAAAACAACGGACACAATAAATGCTTTAGCATATAGAGCGAAACCCTAAAGTTGTTCTGAGGTTGAATGATGTGTTTCACTTTCGGTTTTAAGACTGTGGTATCATCCTCACTTCTGTTCTGTGAAAAGAAGAATCGTATGTGTGGTTGTGGAAAGTACTGAATGATTCAGTACAATAAATTCAGGAATACTGAAATTATGTGATAACACACCCCACGCAGTGTCACAGAGGACATAAATACTTCTTCCGTAACATGAAGTAATAAATGTTTGTTTGTTTGTTGCTTTCCTCCACACTCAACAATTTTACAGTTATCTGGTGGCGTCCAGTTTTTATTGGTGGAGGAGAGAGCCCATATACAATGTACCCGGGAAGACACGACCGACCTTCCGAAACTAAACTGGCAAATAATGAAGTAATAAATGGGATGCTGCTCCCTTCGGCATTAACTCAATATGTATTTAAACTCTATTGTAAGAAGGGAGACACGCATTAATTAATTTATTGACTTCCTGTCAAACACGCACTCTTTTTACACTGCCTGGTCAACTTTACAAGGCAAGGGGAATCCCAGAGTTCTTCTCTGTAACATTTGCAGTGAAAACAAAGTGCAAACAATATATATGTTTTGAACAATATTTGACTAATTTAACCCCCCCCCCCCCAAAAAAAACAACAACAAAAAAACAAAACCGGGAAAAAAAAAACAAAAAACAAAAAAAACAAAAACAAAAAAAAACAAAAAAACAAAAAAACAAAAAAAATAAAAAAAGCAAAAAACAAACAAACAAAATTAAAAAAAAAAAAGAAAGAAAGAAAAAAAAACGAACACACACACACACAAAAACAACAACAGTAAAACACCACCATCAACAACAACAAACCAAACAAAGAAATGCTTCAGAAAGGCACACAATCTGTTTTCTTGAAACTGAAATCTATTGGTTAAAATTCCTTTCTTAAGTTTGTTAAGGATATACTCTACATCGTCATAATGGCTGACATGATTAAAAACCATGAATGAAAATATGATATATTGTATACATTATCACCAATATCTATCTATTCATTTCAAAGGTCAATGCGTAGGTGAGTAGTTCAGTAGTATTTCACATTGACCGCTGAACTACAGATCGCGGGTTCGAATCCAGCATGAGCTTAATTATTTTATTATTATTATTATTTAGATTGCGTTCTACAAAACTTTTATTTTTTTCACTAAATAAAGTAGATTTGAAAGTTTTCAATTTCAAAAAAATATTAATTTTCTCTGGTGCAGCATTCCTCCTTCAAGTTTAATTTAAAATGCAAAACGTTTCCTTTGCTTGTTTAGTGTTTATGAAATTTATTAATCCTTTTTATTATTGACTCTTCATTGTCAATCTGATATAAAAATTTATCATTGAGGTATTGAATTTTAATATATCAATCAGTCAGTAGTATATCTTATTATTTTTAGATGTAATCGAATTTTGTCCTAGTGGCAAAACAGCAACGATGGTCAGTAAATGAACAAATTACTCTTTTGAGTTTTTTTTTCTCAAAAGTAAAATACTCATTGATTTGAAAATCGCGTGGTAAAAAAAAAAATTACCTCGCGCTCTGCAGACATGCTGACCTTTTGCTGAATGGAGTTTTGGTACATGGAATTAAGAGATTCTGAGGGGGATGAGTTACACATTAACAGCTATCTTCCCTATGTTGTCAACATGAACACCATCATACAAACAATACAAAAATTGATGCAGTCGGGAGTGGGGAGTAGTTTGGGACTAAATCATACAAAACTTAGCCACTGTGTTTAGTTGAGATGAGATTGCGTAGAGAGAGATCTATATTAAGTATAAACTCTTTCCTTGGGTCAAGCACGTGCAACAGTGGGTTAAACCACATATCAATTGTTGTTGAATCGCGATCGAAAATTCAGGTCATTCTACTATATTAAATTTAGAACGACATGTATAAAATTGTATATCAATACACACATCAGTCATATATATACGGGATGCGACAATAAAATTTCAATCTCGCTATTAGACAATGTAAATACTGGTCGTCAGTTTGATTACATCCACGTGGTCGAAAATGTAAACAATTTTCATTCTGGTGATTTCTAACCTAATTTCGTCAAAATAGCTAAAAAGAAACGGGACATAAAAAGAAAATAACTCACGTTATCAAATGGAAATGGTGAAATAAATTGTCATAAAGTAAAATATGAGGATTTGTGTATTATTTATTGAGACGAAAACGTGCT
Organism: Ostrea denselamellosa; assembly: GCA_024699665.1. Classification (NCBI taxonomy): domain Eukaryota; kingdom Metazoa; phylum Mollusca; class Bivalvia; order Ostreida; family Ostreidae; genus Ostrea; species Ostrea denselamellosa. Next base: position 5,944,245 of record JAMZEH010000043.1, on the reverse strand, counting down.
TTGCCCGCCATATTGAAATTGCGCGATCAACCGGTGGTCTCAATGTAGAGAGTGCGCACACGCCCAACAGACTTGTTACATGGGAAATAAATTCGTAATCAAGGCCTATCAAGGGTATATAGGAATTTACGTGTACCTCAGGGTTTTTTTCCCCTACACTTGTGAGACTTCGTTGACTGGACTTGGATAAGTGATTATGAACCCCAACTAACTGACGTTAAAAAATGAGACAATGTTTAAAAACAATGGACGCAGCAAAATACCCCAGCAGTGGAGTGAAACTCCAAACTCGTTCTTAACTTGAATATCTTGATTCAAAGGGGCCTGGGCGCGATTCTGGTTTTAAAATATACTTGAATATTGATTAGTAATACTGTATATGTAGTATTTGATATGTGTAAACCATACCAACAAATCTGAATTTAACAAAGTGACGGAAAGATGTATTTAAGATATTTAAACATTTAATTTTCAAAACAAGGCACCAGTCCTATTTATGTTTACATAATACATAACTTAGCTATCAACATGGCGCAAAAGTTGAACGGCTTCGGAGAAAAGAGCTTGACAAGTTCAGCTCTTATTCTTTGTGTTTGCTCCCAAAATGGATTTAGCTATATTCTATGTCGAAATGTTGAATGCCGTTCATATACCTGATAGAGATCTTGATGTTCTCTCTTCCACACGTGGTTTACAAGCCTTGTGAAATGCGTACGCATTCGACCCACTCTTGATATAGATTAACACCGTGTTTACAAACACAACTTAGAGAGCGATTTTTTTTAAATTTCATTTTATTATTTATTTTTTAGATCAAAGAGTATCCTATGTAAAAATATTTTTGATTCGTTTATTTATAAAAAGATCTATATCTCTATAACATAAAAACCTGTCAATTTCAATCGATCAAAAATCGTGCTCCTACCCCTTTACAACTGAAAAGCATACGATGTGTGCTGCCATCTCCTCTGTGTGATGTACTATCTACGCACTTGGAAAATACAAATGATTCAATACATTCTGGAATACTGGAAATGTTTTGTTAATGCTCCCCACGCACATGATGACACAAACACGTGATATTGCATTGTCTTACCTGTCTTATACAGATGTAGTATCGCTGGATTTTCCGTCGAAACGTTAATGAAATACCCTTCCTTCTCAGAACTGAAAGTAAGGAATGGTCGATAAGACAGGAATGTGAGTCAACATCATGGTGATATATAATGAGCGTTATTGGTCCACAAATTGTGTATACCAGTTAGGAATACATAGGATTATTCGCCTGTATTGAAAAAGGTGAAAAATAGTTATTTCAAGAATTATATTGAGCAAGGTGGAAAATAGTTATTTCAAGAATAATTTCAAAATTTATATTAAAAAAGGTAGGGAATAATTATTTCAAGAATTATATTTAGAAAAGTAGAGAATAATTATTTCAAGAATTACAAAATCGCTTGTACGATAGATGATATAAAAATTTACAAAGATTAACTGGTTAACATGGAGAAATCTTGATTTACTTGATATTATTTTACGCTTGCTTTCAGGAATTTCACAAATGACGTCAAACGTGATGGGCTTTGTACTAAGTTTTATTGTGCTCTCCGTAAGTACATTTTCATATGAACATTTCTGTAGAAAGAACATTAATCACATCATAATTAACTTTAAAAATGCAAAGTTTATGGTTCAGGATTTAAAATACGGCAGATAATGTGGTTCTTTTATACTTGTCATCTGATAGCAATAGATCTACTCTCTAGCACTACGACCTTATGATATGAGATAGTATGATATTATTCAGACTAAAAGAATTATATTCAGTTTGCTTGTATAAAGAAAAATATCATCTACTGGCAAGGCCTAAACACGTGTATTGACGTTACAAATGGAGTACTGCGATACCGTCTTTCTGTCATATTTTTATTTTATAATAAAAATACGCATTACGACTGCTTTATTACTTTTTACAGAATTTTATTAGAAAATAAAAATATTACAGAAAGACAATGTCCTTCCAAGTGGCAATTTTGACAACTGATGTATTATTTTTTTAAAATTGTGAATTGATAGCATTTCAGTTTTAACGTTTTAAGTGTAAATTATAATGTCGGGGAAAATAGGAAATGACGTTTTTCTGTCAGCATACCCACTGTTTCCAGTTCCTTAAATAATATAACAATTAGATTTATTCTTTTACAGCTGTATATGATACACAGTAGTGAATCCTGCAATCATGTTGAAAGAACAAATTTCGATACAGGAGAAACTAGATGTTGCCTATTTGTCCAGTGTCAACCAAGTAACTTTTTAAACTTTATATGTTGTCTGTTTGTCCAGTGTCAACCAAGTAATTTTTTAAACTTTATATGTTGTCTGTTTGTCCAGTGTCAACCAAGTAATTTTTTTAACTTTATATGTTGTCTGTTTGTCTAGTGTCAACCAAGTAATTCTTTAGACTTTAGATGTTGTCTTTGACCAGTGTCAACCAAGTAATTCTTTAGACTTTAGATGTTGTCTTTGACCAGTGTCAACCAAGTAATTCTTTAGACTTTAGATGTTGTCTTTGACCAGTGTCAACCCAGTAATTCATTAAACTTTGTTCGATGTCAACCAGGAATCTCTAAAAAATTCCTATTCCTACCGATTCTCTGAAATGTAGCTAAGTTTGAAGAAGTATATTTAGAATATCATTGATTTTTTTTTCCTTCTTTTTTTTTTCATTCAAAGACTCTTACGTCAGAGGATGTGACGTGAACAACACTGCAGATACCTGTGAACCATGTCCCTCGGGATCAATGTTGCTGGATCGTACGAATTCTTTCTTTCCGTTTCCTTGTCGCCGATACTCTTGTCCTCCAGGTAAGTAACCATTGTATACACGTACATTGTCTATGTGTATACCTTATTTGTACGGAATGCAATGTTGTTATATTTTCATAAAAAAGTCTTAATTATTATTATTTTCAAAGACAGACCTTGATGATATTTTGTTTCTCCCACCACGGAAAGTTCATTGGTTATAGTATAATCAGAATTATTGTTCAGAAATATTATTTGTCATTTATAGTTCAGTAGATAGTTACATTTTCCATAAATAAATTTCTTTTGTTGACATCAAGAGTAGAGATATAATGACTTTACAAAGGGAACAAATCTCTAAGCATTATGTGTTCGACTACGGTACGGAAAGAACTATAACTGTGATAATTACCGATTAGAGCGGCATTTTAATCGTGAAAACTTACAGAATGTTATCACTTTGCTCAGTTTGTACATGCATTCCATTTTAATATTACAACAAATATGGGATACTTATGAGGCTTAGAAAAAAAATGTTAATCTGATAAACATTAATCTTCATAATTGCGAAAAAATGTTTATCTAATTAACCTTTTGATTGAAAAGTTTTCAATGCATAAAGTGTCATCAGGGTTGTGATGATATGTGACGCGTGGAATTATGCATTTACAGTTCTTGTTTAAGTTCAATAACAGCTAGTGAAGTATTTATTCACGAGGCATAACTTTCACGAGTCATTATGTATCGCTTAATCGTTTATTACTTAAATCTTCTATGTGAAGTTTGTTTATTGTCTCGCGAAATTACGCGTACAGTGTAAATAAAGTTTTCGCGAATAAAATATGATTTACAGTAATGTTGCATTATCTTTTATTTATGAAAAAATGCCTTTTTATACAACTTTTTCTCCATCTTAACGACTGTCGGCATTTCGTGACTAGAAAAATATTTTTATTAATCGACCGGTCTTTGCGATTGTTTTCTATTTAACTTTTAACAGAATCAAGACCAGTGGACTATATGTCAGAAAAGGGATGCAGACTCCCCTGTAAATGTGACGAGAGCAGAGGTTACGTGGGGGAGGATCCTTGTTTGTGCAGGAAAAAAGCAAATTTCCCTTCTGTGGTTTTATCATCAATGATTAGGAAAAGAAGGTAACGGAGGAGTCTGATAATTGACTGAAGAAAGTGACCTATATATATATAGATATATATATATATATATATATATATATATATATATATATATCGGTGTGTGTGTGTATGTATGTGTGTGTGTATGTGTGTGTATGTGTGTGGTGTATGTGTGTGTGTGTATGTGTGTGTGTGTATGTGTGTGTGTGTGTGTTGCTTCCGATAATTTGAATGGAATTCTTTAATATAGGATACTATGTTCAAATTAAGGGCAACGCCCTTCTCCAAGGGGAGATAATAGCGAAAATACAAATTTTAAAAATCTTCCTCTCCAGCCGATTTCAACCAAACTTGGCACATCCTCTTCAATCGGGAGACAAATTAAAACTATGAAAACTTTTAAGATTCGAGAACCGTTAGGCCATTTTCAACAGTTTAAGAAAGTATCTTTTGGGTGAAGGGGATTGAAGTTTGTTCCTATGAATGACCACACTTTCTCAAAAGGGAAGATAATAAGAATAATGAAAAACTGGCTGTTATATGTTAACATCGTCCACTCAAAAACCACTAAGCCAATTTACACCGATCTTTGCATATATATATATATATAAGGCTTTCACGCCTAAGTCAATTTGGAGCCATTCCCTATTCCGAGGGGATATAATTAGGAAATACCTTCTTCAAATGTCATTGATAAAAAGGTGAAGATAACGAACAGTGATCAATCCCATAATGCCTATAAGGAATACAGAATACAAAGGTGGGCCAACGAAGACCCCTAGATATACTAGAGGTGTAAAGTTGTCATATTGAAATTTGGAATCAAAGTGTATGATTTTATTCAGCTGTGGTATTAATTTGACTGGGTGAACATAGTGGCCTATTTGTCTCTTGTTACTGAGATTTAATCACATGGCTATCATGTTATAATATTTTGTAGACAAAATCATGCATTTTATGTCGTATATAGTACAGCACATGCGCGGATCTAGAGGGGGTCGCAAAGATAAAAAATCGCGTGGTGCAGTGTTTATATACAACATTTCCTTCGAGAGTTGGAAAATAAAGGGTTGAACATTATATCACGGGTTCAATTTTGTGAAAAGGTTCGACCTCCCCCCTCCCCCCCCCCCCCCCCCCCCTGGAAAAGATTTCTGGATCTGCGCCTGCAGCATTATATGAAAGTATTTGGCTGCTTATGTTATACATCATTTATGTGATATCAATTTTCACAGATCGTTTTACAACAGATTTATTGAATGAATGGGAGTGCGTGATATCAACATGATGGCTGGAAGCGACATGTAAAGACGTGGTCAGTATTTCGGAAACGTGTCAGGACAAAAAGTATTGCTTCGGAAAGACAATTGTGTTTGTAAAACATTGTCTGTGAATAAAGGTTCGGAGGTTTTCTGTATGCTGTTTTGCGTTTCATTTTTCATTTCCTGTGGGGATCCGGGTTAGAATAAGTCCTCAGTGTACCCCTTTTGTTTGCCGTAAGAGGCGATAAATGGGACGGTTCTTCGGATGATACCGCAAAAAAAAGAGGCCCCGTGTCACAGCCGTTGTGATACGATAACGATCTCTTCCTGCTTATAAGCTAAATTTTGCAGCCCTTCACTGGCAATAGTGACGTATCTACATGAGTGAAAAATTTTCGGGCGGGACGTTAAACAATATACAACCAACTCTCATGCACAGACGTCACCAGCTTAGGCGAGCACCCTAACCACTACGCAACTGCGGCAGATTCTATGAATAAAGAGGTTCTCATGATCTTCATGTTCGTTACCTGTTTATCTATTTGCGAATAAAATGAATTTGTGAACTCGAATACCCTTGAACATGGCTACTTTCCATTGTTGGCCTTGGCATACGATATTGACAGAGTTTTGAACTTTTACTTGTGCTTGACTAAAGTCCTATATCGAAACGTTATGACCAAGTGTAGCATTGCATTTCGAATTAGATATTTATCCTTAATGTTTATGCGACATAGATGTCCATGTTAAATTTTTTAGGGGCCTCCGTGGCCGAGTGGTTAGAGCATCGCGCTCAAAATCACAAGGTCTCTCACCTCTAGTCGGCACGGGTTCGAATCTCGCTCGCGCCGATATATGTGAGAAAGTTTGCCAGTTTACTTTCGGAAGGTCGGTGGTCTCTTCCCTTGGTGAGTGTGGCGGAAAAACAATAAACAATCAATCAGTCAATCAATTTTTAATTCACCATTAAAGACGAAAATATTAAAGACCATAGCAAAAAAAACCCCCGACTACTATTGATATCTAAGGTCAAAATATACAGTAAAACGAGGTAAACGAGTGTCGGATAGAACCGTTTTAACTTCATGGTTATTGATAGATAAGCATAAAAATAATATAGTCCTGATCTTCGATTCTAGCGGCATAAAAGAAATTCTTCTGAAGACTTATCTATAGTTTTTTAAAATCGTTTTATGTTATGCATAATTTCTGTCCAACACAGAAATGGTGAATTACTTTCTCTTTCCAAAAGGCAATGTTGCTGTATAGCGTTGAGTATCTCTAAGACAAACATTGAACTCGTGTTCATGTAGCTTCATAAAATTGCAAAAGATCAAAGAATGACACAAAGCATCGCATGACATCACTTCCGCGTTGGCGTTTCGCCACTTCAGATGTTGTTGGAACTCTTGGTTCGTAGGATTTTTGGCTCTATTCGCGAAATCATCCATAGATGTTGGAGATATATCTGGGATTTTCATATCCCTTGTGGCAATATATGCAACGTTCCAAACAGCCCTATTGTGCTTATTACTTTCTGGTAGATCCATATAATACTGAACCAAGTCTAAATGCCTGCCTGTTATCCTGTCATACTTCACCAGTCGGAAGGATGGGTTGTGCTTGGGTCCCGTTACTGAAGACGTTTTGTATCTCCACGGAGTTACAGAGGGGGCGATGTACATAGTCATCACTGGTCGTCCTTTAATAAATATTCATCAGAATAGAATTATCCTTAGTCAATGATATACATAAAGTAAAACTGATTATCTCAAAATTCATGTTCACTTTACAAGTTTTATTTTGTGTTAATTCTGCTTAAGGACAAATGTAGCTATAAACAATGTAAGAAAGAAATAAAGTTACCAGAATGGTCATAAAACATTCTGAATGTATCGGCATGTTCATGTCCAAAATGAAGGCCTATAATCACGTCGCTATACTGTTGTAGAATGTGCACCATATGAATGTTGAAGTGTTGATAAAACCATGTTTTACCGCCTTCTGCAGCGACCCCTGGCGGCACATGCCCGGTGATCAAAACCTTTTTAAATAGTTCTACATTTATATAATATTATTTTAAGTGAAATTAACAATTTGAATTCACGTACAATAACGTTACTGTATAACCGGTAGGGATTTTATTTGAAAATTTAATATATCTGGAATGAACTTTACTTTTTCATGATCTCTTCTTGATTGCTGCAAAATGTTCTCCATCCAAACAAACTGATCCGCCGGATCATCCATGTGAGTCGTGACTTTGTCTGATGTATAGTAAAGATTGGTGTTGAGGGCCAGGATTCTTATCCCGTACTTTGTCTTCAGTGTGTAGTATGCACCTATGATTATAACGGTAAAAATGCAGCTTACTTGAAGTTCCACATTTTTGTTTTTATCTTTGTCAGTTTATCTGTGTGGTTATACCCACAATGGCACAGGACCTCAGTTATAAGGTCTCATCTACGACTTCCATTTCTTATGCCAGACGGAACAGTCACTATATGTATTAAAGTTAGCGAGTCAGTTGCGACCTGTACTGAAACACGTGACCTGTCGATAGCAAAGCTGTTGTTCTACTACTGCGCCGCAGTAGTAAGATAAACAAGGTTTATGATAACAATAATTTACAAATGGAATTTCTAAACTTTTCTACTCTGATTTGTCAAAAGGATGGTTTATATTTGCTGTTCATAGACGTATGTCTGGGAATTTTTGTGACAACTATATTTTAGATGGATTCGTAAATCTGCATTGCTGTTAACATGATAAATCACAATATGACTCCGTTGTCTGACCAAAATGTAGAATCAACGTGATCATTGACCTTTCAAAAACGTGGATTCCTGAGTGCTGTCGTTAATCCAAGCCCTCCAGTGCTCAAGAGTCCTGTTGTAAATTTCATTGTTATGAGGTGGGTACTGCCCATTCGGGAAATAGTCGTGGTTTCCATAGGTTGCATACACATCCATGGTGGGAAACGTCTGTTGCAGGTGCGCGGTCAAATTTTGAAGGATCCCTACATTGTTATTTATGCTTAGGTGTTCATCGCTTGTATGGAGAACACTATCACTGTAAAACATTGTCAATACTATTACAGGCGTAGTAGACAAATATGTGCCGAATTGCCCTTTCTTTCAATATCGTTTAGAGAAGAGATTTAATTAAATATGCAGTGGAATTAATACTAATTAAGTCAAATAACAGCTGGTACAGTGTACACGTAACTATGCTGGCCAATTTGTAAATACATTTTAAAAGTCATACGAAACTTTTCCATCTAATATATAATATTTCGTAACATTTCATGTACAAATTGCTTGCATCGTATCTTGTTTCTACAAAAAGATTGAGGTATATTACCAGGTTTATTTCGAATTAGCAGATTTTGATAGTTCCTGGTTGTGGCAAGTAAAAAATGTAAAATCGGGGGGGGGGGGGGGGGGGGGGGGGGGGTTATAGTACAGAAGGTTGTATAAATGGACAGTATAAAGTTTTTGCAGCAATAAGGAGAGAAAATATTTTTACCTAATGGAGATCAAACCCGCGATTCTTGCATGATTACATGTAGTTAAATTACCTAACCACTGAGCCAATATACATGATATGGTAATATTACTACAAGACGAACTTCCAACCTATTTGGAAAACCATACAAGAAGTTTTCACATAGAGGAAATAAAAACATAGAGAAAATGTCAGAAGCGTCGTGTATGGCCTTAAATTTGATTATATGATTATAAGTTTACACAAATGTACATTTAAGTAGAAACTGGATCATATAATAAAAATATCCTTCTTTGTTAGAGATTTCGTTTTATTTGAGCAGGCAAAATTTGAGCAAAATCTCAGACTAAAGTCTAAGTTTCGACTTAGAATTATTATTATTATTGTTATTATTATTATCATTATAAAAATCCAGGCCAGCTCTTATTATTTTGTTAAATATATTAAAATATTTTCTGCAAAAGGTCCAGTTCAGGATAACAAAAGAAGGAAAAAAACCGGATTTGTTTTTAGGCTCTAAAACAAGCTTTACATTTATGACTTTAAGCCAAATAAATGCAGTAAGTTGCTCTTCACACATCGTAATGCCTTTAGTATGTGGTTATAGGAGGAAACTGTTGGTAAATCTCTTACTGCGATGTAGCCTAATGCACGTATAGTTTACGTCATTTTCAAATGATATTTCCTATATCTATAATCGTGATATCAGGTCTTAATCTCAAAATGAAAATCTGAGGGGTTTGTTAATGTTGTGTAATCCTGCATTTCAAAAATCTTATCTAAACTTAGCATGCTTTTGTATGTGACACATGCACTTGAGTCGAGTGATTAAAGTCTGCTACCTCGATTGATTGATTCATTGTATATTGTTTAACGTCCCGCTCGAGAATTTTCCACTCACATGGAGACTTCACCATTGCCTGTGAAGGGCTGCAAAATTTAGGCCTATGCTTGGCATTTATGGCCTTTGAGCAGGGAGGGATCTTTAACGTACCACACCTGCTGTGACACGGGACCTCGGTTTTTGCGGTCTCATCCGAAGGACCGCCCCATTTAGTCGCCTCTTACGACAAGCAAGGGGTACGACAAGCAAGGGGTACGACAAGCAAGGGGTACGACAAGCAAGGGGTACTGAGGATCTACTCTAACAACCCGGATCTCCACGGCGTCTGCTACCTCGAGATATAGTTCCACTTAATTACGTCTGTGTACAGGCCATTCGCCTATTATATGAAAAATGAACATACATCTTAATTAGGTTATTGTTGGAAAATATACACATTTTTATACAAAATTTTAAAAAATGTGTTGAAAAGGCGAAATCAAAGGAAAAGTGTAAAAGATTTCCTTGAGGTGGATTCGAACCATGACAAAAAGGAACCTCGGCATACGGTGACAGAAGTGTTGCTGACTGAGCTATTCTAAGCACAAGTAACACACGTGCCATTTCGAACAGTGAACGTTCAAATTTTGCAGGTGTGACGTTGAAACTACTGTCAACGTCATAATGTAAAAATAATCTCAATATCCGCGGAATTTTACAAAATACAAATGAAATGTATTATTATGCTTTGAAATTGGATAAAATTTTACATTTTATAATTCACATATAGTAAAGGATTAGAAATATGCTAATAATGAATAGCTATAACGCTACTTTTATTTAAATTTAGGCTTGTCCACGAACTTTACGGACAACCCTCGCATGAACCAGATTTTCAAACACATTTCCCTTAATGTTTTGTTGGTTTTTTCGTGAATTTCGACCCCCAAGGCAGGGATGCCCCTAAAATCACTACAGTAAATTGTTCTGAAAGGCACTGATTCACGATTTCCCCCAAAACTGTGTTTTTCATTTTTGATAATCAAACTCTGCTGTCTAACATGTTTAAATGGTTTCACACAAAAATTAAGGGTATCTCACCTTTCAAATATTCTTTAAGTACAATATGCCATTTAAAAACTAATTTTGAGTCTGTGCAAAATAATAGCAGGGCTCAAAAGGCATTAATGCTAACGTCCTTCAATACAAGGCTCACAGTATAACAATCAGACCTCGTATGACTAAAGAAACTTGATATAGGGCTCACGGCAAGTATGACTAGTCGACAGAAGATGCATACTCCTCCTAGGCACTGATCTCACTTCTGGTATGTCCAGGGTTCCGTGTTTGTATTTTCTATAGGAATTACGAGATTGAATATTGTTCGTTATCTTAGCCTTTTCATAACAATGTGACTTTTTCCGGAAAATTATTCTCCCTTTCGTTACCCTGAGTTGATCTTTTACATCATATATCCTTCTATTTTATGACTGCAGGGCGAATCGCAATTGCTTATATATTTAATATTCAGAAATGCAAATATGCTTCTTCAATGGGTCATATTGTTTAATGTACCTCGTAAAAATAGCAATTAGAGCAAATAGCGTTAAGCGGTACGTACTCGTAGTTGGGCTTTCATTTAATCTATATATAACTTTGCACAGATTTCAAAATATATTTGAATTTCATAAATCAAAACAATGCAATGATATCTTGAATGCACATATTGTAGAAGCTGAAAAGCTGTAGTTTTCACTTGCATGAAATATGTGTGAAATCGATATTACATGTACATGTACGTCATTTAGCATATCAAAATGAGTATAAAAAATATTCAAAACGTCAAAGATTTATATAACATTGAAAGTAAGCCCTCTGCGCATTTAGAGATTTAAATACACTTTAATGTTACCCTGTCCATAGCATGAAATCCACCGTTTTATCCAAAGTCGCATTTTTCATGGCTTCTATAGTGACGTCAATGAGTGAATATGGAGAATCACACCAGTAATCACCATAGAAACCATGAGTATTCACAACGCCATTACAAGATAAATCCCTTCTGGCATACGTGCTGTCCCAATGAAAATCCGTGACGTGTAAAAACCAACCTGAAAGTAATTTATCTTCTAAACTTTACGTCTATGCCAACTGTATGCATATTTTGATTAAAATGAAATGTATGGTGTGAATCAAGTCCTATGAAATATATAAAATAATTTTACCTTCCGAAACACATAAAGAAGTTCTAGCTATGGACAAATAGAAAACGATATTCATAAGTGGGAACGCCATCTTTGATAAATTCAAAGGAATCGCAAGTACATTTAGCTGTATAACTCTTATCAGCAAGATTATCTATTGTGTCAGCTATAGAAGGACGAACGCTAAATCTCAGCATGTAATCATCTTTCAACCATGTCTGTGTTTCAGCCTAAACTCCACGTGTATTGATTTATGTGGAAGTAAATACTGCTTTCAGTGTAATAGACAGATGTATGTTATGTTTTACACCGCAATGATAACCCGAGAGAGGAAATTAACGCAGATGAATCTGAAAATGTTAGTGGAGGAATGTTACGCCAGAGAAAATTGATGTGGATGAAAAGTGGAAGACGTGTACAATATTTTGACATTGAAAATGTTCAAATTTACTTTATTTAGTCCACACAAAAAAAAAAGACAACGCAATTTTACTACAAAGTAATCTGATAAAAACAAAATGCTGGACTCGAACCTGCGATCAACAGATAAGCAGTCGCCATGCTAAACTACCGAGCAATTAAATTTTATAAAAAGAAATAGACAGATATTGCTGACTCAAGTTTCAAAAGGAAGTTAGTACAATATAGTATTGATTACGTCATACACCTATAAATAAGTTATATAAGATATACATAATTTTAAAAGTTTGATGTGTTTATCTTATAAATTACATTTACGGTACACATTTTTGATAAGGTGTGCACGATGAAAACCATCAACATGATATATTGTTCAACAGTTTTGAAAGTTGTTTCTTTTAATTCACATGTTATAAAACAATGATAGAGTATACAATTACCAATTGTAGTTTACGTCTTTCATATAAAGAAAACCTTCATTTGATAAAAAAAAAATTAGAATTGGAATATCATCCAGTACCAGGTCTGCTATCACAGCTCTCTCAATACATGTCGACACAGATATCGGGTGACCACAGGTAACCTTTAACACTGCAAGGACAAAAGCACGACATCACAGTCAACACTATAAAACTACGGTACGAGTAGAACAACAGTCGGTGACCTGGACACGTGTGTAACAGTGCAGTGTTAGAACGATTCCTGGATACGTGAATGAAGTCATGTGACAGAATGGCTGCCTCCTAGACAGACGCAGGACAACAATGATTTGTACAGTCTGTCGTAGATGTAAGTTAAAAATATGAATGTTTTTTCATTGTTTGCATTTTGATGAAAACTCCTGAAAAACTTTGCCTGGTCAGTTGTATATTGCTTAACGTCCTGTTCGAGAATGTTTCACTCATATGGAGACGTCACCATTACAGGTGAAGGACTGCAAATTTATGCCTACGCGCGGCGCTTACGGCCTTTGAGCAGGGAGGAATCTTTATCAGTTTATCGTGCCACGCCTGCTGTAATACGGAGCCTCGGTTTTTGAGGTCTCATCCGAAGGACCGCCCCATTTAGTCGCCTCTTACGACAAACAACGGGTACTGAGGATATATTCTAATCCAGATCCCCCGAGAAGCTATATACCAGCTTAATGATAAGAGACGAAATGATTCCTTTCTTTATGTTACAGAAAAAAGCGTAGAATAAAAAACAAACATCTTATACTTCTTTTTGCAAGCGGAGTTTTCATGATACTCGTTCCTATAAACGGTTTTACAAGCATATACATTTGATACTTCGATTATACTCTAGAACCACCGTTGAAAATTCAGATCCCGATTATCTATAACAAATTACATTGTTATCAGAAAAGATCGATAACATAGTTCTTAGTTCTGTCATTTATACATTGAAAACCCGATAAGATAAACTCCCATTTTTCAGGGAAAAAAACAAAAACAGGAAGTATCAGTAAATTAAGCTTTAATCGACACTGTCGTCTCTAACAAGTAAGTCAGTTAAGTTTGTTTTAGAAACCATTGATCGAATACCCAACAGCTTAGAGTTTTTTCTTATTTCTTTTGATTTAAAGCAGTAATACGTGGATGAACTTTTCGGGAACATTTCTGTTCTATTATGGGGTAGCTTAAGGCATACGAATGCTAAGTATTTTGTAAGACTCTAAAGTATATATACATTTCATAAATTTTCTGTTATTGGTAATTGTAGAATCACATCTCACTTAATATTAACAGACTCCTGTATGATAATTTTCCTAAAATATATTCCGAAAAATTATATCAATTTTACATTTACGGCACCTTAGAAGGAGCGTGGTCTTCTTTAGTAATCCCCGCCATTCAAGCGTAAATATTCCATTCAACATTGTTGCAACTGTCAAACCACCATAATCAATTTAAATGTAGAAAATGCTATTTTTATAACTACGCAGTTCAGAGAGTTGTAGTTTAAGTGACATAATATTCAGGTGTCCGGTCAAGATCACCGTGACGAAACAGTATTGTGTAGAGGGAATTAGCTTATTTGTCGGATAGTCTTATTATTCGTTTGTTGTCTATTCAGAGCGGCCATCCGTTACATGTAAGTGTCGCCATATTGGTTTGCAGTAAACAAGCCTACTATTAGTTGTAACAGTCTGCGAAGGTTCTCTGTATCATAAGCCATGCTGTTTTAAATTAATTACATGTTTTAAGTTTTCGATATTTTTACGTGTGTGAGTGATATTTCCTCAGACACAAACGAAAAGTGTTTGTGAAGTCTGTGGATGATGGTCTATTAGCTGAACCTTGAATTCATTATGCTTTGTCACTGGGAATAGAATGGATTTATCTGAAAATATGTTACGTAATTTTTGTAAACATTAATATTAATATGGACCCCTAACCTCCGACCTCTGGAACCATGCACAACAGTATTAATTTGATAATATAGAATAATTAACACAGCAGAGAGAGAGAGAGATGTAACGTTGTTGATAAATTCTTGAATAGCAAATTCTATATTTCAAACCAAACTGATACATGTATTATTATCTAAAGAAATTCCTATATCTTTCTAGGACCATGGAAGGTGACGATTTTCTTGATCCATTTCCTGCTTTGGGGCAGGATTCATTCACAGGAGACAGGGATTCATTAGATCTATCAGGGTGGGAATCACTTGATAAACATTCTCTAGATAAAACTTCTGGCCGATGCCTTGAGATCAAACATCCAACGCCTCAGTATGAACATCTCGAAGGTATCAAGGTCAAAATTGTACAATGCGATAATTATTAATACAGATTTAAAACAAAAAGTGTACAGGTCGTTGGTTTTATATTGGTGATGTTTGTCTGATATAGATCCACTGCGACTGTCAATGGACAAAGAATTAGAAGGAATTCCGAAACCGGAAATGGAAAAAGATCGTTCTAATAACCAGAAGGTGAGAGGATGGTTTTTTTTAATAACAATATTTTCCTTTATGAACATTATCACTATCATGACCTCAGAAATGTAGTTGTATTTACGCTCACCAGAATTAAATAACAGAGGGAGCATGCTGTTTTGATGAGTCTCTCTCTCTCTCTCTCTCTCTCTCTCTCTCTCTCTCTCTCTGACGTCTACTATCAACTTTAAAGCTATAATAGCTCTCATTTTGGTGTCTGTTTATGTTTTTTGTTTCTTTTTTTTTTAATTGTTTTTTGGTTTTACTTATTGAAATTGTAATTTTCTATTTCAATGACAGAAGAAGATAAGGTTTACAAATTTTTGTTACTAATATCTGTGTTAGAAACCTATTTGGGGGTTCTGAATGAAGCACAATTACATTATTGTTTTCCTGTACAAAATTTGATGTCTATATAATGCTATATATTCCGACGATTTGACAGCATTATTTTGATAGAATTTTAAAGTTTGATTAAATTTTATAAATGATTTTGCTTACTTAAAGTTATATACAAAACTATCACAACAACACATTTTTACAACAAAATAAAATTTTCAGATTTAGAGCTATAATTACTTTAACCTACGTCTTTGGTGGACTGAAAGACGAAGGTCAATACATTATGTTTGATAAAAGTCAACATCATTCATTAAGTTCTGACATTCCACATTAAGTGAAGCCACGTTCTGTGACATAGAACTTCACAGACTCTTCTTCTTTTCCAGACAAACAGTGTTGGGGGTATTCATACTGACACAGCAGTTCCTTTGTTAGACCTTGGTTCACTGTACAGCAATCCTACAGGTACAATATCTCCTAATATTTAATTCAATATTCATGGCTGATGGGCATTACTTGGGCTTGACCTCAGAATGTTTTGTTTCTTCTTTTACGTCCCATTCGAGAATTTTTCTTTTATGTTGAATTTGTTTCAAGTGAAGTGCCATGAAATTTGACTTTTGTTTAATGCTCAGGGTTCTTTATGGTGCCAACATCTACCGTGACACGGAACCCCTGTTTATAAGGTCATATCGCAAAGACTCGTGATTTTCACTTGTTATGCCGAATGTTTGGCGATAAAACAGTTACTACCCACATTTCATTCCGGGTTAGAATAGGTCCTCAGTACCCCTTGCTTATAGTAAAAGGTGACAAAATGGGGCGGTTATTTGGATGAGACCGAAAAAACATATGCACCGTGACATAGCTGGTGTGGCACGGTATAGATCTCTCTCTGCTCAACGGCCGTGAGCGACGATCCTATGCCTAAATTTTGCATCTCTTCACTGGCAGTGATGACGTCTCAATATGAGTGAAAAATTCTCGAGAGGGACTTAAACTATATACAACCAATCAACTACCCGTCTGATGTTTGAAGAGGCACCCCCCTCTCCTTATTATTGATGATAATATCAATACTGCGGGCAAAAATTCACACACACACACACACACACACACACACACACACACACATATATATATATATATGTCGCTCATGTTGGACGTGTTCAACGGAGCTCTCATCGATGTGATCAAAAAGTGTGCTTTACAGCTGGATTTGGACATCTTCTGTCTGATTTGTTTGATTTGATTTGACAATTTATATGCACTCGACCCTAGCATATGTAGACATGAAAACAGTTCAGCTAACGCAAAGAGAACGTGGTCAACTATACTATATATCGAGTGATTTGATGTCCTTCACAAAATAAACATAGCATTTTCCTTACGAAAAGGAAAAAAAACTCACCAACATGATAACAAACAATGAAATCATAAAACCTGTGTACATTCGAATTTCTGACATTAAAAACGACGGAAAAACGTTTATCTGACTATGAGCTTGAATCTGTATTTAATGTACTGACGAAATAAAATGTTTACAAAAGGATTGAGGACTATGAAGGATTTATGTTAACACTCAAGTCAGCAGAAGCAAGCTATTGTCTGAGAGCTTTGGATTCCGTAGCCTTTGTGTTAATGTTTATGGTACCAACCCTTTCTCCTCTGGCGCTAAGACTCCATTTGATGAAGTAATTCGCATCACTGTGAAAGGTGTGCCATTATCAGTAGATGATCAGGAGATTCTGAAATTGTTAGTGCAGCACAATGTTCATCTGACAAGCCCTATAAAACATGGAAATATTAGACACCCTGTCACCAGGAATATGACTAGCGTTATAAATGGTAACAGGTTTGTGTATACAAAACCTTTCAAAGACGGCGCATAACTACCTAGACAGTCCACGTGTGCAGGTATTAATTGCCAGATATATCACAGAGGCAACCCTCAAACAAACGAGAGCCCAAGTGCACTAACTGTTGGGAGAAGCATTGGCTGTTTTAATGCTCTGAAAACAATAGATGTAGTATATGTCTACAAGAAGACGACGAGCCAGTCAGGTTCTAAGCTATGCAACGAATACATAGATGACCAAGAGGGAGTAGTTTCATTCTCTGGAGCAAAATAAATGTCTTTGGTATTGCGCATTCATCTGCTGAACATGCTTTTCAATATTTCAAAGCGTTGCGTTGGGGAGACATTGAAAAGGCTCAACTCATACGCGAGTCCACAACAGCTGTGAATGCCACAAAAACTAGGAAAAAGTACAAACAAACGATGACTTCCATGAAAAACAAATCGAAATAATGGAAGAAATTGTAAATGCAAAATATGATCAAGTTGATAAATTTACATTCATCCTAGAAAGCTATGATACCGACACCACTTTTGCTGAGCACATATGATAATTTTTGGGTTACTGGACTTGATAGAGAAGGGATGGATCACACCAACCATCTAAAATGGCCGAGAAAAAACCAAATGTGCAACATTCTCACAAATATCAAGAAAAACAAAATTGCGTCACTCTCGATCTAAACAGTGTCCATAATCCAGAGAAGAAAACAAACAAGAGATCTCAAAGGCAGGCTCTGGCTCTCCTCCGATTCATCAAACATCACGTGATTCTTCCAGAAATGTCAGACAAAGCTGCGCTTCAAAACAACAAAATCGCGAGCGACGAAGCCGGGGAGACTTCCACTCCAACGACAATAACGACAAAAGCTAGATGTTTATCTTTAAGATATAATCATCCCAGATAATTTTGTCCCGGATCGTATAAAAGACTAATTTTTGTACTTACAAAATGATGTTTTTTCCTTCATGTTTTTCATGAAAAATATTTAGATAATATATATCAATGTTTAGACGTCTTAAGAATTTTTATCATTATACATGGATTTATTTGATATCATATCAGTATATGTCCGAGGTATAAACTCGAACGAAAAAAGAATAAAACTTTATGACTGCTTAAGAGACATTAAAGTTGATATCGCATTCTGCAAGAAACTCATTACATAGAAAAATGAAACAAAATATAATGCAGGATGGTTCGGAAAATCATATCACAGTTTCCGCAAATCACAATTTAGTAAAGGATCTATATAATATTATTTAAAATTTAAAAGTCAAAATAGATGATAATATTTTTTTCTTTGGTAAACATTTATGCACCAAACAACCTCAAAGTGGGATGTATTTTTCTCTCTCAAAATTGCATAATTTCATCTGAAGAGAACGTTATGATATGTGGAGATTTCAATTGTATGATAGATACTAGTAATAGACAGGAGACAAGTTGTAGAAAACTAAAGAAAGCATTAACGTCACTAGAAATGTTTGGTTCATGGAAGAATAAACACTCGGACTTAATAGGCTATACATGGTGCAATGCAAGCGATATTCCTTGCAGTAGAATATATTATGTGTTTATAAGTAAAAATTTATTATATGATTTGGAAAACGTTATCATAAGTAAAATTCAAGGTAATGTGGCTCAAAAAAGAATATCGGATCACAGAGTACTAAAACTATTATTTAAAACAAATCATAAAGAAAGAGGAAAAGATATTGGAAATTGAAGAACTCCCATTTAGATAATTCAGAATATAAAATGGGAATTCAAAACCTGATTATTAAAATAAAAAATGATGACTCTATAGAACCACACAATAAATGGGAAACATTTGAATTAAAAATTCGACGCTTTTCTTTTCAATTTGCCAAACGAAAACAAACAAACAAACAAACAAAAAAAAAAGACGAAATCTAAATGAAAGAATTGGAACTTTAGAAAAAGAAATAAATATCGTTGAGGAATGAGACCATCAAAACATTGATATGAACAGAAAACGAAATTAGACAACCTGTAAAACTAAAAATGTCAAGGTGCTTTTATACGATTAAGATTCAAATGGAAGTAAAATTTTGAAATATTGTAAATTTTATCTAAATCTAGAT
Source organism: Ostrea denselamellosa (assembly GCA_024699665.1). Taxonomy (NCBI): domain Eukaryota; kingdom Metazoa; phylum Mollusca; class Bivalvia; order Ostreida; family Ostreidae; genus Ostrea; species Ostrea denselamellosa. The sequence continues at coordinate 5,924,839 of JAMZEH010000043.1, read as the reverse complement.
GTTGTAGAAAAACTTGATATTTTTTTTGTAATATACATATAGATAATATCACATTGCATATAATATTATACACGCTATGAAATTATTCATAACAACGAGGACTGTATAGACGTCGAAGAAAATGTACTATTGTCTTTAAATTACACCAAAAATAACGTGTGTGTGTGTGTGTGTGTGTGTGTGTGCGTGTGTGTGTGTGTGTGTGTGTGTGTGTGTGTGTGTGTGTGTGTGTGTGAAATCAATATTATGAAAATAGAAAATTATATTGTATACGAATTCATTTTAAAAAGCGCTACCACTAGGAGAAACCTGTCTTTCAGCTAGGCTGCCTAAGGGTCATCTATGGACTCTCAGCTAGGCTGTCTAAGGGTCATCTATGGACTCTCAGCTAGGCTGTCTAAGGGTCATCTATGGACTCTCATCTAGGCTGTCTAAGGGTCATCTATGGACTCTCATCTAGGCTGCCTAAGGGTCAACTATGGACTCTCAGCTAGGTTGTCTAAGGGTCATTTATGGACTCTCGTTTGGCGTTTGTGGACCCTTTAAGGCAGCACGAGCAGCATATCAATTTCTACACCCTTTTTTGAACAACTTTTTAATGAATCAAATCTAAAATCATCTTATCAACAATGAAATTTATTGTATTAATCAGCAAATTAAATATCACTGTGTGTAACAATTGTTAGATAATATGTAATTATATAGAAGAGAAATAGCCTTGACTGTACATTATAGAATAGGAATGAATGTTTGTGGAGGAGAGAACCCAGATATAATGTACCCGGGAAGAGACCACCGACCTTCCGAAAGTAAACTGACCAACTTTCTCAGATTTATATCGGCGCGATCGATAATCGAACCCGCTCCGACTAGAGGTGAGAGGCCTTATGATTTTGAGCGCAATGCTCTAACCACTCGGCCACGATGGACCCCTGTTAAGGAATAGGTTATGGGAAATATTATTATTAGTAGTAGTATTATATATATGCTTCGTAACCGGGAGATCGTGAGTTCGAGCCCCGCTTGTGCCATGGCCGCGTCAAACCTAAGACGAAAAATAGGTAGTGATGGCTCCTTCGCCAAACGCTCGGCATTTAGAAGTGAGAATCACGGGTCTTTCGGATATGACCTTAAAAACGGAGGTCCCGTGTCACGGTAGGCGTTGGCACGTTAAAGAACCCTCACTACTACGGCCCTGAGCGCTAAGCATAGGTCTAAATTTGTGGTACTTCACCTACAGCTGGTGACGTCTCAATATGAGTGAAATATTCTCGACGGGACGTAAAACAAACAAACAAACAAACATCATTTTAATGTGACGATGTTTATACAATGAAATATCACACATCAACTCCCTTTTGTTGTGTTTTTATTCTCATCATCAGTATGCTGCAGATGTTTAACAAATGAGGATATATTCAAATGTGTAGAATAAATGTAGATGCTTCTTTCGCCTGAAAGAGTGTTCCACGTTAATGGCGTTGACATCCTGTCTGTTTTATAAGTTTGCATGTTTTGTATCATTTTTAGATTTTCCACCGAAAACAGTATGCAAGGTGAATACATACCTGTTAGTTAATTTTATTTTTTTATGCAGCAGAATATCCTATCACAAACTCAAAAGTTGCTTTTCATATCAGCCCTCTTATACATAATACACCCAGTCTAATACATTCATTCAATCTTAAAATCTATTTTTCACTAACCATGAAATTCCACAGCATTTGAAGCCGCCCGCGTGGCGCAGTGGTTAGAGCGTCGGGCTCAAAGATCTGATGATCCTTGAGTCGGGGGTTCGAATCCCACTGTGGGACGTGGGTGCCGGTCTTTCGGATGAGACCGTATAAACCGAGGTCCCGTGTCGCAGTAGGTGTGGCACGATAAAGATCCCTCCCTGCTGAAAGGCCCTGAGTGCCGAGCATAGGCCTAAATTTGCAGCCCTGTCACCGGTAATGGTGACAGCCGCCGGATAGCTGAAAAATTGCTCAGGCGGCTATAAACTAAAACAAACAAACAAACAAAACCAAAGCATTTGAAAAATTTTATACCAGTAGCCAAAGTAGTATTCTTGCAAGTAAAAAATAAAGGGGGAAAATCAATAAAGGGATGTGTTATTTGCAGATGTTTTTATTCATACTTTTTCATAAAATTGTTGATGAGATAGTTCTGTACTCAGGACCAGTGGAAAGCATGGAGGAAATTCCGATACTGGCAAATGAAGAGCAAGGCTGTTCTGAAACCGATTATAGCAAACTCACGGTAAGCAACTGCATCTCAGGTTTCTGATTTTTCATCAACACAGAATCGCATTCATAGCACTATTGATCTTTCTTTTCTTTTTTTTTCTTTTTTTTTTTTGTATTTTTTTTGTTTTGTTTTTGTATTTTTTTTCCTTGTTTTTGTTGTTTGTTTGTTTTATTTTTTATTTTCAGTTTTGTTTTTGTTCTTTGTTTTTGGTTTAATTTTTGGTTGTTTGTTCCTTTCCTTTGTCGTATTAGTTCTTTTGTTTGTTGTTGTTTGATATTTGTTTGTTTAATTTTTAGTTTTATTTTTGTACCTTTTTTTGTGTTTGTCAATTTTTATTTTATTTTATTGCAGACAAGCAGTGAAAATTACAGCGGACAGCAAATCACCTCTATAAGTTTCAACATAGAATCACTCAACACCGGTCAGACAACAAACACTAGTGGAGAAAGCTGTCTCAAGGAATATGTTTCACTAAAAATGGAATCCTTCAACGACCATGATCTGAGATCAACCTCAGCATTTGATGATATCTTTTCTCATGGTATGATTGATTGTTGTTTTCCGCCACACTCAACAATTTTTCAGTTATCTGGTAGCATCCAGTTTTTATTGGTGGAGGAGAGAACCCAGATGCAATTATCCGGGAAGAGATCACTGACCCTCCGAAAGTAAACTGGCAAACTTTCTCAGATATATATCGGCGCGATCGAGAATCGAACCCACTCCGACTAGAGGTGAGAGGCCTTATGATTTTGAGCGCAATGCTCTAACCACTCGGCCACGGAGGCCCCTTTTCCCATGGTAAATTTTTATTTCCACTCAAATATGTTTTGTTAATGATTTAACTTCAAATCCCATATACATGTAACAAAATTAAAGCTACATCTCCTACATCTTTCCTTCGTTTCTAGATGTTGTTGATGTAAAGAAATTCGTCATCCGATATTGAGAAGAAAAAGACATACAGTGAATAAAACAAATAAGACACAAATATAATTTAAATCTAAATATACTCTCTTTCCGAAAGAAAATGTATCAAAGAAATGACGTTGATGTCCTGTATTCACTACTTTACTTTCATCAGTCAGTGGCCTAGTCGTTAGGGCGCTCGCTTGGTCCTGGGTTCGATTCCCGATCCTGACCTAAGACCTTTAACATAAGTAGTGATCATTCTTTTTTCGTTTATGAATGAAATATTCTGGTATTAAGCGTTGAAATGGTGATTTGTAATTGCATTTGTTATACCACGATATGACTAGATTGATACTGATAATGTAAAACGGATGTTCTCCAATTTCCTTTTTCCACGTTATTTCCTGGGATCATCGTGAGTCTAAAAGCACTAGATGTAGCGTTAAAACCTGTATTATATAACACACTTTAACAAAACTTCATTTTTTTTCTAATCATGTTGTTGGATAGAATGCAAATCTCTTTTACTACTTCCCGTGAGGATACGGGTTAGAATAGGTCCTCAGTACCCCCTTGCGTGTCGTACGAAGCGACTATATTGAGCGGTCCTTCGGATGAGACCGCAAAAAACCGAGCAGGTGTGGCACGATAATCCCTCCCTGCTCAAGCGCCGAACATAGATTACGATTTAAGTGCAATTTTTTTAAAAGTAGCAATACTTTCATTCTACTAGTGTTAAAATTTTTCATATCTATATTGTCAAAAGACATACATGTACAAGAATTTGTGTTGCTTATACATTGTATTGTGCTAAGTTAAACAAATGTATGCGAATAAATCAAACGTAGATGTTTAAGTGCAAAATGGTCATATTTAAAATACTGTAGCTCAATAACAAGCATCATAACCCCAATATAGGAATTAAAAATATACGTTCTAAAAGTAGGGTTTTCATAGCTGAGTGGTTAGAGTATCGCGCTCAAAATCACAAGGCCTTTTACCTCTAGTCGGCGAGGGTTCGAATCTTGCTCGCGCCGATAAATGTGAGAAAGTTTGCCAGTTTACTTTTGGAAGGTCGGTGGTCTCTACCCGGGTACATTGTATCTGGGTTCTATCTTCCACCAATAAATACTGGAAGCCACCAAATAACTGAAAATTTGTTGGGTGTGACGGAAAACAACAAACACTCAGTATACTTTCTAAATAAATGACAATAGTACAAAACTCTGGTCCAGACCTCTCTAAGGATTCGAGGCCAGCAATGAAAAGAAAGGTGTATAAAACCGTGTGTCGTTTTGATATACTCAACATATTAGTAGTGTTTCCTGTATAAAATTTATTAAGGGGATATACCCATTTCTTACAGATCTTTCTGTAGAGGAGTCAAAGGTTCCCAAATTAACGTTATCATCTCTGGAGACAAGTTCGACTGATGGTAATTCCACATTCCTTAATTTAATTAGTCATGGCAAAACTCATACTGTGAGGTATCCGTCCTGAACACGTAATTTCGTGTGTGCTTGTACATTATCTGTATATTTCCAGAATCCATGGTACCCAGAATTCCTAGCCTCGTTTTACAAATCTTTGGTAGCATTCTAAGCGGAAGGAGAGTGGATATACCAAAGCTAGCAAAGACATTGAATAGTCTGGGGATTGTGTCACAAGATTGTGTACAGCAGTTAGAAGGTATTGGAGAACACTGGGATGACAATCATGTCCGTATTCTTATTGCAAGTATTGACAAAAATGTCACAACACTGCAGCTTGTATATAAGATGCATCAACATGATTTCACAGAAGTTGCAGAAGACTTGTTTTTATTTTACCTTCCCTACGCAGAGCAATCGAGATGTAAAGAGGTTTCTCGAAAAATTGTAGGCGAACGAAAGAAAATCCAACTTTACTTCAAGCAGATAAAACAGGATGTTCATAAATTATTCACATCTAATCCGTACGCCGAAGTTAGTTTGATAGGTAAACAAATGCTGTTGAATATTAAAAAGGAAAGCAATCCGGGAAGACGACGTTATCTCTATGACAAATACATTTGTCTAAAAGCGGCAGAAATAGATGCACATACCAACCAAACTGATAATGTGGACCCTAAAGGAGAGCCCTTCAAAGAAATTGAAGCCGTTATTGAAGAAAGCTCATGTCCTGAGATTTCTCTCATCTTAATGCTGGGTCGCCAGGCAGATATCTCGTCCTCTTTGGGGACAAACCCAAGCGCTGGTGAAGACTTTCTAATTGGCGCTTTCACATGGCAGAACACATGCGAAAGGTGTATAGAAGCAACAGACATGATATATAAAAGTGTAGTATTCTACCTGTTACAATATCAGAGGACTAAAGACAAAGATTACCAGAAAAAGCTTTTTCAGCAGGCTGAAATCGGACTAGATTCTTTGTCGGAGGAAGATGATGATGTCAGGTTATTTTGGTCTCGACTTTTTAGACTAAGAATAATCTATTGTCATTTAGGTATAGGAAAACGTGGCGAGATTATCGAGGGATATAAAGTTTCTCAGGAATCGATAAAAATTGTTGAAAAAATGTTTCAGGAAGATAAGTTGGAAAACCTGGAACATCGGCGGACAATGATGTATGGAATTGCAGTTGCTCGCTTCTGTCATATATTGGGAGACGTCGAGAAAGCAAGAGAAATCATTGGTATAGCCATGAAATTTGCTGAAGAGGGAAATTACAGTGAAAAGGGCAACGTGTCTGCCTATCAGGAGGTTTTGAACAGCATTGATGAATATGCGTGCGAACCTGTTATACTTTCTAACGAATATTTGTTTCGAACACTCTCACCAATTTATTCTCGCCAAACATCCAGGTCGTCAACTGAAAATACACAGACTTCTGATGAAATAATAAACAGATCCATTCATTTCGAAAGCACATCATCCAAGGGACCTGAAAATTATATCGATAGCGACGGACCTCCAGGTATAATTGCCTCCAATACAAGTGATCAAATGGCAATGTTAGGTGAGAGAAGAAATCTTACAGAAACAATTAACCTATACGTTCAGCCAAGTGATACTGGTATTATATCACATCAACTTCCCAGTGAAGCCTCGCAAAGTGATAATATTCATTTGCAAAGTGGAGTAGACGAGTTAAGGTTATCTTCATTTCAATATTAAATCAGTACAGATATGCAAATTTACTAATTTATTAATTCTCTCTTTATAATATCTTACTACATTGTATTGTGCTTATTGCCTATAATACATATTCCTATTCCATCAGTTAAAACGTGTTGAAACAAATGATACTGAAAACAACCTTACATGACGAGATTAGTTTTAGTAAGTGTGTATTCACTTCCTTAAGGCTCTAGAATTAGAGTGAAATATATGAATTTAATATCGTAGGACAAAATGGTAATATTATTTACAACGCGTCCAATGCCTTCTCTCTAATTTGGCGCAAGTTTATAGTAACGTTACTGTCAATCTGTGGTAATGCAATTTTCCTACCAATAATACTCGGTGCCTTAAACGATACATTTATATTAAATGATATATATTACCATTTGAACAAAAAGGTGGTATAAGTGAGCAATGCGTCCTATGTATTATTATTTATGGATCTTAAAATATGAAGGTTTCATTGTGTATATCTAATATGTGTCTTAAGTATTCCAAAATGGCCACAGAGTGTTTTGGATATGAATTCAACATGACGCATATTTTATCTATAACGCGTTTGGCCTAACGATTTTTGTAGGATTGCTTCCAGGCCTAAGAGATTCACAGGTATGTGTACGTAACAGATATATGATGTACTTCAAGGCTAGGTGATAAAGCAATTCATTAAACATGGCGTCCGACAGTGGAGTGGAAGTGTTGGAAGACGTTAGAATTATCGTCCCAATCTCGTGTGAAAACCGAACATATATGAATGTGTTAGAGAGGGATATTTTAAAGGCTTTCTTTACGAATATCTTGCTGAATGTTGATCCCATGCCGCTTCTTGATTGTTTGTGTAAACATGGATATATTTCTGAGGCGTGTTTCAGTTTAATCGACGCAAAACGTGAAACATCGCCATTTCTGTTTTCATACGAAATCCTTGCAAACGAGGTCGGAAAACGATATCCATTAAAAACATTCGTTTTCATCTTGTATTGTATAGATTTTATTCAGTTGGCTAACGACCTTATTTCATACTACAAGGAGTGCACTCGTACTAAACTTGTACAGGAAGTAGCACGTGCCGCTATAGGTAATAGAAGGCCGATTCAACAGTACTTTAAATTCATAAAGAAGCAAGTTCACGAATTCACATTTAAAAATCCGCAGGCCGATTTATCTTTGATAGGAGCTAGATTGAAACAACGTATAGAAATGGAAGAAAATGATGCCAAAAGGCAGCATTTGAATGACCGGTACATTGCGTTAAAAGCAGCAGAAATAGACGCCCTGACAAACAAAACGGACGATATAGATCCTTATGGAGGGGCGTTCAAAGACATCGAAGAAGTTCTCGACAAAAGCAGTAATCCAAACATATCTAGGGTGCTTCTGTATGGTCGCAAAGCAGACGTTTTGTCTTCTCTTGGAAAACAAGACGAGGGAAGATGCATGTTGAAAGAGGGGTTTTCATATGCCAATGCGACGGACACCTGCATCGAATCAATAGACATGATCTACAAGAGCGTTGTTTTTCGTCTCTCTGAATTAGAGGAGCATCCGTCCGAGAAAATAAAGAAACTGCTATTGGCTGAGGCAAGTCGGGGTATCCATGACCTCAGTGGTGAAGACGAAGATGTGAAAGTATTCTGGAGGAGGCTCTTTATACTGAGAATGATTTACTGTCATTTAGGGATTGGAAAACGCTGCAGGATAATACCGTTTTTTGAAGTTTCCATGGAATCTGTGAGAGAGGTAGAGCGGCTTCTTATGTTAGATCCTTTGGATGAATTAGAACATCGTCGCCAAATGATGTACGGTGTCGCCAAAGCCCGTCTGATGGAGCTTAAAGGTGATATGTCCTCTGCTATGGCATTCATATCTAAAGCAATGGAGATTGCTAAGGAAGGAAAATACAATGAGATGCCAATGATTGGTCATTATCTTTCACATCTTACACATTTAAAGGACACAGATCAACGGAGTACGGAAAATAAAAGTTCTTATTTGTGAAACCCATTAATTCATGGGCATCTAAACGAATGTGAGTGTATGATTTTCTTCACTGAATATAATTGAAATGGTAGTATGTAATCTTTACGTTTTCTATACACGATGAATCTACAAATATCAGCTGGTTGTCGTGGATTGATTCATTAGAATCATGAATTGAATTTTAACGAGCAATAACTAAGTTGGGATGCCTCACAAATGTCCTCCAACACTTCCCACATGTCGGAAATTGATCCAGGTCAAACTTTCGTTGCCAGAAAAGGACTTCATCCTCAATTAACCCTCAAAACTATATTTCGTTGAAATCTGACAAGCTTAATTTTGGCAGCCATTTGAAAAAAATTTTGAAAAGTTAATGGGAAAAATACTGATACTAAAAACATTGGGCCCACAATTGATTTCTGAATCCAAATGTTGTAGAGGTTTTAACACTTTTAAATGTTTCTGTATATGGCGGCCATTTTGTAAATGGCGGCACAAAACAGAATTTCGATGCTGGAAATGGACTAGAGGGGGGGAGGGGTGTCATTAAATTACCCTAGCAATAAACTTTGGTTGAAGTCTGTCAACCTTAATTAGTTGACGTTTTAGCAGCCAATTTCAAAACTGACTGAACCCCTCCTAGTGCCCTCTATCAACTCATGAAGTTTCAATTGGATCTGTTGAACGTGCGGACAAATTCAGAACTAAAGGAGAGGAATGATAAAAAGAAAAATAATAAACGGAGCAAAAACAATATGACCCAGACGCTACGTGTTCGGTAACATAATTATAGGATACTACAAGGATAGTGCATTGATATACAGAGGACATATAACGAAAATAGAATGCAATAAATTTTATAAATTTGTAGAATTTTCGCTATTGATGTGAAAGCAAATACTGTGTAATCATTAATGTTCGTGGGAGCCAATGTTCGTGGGTAGCCAAATATATACTAGTTTGTGGGGGTGGCATTTCGAGGGTTAACGTCATTTCCAAAACATACAACATTATACTGTAGAAGCTATTGCACAGAATAACCGGTTCTTGGGGACGTAAATTCGTTGGTAAAAGGTTTCCACGAAATCCACGAACATTGAGCCCCCACGAACAATAATGATTCCACAGTATACTATCGGATACAGAAGAGCGGATCGAAGAATTCATTTTGATTTGACTGGGGTTAGTTTTAGGATTAAATCTATACTACATATATCATATATAAACCAGTTATTCTCTTGGGGCAAATATCAATATGATTTGGAGTGGCAGTGTCTACGGGCACCCACGTTCCAGTCAGGCATAATGCATATATGGACCATGTAAAGATGTACCATGTAAAGATGCCCCATGTGGAGATGTACGTGTACCATGTAGAAATGTACGATTTAAAGATACACATGTAAGACGTATCATCTAAAGATTTTCCATGTAAAGATGTACGATGTAAAGATAAGCCATGTAGAGGTGTACCATGTAAAGATGTACAATATAGATAACTGCGTATGTAGAGATGTATAATGTAAAGATGTACCATGTGGAGGTATATCGTGTAGAAATGTACCATGTAGAGATAATTCATGTACAGATATATCATATAGAGGTGTATCATGTAAAGATGTCCATATAGAGATAGTTTATGTAGAGATGCACCATGTAGAGATAGTTCAGGTAGAGATATATCATGTAAAGATGTACTATGTAGAGATGCACCATGTAAAGATGCATCATGTAGAGATAGTCCATTTAAAGATAGTCCATGTAGAAATAGTCCATGTAGAAATAGTCCATGTAGAGATGTACTATATACAGATAGTCCATGTAGAGATATATCATGTAAAGATGTATCATGTAGAGATAGTCCATGCAGATATAGTCCGTATAGAGATATATCATGTAAAGACGTACCACGTAGAGGTGTACCATGTACAGATGTACCATGTAGAAATAGGTCATATAGAGATAGTCCATGCAGAGATGTACCATGTAGAGATAATCCATTAAGAGGTGAAAGATATAACAATGTAGCATGGAAAGTTATACCATGTAGAGAGGTATTATATAGAGATATTCCATACAGAGTAGAATGGTACGATGTAGAGATATAAAAATGCACAGCGTAAAAATGTACAGTATAGAGATGTACTATATAAAGATGTCCACCGTAGAGACGTACAATGTAGAAATATACAATGTAGAGATGTTCAGTGTAGGGATTTTCAATCTTGAAACATCTTTGTATGTTATGTGTCCGAAGATGTTTACGTTTAAGTGTCCTTGTGATGTAGAAAAAAAGACAAAGATATAAAAATTTTAAGATAAATCCAAATCATAGAGGTTCACATAGGCAAACTCATAAAATATATACATGGTAGAAATCAAACGAAAGTCTTATTTAAATAGACACAGACTAATCAATCTTGAGCGTTATAAGCCATAGACCACTACTCTGAGCTTTCTGTGCAACATCTCAAAATATGAGGATCGGGGTTAGAATAGGTCCTCAGTACCCCTTGCTTGTCGTAAGAGGCTACTAAATGAGGCGATCCTTCGGATGAAACCACAAAAATCTAGGTCCCATGTCACAGCACGTCCAGCATGATTAAGACTCCTCCCTCTGCATAGGCCGAAAACGCTGAAAATAGGCCTACATTTTGCAGCCCTTCACCGGCAATGGTGACGCCTTAATATGAGTGAAAGATTCTCCAGCGGGACGTTACATAATGTACAACCAACCAAAGTACATGGTGTGATAATGTCAAGGTGAAAATTACACTGTGTCTTCGAACCTTTGGTTGTCAAAAAGATAATGAATATAAATGAATCCATTGGTGTAGGTTTTATTATTTACAATATACGTTTTTACCCAAAGTGTCTTCGTTTGGGATGTAAAATGGTAATTTTTCATCGATGAGTTTTGAAGTACTTCCTCGAAGTAATGTACGATTGTGCATACAGCATAACATTTGGGATAAATACATTGGAGTCAGTATACTATGTTCTAAAGTTGCAATAAATTACCTGGTTCAAGCGTCTATTGTTTTGAACTCTTATGTTCAGCTATGATACATAACGCTGGGAATTTATTTCAACGGCAAATCAAACGTTTATGTTACACCAACTCACTACCAGTGCATCACCACAAGTATAAACAGACGTACGTCCTTTTCTAACGTTTGATCAGTCTTAAGTTGAAGGGTTGTGGCATGTTGGTAATCCCTAATTCTCCTTCAAGTGGAGGAAGGTGATCTGGGTCCTCTGGCTCTACTTCAAACTTTTGTAGAAGTCTGGTTAAAAAGAGGAATAATTCCATTCTGGCAAGCGATTCCCCAAGACAAGACCTGCGCCCTGGTGATAGGAATATAAGGATATTTGTTGTCATGCATTTACAGCGTTATCACGTATTTCAAAACAAATGTTACTGAACATTACATAAGGGTTTTTTGTTCTAACTTTTAAAATAGGAGCAGTTTCCCTTGGAATGAGTATTTGGTATTTTGCATGTATCATCTTCTTTAAAACTATAGAAGAGTTATATACAATGTGTATACCTATTGAAAAAGGAACCATCTTGGTTTTCTGGTCCCCACTGCATATCCCTCTATCATCCAGAAATCTCTCTGGTTTAAATGTCGAAGGTTCAGGGAAGATTTCAGGATCTGACATAACTGAATCTAAAGCGCCAAACACAATGGCGCCTTTGGGGAAAATGTATCCGTCGTACATGAAATCTGCATTGGATGTATGTGGTACACTCACGGGTGCAATATTTGCCGAGCGCTGAACTTCCAGAATAAATGCGTCTACCCTTGGCAGTTCATCTTTGTGTTCCATCTTAGGTTGTCCCTGACCGATAACGTCATCAATGTCATTCTGGAGGTTTTTCTGCCAGTCCCGATGATGAATTAAGTATAAGAGAGTCCATCTCAATGTCGTGGAAGTGGTTTCAGTTCCCGCCACAAAAAAGTCTCGAACACTGTGATTTAGTTGTTCATCTACGAAAACGAAGGAAAAATTAAAGAAAATTAAATAAAAACCAAACAAAACACAGCTTCAAAGACTACCGTAGGTTGATGTGATCGATATGTAATCTCGATTGTAACCTTCTAAATAAAAACTCAAGAATTGTAATTAAAATGTCCTTGTTATTCAGAGAGTCATTTTAACAAGCATATCAATAAAGGTGTCAAACGTTTTGACCATCAGCATATACTTGTACCCAAAGGCCCATCGGCCATGAAGGTCACTTGAATCACGACTTGTGGATCGTTCTGGCTCTAGGATTGTGGAAGAAACAAAATCAAATCTACATTACTTTGGGATACTTCTATATCAATTCCTTGTGGTTCTTCAAATTAAGATTTGCTAAAAATTTTCCTATATATATCAGGCATGCATAAACAGTGAACCCTTGTTGTGCCAAGGGGTATGGAATCTGTCCTACATAGTAATGCCTCTATACACGAATGGATGCAGTGCACTACCTTTGGTCTTGAGAAGAATACTAAATTGATATAATTTTGTATATTCCTATGTAAAACGTTAAACCACTATTCTGTATTCAAATCTTAATGTACGCTACATGATGGTGGGTGGTTATTTGCTGTATTGTACCTTTGTTCTATTTTTGTTTTTAAATTAAAGAACTGTTTCCTATGTACGTTACTTTTTGAAAACTTTACCATCCCCAGTCTCAAATGTTACGGTTGTGATGGCGAAGGAATAATATTAGTTTCGCTTCGTTGTCTTCCCAATTCCGGTCCTTCCCCCCTCGCACTTTTACTCCTACACTTAAAACACATAGGATCGAAAGAGCGAGAGATCTCATCAGAACACCGTACGAAGTGGAAAATTTCGAAGGAGCGACATTAGCTTCGCAGCTTTGACGTCATGCTTCACTCCACCGGCTAGGAGGAAATTTTGATACTGGATTATTTTACTGTTGAATCACGGGACCTTAATCCCAGCGTGTATGACAATGGTGTCAAAATCATACTTTAATTACATTATTTGAAAGCAATATGTTACACACCGATAATTTTAGCTGTAGCTGCATAGTGAATACATGTGATAAATTGTATTACCTGTAAATGTTGTGTTGGGTTTATTTGCTCTTTGTTTTTGCTCCAGGAGATAAGCATCGATGTAATCATTGATGTTGTTCTCATCAAAATTCTGTCTGTGCTCCTCGACTATTTCAGTTACAAAATTAAAAAATGCATTAGCGTACTTCGTCGTTTCGTCCAAGTTAAATATTCTAAAATGTCGTAACCAGGGGAAAATGAATGCTGGCGAAGAAGTAGTAATGCTGGCAAACAGTTTATTTAACAAGGCTGTTAAACACTTGAATTTGGTGTCATCATAACCAAATCTTTTACCAAAGAAAAGTGAGCAAATTACATTTGACACTGATACATTTAGTAGTGTCTGAATGTCAAAAGCATTGGCATTATATTTTTCGAACTCGGCCATGACACAGTCTATTTCCTCCATTATTTGACTTTCCATGCAGCGTCTCCCGAATCCAAATTTACGCAGTGTTATCAATGCAAATGCTCTTTGTTCCTTCCATAATGGACCAGATGACCAAATGACACCTGTAACGAAAATAGAAAATTAGGAATTCACATACCACAACACTAATTAAGGAATCGATTCTTTTGACAAATATTAAACATAATTGATATACATGTAGCTGGTAATAGAGACCAGTGGTTAATATACAATATTGTGTATATTATAGAGTTTGAGTTATGAATTACTCCTTATTCAACTGTATACAATACATTTTAATGTTCGGACTGCCCGATGTATGCATTAAAGACTCAGTGCTGAACTGATCAATCCTTCATCGATTTCGGAATGCGAGGCTTCAGTAGCACTTCAATGAATGGTTTAATATTCGCTGGTACTCGAGTTAATTCGTAACTACCAGCGAAACCTAGCTCGTGAATTTCCGTGATGTTCCGAAACATTTTCATTACTCTTATCCCTCTAGGAACAGTGGTACACAATACGCCCGTGAGGTTACAGTATGTAGCGTTGTTTGCGTGGTTGTATATTGTTTAACGTCCAGCTCTAAAACATTTTAACAAATAAGAAGACCTCGCCATTGCCGATGAAGGGCTATAAGATTTAGACCTATGTTCGGCGCATACGACCTTTGAGCAGGAAGGAATTTTTATCGTGCTACACCTACTTTTACACGGGACCTCGATTTTGCGGTTTATCAAAAGAATCGCCCCCATTTAGACGCCTCTTACGACAAAGGGGCATTGAGAACCTATTCTTACCTGGGTTATATTATGTGTTTTGTTGAGACACGGGGATAGCCTAAACATGAAAATACTAAATCTCAAAAATACTAAGGTAAGGGATATCTAATTCTACGGTGAATCAAAGTTCTACTAAGTTATATACACTTTATAAGGTAAAGTCTAACTTCTTATAACTGTTTCATAAGACTGCGTTATTTTCCTTAACTGCATACTGAAAAACCCTACACTATTATTAAGGAAACGAAACGAACATAACGTTCGTCAAAAGCACGAACTTAAGTTCTTGACCCTAGCAGAGAGAATAAATCTGTTTATGCAGCTCTTTATATATGGCTGACAGAGATGCTGAAAATAAACGCGCAATCTGATCAAACTAGGATTAAGCCTCTTAACCAATGAAATTGCAGAAAACAAATAACGTTCAAGACTGGCAAAATTACACGGAACAGTGAAAGATAACATGCGAAACATCGAAATATTGACTATATACGATTTTCAATATCTTCTGAAATAAACACGATGTGTTTAAGACATGTTGTATATACACTAACTACGTAATTCAAGACTATTTAACATCAGATTTGTCACACAGCCATCATCAAGCTGTGACGTACTTGGCTTTGTAACATGTTCACACATCTTCAATACCCATATAATCACTTTGTAAAATAAGAAGCCCCTCACTTGAAAATTGTGGGAGGAGCTAGATGGACGAACCATGCACTTTATATGTAATATTTCCTCAAAACTGACTAAGTTTACTAACATGCAATTTTCTCAAAAATTGAAGAAAACCAAAACCCTTGCCATACGCACATCTTCCATACACATATAAACACTCTGTAAAATACGAAGGTCCTCACTTGAAAATTGTGGAAAGAATTAGCCGGACAAATTATATATCCTCTATATAAGTAAATTTTCAAATAAAGGAGCAAAACTCTTTGTAAGGGAAGTCGAAGTGGATCAAAATTGCAATATAATCTAGAGGGACCCAAAAAGAACCTATCTAACAAGTTTCAGCTTTAACTGTGACAGCGAAATGAAAATAGAAACAGAAAACCCCGATCGGACGGACTTACAAACGTCGCTGTACTACAATACGTCCCTCTAAAGACGGACATGTAAAAATGACATCAGAAATGCAATCACGGTGGCTGAGCGGGGTTTGGTGCAATACGTCAGGCAAGACTATGGATCCACCATTGAAAATGATGTTTTCGACGAAAAAATCAAATTTTGGAGGGTTGTAAATTAATAGGAGTATATGATAAAACTTTTACTGACAGGGCCATGAACAACGTGTTTTACTGGACCCCTGTACCCAAATATGGCCTACAACCTCGGGTAAGATTCTGGCCCTCAGGTCCAACAAAACACGTTATCTTCGATCTCAGTCCATGAATATATAATGTACCTTTTCCTTTTGTAACAACTTCCGAAAAATAAACCTTTGGTCGTTCAGAAAAGATATCGCCATATTTAAGAAAAAGTTCTCGTATGTGGTGAAATCCGTGGACGAATATCACAGGTTTGTGGAAGATCATCACAGTATAGATGTCTCCGTGAATCTTCCTCAGTCGTCTGTGGGTTTTTGTAGAATCTGACGGCGTGATGAGTCCGAGATTCCCGACGACTGGATAACATCGCGGACCTGGGGGAAGACCTTTACATCGCCCGGTCAGGCTCCAAAGCAGACCGACAAATACAAGAACAATTGTTACAGTTACCCACATAGTGTCCAGTGAAATTGAATATGCCAAGAAAAATGTCAGGTAGCGTACTGCATTAAGAATAAAACTAAATTTTACACGAGATGTAAGGCTGTCAACTGTAGACACCTTACCTAAATCACAAGTGAAGTGTTTCACATCTTTCCTGGAAGTGATGAGAGATCAATGACAAATAAACGCTAAGTGGCGATTCCCTTCCTGTTAGGGTCGCTTTATGTATTAAGCTCCCGCGCTAACTTATACTGCAAGTTTATCGACGTCATAAAGAATGGGAGATGGGGATCCAACACTAATCAACAGTCAGACTGACGAAATCAAAACTTTGAACATCATCATGACATATTTTAACTTAAATTATCCACACTGATGCTATAGTAATCAGTCATTTGTAATCCGTGTAGGGATGGACAGAGGGAAAAGGAGGGATGAGAGGTAGAAGATGGAAGGAACGGGGTCAGGAGGAGAGTCCTATTTTAGATGCAAAAAATTTCGATTTCTAGCAGAAAGTGTATCCCTCACCATTTACACTCCCATTCTGGGTTTTTTTTTATTTATTTTTTTTTAGAAAAGTGGACAGGTATAGCTTACATCCACTTCTCTTCGTAAACTTCTGGAAAACATGTAAATGCCGGAACTGGTGACGGTTTACTTTCGATTTACATTTCGACTCAAATAATCCTGGATTAACAAAAGAGACCGTTTACTCAAATTTCCACAACTTTAACACCATACACCAGTCACAAGGAAATCAACACTTGTAGGTTATGCTTGTGCACTTCTCTAAACAGAGTAAGATGAATCCCTATCCATCCCACTCAGCTATGTTCTGTGAACTGTGAATTCTTTTGACTTAAAAACAAAAACGAAAGGGGAAAAAAAGAGAACCACCCCCCCCCACCCCCCACCCCCCCCCCCAAAAAAAAACTAGGGCCAAATTATTTGGTATACATTTGCGCAAAATATTGTAAGGAATACATGCAAAATAGTACTGATATGAATTCGTTCTTGAAATGATCAAGTTCTTCTTTTGGATGAATTGATTCTAAACTGCACAAACATGAAATTATTTTTTTTGTTAGGTCATAGTTTCTTCATTTTGTGAGTTAAGAAAAAAAGTTTCAGAATTCTTTTCATGGAGATGGAATTTTTAAGTCTAAAATCTATTACCATATTAAGAGCAGAAAGGTCACAACTGATTTAAAAAAAACCAAAAAACAAATAAATAAATAAACACACACACACACACACACATACACACACACACACACAAAACCACCGTTATTGTAAGTAAAAAAAAAGAGTTATGATGTTTGTTAATTCATATTATTATTATTATTATTATTATTATTATCTTATGGTCAAATCCGATGTGCCATCTTATTTCAATAAAAAAATGTTTCATGGTTTATTTTACCACTATCCGACAGCGAACAATTAAGATTCCGTCCTGGTGTCCCTAAAAATATACCCTTCGCCAAGTACAAAATATTCAGCAAGTATGCATATCGGATTTATTATGTTTTATTAGACAGGTTTTTTTCTTTATGATTATGGTCCTAATTTCTCACGTGACCTACACTTCCGTTTAGAAAATGTGAAGATGTGAGTGTCAAGAAAATAATCAATAATAGTCTTTGTTCAAGGGTCCAGTCCAAATTATATTGGTTTGTGTGTTTTTGTACCTTGAAATTATTATAAGGAAATTACTTAGGTAATTGCCATGTGTATGCAAATATGTCCGAAGTCGCTCTTTTGAATTTCAAAACAGTGGTTTGAAAAAGGGAGGCCGGAGCTTAAGGATGTGAGTTGCTGCAGAACGGTAGCTCTTAGTGGAATGTTTTGTGACATACCAGAGAACTACAGATCCACACATTCTAAACACGTTTAGAGCACTTCCTGTGCACGATTGAGGTCTTAAATCGAACGAAATTATTTGAACCTCTGAGTTTTCAGTTCCCGTGGGGCTATAACTAATATTTTAAGGCGTATTTGATACAAGGATAGTGAAAGAATATGTTTGATTTTTTTTTTTAATTTGAGACATCAGTGCAAGAAGACCTCAATCATTCCAAAAAAAAAAAAATGTTTTGTAATCAGAGATTTTATAAGGGGGGGGGGGGGGGGATGGAACTCTAGTCTCATGAGTGCCCCCCCCCTCCTTTTTTTTTTTTCTCCCAGAGAGCTTTAGATCAATAGTAAGGATGCTAGCTGATGCCCTGACCTGAAAAAGTTATTGAAACCCAGTTCCACATTGGATGTTTTCTGTGATGTCCATACATTACCAAACCTTGCATGTGCTCTGAATGGCAGAGTTACTCTTGCACTTTTTGTGTGAAGGAAAATACATTGAACCATGTCCATGAATTCAGCAGTCATCATCCTGAGCATATTCATAACATTTACTATTATTCATTTACTATTATTTCAATTTGAATAAAACTTTATAGAGATATATGGAATTAATCAGTTAATTATATCTATTTCATTTATGGTCCAAACAGAGACGATCATTTTGCCAAAAGTATTGCACTTTGGAGAAAATAAAGCAGAAGCACATTTTGAATGCCCTCTTAAAATCCTCAAGCTACGCTATGATGTAACTGAAAACCCATGTGTCAAACATTGCTGTTTTTCAAAAATTTCATTGAATGCATTATATTACATACTGTATAAATATATAAATATAGAAGTTGTTCAGAAGTGATGGTGGTACAAAATAAAAGCTGTGTGGATTGTAATATGAAAGCTATAACATCACAATCAATTCAAAGTTGATATGAGTAAAATTGCACACATAAGAGAAATGAAGTGTCCTATCACTATTATTTTTCTTAAAAGGTCAAATATGAGTTCAAAAGAAATATCTGCTTAAGTTAAAAAGGTTGCACCAAATAGAAACAACATAGCATCAAAGTACAAGAAAGTTTGCATGTATCATAGTATGTATGTACGGTCAGAGGAAAGAATGTGCTTGAAATGTAATCCATTTAAACACCTTGCAACCAGGTGAATTTAATTACATGTCTTGGTCAGTTGTGGAATTTTTGTCATTTTTAGTCAGTTTAGAGTAATTATTACAAATGATTAATGACACTGAGATTTTAAATCTATTACAATGCTTGTTTCATAAAGAAATTTATAATATATATATATATATATATATTGCTTATAATATTTATCTGTGAACTTGCTTCTAGGATGTGAAGTGATTGGTCACCAGCCATGGCTACCATTGAGAAACTGATCAAAGCATTTGAGGCCTTGAGGGTGTTTCAACCTTCTGGAACTACTGCAGATGATGCAGCAAAGTAATTTTAGTATTGCTATGTCAACATATTCTGCTGTTAACTTACAGTTTGGCTCTAGGCCAGTGTACAATGGGAAAAAGCAATAACAAGATGGATTTTTTCCCAAATCATAAGCATCCAAAACTACTGATATGTAAGATAAAAACATGTAATGGAAACAAAACAGAGATACTTGAGATAAATACATTCTTCAGATAAGTATAGATACGTTTGAATGCTAACAGATACTTGAGATAAATACAAATAGTTTTGAATGCTGTTTTTTTTTGCACAGAGTGTACCATAGATTAAGATTCCAGTATGTAATGATATATACAGTGTAACATAGCATCATTTTGTGTGAAAGATAAAATTTCACACTCCCGTGTAATTTCATATATATATATATATATATATATATATATATATATATATATGTATATATATAAATGCAACACATTGATGTAATTATTGTTTTGGAGAAATGACAATTTTTGATATGTATAGGAGATGTTATGATTTTTAAAATATGTCTGTGTATCATGTTGTAGGAAAAAAGAGCAGGCTCCAGTGAGCAAAAAGGACAAAATGTTAAACTGTAATCTCGTAGCGGATTGCATATGTGCTCCAAATATGAGGTATATACACTATACTTAACTGTACAAATTCAACAACTGGTAAAATTTATTGACACAAGTTTTCATACCTTGTGTAAGTCATCATAGTAGTATAAAGTTTAGAAAATCCTGTGCATGTAAACAGAGATTTGATAGTCAATATGTTTATATTAGGGCTATAGTGGACTTCCCCAAATTTCTCGGCATTGCAATGGAGACATTTCTATCGCTGTGTGATGATGCTGAGTCTGATGTCAGAATGGTTGCAGATGAATGTTTAAACAGAACTATTAAGGTACAGTGTTACAGTACCACATGGAAGCATGGCTACAACAATACAGTTTGTAATGTTTATACAGGTCCAAGAACGGTTGGCATGACTACTGTAGATTACGAATTGAAAGTGAAGGGTTGATGTACGAGTAAAATCATGAGAACTTACATTTATTCGCATTACAAGGTATACTACACATGGAATTATAAAATGTGAATGGGAGAATAAAACTGCAACCATAGAAATTCTAGTAAATGCTTCTTGTGTAGCAATTTGAGATTTAATTAACATTTATTACAGTCATTTATCTCCCCTTGTTTTTTACTTTTTGTCAGGATGTTCATCTGTCTGTCATAAAATCTTGTGAACTCTTCTCCTGTAAGGCCTATCGGATGGCCTTGAAACTTTGTACAATGCTTCAATGCCATTTGTAGATGTGCATTTTGTCAGGACATAAGGATCCAATTGTTATCCTTAAACTTGAAGTGGATCTAAGAGGGATGGAGGGTGTACAATAGCCTTGTGAACACTTCTTATCTGATAGACTTCATACTTTTGTGCAATACTTCATTGCTATTTGTAGATGTGCATATAGTGGGGACAGGAGGGTCCAGTTGTTATCCTGAAAGATATAGTGGAGTGGATCTAAGAGGGAAGGCAGGTGTAAAATAGCTTGTGGACAATTCTCCTACATGTATATGGCTTATTGGATAGTCTTTGAAATTTGGTACAATATTTTGGTTTGATGTTCACGTTGTTCTGACTAGGGATGTAATATTTTCGTACAATTTACATTAGATCAAAGAGGAGTGTTATTTCATAGCTTTTTTGTTCATGTACAAGGGTATGTTCACTTACCTACTGGTGCTTCAGCATAACAATCATTATTTTTATATCATATACAACAATGATATTGGTCACATCAATGTGGAATCTTTTTTCCCATCTCTTTCCTCAATGCACAAAGTGCAGTTCATAATGTCTGTTTCTGCTTATGCTTTCTCCTCCATACCATGCAGTACACTAAGGGGAGGGGGTGTAATTTAGAGCACATAATTTGGGGAGACTTTTTTTTAACTAAAACAAATTATATTTATTTGATATCATTGTTTTTACACATGTACAGTATGTATACAATAAGACTTCCAGGAAAGTCTATTTTATTGTTCAGTTGACAAAGCAAGAGAGATCATTCTTTATCTCCTTTGAAAGATCTTTTTTGAAAAAATAGACTTTATTCAAAGTATGATCAGCACCATGTGATTATGCTTAATTGTGAATGTCATGTGTAATCGTGCAGAGTAGGAGTAGGTTGTAAAATGTATCATGAAATTAGTTTGTTCAACCCACTTCACTACAGTAATCGTTTCACAAATTATGATGATTACAATGATGATTATTATGATGATTACAATAGTACTAATATGGCCTTTGTCCAAGTTTTTCATCTGATTGGATATCTTTAGGTCTTGTCTTTGTATCCTACCTAGCATGGAGTGGCTTCACAAGTCTCAACTTGTACTTTCATTTAGTTTTGTTTCTGAGTTTGGTGGAAAAATATTGAGCAGATACAGTGTTTCCATGCTCAATAGCATATCTGGTGATTCTAGCTCGGAGTTCTTTTGGATTATTCACAGCAGTTCTTCCTTTTTTGTATAGAAATATGTGGTAAGGAAAAATAATTTCCTTCTCTATATTCTTATTTATTTTTTGGAAAGGGTAGGTAGCAGTTGGTAAAAAAAATTAATTTCAGTGTAAAGAAAATGTCATTATTAATGGAGATGCCAATTTTCATTCATCTTTTAGTAATTTTGATAATGTCCTTGGTACGCCTATCCACTCATGAGAAATCTGAATCATATATAGCAGATTGATAAAGTCAGGTCAGTTAATTTTTCAGCCAGAAACATATCAAATTTTTTATTCTGATTTAGAAACAAAATGGATAGATTGATGTGAATATAAATCTCTTAAGTCTAACCTCATGATATTACATACTCATGATGTGAATAAAATTAGCCAGGTTGCAGAATTGAGTACTCGAGTAAAATAGGGAATGTACAGTATTTGTTTGCACTGAATGGCAATGAAGTAAATCCCTTTCCTTGATAAATTCCATTCAGATGTTGATAATATGTATAATAATATGTGGAGAGTTAAACAATTTCAAAATAACAAAGGTTTCTGGGAATGGACTTCCATGGGGAACTTAAATATATCTGTTCCATATTATTTGGGAATGGAACAAAAATTGTCCATGTAATTTGTTTTGACTCAAAAATTGTATATTATGTACATTGTACAGTATATATGTACATTGTATGTCCTTGGAAAATGAGAAAAAAAACAATAAATGATTATCAATGTGCCAATATACAGTTCTAATAACAGTTGAAAGCAGTGCACAGCGAAATGACTGATGTAGTTAAATGCACGAGCTAGTCTGGTATTCTTAGTTCAGATGGTGTATGTTTGTTTTAGATCTTGCTGGAGACAAATCTAGGACGACTACAGGTGGAGCTTTATAAAGAAATCAAGAAAAATGGCAGCAGTCGAACATTGAGGGCAGCTCTGTGGAGATTCTCAGAGATGGCACATCTTATTCGTCCACAAAAGTGCAGGTATGGTGCACTAGCTTTTATTTACTGGTGCTTTATAATAGTCACATTTATATCTATTTTTGACATTTAATCAAATTAACTATTTGCACTTTATTTTTATCACATCTTTACTATTTTTTGTGTTTACATTGTAAGATAGATAATTCTATTATCAGTACAGTAAAATTGGTCAAGGTTATGGGTGTCCTATAAGTATTGCCTCTGTACATAGCGTGTTTGTGTGTCTTCAGGCCATACATAGTAAATCTGTTGCCTTGCATTGCTCGGATCTGTAAACGAGAGGAAGAGGCAATCCAGGACACATTGTCGCAGTCCATACAGAAAATTTGCCCACCACTGATTGGGTTTGCCAATGAATCTGAAATAAAGGTAATTATGCTTAAAATATTACATGTATTACATGTGGATATACATCCAGGTCATGAATATTGTTTCATTTCAAAGCTGTAAGTACAGTCGTTCTGTGATTGTATCTTAGGTAAGGGCTTGAAACTAACATATGTCCGTCAGTCTGTGAATGATAAAAATCATGGCGGACATATTGATTTGTTTACCTATCAGTCCAAATGTGCAGATTCGGACTGATAGATCTATTTCAAAATCTTTAAAAATTCTCTTTGTGAAAGATACAAAATGATTTAAAATTCATCCTGATTTACTCATTTTGTTTTCTGGAAAGCCCTAAATTTTATTAATAGAATTATTCAGTCTGTGTCATTAAAGCGTTTGCAGTATTCACAGTTGTAACAGTGTTAACATAGCGCTGCTGAAGCAATGACGAAATCTAAGTAGGCGTCATGTGGTGATACATAAAAGGTGTTCACAGTGTTCAAAACCATCACAATGCTCATTATAACAGAAAGATTCTGATGAAAGCAAGAAAGAGCGTGACAGAGTTTGTGAAAATGAGAAACAATCAAAAGTTTTCAGGGTAAATGATTGGAAATGTTTGCTGTATGACCAGAAGAATCGGTTGATGTTTTGTTCCTCGTTTGAACGTTGCATCATCATTATCAACAATGTTTATTATAAAATAAGTTTTTGATTAAAACATAAATGTCTTGCATTGTTTCATATTTTTTCATTTACCTCAATTTTCAGTTTAAGTGTGGATTGAATAATTTCTCTGTGGACTGATAAAAATTGTTGTCTATCAGTCCAGCTTGATTGACAGACAGAAAAGTTAGTTTCAAGCCCTGAGGTTCATTGTGGATTTACTTACAAAGACACTTAGTATAATGGATTGTGTATGAAAGAGGATTTCTTTTAAACAAATTTTAGGTTATAATAAAGAACTTTTATAAAGTTGTGATAAGAGTCAATTTTTCAGGCTCTTATCAAATCGTTCCTTCCCAACCTACGATCAACTACGGCTGCTAGTAGAAGAATGGCGGCCACCAGTCTTGTTCTGTTCTGTGAACACAGCAGGAGTCCCTCCTCATTCTACAATTTCCTGCTGGGATCTCTGCTGGGTAATTTTCATTCTGTTAATTTTCTGATCTAGAGTTGTAGTAAACTTTTTTAAAGAGGCAGACATTCAAACTGACAGGGAGGTAAAGTAAGCCAGATAGCGAGACAAAGTAAGCCACATAGTGAGGCAAAGTAAGCCAGACAGTGAGACAAAGTAAGCCACACAGTGAGGCAAAATAAGCCAGACAGTGAGGCAAAATAAGCCAGACAGCAAGACAAAGTAAGCCAGACAGTGAGGTAAAGTAAGCCATACAGTGGGGCAAAATAAGCCAGACAGTGAGGTAAAGTAAGCCATACAGGGTGGCAAAATAAGCTAGACAGTGAGGCAAAATAAGCCAGACAGTGAGGCAAAGTAAGCCAAACAGTGAGGCAAAATAAGCCAGACAGTGAGGCAAAATAAGCCAGACAGTGAGGCAAAGTAAGCCAAACAGTGAGGCAAAATAAGCCAGACAGTGAGGCAAAATAAGCCAGACAGTGAGGCAAAGTAAGCCAAACAGTGAGGCAAAATAAGCCAGACAGTGAGGCAAAATAAGCCAAACAGTGAGGCAAAATAAGCCAGACAGTGAGGCAAAGTAAGCCAAACAGTGAGGCAAAATAAGCCAGACAGTGAGGCAAAATAAGCCAGACAGGGAGGCAAAGTAAGCCATACAGTGAGGCAAAGTAAGCCAGATAGCGAGACAAAGTAAGCCAGACAGTGAGGCAAAGTAAACCAAACAGTGAGGCAAAGTAAGCCAGACATGGAGGCAAAGTTAGCCAGACAGGGAGGCAAAGTAAGCCACATAGTGAGGCAAAGTAAACCAGACAGTGAGTCAAAGTAAACCAAACAGTGAGGCAAAGTAAGCCAGACAGTGAGGCAAAGTAAGCCACACAGTGAGGCAAAGTAAGCCACACAGTGAGGCAAAGTAAGCCACACAGTGAGGCAAAATAAGCCAGATAGCGAGGCAAAGTAAGCCAGACACTGAGACAAAGTAAACCAAACAGTGAGGCAAAGTAAGCCAGACACTGAGACAAAGTAAGCCAAACAGTGAGGCAAAGTAAGCCAGACACTGAGACAAAGTAAACCAAACAGTGAGGCAAAGTAAGCCAGACACTGAGACAAAGTAAACCAAACAGTGAGGCAAAGTAAGCCAGACACTGAGACAAAGTAAGCCAAACAGTGAGGCAAAGTAAGCCAAACAGTGAGGCAAAGTAAGCCAGATAGCGAGGCAAAGTAAGCCAGACACTGAGACAAAGTAAACCAAACAGTGAGGCAAAGTAAGCCAAACAGTGAGGCAAAGTAAGCCAGACAGTGAGGCAAAATAAGCCAGACAGGGAGGCAAAGTAAGCCAGACAGTGAGGCAAAGTAAGCCATACAGTGAGACAAAGTAAACCAAACAATGAGGCAAAATAAGCCAGACAGGGAGGCAAGATAAGCCAGTCCCAAGTAATTTAAGTCGGACTGAGTCCAGAGTCGTAAGTCGGAAAATTCAAATAAAACAATATTATGTTATGTTTTACTAACTATCTTAATGATACTGCATTTATATCTCATGAATTATCTCCCTCCATTAATCTTTCATTCTCTGAGACATCCTACTCACATTCCTCATCAGATTTTAGTTTGTTCATTTGATTAGAAAGTTATTTTCCTGAAGGTTATTTTTTGTGAACTGTAAAAAGTCCGGTAAAGTTGTTGATCTAGGTTGTCTAATGCAGAGAAGGTCCCAACATTTTTTTCCATCAGTATAGTGATGGGAAATCAGAAATTTGAAACAGTCAATTGTTGGAAATAATTGAAAGTTCATAATTGATTAATAAATAATTGGAAAATCCCGAATTCTTTCCTTGATCAAACTCTTCATTTTCAGTTCAGTTTCAAAGATTCATTGATATTAATGCACCGTGTATGTAGCCATATATATTTATATTTATTTTTAAATTAAACTTGCAAAGTTTCAAACTGCAGTACACAAGAATCAAATGACTTGTATGCTGATTAGTTAAGTATCAACGTTTTACTACATTCAATTATCAGTAGTTTTCCAAGTTTTGTTCAATACATTTAAAATAAAGTTTGCATCTCTTTTCATTGACATATTCTTCAGAATACTTAAAAAATGCAAGATTCTCTGAGACGACACAAACAATACTGGTACTACAATATTTTGTTTTGGTAATGTGTGCCTATCGTGGGAAGTAGGTCTCATATATTTTATTTTTTTTACGACAGTGAATCTATTAATTCCATCTTCTTCTTTTTTTACGACAGTGTATCTATTAATTCCATCTACACTGCTGCTGTGTTTAATTTTCCTGGATTATGTCCATTTTTTGACACATGGTGCTGCCATATTGTTTTCAAGGAAGTGAAAAGTTATTGAGTCATCCATAGTTATCTCGTTTTTATTTATCTGGAATCAAGGATTTAAGGGTCTGTAGTATTTGACCTGTCAAGCTGTCCATCTGTTTGTCTGTGACAAGAAACTTAACTTTGCTCATATCTTTTACTACATAAGAGGTAGAGCTTTCACATGTATGTGTATTCCTTGTTGCAGGACCTTTCCATGGGCCTGAAAAGTTTTGACCTGGTGACTTTAACATTGACCTTTGACTGCATTTAGAAAATTTGAAAATAAGCCATTCCTTTCAAATGGTAAGAGGTACTGCTTTTATATTTAGCATGTGTATGTCTTGTGAGAAGTCTTTTCCGATTATACCAGTTTTGTTGACCTTGTGACTTGGACCTAGTTTTTGGAAGTTTTCAAAAAAATTAGAATGACTTACAATTCCACTTTTTTGTAATTCAGGGGCATCACTATTTTACAAACACTCTCTTCAACTTTTCATATTTTTTTCAGGTCTTACTCCAGTTGTATTCTTGATAGGTCACCTTTTGGCCATGCTGTTTTCCCTATTTAAAGAAGTCTTGATCTGGTTGCATTGAGCAAATACAATTTTCTTTTTTGAGAAAACTACTCCATAAAATGTACTGGTATGAGCAGAAATGCATGCTGGTCATTTGAACCAACGGCATTTTTACCAGTCGTGAGCATGTTAAATCTAGCTTCATAACAAGCAGTTTGTCACACCTCTTTGATCAATTAATCAGTTACATAAGAGATTTTTTTACATTGTGGTACGTTTGCAGATCCCTTATCTACCCATATGGATTATCTGTCGAGTAGTTTTGTTCTCTACATGTGATGTTCATACATAACAATGGGATTGAATATACCTGTAGATTTATCACTAACTAAGGGTTCATCTTGCACTCATTGACTCCATCACAAACAGATATGGTGGTTCCTGTGGATGAGGAGACCAGTCTACACACCCTGATTGGAGTCTTACTATGTCTGAGGTCCCTCATTCCTCACCTCAATGAATCAGAACAGGAGAAGGAAGGGTTAAAGGGCAGCTTTGGTGTAATGACAAAGGAAAAGGAACAGACCATCAGCAAGGAACAAATTATCAAGGTAATTAACGGTACTGAGGTTTTACATAGTTTCAGTTTTTAAGTTGTTGTTTAAATAAATTGTTTTATGTACATTGTGGGTGTGCATTGTACAATGTGTAAGTCTTTTTATACAGGTGTGTTTTCTTTTATACAGATGTGTTTTCTCTTATACAGGTGTGTTTTCATTTATACAGGTGTGTTTTCTTTCGTACATGTGTTTTCCTCTTATACAGGTGTGTTTTCTTTTATGCAGGTGATACAGCTGTTGCTTCATTTGATGGGACATGCAGACCACAATGTGGTGACAGGTGCTCTGGAAACTTTCCAACAACTTCTTAGACATCCCTCCCCATTTTTGGTCTCCTTACTGACAACGCCCAAAAGTATCCCCAGGTCTTACATTTACAAGACGGATCAAGACTTAAAACCTGGTGAAGGTAAATTTATATACAATTAGTGTTAACAGTGGAATCATGTCATTATCAATGAATAACAGGTACAGTATATGTTTAATAGAAATGTTTAAAGTGAAGCAAAATGCTGGACTTGAGACTAAGAGATGGATTTGTATAGTTGCAATCTACTCACAAAGTTCAGGTGTTCTAATACTTTAAGGCCAAAAAAATTATTTTGTGAGAAATAAATGAGGGAGTGAGGAGGGTTTATATGTGCCCTTACACAGAGATTTCCTATCCCTATCATGTAAATATGTACTGTAGGTTTGACGAAAAGTCCCATCCTAGTCATGCATATTTGTATTATAGGCTTGACAGAAGTTCCATCCATGTCTAAACTACCTGATGACAGTAATGAAGTTGATGAGCTTGAAGCATCAGAATCAATAGTTGATCCTTCAGAAGTGTCCGAGGACAATGTGGCAGATATTGTAGCTAGCTATCAGGCACAGATGCCGGAGAGGACGAGTGAACAGAGTGAATCCGTGGACAATAATGGTGTTCCTCTAGATGTTGACACGTGTGATGCCGGAATTGTAATCACTACGTTGGACACAAAATACTCTGGGATAGAAATTGGTGATTTAAATGAAGATGTGTCTGAGAAATCAAACTTGTCCCAAACTCCTGCCAATGGCAGCCAGCAAAGTCTGAATAAACTGTCTGTACCACCAAAGACCAAGCCGGGTGGAGGACAGGACATGAATGGAAATCCAGAGATGGAGGAGGAGAGTTCGCCAGAACTGGATGTGAAAACTCCGGGTCCAAATTACACACAGTTAAACGTTACCCAGAACATTGGGAGTCTGTTAGAGGATGTGCCATTAGATTTCTGTATTCGCGTAATCTGTAGGAGGTTTTTATTGGGAGGAATGAAGGAACAGTTGATTCCTGATCGTGCTGTGCGTGTGAGCTGTAAGGCTTTAGCATTAGGATGTGTCAGCAACACCATGATATTAAGACCACAGATCTTATTTATGAATGTTTTCAAGGAAGTGACTGAAGGTAAATGGCTTTTCCTTGCTGAAAACTGATTTTTCAACATAATGGTAGGGATGAATTCAATATTAATTTACTTTCAAAATTATAGAAAATGAATGGAATTAGTATGGCAAATTAGGCTTTTGTTGCATTCTCTTGATTAGAAAAGAGCAGCATGAAAAATGACTTTTTGATGAGTAAATGAGTGGTTCTAAAGAACAGAGTTGTGGGATGAATTTGTTTCTGTGGTGTACTGTAAATCAAGGAATTTGTCACCTACTGAACATCAACATATATTGTTGTTTAACAATCTTTTCTTTTGTAGATAATAACCAATTGATAAAGGATGTGGTACTTTATGCTAGTCACTTTGACCCCCAACTTAAGGGTACTGCGACCTTGATTATTGGTAACCTCATCAAGTCCTGTCTCACACAGGGAGGTGGAAACTTGAACAGGTGGATGGATGAGTTTGTGTCAGGTACTGTCTGTCAATACAGTTTTACCTGTAGTAAGAGACCTTCCTGTGAAGAGACGGAAATAGGTCACATACGACAGGTGGTTTCTTAAATACAGGATGCTTATTTCCCAAGTGAAAGCATTCGTGTACACTAATTTAGCAAATAATATACATTGGACAAAAACAAATGTCCATGTACTTGGATTCATTTGATATCAAGTAGGATTCTAACACTTGTACAATGAAATTAAAAATTATAATTAAGAATCTAAGATGCAGTGTGTTGTATCATGATTTATCATTTAACAAAATTTACTTTTTAGTTGAAGAAACTCACTTGTAAAAATACATGAAATTCTAAACCATTTAAAATGCAGTTATCTATATAAGCTAACTGTCTGTCAGTAAAGTCCCTTTTTAATTTGAAAACTACTTATCCTATCTTAATCTGACATTAATTGCACATTCTTTAATCACACATTAGTGCATGTGCAAATTGGATTCAAGTTATTGAATAAATGTGGTTTTATGATGCAGTCAAATGACAGATTCAAGCTGATGAAGTAGTGATCTATATGTAAAATACTAAGCAGAAAGAGAAAGAGAGAGAGAGAGAGAGAGAGAGACTGGTGGAAAATCCAGAGTCCAGTCTATGTAAACCATAGTTACTACTGTTTATAATAACATTTAAATTACTGATAGGAAAATCATTTTTCCATGGCAATACAGAAGTACAATTCAAATTTAAGTCAATATGTTATGTGCACATAGCTATAATAACCCATAATTAAACTTGCTGATCACAGGTGGTCAGTTTTTAAAAATAGATGGCCTACCAGGGTTGATAAGACCACTTAAAAATCACCATCTGGATGAAATGAACCAAAATTTAGTTTGGACCTGGAACATGGAATTCCAGATAAACAAGACAGAATAATGTTTTAAAGAAACCTGTTCCCAAGACATATCATCTTGAAGGCTAAGCGTCTGGATATTTAGCATCCAGATACACTGTATAAAGGTTTACCATACACAGCTGAGATACATGTATGTAAATTTCATGAAAAGTTAACACCTACAAAGGTAATAAAGTTCGTCAACTCTTGTGAAGTGCCCTTAATATTATCAAGACATATACCATTGGAAGCTGTGAATCCAATGAAGTTCTGATTTCTGTGACGATCCCAGTTACAATTAGCTCTAGTAAATGTATGTGGTGTAAGTGAATTCATGTGCTTGGCCTACACTGTATGTGTATTTTCACTGTTTGTAGGATCCTCCGTTACCATTGAGCATTTAGTGGAGATAATTCTCCACATTATGGAGGATGAATCCTCCGTGGCTGTCCGACTCGCTCTTCTGGCAATCAAGAAATGTTTGATACCTCTGTTAATGGGAACACACAGTCCTACAGGGCTAGAAGCAGTGCTGAAGTTACTCAGCATTCAAAACAATCCTTACTGGCTTGTGAAGGTAAGCAGTTGGAGTATGGAAGTATTTTTGTGTCTCAATAGGAAATGAAATAAACATGTACATTAATACAGTATTTTATTGACTCGTCCCGTATATGTTGCCCTATGAGAAAATGACATATAGTGATATTTTGTATGACCTTTTAATCACTAAATTTGTAGCCTACAATTTAATGAGGAATAGCACAAGCACACTGTCACAAAATTTCAAACAAAAGTACTCCAAAATTATTTTTTTTCCATTTGATTGCATCCTATCTTGTTAGCTCAGTGGTTTATAAGTGAGATGCTGGCAATTTTTAGTTTAGATCATGTGTTTTAGTCCCACAAGTGTTTTAATTCTTTTTTTATCTGAAAGATTTTATGCTAAAATTGCAACATTAAGGAAAATTTTAAATTTCTATCACTCCAAATTTGTTATACCTATCCTACAATTTTCATTTTTGAGATTCTTTATCTGTATTTAATGTATGTAAGAAATACATGTAATTTAACCATCTGAAAAACTTCAGATGGCTTAAAATGTGGCAGTCATGTGATCAAATTCTGTGAATCCCAAAGGGATCCTCATAAGTTATGATCACTTACTGCCTTGTGTCAAAGCCCAGTGAAGTTTTTAAGATAGTTATCACTTTGTATGCATATGAAACAAGCACACAATATTGAAATTTGACATTGACCACTTGCTGAACACAATGATGGCACATTGGCCTATACGTAGAAACAAACGTGCTTCCAATTTAAGGTTATTCTATGATTTTATGGTAGAAATGTTTTGACGGGTGACTTCTGTTGTCATTAGTCTGAAAGAGCGTGTTTGTATGTAACTGCATTTGAAATGGCCATTTGGGATGAAGTAAAAGTATAGGAAATGTAAGTGGGGCGTGGACTCGTGTTTCACAAAGCCTAGCTCATTCTGTCGCTGTGATTTTGTTATTGCGAAAATGATGAACTCGCCCCTTTTTTTTTTCTAAGCTGCTGGTACATTCAAATTCTTGTTGTTGGACTCACACTGTATGTTTAATCTCACTGATGTCTTTAAACTGGCATCTAATGTTATAATCTTCCAAAAACATCTCTGGAAATTTGAAGATATTTTGTTTGGTATATCTGTATAAGAAAGAGTACAATATATTTCTCATGCACATACCTCTTTAAGGGGCATTCATGCCATGTTGTAGCAAATGCAATATAATAATTTGTAATTGAAAATTGATGTACATTGTATGTACACTATAGTGATACTCTATAGAACTTTACTTACGTGTAATATACAGTACATGTTCTGGTGTATATTTCATCTGCAGGTAGAAATACTAGAAGTCTTTAGTTCCCTTAACTTCAATGTTGTGAACCATCTCGAGTCTTGTTGTAGTGATGTACAAAGAGGTGTTAACCACTTTCTAGGGGTAAGTCAACAACAGTATGGAAAGTAGTCCTCTCCAGTAGGTGCCATCAAAGTTACATTAATGCAATTGAATTTTTCTGTTGGTAAAATTTCTGTTTTAAAAAATTGCTTGTACATTGAAATATTTTTGATGTTGGGAGATTAAGGTGTAATTTTTATATATTTAGAAGCTACGTCTACAGGACAGGATTCTTTCATTTGTGATAGAGATGTTGGGAAGTGACGATGTTAGAGTTAGACATTGTGCCTCAGAGACACTTGTCAAGTAAGAAATATAAAAGCACATTTTACAACCAAATCAGCATATAAATATTGCCTTCATTCATTACCCAGTGATAATTATGATAAGAAAAACATACACTATATGGTTTTTTTTAGTCTTGGTTATTTTCTCAGTTTGTTTCTGGACTTGATTTTTTGTTTCTTCTATTTATTACAGAATTGTGCCAAAGTTATTTTTCTGGACTTGATTTTTTTTTCTTCTTTTTATTACAGAATTGTGCCAAAGTTATTTTTCCCATGTGATCATCCTCAACATGACCCTATCATAACTGAATCTCGACTTCATACAGAGAAGATGTTGTGCCCTATGGTTTCCGATAGTGTATTAAACCCACCCCCACTAGTGCTGGGGCTAGTAAAACCCTTCAGTAACAGTAACAGACCAATCACCTTCTCCGTTGAGAGCAACCTCTCCAGGGTTGTGAAATCCGCTTTACACCAACTAAACATGTCACAGTCCAAACACTTAACAGTAAGTAGTCATTTGTACAGTCTACTCTGGATATATTGAAATTCAGGGGACTGACTTGGAATTGTTTATTATATCCAAAATTTAATATAACCAATGTTGAACCATATAAATAATGTTACTGAGATTTATTTCTACTTCAATATAACAGATAGTTCAATATAAGTGACTTCATTATAAATGGAGTAGACTGTATATGCACAATAAATTGTGTAAGATTGGATGTTTAATAATATGACCATTAAATAACTTGGTTTTACATACCCTCCTAGTCTATAGAAGAAATACTTCTACGTGTACTTCTCCGCTGGTATTTCAACCAAACACACGTTTCCTGGACATGTATTAATTTTTTTTTTTGTAAGAAAAAGTCAGATCATTTACCTGTGGTACTATCTCTCCATCTGTAGGAGTTGTTTTAAAACAAATTTTAACATGAAATTCTAGTTTTTGGGTAATGGGGATTCAATGATATTGGGAGAGAAGGTCTGAAATGTGGCTTCTACAGTTTCAGAGAGTTGGCTATACATGTATTTTATTAGTCAGGTAGACAACTTGTGTCAGGTTGTTGGGAGCAGACAGGGCAAAAGGGAGAGGAAGGAAGGATGTGGGAATGAAAGTGGAGGTAGAACAAGAGAAGGAAATTGGCAGGAAGATGGAGGAAGGAGGGGGGGGGGAGGAAATGAAGAAGGTGGAGATGAACAGGGTGGGAGGAGAGAAGAGTGAAACAGTCCCCCTTCCCTTTTTTTCTGTGTGAGGTCTGTTTAAAGAGATTTATTTTCAGTAGGATAGATGGTATCATGTTTTTATTCTCTGATCTGAGCTCTGTTAAAAAGGTGGTGCTCAATTAATTTTCTGTAATATGGCTAGTACCATGCCCTGTGTATTTCATCTAAGGTGTGTTAATGAGCTGCTGTATGTTCAGTGCCATAGATGGTGTCATGCTCTATTTTTCTCTGTTAAGGTCTGTCAGTGATGTGCTTTATTTTCTGTGGTATAAATCGTGTCAGGTCCTATTTCTGTTAATGAGGTGTTTGATTTTCTATAGTATGGTTGCTGCCATGCCCTGTTTCTTTTGTCGGAGGCATTCCCTGCCACCCTGTATGCTCATTCCTGGGGGTGTGGTCCTTGTACTTCATTCCTCCCAAAAGATGCTGGCAACAAAGGAATGATAAAGAGGCCCCCAAGTCGATCTCACAGTAACTCCAGGTAAATTGCACAATGTGTTTTTCTATTGTTAACATTTTTTTTCTGTTCGAATTCTTATTTACTTAGTTGTATCTTTGTTACATTATAGTATGTGACTTTATGTCTGTAATTTTGCAAGATTTTTTTAAGCCTTAATTAGCAATTTTTTTTTTTATCTTGGTATCATTTCTTTTTCTATGTTTTTATTTTCTTTAGTGAAATCAATGAATTTTCTCATTCTTGGTAAAATTTACAAAGCATGTTGTTTTTAGTTATTTAGTTACCTACCGATTAATTCCCCTGATTCAATGATTATTAAATACTTTATAAAAAATAACAGAGTTTGTAAACCTGCCAAGATGTAGAAACAAATGAAGACTCCATTTCATCATGGTACCATTTCTCAGATTTTTTTTATTTTCGTACATTTACGTTGTTCATCGAATTTATGTACATCATGCATATCATGCTTTATAATTCTACTTTCATTTGAAAGTACTATTTCTTAAGATGTGCATTTAGTGATCTCTTTGTTTTATGAAGAATAACACATTTTGTATTGTGTATACTTTTACAGGCATGTGTAAACATGTATTAATTTGGTAAGGCTTACTCGTGAACTTTGCTTCAGAAATTTCATGGTTGCTATAAAAAATAGGATTATGGATGTAATATTGTAGTTTTGAAATTTCCGATGGCCTGTTATGATCTTTGTATCAAGATTTCAGTTTGAAAAGCTTGTGAATATTGAAATTCTAATAATGAATCACATGTAGTAAACTGAAAACATGATGGATTATAAATATGGAACTGTATCTAAACTCAGACCAACAGATAATTATGTAATATTAGTGATTTGGCAGGGCTACCAAAATTATCGAATTACTATGTGATAATATCAATTTCCTTGAGATGTACATGTAGTTATGACAGTTGCAGAGTTTGTTTACAAATGGAGATCGGTTACTAACAGTGATGTTATACTGGTGCACACACAACAAATAGACCGAAGGAATTGCCTGTTAACCCAAATGGACCCAAAATGTCTTAAACATTATATCACAAATTCCATAAATGTAGTGATTTACAATAATGCAATATTATTATCTCTTTTTAACAGAACCGTGATGGGTTATGTTTGGTCTGGGTAAGACAGGGGCAGCAACTGCTTTGTTTGTTTGTCCTTATGTTATTGTCTCCCTTTAGCAAGAACTGTACTGAACTAAATATACATCTATTATCTGTTACTGAATTATTTGTTACTGAATTATGTGTTACTGAATTATCAATTACTAAATTATCTGTTACTGAATTATCTGTTATTGAATGAGGAATGCTTACAATTAAATCAGAGCACTGAGTGAAGAGCCATGCTTAATACATGTAACTCGTATTTTAACTGTGAAAAATTCGTTATTATTGACCATGTCATGTTGAGTTGCACTTTTGCTATATACTGTACATACAGTGGGGATTTAGTGCATGTTTTGGGTTTTTTTTGTGTCCTGCATGAGAATTTTTTCTCTTCTTTCCAAATTTTGTATATTTTTATGGTCGTGTGATACATACAGTATTGCTAAGGTCTCATTCAAACCAAGGAGTATAGAACTGTCCATGTAACTGACTGTCAGGCATTTCTTGTTAATAAATTTTCATGGAGACCAAATAATTTATATGTATATGTATTTATCTCAAATTATCATAAACCTTAATCCTGAAAATAATGATATTAAAGCTTGATGTTTTGTAGTGTTGATTTAGTGCTATATCTTTGTTCTTCAGTACATTCAGCGTTGACGAGATGTCCGCAGGATCAGGAGGGGGGCCCCTTACTATCATCCTGCCTTTACTGATGTCCACTAATGTCTCTCTGGACCTGGCCACACACAGTGACACACTAAAGTTTGCTGGCAATCTGGTAGCAGGTATATGTTTGTAAATTTATCAGGGAATGTTTATCCATATATTTAGTGAGCCCTCTGATCACTGTATTTAGCTTTATTAAATTTGATTTTTGTTTAAGATATAACAATAGGTATAATAAAATGAAAACAGATTTTCTTTGACGCAATGAAAATTAGTCATAGTGTTTTGATACATGTCTTGGAATCAATAATTTGGAATATTTCAGAACAGGTATATTGATAAGAACATCCTCAGGGATGATAAACAATGTCCTCAGTTATTTGATAGGATATACAACACTGAAAGATGTTGTAAACTGATGCCTTATTTTGTCTGTTTAGGGGCTGTGTACAGGTGTATGCAGCCAGTAGAGGAGTACAACCCAGGACAAGAAGGAATGAAGTGGGCAGCCATCTCTGACAGATTGCTAGTTCCCTTCCTAGACCAACTTTTATTTCATGTTGCTAGGTTATTTTCAGTTTGTTTGGTTTTTAAATTTTTCAGAAAGTATTTGAAATCAAATTGATCTAAATCGAAACTATGATCTAGAAAGTTTATGAAATGAAATGTAAATCTTATTTCAGGGTTCTGAATTGCTGTGTTCATGTTATAGATGAGCAGGTCCCTGGTCCTGCTCCAGTCAAGCCCTCCCTGCCTTCTCTCCCTAATGCCCCTTCCCTCAGCCCCATCAAAAGGAAAAACAAGGGGGAGAGTCCAAACGATTCACCAGCTAAGGGGGGCACCGCTGACAACAAAACTCCCACCAAGCAACAGAAAGGTAACCCTGAACAAACACTGAACAAGTAAACAGATACTTTTCCTTGACATTGAAATATGACTCTGAATTGAAAATTGGCGTATATTTTCTAAAAGCTTTTGTTTTTAAATATCTATTACTATATCTTGCATAAATTTCAAGAAGTAGGGGTGGTGGGGGGGGGGGGGGGGGGGGGGGGGTGAAACTGGCTTTTAATAACTGATAGAAATAGCAATGTATTGATTGTTGATACTGTCTATACCTTTTTATAATGAAGAGAAAGAAAAAGAACAGGAGAAGGAAAAAGAAAAGACCAGAAAAGATTCATTAGGAGTGTTTCATAGCTTTCCTCATTACATGAGGCTGTATGATGTTCTCAAGGGAGCCTACTCAAATTATAAGGTTTGTGTTGATTTCTTTAGCTCCTTCACTGAAAGGGTGTTCAGACAGCATAGTGTTTTACACACTCTGTTGCAGTCTTGAGTTTGATCCTCAGGATCAGCCGTGCTTGTATGAGAGAGGGTATAGTGGTTATCCACTCAGACACGGTTTCATCTGGGTATTCCAGTTTTGTTTCACATCAATGACCCCTATACACCGATATTCAAACTGATTAGAAGCATTGATATAAGTTGTAGAACTTGTTTGTTACTTATTATAAAATAAATAAGGTTTAAACTTCACTGAAAGGGTAGCAATAAAGTATATATTGGAGGTTAAATGTAGGACAGGTCAAAACACTTTCTGATGGGATGTTTATACTATAAAGTTAATCTATCTGCGGTATGTACGACTACATGATGTGCCTGTAGTACATTACTGTTATTATGGATTACGGGCCACCTAAAGTACTCAGAAAATCTTTGCGGCGAAGATTTTATTATTTCTTGCAGTGAATATGTTATATAGTGAATATAGTTCTCTTCTATTCTACACTTCTTACTACATGTACCTGGGTTGTAAAATTTTCATGTTTTTATTAACATATCATGTATTTAAGATCACTTTGCTATATAAGATAATTACCACTAATCTATACAAGTCAAACAAATTGAAAAAACCTTTGATTCTCTACTGCTAGGTGTCCCTGGACTTGATGGTGACAGACAAATTCTGTAACCTTCTCCACACATCTCTAGTTACTCTGTCCCAGATCCTAGAGATCTCCACCCTAGAGGACATAGGGAAGTACGCAGACGAGATCCTACAGTACCTCAAATCTACAGTTACACTGGAGCCGACTGAGTCCATCAGATGTGTTCAACAGGTACAGCAAAACACACTTATAAAAAATCCAGGTGTATTGCAAAATGATATTTATTCCCATGTGTTAGTAATGAAATTGTCCTTTGTTTATGCAAGATAGCACAATTAGCTTCAAAACTAGTTCACAATGTGGGCTAGAAAACAAATGTACAACTTTTATGTTCTTGATTTTCAAGGTGAAAAAAATTTCTAGGATAAGTGGATTTAAAAGTTTCCGATGTTGAGTAATATTTTAAAAATTTTGCATATTACTCCATAACAATGAACCATAAATCATAAAAGATCTTCTAAAATATTGTCTTTGTACAAGGAAAATAATGCTTGCTTTTTTTTTTTTGGATATAACAGAATTTGGTTGTGACACCTGTTTTTTGGGTTTTTGGGGTTTTTTTCCGGGCCCTGAAGATTCACTATAACTCTGTTTTACTGAACTGTACTTTAATGGAATATTGAACAGGAAAGACAACTATGATTTGAATAGAAAATTTACATGAATTCTGTCAAAAGGGAATTTGTAGTGATGGCGAGAGTTTCACTTTGATCATGGTTTTAAGTTTTTTATGGACAGTGTGAATGAAATTCTATAACACTGTGTAGCAAATATTCAGATAGTGATGAAATTTTAGCACACTTGAGCTAAAATTATTTATAGTTATATGGTAACAAAAGACGGCCATAGAATACTGTTTCAGTACAAAAAGCTTAATCATTTTGTTTGTGTAATGTAAGGTGTGTCTAATGTAAGTGTGTCCAAGTGTTAATAATTAAATATTTCTGTCAGTTTTAAGGAAAATTGATAAATTCATGCAGCAATGGTGGTCATTTTGGCAATATTTAAAGAAGCAGTTTAAGAATTTAATGTTATTTTCACTAGCTGTAGAATTAGAACAGGATACAATTTAACATTTCATCTTTTGTCAAATTCTGTCATCTCCAGCTTTTAAAAGCTTTGTTTGGCACAAACCTGATTTGTCAATGGGAGCCCCAACATCTGGAGAACTTGTCTGGGAAGCCTGGTAAGGCAGCCCGCTTGACTGGGAATAATAAGCCCGGGCAGTACTTCTTCTGCTTTACCCAGCCTTACACACAGTTCACACAGTCCCTGGCAGGAGCTACGTTTAAAGCCTCGTCTCACGGGGACCAGGAGGACTCTGCAGGGTGATATACTGCTCTATTTTAGATAATTTCTGTAATATTCTGTACTATTTTGGATAATTTCTGTGGTATACTGCTCTATTTTAGATAATTTCTCTGATATTCTGTACTATTTTGGATAATTTCTGTGGTATATTGCTCTATTTTAGATAATTTCTCTGATATTCTGTACTATTTTGGATAATTTCTGTGGTATACTGCTCTATTTTAGATAATTTCTCTGATATTCTGTATTATTTTGGATAATTTTTGTGGTATACTGCTCTATTTTAGATGATTTCTCTGATATTCTGTACTATTTTGGATAATTTCTGTGGTGTACTGCTCTATTTTGGATAATTTCTGTGGTATACTGCTCTATTTTAGATAATTTCTCTGATATTCTGTACTATTTTTGATCATTTCTGTGGTGTACTGCTCTATTTTGGGTGATTTCTGTGATATACTGCTCGAGTTTGGATAATTTCTGTTGGCTTTGATTGTAAGTTAGGGGATCATGAATAATCTTTAGATGCATTTTAATTTGCATTTGTCTTGACTTCAATTTGTAAAATTAAAGATTAAGCAAAATGGGTTTTGAATACAAATAAATTAATTAAATGGGAAATGAATTTCTTTGTTATAGTAGTTGTGGAGATTGTACATAAATTTGATAATCTTAGAGATTTGTTTTGTAGATAGATGGATATGTCAAAAATATGTCAAAATCAGAATTTAAAGGCTTTAATTTAGTGTGTGTGTGTGTGTGTCTGTTGATAAAACTGCTATTAGACAACATTGTTCATTCTGATGCAGGGCATTGAGCACCTTAAGAAAAAGTGTAGACAGAAAACTTCCAGCAGTTCTGAGACCCAACAGCAAAACTGAGAAGGTAAACCATTATTTTTTTTTTGTACACGTATATGTCTTAGAATTGTGGACGGATCATCACTGGAATTGGAAATAAAACAAAAATATCACAAAAGATATGGCATCACTATAACCATAAACTGGTAACAGACTTAAGGAAGAATAACTCACCAGAGAAATATGTTATAGATGAAAAGTGTCCAGTAGTATTTTGAAATTTAAAACTTTCAAATTTACTTCATTGAGTCAAAAAATGCAGTTTTATCAGTACATAATCTGAAAAAAATTTAAAGCCCCTGCTAGACTCCAACCTGCATCCTACAGTTCAGCAGTTGACATGCTAACCTACTGAGCTACTCAGCTAGGGAATTAAATCTGAAAGGAATAGATACATTGTAAATATTGCTGATATGTATATTTTCATTCATAATTTAAAAGGAAGCCAGCTATTATGATGATGTAATATGCCTCCTTAAATCAAATGTTTGCAATGATTTAATTTTTAAAATATTTATATTTAAAAGTCAATAAAATTCATGTTGAGGTTAAAGTTTGAAGATAAATCAAAATCTTACTAAGTAGTTGTGTGGTTTTAGCAAGTCAAGAATTCATACAATATGTAATTTTTAAAATATTTATATTTAAAAGTCAATAAAATTCATGTTGATGTTTCATACAATATGTAACTCTCGTCTTTTCTTAGTATATGGTCGTTATAATGATTATTTTACGATAACATTTAATTTGAAATAAATTCACCTTTTCTTTGCATTAAAATATCAGTTCATTTGAAATCACTTCATATATTGAAATATTTCTT
Organism: Ostrea denselamellosa; assembly: GCA_024699665.1. Lineage (NCBI taxonomy): Eukaryota > Metazoa > Mollusca > Bivalvia > Ostreida > Ostreidae > Ostrea > Ostrea denselamellosa. The sequence goes on along the minus strand of JAMZEH010000043.1, from coordinate 5,883,356 downwards.
ATTTAGAAGTAAATAAACAGTCCACTGAGCTGAAAATAGTGAGTTGTATTACAGGGTACCCAATAGTAATTAAATAAAGACATTTTATATTTTTTCGATATTTTGTAGCTTTCAACTTGAATATAAGTCATCCATATAAATTCCAAGTACTTCTTGAGATATTTGAAAGTAAATTTAAAAATTTGACTGATATATTTTAGTAAACATTAACTTGGGGCCCATTCAAGCTCTCCATTATTTCATTGTACACAAATGTTATTTGCAATACAATAAACAAATGCCACCTATGACCTTCATCTAGTAGCATTTTGAAGTTGGAAAAACTAACTCAATTTAAAAATACATAGATCTTGTGGAGAAAACTATCTCTTTCCTCAGCCGTGCATGTACTTTGTATCTGGTGGCCATTTGACTCTGTGATCCAGTCATACTGCAGCTTGTCGGATGTGGATATCTTATAATTAATGGAAATATTCAGCAAGTCCCCAAAATTGCAGTGGAATAGACTGTATATATATGTAGAATATTTATATTAAGAGTGTGGCATCTAGTTCTTTTATCACAAATTTATAAGTACATGTATTATTTTGTACCGTATTTTAAATCTTGATTATTTCTCGTCCAACAGTCCACCATAGCCTCGTATATCCGTCTGTTTGAGCCTTTGGTCATTAAAGCCCTGAAACAGTATACTGTGTCCAGTAGCCTTGACCTTCAACAGCAGGTCTTGGACCTTCTGAGTCAACTCATTCAGCTTCGAGTGAACTACTGTCTTCTGGACTCGGATCAGGTTTTCATAGGATTTATCATTAAACAGCTTGAGTTCATAGAGGAAGGTCAAATCAGGTGCGCAAAGCAAACGTTAATAGAGAGATGACATATGTTATACGGAAATGTATTAGCTGTGTCAAGTACATGTACGTATTTCAGCTTACGATATATGCATGTTATAACTGTCTGTGAGAGTTGTTTTGTTTTCCTTTTTAGAAATTCAGAGGACCTCATTCCAAATATCTTTAGTTTCTTGGTCATGCTGTCCTATGAGAAAACTCACAGTAAATCAATCATAGCAATGCCCAAGATTATACAGCTATGTGATGGAATCATGGCCAGCGGTTTACAACCTGTGACTCATGGTAATAATTAAAACTGGACTTTTAAATTATTTGCAAACCAGTGGGAACTGAAGTGTAGTTTTTTGTTATTGTCAATTTTCTTATGAAGTATGATTGTAATTTTTACATTGAAGGGGAATTAGAAAATGCAAAAAATATGGGTCATTGTGCTTTTTATTGAGCTACAATATTAAACGATACCAATTTGCAATTGCACAAGAATTCTACTAAATACGTCTAAATCGGACACCAGTGTCACAGCAGGTGTGGCATGGTAAAGATCCCTAAGTGCTCAAAGGCCATAAGCGCAAAGCATAGGCCTAAATTTGCAGCCCTTCACTGGCAATGGTGACGTCTCCATATGAGTGAAAGATTCTGGAGTTGGACATAAAACAATATATAACCAACCATCAGTTTCATTTGATACAGCCACAATCTTTGGTATCCTTCACTGTATATTCTTAAATTTGTGGGAACCAATTTTCGTAGATTGGCAAGATATTACAGTCATGTTGAGAAATAATTATAAAGTGTCTAAGACTTAACTTCCTTAACCTTTCTGTGTGTATGTTGTGAAGTGTATAAGGACTTGACTTCCTTAACCTTTCTGTGTGTATGTTGTGAAGTGTATAAGGACTTGACTTCCTTAACCTTTCTGTGTGTATGTTGTGAAGTGTATAAGGACTTGACTTCCTTAACCTTTCTGTGTGTATGTTGTGAAGTGTATAAGGACTTGATTTCCTTAACCTTTCTGTGTGTATGTTGTGAAGTGTCTAAGGACTGGACTTCCTTAATCTATGAGCATATATTGGTGAAGTGTCTGAGAGACTAACTTCTTTTATCTTTATGTGTGTTCGCTAGTGAAGTGCTCGAGTACCAAACTTCCTTGATTTCTTTGTGTATGTTGTTGAAGTGTGTGAGGGCCTAACTTCCTTAATCTGTGTATGTTAGTGAAGTGTGTTAGGGCCTAACTTCCTTAATATGTGTGTGTGTGTTAGTGAAGTATGTGAGGGCCTAACTTCCTTAATCTATGTGTGTGTGTGTGTGTTAGTGAAGTGTGTGAGGGCCTAACACTTCCTTGATATATGTGTTTGTGTGTTAGTGAAGTGTGTGAGGGCCTAACTTCCTTAATCTATGTGTGTGTGTGTGTGTGTGTGTGTTAATGAAGTGTGTGAGGGCCTAACACTTCCTTAATCTATGTGTGTGTGTGTGTTAGTGAAGTGTGTGAGGGCCTAACTTCCTTAATCTATGTGTGTGTGTTAGTGAAGTGTGTGAGGGCCTAACACTTCCTTAATCTATGTGTGTGTGTGTTAGTGAAGTGTGTGAGGGCCTAACTTCCTTAATGTATGTGTGTGTGTTGGTGAAGCATGTAACTTCCGTAATCTTTTTGTGTGTATACTGCTTTCCAGTAGGGATGTGCATTTTACCAGTGTATTGTGATAAAACCCATAGCAACAATATATCATGATATGAAAATCAATTACTAGTATTTTGCAGTATAATGATATAAATGATTTATATAAAAACTTTTAAATGAGGGTAACTCTGAAACTTTTTACCCCTCAAAAACCATAAATGCCAGTTGACAATGGTTTTCTTTGAATGAAAAGTTCCAATGTCACCCTCACTTATATGCACCATTTATATACGTGTAATACACTGTATATTGCAATATCCAGAATCGTTGCAGTATATCTCAATACCCAGTTGTATGTTGTTTGTAAATTTTGATGAATGGTAAGATGTTGTAGTTTGATTACGTTTTCCGTTCCATCAGCTATCCCAGCTCTGAGGCCGGTCGTGTATGATTTATTTCTGTTGAGAGGGGGAAATAAACCTGACATAAGTCGGGACTTGGAGACCCAGAGAGAGGTGGTGGTGTCCATGCTGCTCAGACTCATTCAGTACTATCAGGTAAACACCGCTAAAGCCGTTCTCTAAATTTACCTTGGAGCCTCTTCTCTAGTGAAAATTATTGCAACCACCATATTTGTTGTCTGTGTGGTTGTCTTTGTATTTGTATGTATTACAAGTGAACAGATACACAGCCATCACTACATACATTTACAGAGTCCGTGAATAGGTCGAAATTTGAAGATTACTTTGTAATTTGAGTTCTTAAGTGGTGTATTCAATTAATGAATAATTTTCATTTTTGAAAATACATGAGGATGTGACCTACGACGCTTCATGTCGTCATACCTCTTGAAAAGCATTAATGCTTTATGAAAAGTATGCTAGAGTGAAGCATTGTATTTCGTACCATCATATGTTTTCAAAATTGAAGTTTTATTTCTTTTATTTACTTTTACTTTCACATCTTTCGGTCTGCCATGCTATTACAGTAGACATAGATGTACTATACTTACAATGTATCTGAATTCACATGCACACTCTTTACAACTGCAATGCATTCATGAGAAAATGGTCATAATTAAAATTTTATAAGATATCAAAGGCAAAAACATTGGAAATGTTAAGCTTGCGTACGTGTACATTGTAAGTCCAGTATCTGTTGATACCTTAACAGTGTATGCGTTTGGTCACTGGATGCGTCAAGTGGTTTACAATGATTTACATGTTTGTACAGACTCTAGATTTGTTGGTGGTAGTGTTACAACAAAGCAAGAGAGAGAATGAGGACCGCTGGAAGAGACTGTCTCGTCAGATTACAGATACCCTCTTACCAGCTTTAACAGCTAATCAGGTTAGATTACAGATATGCTACTAACAACCAATCAGATTCCCTCCTGTTGAACTTAACAACCAATCAGATTCCCTCCTATTGAACTTAACAACCAATCAGATTCCATCCTATTGAACTTAACAACCAATCGGGTTAGATTACATTAGTAGTATTAATATCCACTCAGTTCAGATAACAGATGCCTTCCTACCCACCTTAATAGTCACTCAAGTCAGATTAGATACCCTCCAACTGACAGTCAATTAGGTCAGATAACAAACACCCTCATATTGTCTGTAACAAAATTTTCAGAGATTTTCCATGTGAATTTTATTAGGGAGTTCAAGAAGCTAGTTCCTGGCCCCCATTTATTCCTACTTGAATGGCAAGAATTCCATTAGTTTATGTTGCATGTCTTTTTAGGTGAATTTAGACAACAATCAGTCATTAGATGTTCTGCATCGCCTGTTTGAGTGTTTAGCTCCTATTGTGTTTAGACCAGTGGACATCTTACTGAAGACATTGCTGCAAGCTCCAACAAACATAGTAAGTGATGATCAGTGTCAGTGGAGGTATTCAGTTTTGCTGTCAGTTAAGACTTCTGTAAGTTTGTTTTTTGTGGATAATTACAGTACAGTCCTGTATTAAAGTAAAACACTGTTACAGCGAACACACTTATAATGAATTTACACTTACAGTAAAACATGGTTACAGCGAACACATTTATAATGAATTTACACTTACAGTAAAACACAGTTACAGTGAACACACTTATAATGAATTTACACTTACAGTAAAACATGGTTACAGTGAACACACTCAGAAGGAATTCACACTTAAAGTATAACATGGTCACAATGAACACACTTCTAATGAATTTATGCTTGCAACAAAGAAAATTTCATTCCCTGTAGTTTTAAAACATATTATGAATTTATTGTAGATAAAGCATTATGAATTACTTGTAGTGCCCTGTGAGTCGGTCCTAGGTTGTTATCTTGATTGATACAGAGTTCAATGGTTCTGGTTTCAGGGTACTGCTGAGACTCTACAGAGATGGATGTGCCTTGTGTTGTCTGTGATACGAGTTCTCATGGCACAGTCCAAAGAGGAAGTCATTCTGTCTCGTCTTACTGAACTCAGAATCAAACTGGCACTCCTTAAAGTGGAAGCTTCCAAAGTAACAGAAGAACAGAAGCAGATAGTTCAGAATTTGATACCTGAGCAGATTCTGGCAAGGTACGTTAAATTCATTTATTGAAATGAACATGTACATGCATAGCATTGGTGTGTACCTTAGGCACAGGTTTACTTCTTCATATTAACTTGCAGTATCCATGCAGTTAACATTCATACACTTCTTATGTAACATTTATACATATTTCTTGTGTATTGTCTATACTGTACACTTCTTGTGTAACATCTGCACACTTCCATGTAACATCCATACACTTTCCATGTAACATCCATACACTTTCCATGTAACATCCATACACTTTCTATGTAACATCCATACACTTTCTATGTAACATCTATACACTTTCCATGTAACATCCATACACTTTCCATGTAACATCCATACATTTTCCATGTAACATCCATACACTTTCCATGTAACATCCATACACTTCCATGTAACATCCATACACTTTCCATGTAACATCCATACACTTTCCATGTAACATCCATACACTTTCCATGTAACATCCATACATTTTCTATGTAACATCTATACATTTTCCATGTAACATCCATACATTTTCCATGTAACATCTATACATTTTCCATGTAACATCTATACATTTTCCATGTAACATCCATACATTTTCCATGTAACATCCATACATTTTCTATGTAACATCTATACATTTTCCATGTAACATCCATACATTTTCTATGTAACATCCATACACTTTCCATGTAACATCTATACATTTTCTGTATAACATCTATACACTTCTTGTGTGACATCTGTACACTTCTTGTGTAACAACTATACATTTCCTGTGTAACACATACATTTCCTTGTAATCCCTATATTTTTCCTTTAAATATTTGTATCTGGCATTAGGTCTGATATCCCTGTGTCCTTTTTATTCACATTCTTTACATGATTTGTCATGAGAAATATTTTTTGAAAGAACTGAAATTTTGTAACATTTATGCTGTCAGCTGACAATTTGTTGACTTTTGTAGGTTCCTGATTCAGGTGATTGGTAAATGTCTGAAGTTCATCATAGAGTACGAGTCTTCATATCATGAATCACATGACCATGCAGACTTCCTGTCCCAGCAGTTATCCCAACTCCTGCTGTACATCACCCACATGTTCCAGTCAGGTACTTGCATTATCATACAGTGTTTCCCTAAAATCACAACAATGCTAGAGTTTGTGAATCCTTGTTCATTATTGGAAACCATTATAATCCTATTGAAGTATTGTATTAGCACCACTCCAATGATCCATGCAGATGAATTATCTTCAGTGGCTTTTCAAGTTGATGAGTAGTAAATAAGATCAGCTGTGAGTAATTAACTATCTAGATGTACATTCCTACGTACATGTATTATACATGTAGATTGATGACTCCTAGGGCTGCTGCAAACTGAAATAAAGGTGCAGAAAAATATTTCTAACAAGCTACAAATTGTTTGTCATAATGATAGTTATGCAGGCTCCTTATACAGTTTCTCTAATATCAGATTTTTACTTGGTGTCAGGCCACAATTAGGGTTCAAAAGCTTGCGACAGACATGCATTTCTGTAAATGATTTGGTTAAGTGGTGTGTCCACGTAAGTGACATCAATATAATCTTTAATTCCACAGGCATGTTCAGGAAAGTGGCAACCAGCGCCTTACAGATTGCCAAAGAGGAAACTGTTGATTGTTTTTATAGCATCCGAGAAGTTAACCGTAGCTTCCTCTCTGTTTCCATGACACTGCCAACCTTGACCCTACAGTGGTGTAATATTCTGATCCTCCTGAATTATGATGATCAAAATTTATGGAGTGAGGTGATGCAAACCCCTAACAGACACCTCAAACCAGGAACAAGGTACAGTAAAACACAGTTATAACAAACATTTCAAATGTGGAATGAGGTACAATAGAACATGATTATGTACACCTCAAACTTGAAGTGAAGTACAATACAGTAAAACACATTTATAATGAACACCTCACACCTGGAATGAGCTACAATAGAACATGATTATAACCAAAATCAAACCAGCAAGAAGGAAATGTACGGTTATGTACAATTATACCATACACCTTTATCCAAGAACATTGATCAGTTATATTAAACTTTTTTTATATAATGAAGACCATAAACCAGGAAGAAGATTCTGCAATACACTATACAGTAATACAGTGAACAGGCACCTCAAAACCAAGAACAAGATACAATAATACAGCTAACAGGCACCTCAAAACCAAGAACAAGATACAGTAATACAGCTAATAGGCACCTCAAAACCAAGAACAAGATACAGTAATACAGCTAACAGACACCTCAAAACCAAGAACAAGATACAGTAATACAGCTAATAGGCACCTCAAAACCAAGAACAAGATACAGTAATACAGCTAATAGGCACCTCAAAACCAAGAACAAGATACAGTAATACAGCTAACAGGCACCTCAAAACCAAGAACAAGATACAGTAATACAGCTAATAGGCACCTCAAAACCAAGAACAAGATACAGTAATACAGCTAACAGGCACCTCAAAACCAAGAACAAGATACAGTAATACAAATAACAGGCACCTCAAAACCAAGAACAAGATACAGTAATACAGCTAACAGGCACCTCAAAACCTAGAACAAGATACAGTAATACAGCTAATAGGCACCTCAAAACCAAGATACCGTAAAACCTGATCATAACAAACACCTCAGGACTCGATTCTAAGGCACATCCATTCGACTCCGACTAGAATTGAATATTTGGAGTGCATATTATATTAATTTTGTTATGATGTTTTCTAGAACTGGTGTCAGAGTAGAGAAGGACTGTATTAGACTAATTTAAATTTTGACTTGTTTTCGCAGTCAGTCGACGAGTCACGAGGCACCTCCTGTGATAGAGACCCACTGTTGTAACCAGGAAATCTTAAGGAGAGGCGGAATCATTCTCTTCTGTGATTTTGTGGTAAGTAATTTTTGCGCTAGATGTGGAACTTCTCATATGACTAAAATTTTGGGAGATCAGAAGTGTTAATTTTTGATTTACAATGTATATGTGAGATATTAAACATATACAACAGAGAGTGCAAGAAATAAATTTTTATGAGTTTTGTAATCTTGTGAAAATAAAAGCCTCGAGAATAAAATTAGAGATGAATAGTACAAGCATTTATTGTCCAAAGGATGTAAAGGTGGGGAAAAAAAAAGAAGTCAGATATCCCTGTCTGGGTAGATCGAGAAAACCTGTGATTTAATGTATGCTGATGTTTTAGTGTGAGAATATGTTGGATGCTGAACACATGACATGGTTAGTGATCAACCATGTTAGTGACCTCATACAGCTGTCCCGAGAATCACCAGTCCAGGACTTCATCAGGTACCGACACATGTAACGTCTCCACATCACGATGCAAAGGTTTCTCATAATGGATACAGAGGTTCATTAAAATCCACGATTTGCAGAAATATTCAATGTGATAGATACACGAAAAATGAAAGAAGTATGTGTATATAGAATGTAGTGTTTTATTTTTAAAAACACTTGTTTACTTGTAGTGCAATACATAGAAATTCTGCAGCCAGCTGTTTGTTTATTCAAGCAATCCATGCAAGAGGTCAAGATGTATCAAAGGTAAGAATTATTGACATTAGACACTAACTTCTAGTATGATCCATGTTTTTCCAATGGCGAAGAAAAAAAAAACAGAATAGCCTACCACATTTTAGATACTCCCATCTGCAAATCATTTGATTATGCAGGACCACAATGAAAACTAGTTGTATGCTAATTGTGTTATCCTGGGTAAATAAAGGTTATTATTATTATTATTATTATTTGACTAAGTCTGGGTCATCCTGACATTGGCATGAACAGTTAAAATTTTGCAAATGGCTAACTGGGTTATTTCATCGTTATGGCGTTACAACATGTGAATCTGTACATATACAAAAGGCACAATGATTATTCTACGATGACACGTTTTGGTATGTTCTATTGATGCTTCCTCTGTACCGGAGCTGTTTAAAAAATTTTAGTTTTGAATTTTAAAAAAAAAAATGCCTCGTCTTTTTTAATAGATAAATAGAAAACAAAAACCCCTGCCCCTTGTCATTTCTATACAGAATTGACCAGAGAACAAAGTAATTAATTTTTCTTAGCCTTACACTGGAGGATTTTTAGATGCTTTACATATGTTTAAATTGTGAAAGAACCAATATACAAATTGGTAGAGAGAGAGAGAGAGAGATAGCTGCATTCCTCAATGTTCTACTTACATGTATAAATCACACAAATTTCATTTTTCTTTCACAGCCATCCCTGATCAAGAAGACTATGAAGTGTGTAGAAGCTATTCATCTGAGTCAGACAGGTGCCCTATTGACCCTGTTGATTGACAAGTTCCTTAACACCCATCATCTCTCTGTTGCTCGTCTCTGTGACACCATTGCCTGTCACAGGGTGGAAATGTTACTAGCAGATAACTTTGAGGTTTGTATTCAGTGCTACAAAATACATGTACATGCTATTTTATTGTAAGTGGATAATTTTATTTTTTTTTTAGCCAGGTTTAGAAGTCTGGTGGAATGTTGCTATAAATCCTTAAAATAAGAAGAACTATAAGATGTTTTTGTGTACCGTATAAGAATTTTTAGTGAGGATTTAAATTTGGCATGTTGAGATCACTAAAATTTAATATCTGACATGTATGTGGGTAACGTTTCTGACATGTGTCAGTTCCTATACGTGCATGTTGGTAACGTTTCTGACATGTGTCAGTGTGTGTACGTGCATGTGGGTAATGTTTCTGACATGTGTCAGTAAGTATATGTGTATGTGGGTAACGTTTCTGACACGTTTCAGTGCTTATACGTGTATGTAGGTAACATTTCTGACATGGGTCAATGTGTATTTACTTCAATTAAACAAGCATTTTTGTAAACAGGATGCAAAGAAACAGTTGCCAGTAGAGGACTTGGACAAACTTATCAAGTTTATGGAGACCAACTCATTGTTGAAGAGGTGAGGTTTGTGAAAAGCACATTTAGAAAATTCCAAACTAAATGATTTGTATTTTTACAAGTAGTGGTGGAGCAGTAATCCTGCTGTGTTTGGATTTTCTCATTTCCTGATTGACTACAGATTTCTAGTAGTATTATTAAAAAATATATTGCTGTTCAAATGATTTTGATATCCAGTGTTCTGACGTACAGCCCATTTTCACGTTGATAAACGTTGTAGGCATGCCAGACTTGTGTCCTTGCTACAGAGGTTGAGGGGGACTATGAATCCAGAGATTTCTTTGTCACTCCATGCTGGCTCCTGTCATCCAGTCCTGAGCAAGACAGAGTATCTTCACAATCAGATGGACAAGGTAAAGCTCTTTGTTTTAAAAAACACCCCCTTGACCCAATAAAACAAGCAATTCCTTTGCATGTACAGTATTTTAAATCATTTTGTAGTTTCTAGTTAATTTCTAGATGGGAGGTATGCATCTGTAAATAGCTACTCTTTGAAAGTGAATTTACTATCACCACCATGAAATGGCTGTGGTATATTGTGTAGACCTTTTTCTATCCTTCCATCCGTCAGGCATAAATCAGTTTCCATTCATTTTCTCTACTGCTGATGTGCATATTTAATTGAAATTTGGTATATCAATGCATCAGGAGAATATCTAGGTCAAGTTTTTATATGGTTCTGGTTGAAAAAGTTTTATACACACATCTTTAGGCAGGACTTTTTATGGTACAGCGATATCGGTATGTTCGTTCGGGGCTTTCTATTTCTAATTTTATATTTCTGTTACATTTCAAGTTGAAACTTGCTGTGTAGTTTCCTTGTTGGTCACTCTAGATCATGTTGCAGTTTTGATCCATTTCAACTTCTTTTGCAGGAGTTTGTCTCTATCTGAAATTTAATGTTGTATGGGGATACATAGTTTGTCCAACTAACCCCTCCCACAGTTTCTAAGTGAGAACTGTCTTATTCACAGTGTTTGTATTGGTATGGAAGATGTGCATGTGGCAAGGATTTGATTTTCTTTTAAGTTTTGAGAAACTTGCAAGTTGTTGAAGTTAGTCAGTTTTGAGGAAGTATTATAGCAAGTAAAGGACATGGTTTGTTTTTCAACCCCTCTCACAGTTTTAAACCTAAGACTTTTATATACAACATGATGATATGCATATTGCAAGGATTTTGATTCTCAACAATTTTTCTAATTTTATTTCACAGTTTGTAAGTTTGGACCTTTTATTCATATGTTAGAAAACAAAGTATGTCACAGCTTGATGATGGCTGATACTACCTAAGTAAAGTTTTACAAAAATTCATGGCTTAACGACGTATGCGACATTTCTCAATAATTTGTATAATTTTACTTACAGTTTACTTGCACTCTATATCATTTCTACAAAAAAATCTTGATATGTTACCGTGCCTGTTTTAGAGTTAGCATATTTTGATAGTTCCTGGTTGTTGCAAGTAAAAATAAAAAGTTGGTTCTTATGTAATACAGTAAGTTGTATAAATGTAGCATTGAAGTGGAGAAAAAATCTATGGAACAATCCGGTATCAAACCTTGGACCCTTGCATTATTAGTTAGGTGAATGAACCACTGAGCTACCAGAGCTGAAATGCAAATACAGTAAACTTACTTGTTTGGAAATCATATCTAGAGGAAAAAATGGTTTTAAGAGAAAATGTCAGAAAAATCATCCTTAAGAAATTTTGATTTGAAATTTTGATATATCATAAAAATACACAGTTCCAGATCTTATTTGCCTTTTTTGCGTGATTTTTAATAAATCCAGTTTTTTGCTTGCAATTGTATAATTCTGCAAGAGTTATCTATCTTACCTCAGTAAAAGTTGTCAATCACACGAGAGAAGATGCTATACCTTAAAACAGCGATATAAAGTTATAGATTTTGAACTTTGTTGCCGTCAGTGGCATCCTTATTATGCTTCTGGAAAAAGGAGGTGGACGTGTTTGTCTGCTTTGTTTTGTTTGCTTGTTTGTTTTGTGGAAATTCTGATTATCCACGATTGTGATCATGGTCACGACTTGTGAATTACCTGTCTATGAGAGAAAAAAACTAATTTCTACTAATGTGAAAGTCTAGGCATATTGGTTTTGGCAATCATTCCTTGATGTTAAAGGTTAGATAAGACTTTGTCACCAGTGAAATTTGTGAATATCTAGTTTATTGTGTTGCTCAGGCCCATATTGTCTTCTTTTTCATTGTGCAGGATTTATTTCTGTCCATTGTGAAGTATCAGTGCTTTAACCCTCACTCTAATCCCAGGGAGTGTGGCCTACTTCTTCACAAACTGGAGTATGCTGACATGCTGGCCATCATGATGACAAAGGTAAGTCATGTACAGATTGCCCATTACAGACGTACTCTAAGTCATGTACAGATTGCCCATTACAGACGTACTCTAAGTCATGTACAGATTGCCCATTACAGACGTACTCTAAGTCATGTACAGATTGCCCATTACAGACGTACACTAAGTCATGTACAGATTGCCCATTACAGACGTACTCTAAGTCTGGATTATTTCCGTTCAATTATTGTAAATAATATGGTTTAAATAATTCAGAAGTGAGAATACTTGAATGATGCTGGTTAATTTGTATATTAGTTTTTAAAAAATGTAATGAAGTAGTTTATTGATGTAAGTCAAAATCTTGAAACCTGTATTTTACAATCATGTGCACTGTACATCTAATCTGCTAAAGGAAATAATTGTACAATTCTCTGCCTAAACAGTAGCATTTAGTTAATTCCACAAACATTCAGTATATTACAAATTATACTGTATGTGACAATATATCTTTTAAAATCATTAACTGGCAATGACCTTTTCTTATTTTTATGGCTGTGAAACTGTTAAAAAAGAAGGGGAAAAAAGAAATCAAAAAACAGTACAGAAATAATCTACAATGATGTACATGATTTTCATTTTCAAGAGCAAATTTAAATATTCCATCATAATGTCATGACTTGTTTAAAAATGTTAAAATTATTTTAATCAGTTTAAAGAATTTCAAAAAAGAAAACAAAACAAAAAAAACAACAACAACAATAAACATGGAATGCCGTTTTTTTAAGTTATAAAACTTTTTTTTTTCATATGTTTAGAATGTAGATTCCTAAATTTACATGAGGAATTTATTATCACATAATTTCACAAGAAGCACCACACTTGAAATAAAATTACTCCCTTTTAATTTTATATTACTGAAATACATAGCACAGTCAACAGAATATAAAATTCAGAATGTAACATTTCAGAACAACAACCAAGCGTGTTTGAGTCTGAACTTCAGTGATGGTTGTCCTAATGGTTTACTTGAAATTGGAAACTTAATCTAGAAATCCTTAAAAATCACCTGCTTTAATTGATCTTCATCAAGTTGATATAAATATGAAGACAAAATACATGTATCTCACCTTGTTTCCAGGAGTTCAGTCTAGACATCTTGTCAGAATGCCTGATACTTGGAGCTCAGTACACTCTTATAAAGAGCACAGACTCTGTGACAGTTCTAGACAGTGAAGGGAACCAAGTTCTGCAGGAACCAGTCACAGACAATTTATTCCAAGCCTCACAGCTCACTCTGACCAGGCACATTAACTATGTCATCAACCTTCTCCCCGTTCCTCATCAGATCCTGACATTTTCGTCCTTTGTCGTTAGAGAGAGTCGATACCAGGAAAAGATGAATGATATATTCTCAGATATGTCATGGAGAGACATGATATTTTCTCTGACCAAAACACTCAACTGTTATTTGCAAGCTATGGCTGGGTTGCCATGGAAACCTGACATTCCTGTGGAATCTCACTGTGATATTTGTAAATTTAGTGTGTTGTGCATGGAGGTGAGTGTTCTCTGATTGTTACATGACTGGAATTACAAAGAATTTTATTTTTTTTCAAATATGATAATCGTTCTTTGTAATGGATAACGTAGTACATGCCATGTGTATGTAGAGGACATCTACAAAGTGTGATTTTATATTTTCACTATCCAGTGCCTTAAATAAATCAAGCAAGAAAATTTTAACGCAGATTGCCACAGGTGAAAAGGTAGAGGAACATACATTGTAACCGTGGCTTGCAACGATGATTTCAAAGAAGCCTTGTAAATGTATACATGTACACCATTTTAAAGCATTGGAAGATGCAAATATAAAATTACACAATTATAGATGTTCTATTTATCTCATACTAATTACCTTCGAATATCTTTCTCTGCCTAAGTGGCAGATTTATCTTCATGCAAAGTTTCATGGTATTTTTACTGATGTGGACAGCAGTGTATGATACCTGTATTCAATGAGAAATGTATGCCACACATGTACACTGTATGAGATTAATTCATCTATAGGTACAGTAAAATAAGTTACTTGTAAAAAAAAAAATATAGCAATGAAACATGCACACATGTATTTGCAGTTGTTGTGTTGGATGTTTCACAATGACATTCTTCCAACCTCGGAGCAGCTGAATACGTGTCTAATGTGTACGTCAGTCATTCTGCAAACCCATCAGCTCTCTGCTGTGATTGGTCAAAAAGATCATGTGTCGTGGATAGCATCTACAGCTTCATCTATCTACCAAGTCTTTCTTTCTTGTAAGTAAATGATCTTTTTTTCTACAGATTACCTAATAAATGTATCTTACAGTAATATGGTTTCTCAGTGTAGATATATATGTTATGGATATACTAAAAGTGCTCTTACTGAGAGTAAGTAGTCTGTGTGGCATCTTCAATAAAAGCAATTGAAAAAAAAATTTATAAGAAAAAAAAAAGAACCTGATTAAATTTTGTATTTTTGATTTATGAAAATAATTGTATAAATTTTGAGATGTCTTTTTTTTTCCAGTGGTACTCATTCCAGGAGATAAACTAGTCACAACCAGTCAGGAATCATTTGAAGAACCAAGTAGTCAAAATGGTGGGTCTGTTTGTTTGGCATGGTGATACTTTGGGATGACTTTTTAAACATTGAAAGTGTGGTACTGAACTGGTACTCTCCTTACCTCAGGGATAGCAGAATTTTCAATGTCATTACATACATGTAGTTATATTGATTTGATATAGCAATTGATGTGTGTCATTTTGAGCAGTGTGAGTTCTTGTTCACACACAAAATATAAGTACATTTGTGCCAGTGTATGTCTGATATGTAGAACCTGCTAAATGTTTCAGCACATCACCACATTACTCACACAGGACAAATTTTTGATACAAGTCTTTTACTTTTTCAGAATTGTCTGTGATTGTCAAAGCCTGTGATCAGATTTCAGAACTTGTGCAATATTTGTTGTTCAGCAAAACATCTCATTCTATTCCCCATTTTGTGGACTCTCATCTTACTACTATCATCGTATGTAAGTATACCAAGACTAAGATACATGTATCGGATTAATTCATTGTTTTAGACTTATTACAAAGGACAGAGATTTAATCATACATGTGTGTGTTTCTGTTCATATAAATATTATTCTTTTTTCCTTCTGTTGTGCTTCTTTCACTTGCACATGTATCTCAGAAACTGCAATTCAAAGCTTTTTCATATGCATGACATTGTGCATTTATGTATGATAGCAAACTTAATTATTAAGTAAGCTAATCTGTACAGCTCATTTCTAGACCCATAGATCATCAACCTTCTGTTAGCCAAAGACATGTACATGTACATGTCTTGTACTAGGATGCATGTACATCTTGTATATTTTTATATATTTGTATATTTTTAATAACTACAAGTCACAGCTTCTACTATCCCCGCCATGAAATGGCTGGAGCATAGCTGTTTACCCTTTTCCATCCTAATTCATTTCCATTCATTGTCTTTGCTATGGATGCATATATTCAAATTAAATTGAGTGCATGTATATAGATACATCATAAATTTTTTTACAGAGTTAAGCCCCTCAAACTCTAAAAAATTCAAACAATGCAAGTAGTTTACACTCATTATCTCTGTCACACATGGACATTTTGATTTGTAAATTCAGGATATCAATCAGAACATCACTCAGCCTTTTCCAGAGAAAAAACCTTGGACATATTAGTCGTAATACAATAAATTTGATGGTTTCAGTGATTTGATTCCACCTAAGCACACAAACTGATATGGAATATATATCTGTTTAAAAAGAATGACTTATAGCAATATGTGTTGTCTTTTTGTTGAATTTATAATAAAATTCTGGTTTTCATATCGAAATAAAATGTGTAGATCCCAAAATTTTAATCCATTTTATTGAAATTGTAACCACATGTCTTTATTTACATTTGTACATGTAGAAATAAAACTCTTTCTTTGATCGGGCGAATTACAGTCACACACCGTTGTTTTGGAGTTGGGCCTGAGGGTGTTACACAGTTTTTTGACACTGTCTAACACTTCATTGACATCAACTTTTACATTTTCCCTCACCATACATTTGAAATGATAAAATTTAATACCTTGTAAATGGCACAAATATTCTATTCCTCTCTGACAGCAAAAAAATCTCCAATTATATCTTTCAGTGTTTTCTGACACAGGTCCTGTTCCCACTATTTTCAATAAATATCGCTTCTCTTCTAAACAATATATACATTTTTTCATACTATCGGCAGGTTATGATCATGTGACTTAATTGTAGCAATGTAAATAATCTGTAAATGGCTGCCTATTACGTCCAAGGCTTTTTTCTCTTGAAAAGGCCGAGTGATGTTCCGATTGTCGGGATATAGATGCAACATGAGAATATGCAGGTCAAGTTACCATATGCTTCCAGTTAGATATTTTTGGTAGACATGTGACCCTTGGACTTAAAACATTTTAAGCAATGCACAACAGCTTCCATTCATTATCTTGGTCATGCATGGACATTTTGAATGGAAATTTGAAAAGTACGCATATCATAAGAATGTGCTGGTGAATGACTAATATGGGTCCAATTGGATCACTTTTGGCCGAGCTATAGCCCTTAGGTGGGGAGAGGGGCATTTTGTCACCATCACATCTAGTTTATATTGATATCAAGCTGTACAGTGTGGCGAATCAATATGTAATTTCTCTCTCTAGGTAATCATATTTCAAACAGCTGGTTGAGAGACTGTTGTCTTGATTGACATAAATTATCAAAGTAGATTGTCACATACTGGTGAACAAGGTATAGCTGGATTCCTAAGGCAGGTGCATATCTGATTTAGGTGCTCATGCAAATGATGCAATGAAATTGTAGGCTAATAATTTTGTCACTTGCACTTGCTAATGACTGTAAATTGCAACTGGGTCCTAATTTTGATTTCATTTGGGCAATACAAAGCACTCATTACTGTTGCAAGTTTTTAGAACCAAATAAAGTCACCTAGCATTCACACAGGTGTTGGTGATCGGTTTTTTATTTCTGTTTTACTTTGGATATGCAGACCCTATTGAATACCACTTAATATCTACTTGTGAGAATCTTCCGAAATTTTAGCCTCAAGGTGTTGGTCTCCAGTTTTTAACTTTGTAGTTATTAAAATAGAGTAATGAAACATGATTTGAAGACAGTATTTTTTTTATGTTGTATATTCAGCTTTAGCTCGCTTGCCTGCCCTTAATAGTTATGCCAGGACACCATCACTGGTGTGGAAGTTAGGATGGACTCCCACGCCATTTGGTGAACTGAAGACACATTTGCCTCCCTTGCCAGTGGACTATCTGAAAGATAAGGATGTTCTAAAGGAATTTGTTAGCAGGATCAACACTTTAGGTATCTCAGTAACAATGCAAAGATTTATTTCAATTTAAAAATTAAATTATGTACATGTATTATTAAAATTTGTATTTACCTTCTTTTTTTTTTTGATATTTACAAAGGTAAATTTAGTGCAGATAAACGAAAAAAATAACAGATTTTGGAAGTGAAGAAAGTGAAATTTTCTTTGTTAGTAGTGAGTTACAGTCATTTTAATGTGGTATTTCCTTGGCAGGTTGGATAAGTCGTCAACAGTTTGAGGAGACTTGGATGAGTTTACTGGCTGTACTGAACCCTGCTATAGAGGACGTCACTGAGCACATCACACCCGAGGTCTGGAATTAGAAGACTGTCATAACCATGGGGAATAATGCTATTGAAATTGTGTACAATTATAACAGTGTTAGGAATATATTTGAATTGATTAGAATATGTGTTGTTGTAGGAGGAAATAGAAAGGTCACAGTGTATGGTGATAGCTGTCAAGGCCATTACTTCCATGTTGTTACAGTCAACCTTGACCCCTGTGCCAGGTAACCCTAGCAACAGTGTGTATGAGGTTAGACCAAGGGACAAACCTTTAGGATTTCTCCATACCAGGTATAGATTGTTTTCTACAGTGTTTGTTACTTGGGTTACCAGAAAAATCTGTTTCCTGATTTGGGACAGTATAGATATTCATATGGTGCATATTCTCCTTCTGCAGATGTGGGAAAAAATTAACCATCATCAGAGGTATTATTGAAAAGGAAGTGCAAGATTTATATGGAAAGAGGTATTATATATTTTTCATGGAAATTATGCGTGTATTTTCTAGTTTAAGCCATTAAAAATGTGTGAAAGATCACAAAAAGTTGTATATAACAGGACCAATTGTCAGTTAAAGTAACAAGTGTACTATCTGCAGACAGATTTGGAATGTTGTTTTTCTTATTTTGTAACAGTGAGGATAGCTCGATCAGTAATCTGAGTGAGGGAGAGGACAGAGAGATTCTGCGGTACATGTTTGAAAATAACCTGGAGAGGGAGACTGGGGATTTAGGGTACAGTCTGGGACAGGTAAACTTATTCTTTATACATGTGTAAAATTGTCATACTTAAATGCACTTTTGTTGATATGCAGACTGTGTAAAACACTTTTAAGGTCATTTGAGTCACTATGTTGAGGTGACCTAGTGCCATCTGTTTTTGTCATCTGCTCTCGGATCTACTTTACTCATTTTTACCAAATATGGCATTAAACATTTGTAAGATAAGGAGAATATTACATGGCCCCTGCACCCTGATTAGCTAAGAGTCATCACTAAACTGATACCATCCAGATCTCCGAGTTTTATAAAGTAGTTAACTGTATCCCGCATTTCATTTATATTCTGTTTTTATTTACTGTAACTTCATTTAGATCCTACTTCTACTGTAAATGTATTACATTTGGCTGTATATTCTGTTTAGCACCTTTCACAGAAAGCATTTACCACTAAATCAAGTGCATCATTTGTATATTTATATTTTTATGTAACACATTTGAAATTGCTATATCAAATCTACGCAAACTTGTCGAAAAATTAATTTCCACCAAATATCGTACATACTAAATATAATACATTTCCAACATTTACTGAACTTGCACCAAATGACAAAGTGTGGTTTATTTCAAAATGTATCATTCTAGGTATCGGTGGAGTCTATCTGGTCTGTAGTGGGTGCCCTACATGTTCAGACTGCTGACTCAGACACGCCAGATTCTGTTAACAGTCCAGAGCAGGAAAATCCAGAAAATGTTCCCCCTCGACCACAACAGCAGTTCCCCCTGATTAATATAGAGAAGAGGGAGAGGTCAATATCACTAAGTGGTCTTGATATTCATTCCTGTCTGCAATTTCTGCTAGAACTGTATGGACAATGGCTGTCTCCTAACAGTATACTGAAACCTCCACTGATGCTGAAAAATGAAGTTGTTAAATCGGTAAGATATCAGATATTTATTGCAAATCGGTAAGAAATCAGATATTTATTGTAAATTGGTAAGAAATCAGATATATATTGTAAATCAGTAAGATATCAGATATTTATTGTAAGTCAGTAAGATAGATATTTATTGCAAATTGGTAAGATATCAGATATTTATTCTAGGATGGTGAAGCCCCAATCATACAAGACAGTGCAACTGTGATATAGTCTCATGGTGACCAAAAATATTGAGTATTGCAAAAAGGTTTCAGAGGTCACTACATGGTTTCCGAACACTGATCACAAGGTTTTGATAAGGTCACAAGATAAATTCAGCTGCATCTCATATTTTGATAATGTAAACTTAATGTACAGTTGTTGATTTGGTTGCTATGATATTGCAATCATCTCGAAGACGTCTTGAAATATCTTAATTCAATCTCAGAGCTAAGATTGGTTTTATATAGATAAAATTGTGATAAAATTGGCAAAGTGCTGGTGATTGATCTATGACTGATCATAGAGCAGTTGCAAAGTTGTTTCTGGAGTGTCGATCATTCACCATTTTGTTGAAAATAGTTGCCATTTTTTCAGAAGACAAAAAAGCACATTTTTACACAATTTTGTCCTATTTAACGATTAGTCATCAATTAGTTGCTGATCTATCAATCTACTTTCAGTTGGAACAAGTCCGTAAAGATTTGCGACTAGTTTCAAGACTGAAGTCATACTATAGGTGTACTTTTGTCCACTTGGTTATAATTTAATATTTTCAGTTTAGTCAGGTATTAATTTTGCAAATTTTGTTAATGGTAAAATAATTAATTTTGTTTCAAAATGTCTGCATTGTATCTCAATTATTACTGCAACATATTACTGATCATCATGATTTGGTGTATATTCTAACTATCATATATAAGATATACTCTCATGAATTACAGTCAGCAGAATTTTATAAGTTTGGCCTCATGTGCATGGAGTTATTGATGGGTTTTTATCATGCATTGTGAATTATTGACAGATTGACACAAACAAAACATATCTTGATTGGGGTGTAATCGTCAAGTGATAGAATAGCTTCTGGCTGTTCTAATTTATGTAAAACGGTGATGATATACAGTTGAACTTCAGTATCTCGAACACCGGTATCTCGAATATCTTGGATATGTCGAAGTAGTATGGAAGTCCCAACCACTTATTCTTTAAGTATATTGCCCTCAATATCTTGAATCCTCAGATATCTTGAAGTCAAGTTCGAGATTACAATAAAATTTGAACTACATGTGTCTCTGTCTGTTTTGTAGCTGGCTTCCTTGTCTGACCTGTTCGTAGAGCGGGAACAGTATGAATGGATGCTGGACTTCCTGTTTGATATTTACAAGGTCCACCCACCGGAGGATGAGATTATGATGCAGTATATCAATGTGGGACTCAGTAAATCTGCTGCAGTTGTTGGACTGGTCAGTTCAAATACACAAATACCCCCAACAATGTTCCCATCCAAAAAACAAGGATCCATGTCAAAAATCTAGTCATTCGAATCAGTTGACAATTTCATTGAAACCCGTCGTTATTCAAAGTTTCTAAGATTCATATACAATATATATTCTGGTGTGATGAGCAGACTAAATGTTATTCAGCTTTGTTGCAGTTCATATACATTACATGCAAATTGTACTTATAATAAAATTGTTGGAGTATAAAAATTATTTTCCTCTACATATGGTATGTAAGAAACATTAAACTTTTAACTCACTTATAGGATAATTCTGGTATAGAGAAGATGATGAAGTTATTAGACACAGGCTTAAGGAGTCCGAATCTCCCCAGCAGGATTGCTGCCATGCAAGGCATTCTTTATCTCCTGGAGGCAGGCATGCAGGAGATTACT
Organism: Ostrea denselamellosa; assembly: GCA_024699665.1. Lineage (NCBI taxonomy): Eukaryota > Metazoa > Mollusca > Bivalvia > Ostreida > Ostreidae > Ostrea > Ostrea denselamellosa. The sequence continues at coordinate 5,861,763 of JAMZEH010000043.1, read as the reverse complement.
AAACCTCTGGTGCCCATAGCAACAGAGTTTCTTCTCAGGAATTTAGGCAGCATAAGCCAGTATGTATATGTCCTCTTATTTCAAATTAATTTCTTCATTGCAAAATTTAAAATACCATATGACTGGTATTTTCTGTGGTTGGCCATTTTTGTGGATAGATAAAATCCACAAAAATTACAGTCACAAAATATATATCAATATATTTAAATATCAATTGGCATAATGCAACCACAGAAATGGGAATGTAATTTACTACCTTTTAAGAGATCAGATTGCAAAAATTTCGACCTGCAGAAAATCCCCATTATATGGTATCAATCTTATTCTTTAATGAATCTGTACAAGATTTTTAGGAAAAGATTGTTAATTTTTCAATTAGGCAAGGACATTTTAGGCTTTCATGTGATTTAATCCAGTGAAGCTAAGGGTTTCTCAATAGGTTTGACAGTGTACCATCTCTCTTCATAGCCTAGTGAAGTTTTGAAAATGGTTCTTTCTTTCGTTTGAGACAAAGAAGTTATTTTAAAATGATACAAACCACTCACAATAGCATGATGATCTAGATTGAGTTTCTTGTTAATCCATTCCAGTTTTTGTGTTGTGCAAACTTATGCAGTTTAGGATGTACATACATCGAAGTTGATTTATCTGTGCATGATTCATAATAAACTACTCGTATATGTATGTACAGTTGAACTTCAGTATCTTGAACACCGATATCTCAAATACCATGGATATGTCGAAGTGATTTTGAAGTTCCAACCACTTATTTTTGAAGTATATTACCTTCAATATCTTGAATACTTGGATATCTTGAAGTTTTTTCTCTGTCCCATGGTGTTCAACATAATGAGGTTTGACTGTAGTTGTATGGTATTCATACTCTAAATTTGTATTTCAGGACTTGTATAACAAGTCAACAGTACATTCTAACAATGTGGGCCACAGGTTTCTATATCATGGAAAATTATCATGTGGATCTCAAAGATTTGGAATTTCCCAGCAAAATTCTTCAGGTTTGTCATAACTGTAATGATTGTACATCACACAGGTTTAGTTGGATCATTAAGCCTGAAATTAGAGAGTCACATTTATATATGAAATTCATGTACAATTTTTACAGTTAGCGGTCTCGACAGCCTCGGGAAATGAAGAAAGCGTGTCAACCCCCGTGTACCTAGCGATCCTTAAAGGCCTCGAGAGGTTACTGCTCACAGATGTGCTCTCCCAACAGGACGCAGAGGCCATAGTCAAACTGGGGGTGGACAGGTTAGATTTGTACAGCGCATATATCTCTATTGAATTATTTTACTGATTTGAGAAGCATTCAGTCATGTGTATTATGCATACAATATGCCACAGATATTTTTAATCTACAGCATATATCTCTCTATTTGAATTATTTTGTTGATTTGAGAAGCATTCAATGTGAAATATGTATGATGCATACAATATGCCACAGATTTCTTAGTTTTTGAGGGGCCTCCGTGGCCGAGTGGTTAGAACATCGGGCTCAAAATCACAAAGCCTCTCACCTCTGTGTTCGAATCTCGGCCGCGGCGTTATGTGAGCAAGTTTGCCAGTTTATTTGCGGAAGGTCGGTGGTCTCTTCCCAGGTACATTGTATCTGGGTTCTCTCCTCCACCAACAAAAACTGGACGCCACCAGATACTGAAAAATTGTTGAGTGTGGCGGAAAGCAATAAATAATCAATCAATCAATCAATCTTAGTTTTTATATGAATCCTATTGGAACATTGCAGGTTGTGTCTACCCAGCCCTCAGAGGTCATTAGCAGCTCTAGGACTAATGTTTACATGCATGTACTCAGGTAACCTCTCACATCTACACACGTGTACAATGTACTTGTAATTACACTGGAAGTAGAAAACATGATTTAATGTGCATTTGGTTTGGATGATTACAAGGTATTAGCAAAGTTTATATCTACATATACATATGTATGTGTTGTGTATATATATATTGTGAGGATTTATGACCCAGGTAAGCAGTATGACCAGTACAGCCCCCTTCCCAGGGACTCAGCAGCCTATGACTTCAGTGTTGTGTACCAAGACCCCGAGTCTCTCATTCTTGCCATGGAAAGGGTCACTGTCCTCTTTGACAGGTAAATGTTTTGAATGGTAATACCTAGATATCAGTAACATATTAGAGGGGGGGGGGGGGGGGTCTCGTGTCTCGTGACAGTTATTTTAAAGAAATCATTTAGTTCATTTGGGGGGGGGGGGGGGGGGGGGGGGGTCAGGTTGTCATTGTCCAGAGTATATCTTAATAACCAATGAATATATTTGATTCAAACTGTGTGTGTATATTACGTATATAGTGAATGTGCATCTGTCATTTTTATTGAGATTCTTTAACATTCAAGGAAGTTACAGATATTTTCGTTTTATTAAGGTGTTGAGGTTGCTTGAGAGCCTTCAAGGGTTCATGCAGGATTTTGTCGCTATACCACCTTTCAGCTAGTCTCAATGGGCGAAATCAAAATAGTGCCTGTGGTGTTTGAAAATTTCTTAGGATTCCAGACTTTGAAACATTACACTTAATTGATATCCTTAAGGCAGAATGGCAATTCCATTGTTAATGTCATTGATTATATCATTGTCCAGTAATTAGATAACAAGTTTTTGATAATTTGCGGGTGAATTTACTATGAAACAGATCAATAAATAGTCTGGTCCCCTTACCCACAATTCCATTTGCTAATTTGTTTGTTTGTTTGTTTTCCGCCACACTCAACAATTTTTCAGTTATCTGGTGGCATCCATTTTTTCTAGGTGGAGGAGAGAACCCAGATACAATGTATCCGGAAAGAATCCACCGACCTTCCGAAAGTAAACTGGCTTTCTCACATATATCGGCGCAAGCGGGATTCGAAACCGCACCGACCAGAGGTGAGAGGCCTTGTGATTTTGAGCGCAATGCTTTAACCACTCGGCCACAGAGGCCCCCATTTGCTAATTTAGAAAGTGTCAAAATGGGATATTGTGGGAATGGGGACCAGAATAATCAATGAGAAATTTTCCCACAAAATATGTGGCTCATGAATATCATTAAAAACTTACATAATAACCTGTGCAAATTTCATTTATATCTATCCTTATTTCAGATTAGCAAAATGGATAAATACTAAAGTGGTGAAATAAATTCTGCACAATGTCATGGTTCAATTGCCATTCTTACAAAAACACTCAAACAGAGTATTTCTGGTTTTGTGTTCGTTAATCCCAATCCCGATATTAAGTATAACAAAAGTAGCATGTGTATTGCGAAGAAAATATTGCAAGAAGAAACCCAGGCTAGGCAGCATTCATAAGGAGTTGAATCTTGTTCAGATTTCCAGTAACTTTTCTACATATTACGTTGAACTTTTGAATTTTTAGACATTATTGAAAATAGAGAGTCAGTACCATATTGTTACATCATGCATGAACAGAAGATACGGCTATTATAAACTTGTAGTCTCATTTGGAATCATGATATTCTTTTCAGCATTTTTGGTCTGCATTTTGAAGTTACTGATTATAGCCTTTGTAAAGTAACTAGGATTGAGGGGATACTATCTAGCAAGAGGAGGGTATGAACTTGTTAGGATAAGCAACTTCAGCATATGCTCTCCTCTTTATTTCTAGATCTTTTCATGTAAATAAACACATTTTAATGACATTTTACAGCGATTTTAGTGCTATATTTGACTGCCTAAAGACAAGGAAATGCTCCCAGTGGCACTAAAAATATTTTTCCTCCTACTTTCTCTACTTTCACCTACTACTCTCTAAATTCATTGAGAACTCTGATGAATATGATAGTGCATTCGACGCCTTTGTGGCCCTTCAGGCCTTTAATTGTTTTGTCTTCTTTTTTTATTTTTTTTTTATTTTTGTTGTTGTTGTTTATTTGTTTTTTATCTTTATTGACTTACTCATTTTTATTTTTATTTTTAGATTTTGTAATAATCTTTTCTCTCGCAGAGACTATTGCATTAGTTTAGGAGAGGTTACAATAGAATCATCAGTCCATTTGTCTGTCTGTTCATCTGTCAGTGAATATGATTTTGTGAATAAGCATTGTTCACTGGCTCATGTATGTTGAATAGTTATCCATGAAATAAATATTCAGAAGTTATATTAAGTATATCTTAAATATTCTTAGCAATGCTTTATTGCATATTGATTACATAGTTTTGCATTTCATTAATTGCTTTCAAGAAAACAGAAAACAGTTCTTCATGTCAAAAGGATTTGTTTATTCATCAATTAGCACAAATTCACTATTTCCAGCTGTCCATTGTACCCAGCAGGGGGTATTAGTCCTGTGAAGACAGTTCTAGTTTTTTCTCATCGCAAATTATCTAATTCCTTTCTAATATTATGAAAAAGATTAATGAATGATATTTGTCAACTTTGAAATATTTGGAATGCATGTTTGTCAAAAGTTGCACTATGAGCCAACTTGCAGATACACATGTATATACAGCAGATGGAATTTTTATCCAGTAAGTAAAAATGTAATGTGAAGATTATAACTGTTTTAAACTTGAAATAAATGCATGAAATTGTTTTGATTTACAGGAAATGACTTGTACGAGTCATTTGGACTCATTTTAGTTTAAACAAAATGTCCTCTACTATTTCCTGAAAAGCACTATCTAAGTCCAGCTGGACTTTTATTTGGTACATAGAAATAATTGCTCCTGTATACTTACATGTACAAATTTCAGTTACATACCCTGCTTTGTAAAGTGAGACACAGCTTTAATATTAAATTCATACTTCAGATGAATCGCCTTATTCCTATAAATTTTTCATTACACCACATGTACGGGAAATCATGACAGAACGTATACAGTTGTCGTGTAATATCATTTCAGGATAAAGAAGGGCTACCCCTATGAAGCTCGGGTCATTACTCGGGTACTACCAACATTCCTGGCAGATTTCTTTCCTCCTCAAGACATTATGAACAAAATCATCGGGGAGTTCATCTCGAGTCAACAACCCTATCCCCAGTTGATAGCCATGGTTGTGTTTCAGGTATAGTACTTTCAGGGGATATCATTTTATGATCAGTTTGTCTAGTAATATTCAAATTGTTTGCTTGGTACATGGACATTTATTTCTGTTACCAATGAAAATTTCCTGAATTCATTTGACGTGTTTTTGAAAGGGAGGTTTATAAAAATAATCTCTTGTATAATGATAATTAAAAAAAAGAATTGAAAAGGAAATGGATATGACACTTTTGAATGCTATAATTAACTTTACAGGTGTTCAATAATCTTCATAATCAAAAGCAGGAAGCATTAGTTCAGGACTGGGTAATGTTATCGCTGTCCAATTTCACTCAGCGAACTCCTGTATCCATGGCAACATGGAGTCTGACATGTTTCTTCATCAGTGCCTCAACAAACTCCTGGCTGCGACCTCTGTATCCTTGTCTTTACCGACTTTATACAGCTTCACCTTCAGACATCTTGAACTCAAATAGCATTTGCAAGTTGTCTCATTCTGAATTAATTGTCTATTCTATATATATGTCTATTGTTATCCTTCATCTTGTTTTCCATGATAACAGGATATCAATTTACATGAACATCACAATTAAAGACTAACATGACACAGTGATACATAAAATTTCAGCATGTGATTTTTTTCCTTAATATGTCTTCAGAATAAATCATGTCATCAACCGGATGGGTAAAATGGAGGCAGTTGATCAGAGTCTGTTTTGTATGGCAGCAATGGACTTTTACTCCGTTCTGAAGGACAAACAACAACAATGGGCTTTCATTTCTACATTCCAGAATGTGTTGTCATTAGGAGCTCCATATACACACTTGCTAGACAGACTAGAGAAGACATACCCTGAGCATTTTCCACAGAAGAAGTTACTGAAGCCCCACCCTCTGTCATAGAATCATTGTTAAGAAATCATCCATCTGTACACCTAGGTCTACATTCAGAACCATTTGGACTGGTTAAGTCTGTTTTATTTGAGGCTTGCTATGTACGTTGTAGGTGGACACTTATAAAAAGTACTTGAATGTACATGGTACATGAATTTTTTTTATCTATTGTTGCCTCACTTTGTGAAATATTGTATGTGTTTATATCTAGTTGTACACATCTCTATTATATGTAAGACGTACATGTAGATACTTTGATTTACCTTTCTAAGCTAGCTTGATGTATTTGGTAAAGCGCTCTAGTTTTCATAATGATGTGCTAAATTTTGGACAGTGAACGGTATACTTTTGTGGTTGGAGCATGATTTTCTTTAGTTAGGCATGAATATTTAGTATGATAGAAGGTGGACACAAATGGCAGAGTAGATTTACAATGTAGAAGATAGATCACCCTATTGTAATGTGAAATCCAGTCTAATTCAGCATAATCCAAAAGTGGCTTAGGTGTGTAGGAAAATATTTTGTCTGATACATCTGTATATTGATAGACCTGTACAATGTCTATCAAACTACATTGTGCATGTTGAATACAAGTTGACAAGTGGAGAGATTGTTTTCTCTATTAAGACACTGAATGTTAGGAATATAAACTCGTCATTTGTGTTAAATTCCAAGGGGAGGAGGAAGGGGGTGAGGGGAGGGTTATGACCTGCTTGTATGCTGACTGGGGTCATTTAGAAATTAGATTACTTGTTTCCCCGTGTCTATATGTCCAGGACAGTTTCTGTTTCTTAAACAAACTGCATTTCATGAACAGTTTCTAAAAGGGAATTTAGAGGGAATTATTTAGTACAGGTAAACAGTTTTTTGTTTAAATTCATTTAAACGTCAAAATGAGATATGTATACAGATGTATGTAATGTATCAGCTATATGTATACTGGCTATTATTGAAGAAGAAACATGATGTCTAACTTGAATATACTGTATATCAGAAATCATATAGAAGTGTTACATTTCTACACAAAAAGGTGATGTATATCATGAGAGGTGTTATGTAGATTAAGATATAATAATTAATATATTACTTGCATGACTGTACATTGCAAAATTCCAGTTTAAGGAGGATGCTACACCAGATAAAGATATTAATGATAAGTGGAGAATATGTATAACAATATTTTGAAATTATAAACCTTAAATTTACTTCGTTCAGTCAAAACATACAGCTTTAGTAGAAAATAATCTGAAAAAAAAATTAAAGCCCTTGCTGGACTTGAACCAGTGACCTACAGTTCTGTGGTTGATGTGCTAAGTTTCTAAATTACTCAGCTGTGCAGTGAAATCTAAAAGGAATAGACAAATGTGGCTGATATTTATATTTCCATTCATGTTTTAAAAGAAAGTCAGCCATTACGATGGTGTGGCATACCTCCTTAAAGTACTTGAATGAGAAATTGTCAAGTTGTGATGTACAAACAGTTTCTGTATTTTGATTTTAAGGTCACACAATGATTTATGCAGATGTCGTTCCTTAGGTTCATTTACAAACTATGCATGTAGGTATGTAAGTGCTTGGGGTGTGTATGAAAGGTAAATATATTTTTCAGCAGAAAAGACCAAACAGAGAAATTTTTTGTATGAAGTATTCTCTGGGATACACACGGTCTTTCCTTTAAACACATGAATAAACAATTTTTAATTTCATTTATACAGTTACAGTGTATATACATTTACATGTACCAGTAAATGAGGGTTGGATATGAAGTAAACTGAATTTCTTTTTGCAACATATCACACACAGGTATCTAGATATGTATTTTTAGCTGTGCTTTGATAAGGAAAAGAAATAACTATATACAGACTTGTGTATTCAACCATGAATTAAGCGACCAGCATCATTGTTTGTACTAGATTTTTTTACTATTCAGATTGATGATTTTTTTAATATACATGAACATTATTTCCATAGGCAATTGACATTTTATCATCCATTTCACTAGAAAATGAGTTCTGAGTGCGAGAACTTTTAACAATGTCAGGTGTGAGAACTGTTAAGGATGGCAAGTGTGAGAACTGTTAAGGATGGCAAGTGTGAGAACTGTTAAGGACGTCAAGTGTTGTCGATTACATGTTCTTGTTGTTGCTTTTTAAGTTTGTTTCAATCAGAAATAAAGTTTTTTGTTGAAGAAAGTTTCTGCCTTTACCGATTGCTGGTGATTATTAATGGCTATGTCACAGTGAAAGATGCATGTCCTCACTCTCATCTACAGTAAAACAAGCTTATAACCAACACGATTAAAACAAATGTATGCTCTTTGTGAAGTGATGTTAATTCTCTCAGGAAAGGAAAATAACGAAAATTTTATTGGATATAACGAAGATTGGTTATAATGAACTGTATTTCACTGACCCTGGCTATAGCCATGCTTTATTGTTGCAATATCTTTCTTGTAATGGGGTAGATGATTCCCATCCCCAAATAGAAAAGTCGTCACGTAGTTACACAAGTTTGGACCATTTCTTCAGCAAGTTCCAAAATAAGTACATTGAGTTATTCTTTAGTAATAGGGCCAAGTTACCGAGTTGTACATCAGTTTCTTATATATTTTTGCTCTGGACAATAGTGTCTTAAAATTTCTGATTTTTAAAAATCCTACTCGGTACTAGAGTCCACGAGATTTTATTTTATTTTTGTTTTACTCCCGAAGCAAGAACGTATCGATGTACAAAATCCATGTATAGAATTATTCAAGCTGACGGAATTGAAGATGAACAGAAATATGTCACGATCTTTGATAATACTTCTTTGAGATCTGATACAGACCAGATGTCAGAACGCCTTGTATCTTAAGGATCCTTCAGACTATCTTGAACTACCTAGAAACCATCTTTGAAGACTATAACATGCCCATATAAAACATTTATGCCTATATAAATTAGAAACGCATAATCGTTTTGAAACAAAATGCACATGGAACATAATGTAAAACTAAACACTATTTTTCCATATTTGTGACAAATGACAATTTGTTCCCGCAGTGCTATAAAGAATCAGAAATGGTCAATGTTAATTCCATTGGATTCAACAATTACTTCCTTTCACACTGATAAATATTACATGAAATTTTTACTATGATGATAAAGGGTTTTTGCGTTATATATGCATTTTCCGTCTTCTAACTCTTATAATATCTTTTGAAATGTATTTAGTCTTTCTAATGATTTTCTCCAGAACATGTTGGGAATGTAATTCGTAGCCAAATCTTCTGAAAAGATCCTTAGATAAGCTTGAAATTGATCTTCTGGGAAAAGGCATCGCACATCAGAGAAGGTCATTACAAGTTTCTTCAGATCCGCGGAAATCTTTTTCATGCTTTAATTCCGGACTCAAAGTATCGAGCTCGTGAGGATTTGTCAAAACTCTCATTTTTAGTATCTATTAAGTATAAATGAAGCTATCTTGGAATAAATATCAAACCATTAAAGGTATCTTTTTCCATCATCGAAATTTCTATTTCGTTGAACATGCAGAATTTCTAATCAAAATACTAGTGAGTTCATTGAAATTTTCAAACGAAATATTATAATGAAATTCATGAAATACTAGAATATGTTTTGAAATGATTGAATTTACAACAAAACGTTGATGTACATAAAGCTAGAACATCCAATCTTTGTTACATTCACGTTGCTTTTTATGACGTAAATGATAGCATTCAATATTGCAATCTCTCAAAAAAACATCTTGACATATAACAGGCCTCAGACAATGAAAATTAGTGCGTTGTGTGAAATTGAAGTATGTAATTGCTCTGTCTGGAAGTTGCTGTGACATTATGGATCTCTCTCTCTCTCTCTCTCTCTCTCTCTCTCTCTCTCTCTCTCTCCAGTATATAGTGTATAACTCTGAACCTCCGCTAAATGCCCTGGATGTACTAGTTCTGTAGCAAAAGAAAAATACGATGCTTTGTCGACAGAACTAATGTTTGGGTTGATTTTACATTATAGTAATCAGAGTTCGTTTATCAGCTGAAGATAATTTCCTCAACAAACCAAGTGGTTAAACATAAAAGTTACTGAACTCTACAAAAACAGTAACTATCGTGTCGTTGTGGAAGTGTAAATATCGATGTTTGTTTCAGATGTAGCGTTTAGTTAATCACATTGAAGATTTCGTCTTCTGGCATTCTCTGCCTTGCTTAAATCTTTGATGATAATTGTAGCACGAGTCTGTGGATGCACAGCCTATTAAAGTAAATTTTGGTGGAGATAAAACTCTCTCTCTCTCTCTCTCTCTCTCTCTCTCTCTCTCTCTCTCTGTGTGTGTGTGTGTGTGTGTGTGTGTGTGTGTGATTACAGCGATATTGAATATGATATATATATATATATATATATATATATATGGTGTTTCATAATGTATGTGCCCATTACAAATACCTGTAAAATCTTTAATTTAGTTATTATGACGACATAATAAACCGTTGAAATTTCAATATGTCTCTGTCCAAAAAAACAATGTATTGATATGTTGAAGTTATATTTTGAATGCAATTCACCAATAACAGTAATAAGGATGATGCAAAGAAAGTATCCAAATCAAGAAAAAAAAATATATAAAAAACCAAAACAGATTCAGCTTTTTTGAGAAGTGACAAAAGTAACTTCGGTCATTTGCGCTGCAGCGATACAGAATTTCAGAGATCGCATGGAATTTGTCTTATCACAAAGAGGACGTCATAGAGAACATGTGATGTAAAACAAATCATTTTTTGATATGGCTCAATTGAAAGAATTGTGACAGAAAAACTATAAATGTTTGAACAAAAATTAGCTTTTAAACTCATATTTTCTAAATTTGTTCAAATCCTTTAAATTAATTAATCTTAAATATTCTGTAAGGGGGACAGATATAATGAAACACCCCATATATATATATATATATATATATATATATATATATATATATATATATATACTACTTAAAATTCAGATATCTGTGCTCATAGATATGGGACACATTACATCAAAAACGATTACTACAGGTCCTTGGTGATTTAACCCACTCTTTCAGTTTTAAACCTAGATATGTTTACTCTATAATTAGTACACTGGATATAGATATAGAATCTTTATTTTGAGTCGAATATTTTCAAATACAAACATAACCTCTGAAGAGCTTGTATTTCGACAAACAATTGTAAATATAACAGTACATGGTATAAAAAAAAATGATATATGAAACAAGTGAAAACAAGGAAACACAAAACAAAAGTCTGGACGACTAGAAACATCCGTGAATTGATTAAAATGTATACTACATGTGTGGTTATAAAATCTAAATGTTGGAGAGGCAGTCTAGTCTTTATTTCTTGAGGTTAGTGGAGAGGCAGACTAGTCTTTATTTCTTGAGGTTAGTGGAGAGGCAGTCTAGTCTTTATATCTTGAGGTTAGTGGAGAGGCAGTCTAGTCTTCTTTATATCTTGGGGTTAGTGGAGAGGCAGTCTAGCCCTTTATATCTTGAGGTTAGTGGAGAGGCAGTCTAGTCTTCTTTATATCTAGAGGTTAGTGGAGAGGCAGTCTAGTCTTCTTTATATCTTGAGGTTAGTGGAGAGGCAGTCTAGTCTTCTTTATTTCTTGGGGTTAGTGGAGAGGCAGTCTAGTCTTCTTTATATCTAGAGGTTAGTGGAGAGGCAGTCTAGTCTTTATTTCTTGAGGTTAGTGGAGAGGCAGTCTAGTCTTCTTTATTTCTTGGGGTTAGTGGAGAGGCAGCCTAGTCTTCTTTATATCTTGAGGTTAGTGGAGAGGCAGTCTAGTCTTTATTTCTTGAGGTTAGTGGAGAGGCAGTCTAGTCTTCTTTATTTCTTGGGGTTAGTGGAGAGGCAGTCTAGTCTTCTTTATATCTAGAGGTTAGTGGAGAGGCAGTCTAGTCTTCTTTATATCTTGAGGTTAGTGGAGAGGCAGTCTAGTCTTCTTTATTTCTTGGGGTTAGTGGAGAGGCAGTCTAGTCTTCTTTATTTTCTTGAGGTTAGTGGAGAGGCAGTCTAGTCTTCTTTATTTCTTGGGGTTAGTGGAGAGGCAGACTAGTCTTCTTTATATCTTGGGGTTAGTGGAGAGGCAGTCTAGTCTTCTTTATATCTAGAGGTTAGTGGAGAGGCAGTCTAGTCTTCTTTATATCTTGAGGTTAGTGGAGAGGCAGTCTAGTCTTTATTTCTTGAGGTTAGTGGAGAGGCAGTCTAGTTTTCTTTATATCTAGGGGTTAGTGGAGAGGCAGTCTAGCCCTTTATATCTAGAGGTTAGTGGAGAGGCAGTCTAGTTTTCTTTATATCTAGAGGTTAGTGGAGAGGCAGTCTAGTCTTCTTTATTTCTTGGGGTTAGTGGAGAGGCAGCCTAGTCTTCTTTATATCTTGAGGTTAGTGGAGAGGCAGTCTAGTCTTCTTTATATCTTGAGGTTAGTGGAGAGGCAGTCTAGTCTTTATATCTAGGGGTTAGTGGAGAGGCAGCCTAGTCTTCTTTATATCTAGAGGTTAGTGGAGAGGCAGTCTAGTCTTCTTTATTTCTTCATGGTAATTATGTTTAACAAGTGATTTGTTGATTTACGATTTAACATTTGTTGTACCGTCGTAGAGACTTTTCATTATATTGTAATAATGACATATCAGGCCTTTCATTATATTGTAATAATGACATATCAATACAGGCAATCATTTTCTCAAGATTTTGATTGTAAGCGTTTCTTAGCGAAACCATGGCGGGCCCCAGGAGACAACCCCCCTAACGTTACCGAGTTCTGACAATATAAAATAAGACGTATAGAATGTTTTTAGTATTTGGGGACATATTTTTATACAAAATAGATCATATGTGTACGGGGAGACCCGTCGCTGGATCCGTCATTGACAAATAAAAAACTATCTCATTCGCCATATCAATTATTCTTGTAAAGATCATACTTAAAAAAGGCAATAAACAAGCAAAGTGCAAGCTAATGTTGAATAGTATGTCTTAATAAAAGAATACAAGAAAACAAACTATGAAAATATATTTGATTTTTATTCCCTGAGCGTTTGTTGCTTCGGACGTTGGTTGTGGACATGAAACAAACGTATAGTGTGTGACCGTTATAGTACGAAATGCATGAAGATAAAAGTGCATATTGATTTGGAAGTCGTACGGAATTCCATTTACCTAATCGTTTTATAGAATATTCTAAAACATAAAATCCAGTAAAAGCTGAGGTGTTGATATCAACGACGTAATTTCATAGAAAAACAATTGGATCACATTTTCTGGCCAACAACCTTCTCAAAATTTCGGTAAGCCGAACTAGAGATTTCCCGGATAACATGATTATTAGTATGGACAGCTCGTGCGCAAAACCTTGAGTAAAGGTGATTTTTAATAGTTTTGATGAGAAAATTTGTAATAGTCTCCAAGTGTCAGTGGCAAACGACCTTTTATACACATGAATGATTTAGTTCGCTGCCATGTTAGCAAACCTATCGGTATTGTGCAGTTAATAATTCAATGTATAGGTTCCTGCATCCCTATTACAGTTTCATTCGCAGTCGTATACGTAACGATGACAAGGCAGCGGTATTTTATATAGTGACTGTGTTTAAGGGGTTGTTTTTATATCTCCATAAAATGAAATAATAAACATTTTCTACTTTATAGTCATTTTGTAATTTAAAAATCTGTTTTACTTATAAATGTCAAATTGACAGGTCGCTTACTTGTCACGGAGATTTAGCACCGTTTCACTGACAGCTACTGGGAAATGAGAAAATATGAAGAGAAAACCACAGACATCCCCTCACTGCCGTAGACTGGGTGTGTTTGAATGGCTCCCCGAGTCTGAATGAATTGTTCAACAAAAGAACTTTATTATATATAGATATTTTAATAGATTAGATAGAGACCCAAAACAGTTCTTTCTCAAACACGTGTTCGGAGAGGTACTTAGAGAGCTTAAAATTGATTTTCATTGACATTAACAGTTTCTTCGTGATTCTTGGATGTGCGTGTTTTATGCAGGTAGAGCCAGATAGCAAAGTAAATGCATAGATACAAGTCTATTATTATCATACCTTCATATAGCGCTTTATTCAATCAAGACAATTTCCCTAAAGCGTTTTACATGTAAAACAAACTAAAACAAAGAATAAATAAATACATAAAAAAAGGATATAAAATAATACTCAACCGAGGTTGAAATAGTAACTAAGAGTAGGAAAAACTATACAATAAGGGGGTCGTTTTCAAACGTTCTGATTTTATATATGTTTCATTAGCTGCATGTGCGTTGTGTAAGATTTCATCATACAGACAGTCCGTGCATTAGGCAACCTTTATGTTTTGATTCATCCATCACAATTTTCAGTTTTGAAATAATTCTTATTATCAGATTACCAAATCGAAATGAACTTTGTGCACGAACTATCAAATAAAAGAACAAGATAACCTTTATATGAGAATTGAAATTACGTATTTATAAGTTTCAAAAATTTAATAATTGCTCCTTAAAGTTAACTGAAAGGCGTTCTATTGATTTGTGTATTTGGAAAGCGAATTTAAGAAAAATCAAATCAGCACATGAACGAAATTAACCCCGTACATCCGATGCAGGTGCTTTATTCAGCGGTATCCATTTTAGTTATTAATATATTGCTTTACAGATACACAGCCCCCCCCCCCCCCCCCCCCTCTCTCTCTCTCTTATAAAAACACGATACTCCAACGAAAACCAAAGAAGATGATAATGAAAAATAAAACCTGGGAGTCCTTTTTTTTTTATTTTTTATTGTGGAACCAAGTGCTTCACTACATAAATTACATGTACTAAATATTAAGTACGCGCACCGGAAAAAAAAAAGTTTTATTAAACTTTACAGGATGCTAGTATATGGTCATATTAAAATGGTTTTACGTTAAACATGAAATTTAACTCTTCTTATATTGCTCAAAATAGTTTTCTCTACCTCGTATCTAGTCTGATTATCTGTTATCGCTTAATGTGCCCCGCTAACAGTCTACAGTCCATGTTTTGTGATCATAATGGATATCTTTATATATTCCATTAAAAGACACGCTACGCAGGTTGTCTATTTTTAGGGTAGTGTTTGGAGTGCCTTAAAATATTTGCTTTAAAAAACGCCGACTTTTCATGACGATTCCAAATCATTTCCTGCTTACGTGTAGAGCAGCTGCCCCCAGAAGGAGTACGATCCAATTAACAGCTGAGCATGTGCACGGGTATTGATATTTGATCGTTCATTACCGGGCAATATGTTTACATTTTCGATTAAATTTACATGGTCGACAAACACCAGTATTTACGACTGATGAAATATATATGCAGTAATAGCACTGTTTTTCAAACACGTGCTTAATGGACGAGATCTTTTATGCATTCAACGATTGAAAATTAGGCTTATGTACGTGGATGCAACATAGTTTGCAGTCAAATGAACGAGCATTCTGCAAGTATTGTATAAGAAAATTAGAACTTGATCTATAATTTGACATGGTAAAGCAATATACGTATGTGCGAGTATTACGTTATAAAAAAATACACCGGTTGAAGGCCAATCTCTAAAGCATAACAAAAGCATGAAGCGATTACATAAATCGAAATTGACATGAGAGAAACAGGAAATGCACACGTTTCGGAAGAATTATCAAAACCAAAAAAAAACAACCCCAAAAAAAAAAACAAAAACAAAAATCAGAAATGGAGGGTGTTAGTATCTATACTTCAGGTGCCAGCCGTTTAGGACAGGTGGGTGAGATTTTTAAAAAAAAATCGTTCCCACAAAATGAAATTCGTTCTCACGAAAAACGAAATTCATGGGAACGAATTTTATTTCGTGGGAATGAATTTTATTTCGTGGAAACGGATTTCTTCCACCTGTCCTAAACCAGCCACCGTAGAAACTAGTACACGTGTTTACATTACAATCGTGCAAGGTTCCTGGAAAAAAAAAGGTATGCTTTGACTCTGACATACTAGCATGATAAGCACTGCAATTCGAATAAAATAGTTAATCAGTGTATTTGTCTTTACAAACGGGAAGAAATTGAGCAGTGCAGTTCAATTTAATTAGGTGTAATGTTTCAACGCCTTCGTAAAGATTAAAATGCGAATGTGTTGCCTGGAGTCACCTACCTCCCCCGGAAATGCCACAGTTAAAATCAGGGAGGCTACATGATCGAAGCTATGTTATCTGTCTAACCAGTGACATTTACCCAGTCCTTAGAAAGAATGGTCGTCAAATTTCATAAAAATACTATGAAGCATGCTTTTATAGTGCGTTTATTAAAAATACAATCATGCAAACGAGATACTGGACTCCACCAATTCCGGTCGCCCCCCCCCCCCTTTTTTTCTTCTCCGGAGATTTTCTTAAAAACTACTGCAGGGTTTTCCTCAAAGGTGGCGGGTATGGTTACATTTAATTTGCACCTAGTATCTTCGATTCGTGTAATTTGTAGAAAATTATGACCACCATATAATATTTATATTTTAAAGAAATATATGCGTAGATATGGATATATACACCATCGTATCATTTACAACAGAAAGATAAGTTATTCTGTTGCACTCCATGACACGAGGTTCCCTCATGATCCTAACCCAAGGTCATTAGATAATCCATGAAAGACCATATTTATAACTAAAGTACGGACCACAAAAGCTCTACATAATATTGTCGTTGGCATTAAATATCGTGAAGATGAAAAGGTGAAGATAACTTACAGCGATCAATCTCATAATTTCCATAAAGAATTATCAATTACGATTAAGATAAATACGGACCTCTGGACACACCTGAGGTGAGATCAGGTGCCGAGGAGGAGGAAGCGATCATACCCGCCGTGAGCCCTATATTTTGATTAGGTGTATGTAGTAGTTTGTAATCAAAATCAACATATAAAGAACTGTTTAACAAATGGTATGATATACACAAGACAGCATTTGGCCCTATGACGGGCTGTATTTGTAAATTAGATCGTTATATCATCCATGGAAATTGTGAAATGCTGATTTTAAACGAGACTGTGAAACCCCTGTGACACCAAATTGTTTGTCTGTAGTTTGTCTCCATTTAAACACTGATTACATGCTGAACACGATCTTGTGTATCGAATCAGTTGAGTGACATAAGCATCAAATACAGGTGACAATGGAATATACCTACATAAATATGCGAAGGTGACGATGGAGAAGTTAAAGTCATCCCGTTTGTCATAAAGTTGAGGGATTATTATGCCGTTAACTTCCGTTTGATAAAATATCCAACTACGAAGTAGATGTGGAAGACTCTATGGAGTCGTTTAGTTCGAGTTCACTGAGATATATCGAATCGACATATGAATGACAATGAGTATTGTTTTATTGATAAAACGTCCTCGATATATTTAAATGTTGAATTGAAGGCCACAGTAAGATATTTTTCTTCTCTTGTAGAAGCTTTTGAATACATTCTGTCTTTTACGAATATAAAAACAGGTCAATTAAGAAAGGAGCACGGTTCGTACCCATGAGAATTACAATAGACCGTTGGAAGATCTGATCACCAAAGAAGATATTGCCTATGAGAACATCCAGCTCCTTTTTGATATCAACTTTCGAGTACTTGTGCGTAGAATCAGAGTGGTGTATAATGAAGTCATGTTTTGGATGACTGATGGCAAGATATGGTTAAAATACGTCTTCAGTCCCCTTGCTTTTTCAGATGAGACTATAAAAACCGTGCTCCCTTTTCATAGCAGGTGTGGCATGACAAAGATTCCTCCCTGTTCAAAGGCCGTAAGCGCCGAGCATAGGCCTAATCTTCAGCCCTTCGTCGGCAATGGTGACGTCTTATTACGAGTGAAAAATTTTTGAATGGGACATTAAACAATATACAACCAGCCAAAATATGAATATTTCCTTTTCCCATTTTATATTGAAGAAATAGCAGCTGTAGTTCATGTCAAAAAAGCCTTTAATATTTATCGTGAGAAATGGTCGTGTCTAACCCATGATCACTGTGAAAAAATACATTATTTTTGCTCCGAACAATCTTTTATCTGGTGAGGTGTGGAGAGAGTTAAAAACAACTTGGTTTTACAGGAGGTATTGTAGTAATTTTCAATTCCTAATTTATGAATAGCTGTTTACGCTGAATATTTCCATTTGGAATTCAAACTCTGCGAACAGGAAATGTCTTTTGTGAAACACTATCCCCCCCCCCCTCCCCCGAGCTTAGACGCATTAAAATGGCCTTGATATTTAGTTTTTGTCTTGTATAGATTTAGCTGTACAAATATACTTCTCCATGAAGAGAAACGTAATATATGATATATGTTCTTTTCTTTTTTTTCAAGACCGCTTGAGTTCTGCAGCTATTAAAGTCATTTCAGAGGCAAAGGTGTACAAGCCATTATATTTTCACATTTGGAAGTACTTTATCATAAATCCTTGACATTGTGAGGATGAGGTTAAAGTTTCAGAGAAAAGGAAAAGAGACCGATTGACCAATAATAAGACGTTCGGGGGGAAATGCAGTGATGTCCACAAGCATGCAGACTCTGGTACCACTAAACTTACACGATCTCACGTTTGATCCAAATGTCACCATTTCATTATGTTTCTTCTTTAAAAGTGAGATTTTGATCAAAAATGAGCTCGTCTAAGTTTTATGACCCCGGAGCATGGTGACCAATTGAATGTCACGTGGATGAAAAAAAAATTGAGGAATGTAGAGGAAGCAAGAAAAACGGCATTCAAAGCACAGGCACCCGAGATATGGATACATTGAACCGATTTTTTTAGGGGGGGGGGGGCGATAATTTCTCTGAAATGTGTGGGTTCTTTCTCACAAGAACCGAGTGGTGAGAGCAGTGCGTTCAAAATGACAAAGCCTCTCACCTCTAGTCGCGCCGATATATGCGAGAAAGTTTGCCAGTTTACTTTCGGAAGGTCGGTGGTCTCTTCCCGGGTACATTGTATCTGGATTCTCTCTTCCACTAATAAAAGCTGGACGCCACCAGATAACTGAAAAATTGTTGAGTGTGGCGGAAAACAATCAATCAAGTACCACAATTTCGACTTGTGTAATCGACTGCGAGTTGCTTTATATCGACTCCTTAACACTGGAAGTCGTAGCAATGCACAAGGATCAAATCAAGTTCTATAAGAGTATGATTAAATCTGAGGTTCGGGGGGAGGGGTAAAACTGATTAACATCTTATGGTCCAAAAGTAATTCCAAACAAGGACCTGTTGAACTATACAGGCAACAAGTATGCTGCTTGTTCCTCGAAATAAAGATGAGATGACTTTGAAATATCCTATAATTGCTTTGTGAAAGAACCCAATAGACTGACCCGAGATGGAACTAATTTGGAAAACGAAAGAGAAGCAGGATCATCCGGGAAAGGTTGGTGATGATAGGGACTTTCATTGGGCGAGCCAAGTATTCAGGTCAGAGACCGATTCACAGCAGCCATACAGCCAAGTCCACGTACAACACTCAAAGTCAAGAATAACAATTCCATAACGCCATTTTGTATAGTTTAATTTCTCAATAACAACTTTCTACTGATTGTTTCAAAACCCATATAGTACAACTACATGTAACATCTGATGCACAGCCTAGTCTATATAAAAATCAACTGGAAGCTGCAAACAGATTTCACTCACAACTATAACAAAAATACCCTTGATAATCATACAAGAGCTACGGTACTGGGACCAATGAAAAATACAAACAGCAAACATGTGTCATTTTTGATGGCACATTTTTCTATACAGGTCTAAAAACAGTGCAGATCACAATTTACCCAGTTACCCATTCTCATTTTCAGGTTTGGTATACGGATTGGTGGTCTAGTTATATACGAACAAATTGAATATCTCAATTTGCATTTTGCAATGTACATAAATGAAAGAATATGAAAACATCATATGGATTTCTAACAAACGTTGCATAATTTCTAAATTAATACCAGTGTGGTGTCAATTCCAGTATTTGGTAAATAAAGGAACACAACGTTTTAAAATCAGTTCCATTTACAGAACCTCTCCCCATTGAAACTGAAAATAAGAAACTAGAATTGTATTAAAATTTAAGTTTAAGTACAGTCAAAACTAGGATTCATAAGCTTTTCTTCGTAGTTTGTCGTAATTCAAATACATGCTGTAAATACATGTAGCTTATAACAAGTATAAATGATATACTAGTAGAAATCAAGATTAACAAAGGTAGAAGAAAAGTCAAAGAAAACAGATATAAATTAGCCAAGGAATAATACAGTAAATTAACATAAATATACATCAAAACAATACATAGAAAAACAATTTTTATGTACACTATCATGGGACTATCCACACTCAGGCATCAGAAATATTGATCATATTCAGTGGATTCTTGTTTGTTTGTTTGTTTGTTTTGTGGCAGTTTTTACATGTAGATCTAGTACTAATTCAAAATTCAAAATTAGCAAACTTTTCCACATATACAAGTTCTTTAAACAACTGTTATTTCTGACCAGTTACCAAATTCACAAAAGATCTCTCCATTGCCATGTAATAGAAAACCATCTTCCCAGTATCCCTCAATGCTTTACTTTGTTTAAACAGCAAATATAATCGTGGATATATTTTCTTTCTTCAATAAGAAATCTTTATTGCAATGAATTATGAGGAAACGTTAATGTTCTTGAATGAATATATTGTTATTGCAATGAATAGCAAGGAAACTTCAATGTAATCAGGACTATAAGATCTTTTGTGACACAGGTCTCTGGTTTCTTCTCTTCTAACACAGTCCACCATCCAGTGTAATGATAATGTGTAGGTACAGAAGCATCCAAAATTAGACGACAGCTAAAATAAGTTGACCACTAAAAGGAAAAATAGCAGTATTGTCTTTGAAGTTTGAATGTTTTACAGTGAATAGTGACTTTAAAAAAAAAAAAAAGATGGAACTTTACAAATAAAACTTTTCATTAATTTGAACATCAGGGAATCATAAAAAACAGTTTAGATTGGAATTGCAAAACAATAATATCACAAAGAATAGATTAAATTAAAAAAAATAATAAATAGATTAATACTTTCAAATTTGAAAATCTTAAAAGGATAATAGCATTAGTAAGTATTCAAAATTATAATATATTGATCTGACAGTATCATATATACAACTATTTTTTTCTTTGCAAGGAAATGTCTACAGAGAACTTCTGAAGAAGACAGTAATGCAAATATTATGATATACAAAACAATAATCTCTAAATGACATTGGCATTACAAAACTATGGGTCGTGTTGATTGATATACTGTAAAACTGTGGTCAAAAGAAGCACTGCATAAAAATCTTATATACACTTGCCATTTTTCATTCAACGAGACTAGGAAACATCTCTGAAATTGTGTTCGAAACATAAACATGTATAAATAAGGTTTTTCAAGAAATACTGCAAAGGATTTTCTTATGTACAGCTTTCTTTATTTATAATTGTGCGCAGCTATTTCTACTGTATACAACAATGAAATACAGTCTAGTATATTGCATACTAAAATATACATGTAACACGATATGAAATGCTTTCACAAGTATTATGCATATTTTTACTTTCACAAACGTTCTGCTGCCATATTGCCTAATTTTCTCAATATGGAGTACTATGTCAAGCGATCCTGGAAGAATCTGTATATACAAAAAGAATAAGCAAAACTTAGTTCAAAATCTCTTCAAAATCTTGTATTTTCAGAAATCTATCTTCCATTTTAATTTTCAGTTTTTGCTAGATCATTCCACAAAGCCAGGCAAACAAGCATGCAATGAAACATGTATGAATGTTACTTTGTCCTCATCTACAAGTGGATTTGCTATGATATCATTTAATTAGGAGTGATAATATAGTTATATAACATTGATATTCTTTACAATTATATTGGTTTTAAAGGATCAAGATCTAGAGAGAAAAAAAACAAACCTCTGTTAAAACAAATAAAGAGATAATTTAAAAGCAAATTAAACACTCACAATCTGATGAACTAAATCTCCAAAAACTGTGACTATTGTTTGCTGATTCTTACTAGCAAAACATCCAGAAAAGATTTCTTCCCACTCTGAATATTTATTTTATTCCATGCAAAAGGAACACACAACACCTTAATGCAAGCAAAGGACTAATGGAAAACAAACAAGTGCTCCTACAGAAATGAAACAATTTGAAAGTATATAGTTGATTCTGAATTTTAGCAGATGCTTGATGCAACTACAAATGACAGACCAATCAAATCATCCAGATATTGTCATATGACTTACATGAACCAATCTACAGTGTTATTTACTGCAGAGAGCACTTTTCAGTCACTTCACCGACACTTTGAGCCAATTTTTGTGGAATGTCCTGCACTTTGTTTTTCAGTTCATCCATATTTTTTGGCACTGAAAGCAAAATGTTATAGGTAATTTCCCCAGGAATTATTGCTGGGTTATGTATAATACTGAAATAGCACACACATGCGTGTTTACATGTTAAAGAGATCTAGATATGGACAGTAAAACACAGTTACAGTGAACTCTCTTATAATGAATTCACACTTATAGTGAAGTGATTTTCATTCCCTGCAGTTTTAAACATATGATGAAATATTGAATATAATGATTAAGTTTATAATGAATAAAAATGGTTTGTCTCCCGTCTTAGCATTTCATTATAAAAGTGTTTTACTGTCAATAAATACACTGTCAGAATGTATTCTACTGAAAAAAAAATGATTGTAGAAAACAGCAGTTATCTCGGGGTGTTTTCTTTGCACGTTGCCTCATCAGAAAAATTGCCAGGAAACTCAGCAACACTTGCGTACATTTCCAATATTGCCAGTCTACAATGTATGTTTCATTATGATGAAGGCAACACAGACAGCACTGTTAAGTTACTGAAAAGCATCCATGCTCAATGTCACACAAAGAGAAATAAAGAAAATGTAAATTTATGACCTTCAGCAACTCAAACTGAAAAAACATATCAATGCAGGTATTCGCCTTATTTATGTCTTTTTTAAATGATTTCCAAGAAAATGAAAATAATTATATTAATGTTTGTTCTGTTTTTAATGTCAAATGTGAGGATAATTTGAAAGCAAAAGTACAGTAGTTTTAAAAATTTCTTGTAAGCATGATCTTAACTTTTATGGTTGTCTTTAAAACGAAAACTCCAGGAGCATGTTATTTATCAGAGGGCAGATTTTCATTAACATTTGGTCATTTCTATCCTGGGGATCAATCAAATCAATGAAAAGATCAATCAAATGAGATCAATGAAACCACAATCGATCACTTGTATATTGTATGAAGTAAAAGAATAATCATTGGATATTTGTATTGTTATAAATGATAAAACAAAATAACAGTAAGTGCAAGATGATAGACAATTTCAGCAGCATGCACAAAAAAAGCAATTTATTCTGCGTCTCAGTATTTAGTAGTACTGATTAGTGAATTCAATGCAAAATTTCATTCTACCAAAATGATTTTTGATAATGAACCTTTACGATCTGGAAAAAAAATGTCGATATTATTAATGTCAAACTCTCCATCTGAACTTTCAAGTTCATAAACAATTCATTTGAACTTAGTCATCCATAACTTCTATACTGCATCATCGTGTGAATGAATTTGTGAAAAATTACACCAACATTAAAAATTGAGTAACATGCAAAAAAATTCACAAAAGTGATGTACACCTTTAACAGACTATTAATTTTTTTTTCAACAGTGACCCACATTGCTTACCTGAGCAGTACACCCCCCCCCCCCCCCCCCCCCCCCCATTGTGGCCCCATCACTACCTCAGTGCCATAGTTTGAACAAAATTTAATCTATCCAGTATCAGAATGCATGCATATAAACTGACAAGTAGAGCTATTGTTATTCTTAAAAAAATTAAATCTTAAACAATTTCTCTATGACCTTGAACCCATAATAGGGTGTATGTGTGGGTGGGTGGCAAAAAGGGTTTTTCATAAATTTTCACCATATAAGAAACTGGGCCTTCTGGTTTAGTGGTTTTTTGAGAGAAAGATTATCAAACATCTAATTCTATTTGTACTATTATTTAATCATCTCCCATTGGAAGAAGGTACATCACCCCTCATAAGAACAAACCTGAATTGCTGTTATTCAAGGATGTTAAAAACCAATTTGGTTGAGAGAGTCTTGAAAAGAAGATTTAACAACAAAAACCACAACAGACAAAGTCAATCTAGAGAAATTCATGACTGAAGCTAAAAAAGATGCAGAAATCCATACCATTGAAAGTGATATTCCTTTTTGTCAAATTCGGATTATATCTTTTATGCAACATGTAAATCCGCATAAATACAAAATCATGGAAAAAGTATGTCTCAGAATACATATATTAAGTGTGTTTTAGTATCATATTTTGTGTTGGAAAAGTCATGACAAGAATTATTATCACTTGGCATTGATTGTCTTGAATATATATTTTAAAACATTGAAAAAAAAAAAAGATTTCAAGGAAAACATTTTCATTCAAAGATATGAACAAGAAGACACTGGTGTCATAGAGGTCTGCTCATAATATAAATCTATAAATAAATTCTTCAAGTAGCATTGAAAAATATTTACAGTGTAATTTATGTGTCATTGTACATCAAATAAATTTTTCAAGCAACATGGAAAAAATATTTACACAGTGTAATTTACGTGTCATTGTACATCAAATAAATTTTTTAAGCAGCATGGAAAAAATATTTACACAGTGTAATTTACGTGTCATAGCACTAGAAAAAGTTCAGACAACAACAGATAGAAGAGAATTTACTTGTAAACTCTTCTTCATCGGAATCTGCCGCCGCTTCGGCCGCTAGCTCGGCGGGGGTCTTCTTCTTTCTTCCCACTCGTCCTCCCTCATCATTATTTACCATCCCCTCCTCCTCTGGTACTTTTTTCTTTAATCCATACTGAAATAAAAATATTGACTGATTATATCTTTCTTTTTTCTTTCATCCATATACTAAAACAAATAAAATATCTGATTATGTGTGAAAGTTTTTTTTTCCTGAGTCATATATACTGCTCAAAACAATTCAAAGGCCACCTTCACTTTTTGTATTGTTTTCTTTGACTTTATGTTTTCAAATAACACCCAAACTTACCGAATTTTATTACATGCTTAAACAGTCAACTTGAATTTGATCAGAAATCAACTCAGTCTGTTTCATGCACATCACAGTGGTGAACTGAAATGTGCACATATAGCACGAAAAAAAGGGTGCAAATTAAACAGGTCTGAGCGACACAGCACATCTGATGTGCAGAAAAGCTGCAATGCACGTGCAACCCATGTCTTTTCTGAACACAGTTCACTCAGTTTTGAGAGACTGGTGGGTATTTAATGTCTGTGTTTATGGCACTTTTGCAAACCATGCCTTGGAGACAACGACTGAGTCATGTTGACCAAGGTCAACTTCCAGGCAGCAGGACAGGTTTGTGGTCCTGTCGGCTCTACGGCAAAGAACAGCCACCACCAACACACTCAGGGGGCAACTGCGAGCAGCTGTCAATGTCAGTGACCAGACGATTCGGAACCGGCTGAGAGAGGCTAACCTGCGCTCAAGACGACCCTCTGTCCGTCTTGTACTGACGCCAGCTCACCGCGCTACTCGTCTGGCTTGGGCCCGGCATCACTTGGCATGGACCAGGCATCATTGGGCTTCAGTATTGTTTACTGATGAGTCCCGCTTCTCAATGTCATTTCATGACGGCAGGACCCGTGTCTGGCGGCGGCAAGGAGAATGCTATGCAGATGCGACTGTGAGCGAGCGTGATCACTATGGCGGGGTGTCCATCATGGTGTGGGGAGGAATGGCATTGAATCACAGAACACCCCTGCATCTAGTGCAAGGCCACCTGACTGGTGTGGGCTACAGGAATAACATCCTGCAACCTCTTGTGCTGCCAGCGCTGTGAGCTATGGGACGCGGTGCTATACATCAAGACGACAACGCCAGACCCCATAGGGCTCGAGTCGTCGACGACTTCCTGCAGCAGTGGCAAGTCATCCACATGGACTGGCCAGCATGCTCACCCGACCTCAATCCCATCGAGCACCTGTGGGACATGCTGGGTCGTCGAGTTCGAGGAAATCACCCTCCGCCAGTTGACCTCAACCAACTGTTCCAGTTCCTTGACCAGGAGTGGCAAGCAATACCCCAGATGACTCTGAGGACATTGACTCTATCCATGAGGCAAAGATGCATCACGTGCATCGACACTAATGGAGGACACGCACGTTACTGACTTTGTTTTCGTGTGTTCAAACCGTTCTGACTTTTAAAAGGATGGGTTGTGTACATTACATGCTGTTTAAACCAATTTTGTCAGTCATCTGCCTCGTTGTTGTTTTCATTAATGGCTGAAGTAAAGTTCTAAAGCATTGTTTTTGGCTGTTTGCATTTTGTTGTGAAATAGCGAGAGAATTTCCAAGTGGCCTTTCAATTGTTTTGAGCAGCATATCATTTCAGACACTTGTAATGCAGACAAGTTTTATAAACTACAAAATCCATTTCTGTACATTTAATGGTACATAATATTAATTTGAAATGAACATAAAATTGCTATTATATAATCTAACACATTTTAATAATATATTTTACTAGCTCAAATTTTTGGTAGACACTTTTCAAAGTTATCATATACATAGGCATACAATTCTGTGATTTAATTTACAAAAACAAGCATTCAGAATGTATTGCAGGCAATACAAAGTCCACTACCAGTAGGATAATTCAGTCAAAAGTAGGTAAAGTGTAACAAAACTCAAACTTAATCTGTAAGGATACTTGCAATTCATCATAGGGCATAATTCAGTCAAAAGTATGTCAAGCCTAGTGAAACTCAAATTTGATCTGTAACTATCTGAGACAAAGCCATGTGTAAATTTCAGTTGAATATTTTCATCCATTGTGGAGAAAAGTCTGGAAAACCTCAAGTGGAATGACAGACAAACAGAAGGATGGACAGACAGACTGATGGTAAACTAACAGTCAAGGCGGTAGGGGACTAAAATAATTAATAAATACGCCTTGCTACATCTGTAAATTCATTGACTGTAACATCTACCTTTCATACATTATACTTTCTTCTTTGATAAAAAAAAAATATTCTGTGGTTGTTCTTAACCATAAAAAACTGGAGTGCATGCAGCATGTATGCATGTCATTAAGATTAATTTCAAAAAAATTGCAAAAGAATTGTACAATTTTTGGATATTTCAATAAATCTTCGAACCAAAGATTCAATTTACACGACAAAATATATAGTCTTGATTATCAACAGCAATAACTCATCAGTAATTTGTTCCACAGTTAAGTGCTGTCCAACTCCTGAAATTACATCACATAAAATCCCTCGTTTCTCCTTTGGAACAATGGCAATTAATCACAATTCTCATCAACTTTTTCAGCAGCGTAATCTTTAAGAAAGACTGCCTATTTATATGTATTTAGACTCCTCAAGTGTTAGATTTCTCTCTCAATCTTTCAACTTTTTACACCTCTCCTAAACAGTGTTGACAATTATAATCATATATATATATATATATATATATATATATATATATGTGTGTGTGTGTGTACACACACACACACACATGCACACACACACACACACATACACAGCTGTACCACAAGTATGAGTTAAGAAACCTGCCTGTCAATAATCCAGACCATTCCACATTCCAATCTAATTCACTTAATGGTACTGTTTGCTAAATGTAGTGTTGCTGTTGTATTAAGCCATTACTGGGGTAATTGAGTATTGCATATAAGATCTGAGTTATGCCCAAACTACTACATGAAGGGGGACTGACATGTTGCACATTCAATAAAAAACTTTCCTGGTGACAAGTAATCACTTTTAAATAATACTGTACAAATTGTACTTATATACTACATGCATTTAGTGTAATTCAAAATTTTGTACATTCACATGTAATGTGCTCTGTTGGTACAATAAGGATTATTATCAATACTACTATATTTTATTGCAGTCTATACACAAAACAGACTGTTCTCCAACATTAAGAAATATTCCATCATGCAGTTTAATTCAGTGGGGTCAATTGACCCCCCCCGTGGATTGGGTCCCTAGAAGTAAACGACGACTACTATGCTGATCTTCTAATTTATTTTTGACAACAGTTCATGTAATTCTGTCCTCATGAACATTGAAAAATTCACCTTCTTAAAAGCACAACTGACCTTACATGCTGGGTGATGTATAGCAGATTTAGCTCATTAACTAACACTAAATATGCTCAAACCATCAGCTTTTCCATTGCGTAGGTGAAGAACAACAAAGATGAATGGGTTGATGTGCATGGCGTACCTAGCCTAAGAGGCATTAAAACCATGAATCTCACATCAAAATATGGTTAAGGCAAAATGAAATCTAGCACACAAAAGTAAGAGTCGCTTGATAAGTTCCAAAATGGCTTGGATCGTTATTTGTATCAATCAAACTTGGTATTTACATTCTAACTACAGAAAATGGTAACCACAGCCAGGATATACCATGTTACATCACAGAGAAAAAGATGATTGGTATATAAATGAATGTGTAAGAAGCTTCAAGATGTCTGACACTTTGACACATAATGCACTTTAACATAATACTTGAACAATACCAAGATTCAATGCAAGGAAACAGTAACTGAGAACTGACAGGACAGTACCACTAAGGTGAGAGTGTATATTTGTTGTTAATGTAGCAATCGAACCTGGCTGACTGCTACATCAAGAACAGAATTTTGTTGCAAAATGCACAATTGTATAGTTACCTGTGAATTTTGCTATGATGTCACAACGAAATCATTCCCACATACAAGAGTCTTGGTGCATGCATGCTTACCATCTGGGTGATGGAGGGCAAACACAAAACCAGACGCTGGTCAGGACACTGATATGTGAGAATGCACATTAGAACAGAAAAGGCTTTGATTTTAACTACTTCAGAAGTAAAAGTTTTTACAATGCTCCAAAATATTAATTTGTAAATTTATCATATATGAATGAAAGAGCAACCAGTTTATATATAACAAAACACAATACAAAGAGAACCAGTTTATATATAACAAAAAGCAATGCAAAGAGAACCAGCTTATATATACTGGACAAAAAAAGTTAAGGATCATAATTTTGACCTCAAAAATTTTTATTAACCAAATAATTATTTTGACAAATTTTAACATGAATAGTTTCTCCAATGTGTCCTTAACACAATAGATTTACCTGGTTTCATAATGACGTCATAAGTGCACGATTTTTTCGCCCAAATACAAGCAAGGGGTCAAAATCAAAGTGTGCCAACATGTATATTGAAATTGAAAAATTATGATTTTCATTTTATTGTGGGTATTTATTGCTCTAATCGACTCTTAGGTGAACAATTATTGACATTAAAAGCCATGAGGCACCATTTAACTGCTCTGGAAGCTGGTCAGGCAGTAGGTATGCTTCAAGCTGGCCAAGTCCAGAGAACTGTCTCTAGACATTTTAATGTGTCCCAAAGTGTGATTTCAAGGTTGTGGAATCATTTTAGGCAGACAGGTAATGTTCCTGAGAGACCGAGATCAGGTCGTCCAAGGTCCACAACCACTCGCCAGGATCGCTATATGTCACTTATGGCTCATAGACACAGGTTTAAGAGAGCTGTCCAACTCAATACTGACTTTCATGCAGCAAGTGGGGTGCGCATAACACCACAAACTCTCAGACAGAGACTTCATGCTGCTAACCTTTGGGCTCATTGACCTGCTGTTCGTCCCATTTTGAGGAGAAGACATCGTGTAGCACGACTCAATTGGGCTCAAAATCACATAAACTGGCAACTGCGTCATTGGACGCCTGTTCTTTTCACAGATGAGTCACGGTTCTGCGTGGACTTTCATGACGGTCATAGGCGTGTATGGCGCATGCGTGGAGAGCGGTACACTGATTGCTGTGTAGCAGAGCATGATCGTTTTGGAGGTGGCTCTGTGATGATTTGGGCCGGAATCAGTATTGGTGGATGTACTGACTTGCACGTGATTAATGGCAATCTTACCGATGCAATTTACAGGGACGAGATACTGCATCCAATTGTGAGACCTTATGCGGGAGCTATAGGCAACAACTTTGTGTTAATGGATGATAATGCTCGTCCCCACAGAGCACGTATAGTGACACACTACCTTGCTACAGAGAAAATTGAACGTATGGATTGGCCGAGTTGTTCTCCGGATTTAAATCCAATAGAACATGCCTGGGACATGTTGCAGCAAGCTGTTTCCAGACGCCCTGTACTTCCAACAAACCGACAGGAGCTTACGTTAGCTTTACAGCAGGAATGGGCAAATTTGCCACATATTGTGTTCCACAGGCTCATCAGAAGTATGCAGAGGCGTTGTTGTGCCATTATACAGGCTCAGGGTGGACATACACCCTATTGATATTGCCTTTATAAAGATTCGATCATTTGAAATGAAATTTGTTATTGTTGCTCATACCGATTTTCAAACTGTTTTGGGGGGTTACCTGACAATGGTTGCTCTGGCTGCTTAACGTATTGATGAATTTGTAAAAACAGGTTTAATAATATTGTTCGATTGTCGTTGAACATTTTAAGTATATATTTAACATAATTTATTTGGTTTTGTTATGAATAAAATAATTCTGAAATCATGATCCTTAACATTTTTTGTCCAGTATATAACAAAAAGCAATGCAAAATGAACCAGCTTATATATAACAAAAAGCAATGCAAAGAGAACCAGCTTATAAATAAAACAAAAAGCAATATGCAAAGAGAACCAGCTTATATATAAAACAAAAAGCAATATGCAAAGAGAACCAGCTTATATATAAAACAAAAAGCAATGCAAAGAGAACCAGCTTATATATAAAACAAAAAGCAATGCAAAGAGAACCAGCTTATATATAAAACAAAAAGCAATATGCAAAGAGAACCAGCTTATAAATAAAACAAAAAGCAATGCAAAGAGAACCAGCTTATATATAAAACAAAAAGCAATGCAAAGAGAACCAGCTTATATATAAAACAAAAAGCAATGCAAAGAGAACCAGCTTATATATAAAACAAAAAGCAATGCAAAGAGAACCAGCTTATATATAAAACAAAAAGCAATGCAAAGAGAATCAGACCACAATATAACCACAATGAATAATGAAGAAGACCTTTCATATTTTGTCCGACAGATACATCTGTTCAACAAATGAAAATGTGCATGTATTCAGCAACACTGCCATTACTGGTTGGTATCATTCCATTTCAACAAACATCCTATTGGGCATATAATGTTGGAGGTCTTTTTACTAAGGAATCCATCATTGCGGATGCCATTAGAATAGCATATTATCTACATTGCACTAAACGGAGAAAAAACAGATATCTCTCAGTGTTCAGTGAGGCTGAAATAAAGATTGTCTTATGATAGATACATGGCAACATACCGTGCCTATAAATGTGTCATTATCAAAGCACAATTGTTTGACAATCACTAAACCTCAATAATATCACATGAAACTTTGAAGTAATGCAATATAAAACTTTATTTTGAAATTCAGGAAATATTCCACTGCTCTTCAGTCAAAAATAACAATAAATTTTTATCCATTAACTCATAACGGTATTGATTAAAGGTCTTGAGGGAAAACAAAATTGCACTTTCTGTACAAAATTGCAGAGTGTTGGCATCAGACTATAAACATTTTTAAATATATAAAACATAAATGGATATAATATACATGAAATCAACCTGCATATTCTAGTAATTAACAGAACTAAGTAAAAAACAAGAACACCACAAATATGGAATATATTATACAATGATGTACATAACACGATCTATATATCATAAGAATGATTTAAAGCAATGACATATAATTCATACTTTTAATATCAATATGTATTTAGCATATAGAAAGAAATGTCAAACACTGGAAGGCCATTCTGACTGTCACTGATAAAATGTCTACACTAGGATACATGTATTTTAAAATGTTTTTCAAATGCAACACACGGTTTACTTGTAGTCTATCAAAATAGCAGAGTAATGCCTGTACATGTGCTGCATGAAACATGCATGTCAAGCCTGAGCAATGCTAAGGGTTCGATTTGTGTGAAAAGTGGGAGCAATTGTCCAAAATTTACCCATACTACACTGAAATCATAATTAAAAACCGTATAAAAAAATTGTTAAAACTAAAATGTCAAGTGGTTGTGAATTCAAAGGAAATCTTACTTTGCATTGGTTTCTATCACTAACAAGAAAGCATTTTATATCTATACAGTTAACCCATTAAAGCTGATCCAATTCAAAGCAATGGTCCTGCAGACCTTTACACAAGCATCTGTTGATCCGTAGCTCTCTGGAAAATACTGGGACAGTGGTCTGCTCCAATAGTTTCCCAGAGAGCTACAGATCTGCAGCTACTGTTAATATTTACAGTCCCAAAGGAAATTTTCCCATCTCATAATGCATGGTAGTACCCACTAGAATGCTATTCTAATCAAAATACATAAAGATATTAAAAACCAGATATGCAGAAACATGCAAATGTTTGAAATATTTTCTGAATCTTCTTTCTATGAAATCATGAATAATGCATATAATGTGGCAAAAGTAGAGCTATTAATTTAAAAATTCTGACATACAGTGGGATTTCTTTCATTGTGTGAATCAGTACGTGCTACTCCGTAATTGTTTTATATTGGAAACTTAAGACTGAGATATAGAGTCAGAGTTATGTCAACCTCTGAGGTAATCGATCACCACTAGGAATACAATCATTTTGCAAAATTAGCCAATCATAAGAAAAGCATTCAATTTC
The DNA here is from genome assembly GCA_024699665.1 of Ostrea denselamellosa. Classification (NCBI taxonomy): domain Eukaryota; kingdom Metazoa; phylum Mollusca; class Bivalvia; order Ostreida; family Ostreidae; genus Ostrea; species Ostrea denselamellosa. The sequence goes on along the minus strand of JAMZEH010000043.1, from coordinate 5,828,926 downwards.
CCCAACACATAAACAATTTGTAGAGTCAGTCTGCCCCGAAACTGTCAATAAGAAATTTAACAACATAAAAGACATTTTTCAAAGTCTCACTGATTTATATTCCATTGACCCCAATCTGTACAACAAGGAAACAATGTTTGCTTCCTAGATGATTCAAAGTACCACAAAAACAATTCAAAGACATTTTGAAAACAAGATGGGATTTTGTAATTCAAAACATTGTAGTCTCCTTGGATATACAGTATGGCACATATTCTATCTATACAATTCAGCATGTATTTTACATAGTGCGTGATAAAATCTTTCATCTTGTTTTATTCCAGGATATACTCTATATAGTGCTTAATTGATTTTTTTTTTACACTCTCATCTTTTCTATTCAGCATGTTTTCTACATATAAGTGCTAAATTGATATTATTGAACAATTTCATCTTATTCTATTCAGCATGTTTTCTATATAGTGCTTTAAATTGATAAGCACTTTCATCTTATTCTATTCAGCATGCTTTCTATATAGTGCTTTAAATTGATTGCCAGTTTACTTGCGGAAGGTCGGTGGTCTCTTCCCAGGTACATTGTATCTGGGTTCTCTCCTCCACCAACAAAAACTGGACACCACCAGATAACTGAAAAATTGTTGAGTGTGGCAGAAAGCAATAAATAATCAATCATAATTAATCATAAACACTTTCATATTCTATTCAGCATGTTTTCTATATGGTGCTTTAAATTGATAAACACTTTCATCTTATTCTATTCAGCATGTTTTCTTCATAGTGCTTTAAATTGATAAACACTTTCATCTTATTTTATTCAGCATGTTTTCTATATAGTGCTTTAAATTGATAAACACTTTCATATTCTATTCAGCATGTTTTCTACATAGTGCTTTAAATTGATAAACACTTTCATCTTGTTCTATTCAGCATGTATTTTACATAGCACTTAAATGTTAAACACTTTCATCTTATTCTATTCAGCATGTTTTCTTCATAGTGCTTGACAAATTTCAATTAAGAGAAATGCTTTCTTAAAGAACAGTTGGCAGACATAAGTTGACAAATGTACAGTTTTCTAAATAAACTGTCTTCATTCTCAATGACCTTGTAAGACCTTTGCCGTGTATGCCATTGTTGGATACCCAAGGCTGATTATGCTTTGCTCCTCTCTCTATCTAAAAGCATAATCAACTAAGAGTATCTGATGATGTGTGCATGTAAGGAAAGATTTTTTTTGTCATCAACAGAATTCAGGAAGAGTTGCAGTCTGCCAACACGTCAGTTCTACATAGTGGATCAACATATGTTCCATACCAACAGTTACATGGACTATAAATGAAAATTTCTAATTATCAAGACAGGGCGTTAGCCATCTAATGCAGTGTAATGAAGAATGACAAATTATAAAAATCAATATGGATATAATTAAAAGTCATATCTATGATGTGATTAATACTTGTTGCAATTCATAATGATCTTATAAAGGATATCAATTTTGAATCAAAATTATGGGATTTAGAGCAAGTGGCCCACAGGCCTTATTGGTCACCTGAGTGTTAGTTAAATGTATCACTAAATCCCAAGGGCTATGAAATCTAAAAAAAATTTCTTGTTCTGAATATCTACGCTAAATTCTAATATTCAGTAGGAGTATAAATCAAGATGTGTTCTTAAAACTTAAATGCCCCTGAGGGTGCTTAATCTATGATGAAAACTTAATTACTAATATAATACAGTTGAACTTCGGTATCTCAAACACCGATATCTCGAATATCATGGATATGTTGAAATGATCTGGAAGTCCCAACTATTTGCTCTTTAAGTATTTTACCCTCAATATCTCGAATCCTCAAATATCTCGAAGTTCTTTCTTGGTCCCATCAAATTTGAGATAGCAAGGTTTGACTGTATATGTAACATTAGCATGGTATCACTTATTTGAACCCATCCTGCAGTCAAAACCCTGGGGTTGCAAAATTCACAATATTGGTACAGATCCTTTCTCACTTTTTCTAAATATGCATTTAGTATTTTTTTTTAATTGGATCAGCAAACTTTCAAGTCTTTCAAATGAAAAAGATAATAATCACTATATTAACTTTGGCCACATAGAACTAAAAACCCTTAGTTACAGGGATCATGAAATTTACAATTTTGGTAGAGGCCTTCCTGCTCTACATAACAATGCATTTATCTTTTCTTACAAATGTGCAGTTGGCGGTATAAAGAAGATTTTTGAAAACTGTTGAATGTCTAGCAGTTTTGCCTACCCCTCAGGCCCCAAGGGTGTAGGAGTCCTGAAATTTACAGCGTATGTACCCCTTGTCCCAAAGATTCTTCAAATTGCCAAATTTGAAAAAAAAAATTCAAATGGTAATTATCAAGATGTTAAATATGTTCAATTGTTAATGCACAATGGCATGAAGGAGAAAGCATGAGCAGAAACTGAGATATTATGAACTGCACTTTGTGCATTGAGGAAAAAGATGGAAAAAAAAGATTCAAAACTGATGCAACTAATGTCATTGTTGTATATGATACAAAAATAATGACTGTTATGCTGAATTACTAGTAGGAAATAAAACATATACCCTTGTACATGAACAAAAAAAAAAAGAAGCTATAAACACTCCTCTTTGATCCACAGTAATTTGTAGTAAAATGTTAGATTTCTAGGTCAGAACAATGTGAACATCATTAAATGATGATGAAGTGCTGCTCAAAATATCAAGACTATCAATAAGTTATATATGAGAAGCTATTCACAATAGCTATTTTTACACACGCTACCCCTCTTAAATCTACTAGAACTTTAAGAATAACAATTGGATCCTTGTTTCCAAACAATATGCACATCTGCAAATGGCACTGAAGTATTGTACAAAGTTTCAAGTCTATTGGATAAGTCAAATAGAAGGAGAAGTGTTCACTCCTCTTAGATCCACTATAACTTTTAGGAAAATAATTGGATCCTCACATCCCAACAATATGCATATCTACAAATATGCAATAAAGCAGTGAACAAAGTTTCAAGTCTATCTGATAAGTCATACATGAGGAGAAGTGTTTACAAGATGTGGAGAAATTAGTAGACAGACGGACAGAAAGAGCAAAAACAAAGACATCTCCCCCTGGAAGAGGGGAGACATAAATTTAACCTTTACACAATATAACTTTTTTTTAAATTGTAAACAAGGATACTGTGGATTTATAGATATGATAAAATTTTCTGACTTTCCATTTATTTTTCACATTCCTTAATTTATCCAAAACATTGGCTATAACAATGAAATATATGGATATTACACACTAATTCTTAATTCTTCTAAACACATTTATTGGATTCTTTCAGAGTTTACTATAGAGCACATCCTTACAGCTTAACATTCAGTTATAATTTTTTAAAATTAAAAACCAATCTTACTTCAATCACAGCAGCTGAACCTGCAGAATTCAAAAAGGCACATGTAAGACCTCTATTGAAAAAAACAAATCTGGATCCAAATACTACAGACCTGTGTCGAATTTGCCTTTTGTTTCAAAAGTTCTTGAAAAGCTAGTGAACTCCTGTATTGAAGATCATTTAACAGTATATGACCTTCATGAAGAACATCAGTCAGCATATAGGCAGTTCCATTCCAAGGAATCTGCACTACTGAAGGTACAAACAGATATACTACAATCTTTAGACCAAAATGATGTGACTATCCTTGTGATGCTGGATCTCTCCGCTGTTTTTGACACTATCAAACACTCTGTCCTGTTGCACCGACTAGAGCATCTTTTCGGTATAACAGGCAAATCAGTAAGCTAGATATCATCTTATCTCAATAACCGTCACCAAACGGTCTGCACACATGGTGCCAAGTCAAAGCCAGTGGAAATGACTTTTAGTGTGCCTCAAGGATCAGTGCTGGGTCCCAAATTCTACACAATGTTCACAAAACCAATTGGTTCCATTTGTAGATATCATGGACTTGATCACCATTTTTATGCGGATGACTCTCAACTTTACCTGTCTTTTAAGCCTACGGGCATAAATACACAGGCAGAGACATTACATCGTACTGATCATTGTCTATACGACATTGTGTCTTGGATGCACGGATAAGACCGAGGTCATTGTGTTCGCATCGGTCGTAATGCAAACCTCATTAAAAAAATTTCAGTTACAGCGGGTGACTCACAAATTAATCCTTCAACCTGCGTTCGAAATCTTGGTATCATGTTTGACTCCAAGATGGATATGGAGCTACAAGTGAACTCTATTAGTTGATCTTGCTATGCACAGTTGCGGCAAATAGGCCACATCAGAAAATATTTAACCACAGAAGCAGTTAAATCACTTTTGAACTCCCGAGTTACATCAAGGTTAGATTACTGTAACATTCTCCTGGTCAGTATACCAAAGACAGTTCTGAGCAAGCTCCAACAAGTTCAGAACACTGCCGCACATCTCATATCCAGGACCTCTCGTTACGACCACATCACTCCAATACGAGAACTACACTCGTTGCCTGTGTAGCATAGGGCACAGTTTAAGACACTTACTTATACTTACAAGGCCTTACATGATGAGTGCCCAATTTATATCAAACGATTACTAGAGGTATATAGACCTACCCAAAATCTTACGTCTATACAACGATCGGTCACTCTAGTAGTTCCTAAAAGTCGAACTGTTATGTACGGGGATCAGTGTTTCATGTCAACAGCTCTGAAACTGTGGAATGCCCTTCCAGAACATGTGAGGGATTGTAAATCACTGTGCGCCTTCAAGAAGTCATTGAAAACACATTTTTTCCATCAGGTTTTCAGTAACTAGCCTCCATCAAGTTCAGATGGGGTTTTTATATATAGTTTTAATTCATCCACAAAAACAAAAAAAAAAAATAAAAAAAAATAAAAAAAAAATATCATCAACATTATCTCTTCATCTTTACTTTAATATGACCTGAAACTGATGTTTTATACTTATTTAGCATATGTATTGTATCTTATGTTTATATCATTTTATTTCAATGCTTTATTTAATTGTTTTATGTACTGTAAAGCACCTATGAGCATACAAATGTATGAAAAGAGTGCTATATAAATATGGTATCATTATTATTATTATTATTATTACTTCCAATAAGTGAATTCAATGATAACCATCAAGTAAAACAAGGATAGAGACATTTCCATGACTCATTAAGTCCCTAGGAGGTCCTAATTACTACAGACCCTAGACCAGACAAGCCCAAACCAATGCTTATTGTCATCAGATATTAATATGATTCTGACACATATTGTCACTTCTATTACTTATATGAAATATACTGGACAACAATGACAAAAATATTAAGTTTGATTTGCAATGCATATTATAAAAAGCATCCATAGAACAAAAAACAGTGGAAGTGCTTGTCATTTTAGCATAATTTTGTTCTATGGTAATTTATTTCATACTATACACAAAGATAAATATTCTAAAGGTTAATCTAGGTGTTGAAATATCCTCTTCTCATACTAAATTCATTATAAATTGTATAAATATACAGTGATTTACAAATATAGTGAATTAATCCATTGGTCTGCTGAAATTCGCTGCAGCCATGCTTTGCTTGATTTATGTTTGTGAACAATTATCTTGTCTTGTAAAAGCTCAGTTTTAGTCTGAGATGCAGAAATGCTGTGTTTTGTCTTCAAGAATGTCAATGGTTAATGCTCGAATGTGACATCATAGTTCATAACAATGGCATCTTAAAATTAACCCAAGAAAGGCTATTTTCATAAATAATTTAGTCCATCTACACATTACTAACAACGGCATGATAAGAAAGCAAGAATTTGACAATGAAGAGGAATTTAAGGCATGCTTTCCTATCAGATTAATGGCCACGTTCTTACTTTTCCATTATATATTCATGGTGAATAAGTGCACCAGGTTTTTAAACATTCAGAAGTATTATAAAGTAGCCCATTCTGGTTTTCAAACTCAAGTGAAGTCTATTAAGGATGGAGTCTTGTCAGAATTCAGATCATAACCTATGATAACTAGAATCATTGGAATTAAATTTTAATTTGTAATAAACCTAGAATATTTAAAATTGGTATAATAATTTTGATTAGTCGGCCTTCTGGGATCATTTTAGATACCCAAAACATATATCTTCAAAGGGAAAATTTGAGAAAATCATGTTATTGTATCCGATTCTATTTCTAATCTCATATGCCTTTTATGTACCTCATTAAACCAGTATTGTTATTCAAAAAATGTTTAAGGAAGAAATAATGATGAATAAACAAATATATACTTGTACCAGTATCAAAAATCACAAGAAGTTTGGTTTATCTTTCAAATCTTGTTGAATTAGGTAGTCTTTGCTGTTAATGCTGACAAAAAAGCAAAGATATATTCATAAACTTTCTGCACATTGGTTCATACATGTTATTTGAAATAAAACTGTAGAAGTTGCAAGTAACGTCTGTCACACACACACACACACACATTTTTGACACCAAATTTCTTATTTAATTCATTAAAATGCATAATTATGTTTGCATGTTGTATATGCATACAAAACCTCACATTTTGATCAATCCATTTGATAGATTTAAAATTATATCCATCTTTAAAAAGGGATTCTACTAAGAATTAAATTGGTAATCGATCCTCTTGAAAACTGCTAATGAACATCGTATCAATACAACATTGCAATTACATGTACATTTTCTCTATCATTTTCAAGCTATAATTTATCAGAAGAAACTTCTGTAATTTACTTGGATAGAATTTTCAATATCGCAGAAACCAACCAGACTACTAAGAAGCCACGTTAACTCTTAACAACACCTCTAGGAGTCCGCAGTATCAAGGCTTTGATGGATAATGGGGTTTCACAGATCAGTATGAACTAGATATAATCATTCCCCGGTGTAGATTCCTGGGGTTCAGAGCAGAAGAGTGCTCCACAGTAATTACACTTGTACATAATGAAAATTGTTCTCTGGATATCAAATTGAATGAACAATGCTTCAGTTGTGAATAAAAAACAACAGGGCATTTTGTACTGGTGTTCTGAAAAGTTCAAAGGAAATCTACAGCATGCTATATATAGTAAGCTGTTATGTGTCAATTAGTCCAGAGCTTTTTCCTTTTCCGACATGACATTGTCGGATAATGACATCCTGCTTCATATAATACAAATATATCGTATGTTTCATTGCGTGATCAAACATATGTCTTGTAATAATTATGAACACTGATATTTTAGGTCTATGTCTGACTCATCAAATCTATAAAAAAAATTACTATATTTAAAACACATTCCATCATCATTCTGCTATGTATGTAATGACAAATTTAATATGATATAAGCATTCTGAAACCCCCCTCCCCCCCCCCCCCCCAAAAAAAAAAAACAAACCAAAAACCCAAAGCTGCACATAATTAAATTTGCCTTTGTTTGTTTGGTTGGGTTTTTTTTAAAGTAAGAAATCACTGATGTTTTATTGATTACATGCACAGCTCTTGATACACAGTAACCCGAGATACATAATTAAACTTCCACCTTCATATAAAGCCCTAATATTTAAAAAAGGTCAACTACAAAATACATATACGAAACAAATTTACTGTCTGGTTTGCTTGTACTATGGAGATATCAAAATTGTTAGAAACATGGGGTAATTTCTGTTACAGACTATAACTGATTTATACATGTTACCGAAATACTTTTATTGTTTCTATGCTCCCATAATACATACAAAATAGACATTCTGATTCCCTTCATAATTACACCAGTATATCCTTTCCACAGCCTTTAGTCAAAAATATAGAATGGCCAAAACTGTGAACTCCTGTGCTGGGCCCCTGGGGAGGATAACATAACATATTTGGAATGGATTGTAAGAGGAAGTTGCATCCAATCGTTGTTGAAATTACAAAGTTCTGCTTTCATTCTTTCTAATTTTACAGATCCTCTAGTAAGTGACAAGCATATTAGTTTCAAGAAAACATTTTCCCAGACTTCCATACCCTTGAATCTTTGGTCAGTATAGGTTCTGTTAAAGAACCACAAAAACTCAATAGAAGGTAACAAAAAAAAAAAAGGAAGAAAGGTGAAAAAATTACACCCAAACAGCAAAAATAAAAGACATCTTGTGCATACTTCTTGTCAGAGAGTGATCCTTACACCAGAATATTAAACATTATCTTTTCCTTGAAGCAGAGAGTGTATTGATACAATAGTTCATATTCTTTTATGATTTTTTCCCTTTCACCCCCTTCATAGTAATATTCTTTGATAATTTAATTCTTATTGTATTCTAGTCTCTGATTGTTCAAATTGAGGAATGCAAGTTATTTTTGTAGAAACTGGATTGGTATGGGGACATACCCACTAGACAAACCAGCTGTCGGAACTACTTTTTCTCTCCAAATTTACATCACAGCACTGTTTTGGGCTTTCTATGGAATAGAAAGTCAACATGTGCAATATGATAATTCTGTTTAATACTGTAACACAGGTTGTTTTCTTGTTGTCAAGCAAGACGTATAGAATCTGCTTGTATGCAAATCACTATTGCAAAATATTCTTTTCTGTATGATAGTTGAATAATAGATTAAAACAAAGATATTATATTCAAATTAATGATTTACCAAGTAAACACTGTCACGTTCATTTTGAAATACATTTCTCAATGGGGAAAGGGGGAGGATTGCTTCATCCACTTCTCAATAAAGCCACAAAAACAAAAAAATCAAAATCATGTCACATTTTATCAGATGACATCACCTCACATAGACATGTCACCTGCTTACACATGTATATTTTCTTGTGCTGGATTTACAACAATGTTGCATGCAAGGTTAAGTTTTCATGTAATAGAAATTTTCATAGAATTAAAAGCTGCACATTACTGCATTTTCTGATATTTGAAGACCTAAACAATGCAATTTCCCATATTAATTCTCAATCTGTTGGAGATGAGTGTCTTCAAAGTCAGCAACAAAATATGCATTGCATGCAAAGCCTACATATATTTTTTGTCATGATAAACTTCAAACTTTACCTTCAATGGGTACATTTACAATTTTGGCTCTGTGAAACTAAGATGCCTGCCTTCACAGCTAGATACTTTGTTGTGGTTGCTAAGTGAATCATTAAAGGAATGACTTTAATTCTGGGGCATATTATACAAGTATAACCTAGTTTGAGCCAGTTTACACTTTTTCATAATCCACTTTGCAGATTATAAAGTGTAAACTGACCCAAACCAGGTTATACTCATATAATATTCCCCAGAATTATAGTCATTCTTGCAAAATCTCCAGCCATTGAAATTGGTTAGAGAACACTGGGTCATTAAATTTGCCCTTGATTCATCTTCAATATCTGCTAAAAAGACAATGACCCTGTACAACTATGGCTGTTCATTGCCTTCTGTTTTGATACTCTCTATGAGCTGTTTCCCCCTTACCTTGTCTCTTATTGACTGTCGGAGTTCCTCTCTTTCAGCCTCTGCTTTTTCATGTTTTTCTTTACGCTTCCTTTCTGCCTCTAATCGCATTTCCTCCACCTCTGGATCCTCCCCGCCTCCACCTGCATCCTCTTTTCCTTCCCCTTCCCCTTCTTTGTCCCCTCCTCCTATAGCTCCTACAAAGTGTCATGTACAAAGTTTGATTTCAGTTGCCCAATCACATGACAAAGACATGATTTCATTCAATATCTTCACACATGTCATTCAAAACTGAACATGCTTTTAACTTTTAATAACATCAGAGAGTTCATTCACTGACATGCCAAGCATTCACAATTCAAAGGAAGATTTTTTTTATATCCTGCCAGAATATATGAACTGTTGCATTACCATCACCCCCACCCCTTCAAATACCACAATGCAAAATACACCTATTCAATTTCTTCAGTAATGCAGTAATATTCATACAAAAGATTTACATCCATAAAAACTATTCTTTAGTGAGAAAAATGGCTCTGACAATGCTCCTTTGAAACTTTCTCTGATATTGCAGAGTTTTCTTGAAATGTTAATTCCAAGATGGTCTATTGTTAAATATATTGAAAAAAGATTTCACCCCAAAACAATCTAATTTAAGAATATGTCATTACTTTTTCAAAAATATACAGGGCACCAAGAACATGGGGAACATGTACACCCAGTTTGATGATCCTTATAAGTGTTAGCATTATCAGTGCTGTTTTTTTATCCTTCCCACAAGCTGCTGAAGAAAGAAAAGATGGACACACAGAAACACTGCATAATACAATCTACATGTCTATGATAGTTGAATATGTGTATCAAGCTCAGTTATTCTAGCCTTATCAGTACTGCTTGTATCTTGTTTTGTGCCTTCAAAATTATACCCATGTAAGTTTAACCATAACCTTTGACCTTGTATGATAATAGGCTTCTTTCTCTTCTCACTGGGAACATTGTATACCAAGTTTGATGATATTATCTCAAAAGTGCTGTTTTTATTGGATGACAGACAGATGCACTATGCCATACCATAATGTGGCTTATCTATGATGAGCATTGGAAAATCGATAAATATATCAAATGAAACATTTAAAATGTAAAACAAAACAGTATTCTGTTTAGATAACATAATTATTTTACCATGAAAGCACTATCAGAAAACAGATGTTATTAACAAAGTCTAGTTTATTTTTTTTTAATACTACAGAAGAATTCTAGCTCTTCATCTGGAATGAATTTCTAATCCTTGGAATTTATAGAGCAGTCAGAAAAAGTCGGTAATCACATCTACATGTGTAACTACATTAACAATGTTGACATCATATTAAATGCTAAATTTACTTATAGTCAGATCTAATATGTCTAAATAATGCTACAGTAAAACACGCTTAAAACAAACAAGGTTATAACAAATTTACACTTATTGCAAAGTGATATCTATTCTCCTAAGAGAGGAAAATAATGGAAATGTTATTGAAAATAATGAAGTTTGCTTATAATGATCTGTTTAATGCTGACCCTTGAGGTTATAACCATGTTTTACTGTATTTAACTGACTAAAACTTAAATTACCTTTTTTTGACAGTTTTGTAAAGTCAAAGAATTAAAATCATTCCAAATTCCAATGATACACTGTTTTATGAAATTTAATAGTATTACAATGACCCATCAATATAGTACATAGTATGAAAGGAAATAAACACCAAAGTGACTTGACTCGTACTGTTAAAGAATACGGTAATACAGTACATTGTAATACTAATTGTGTACACTGAGATATATTTGCCCTTTGTTATTTTTGCCCATAAGCATTGGAAGATTGAAATTTTCCTTTAATATCTTGTTTCTTGCTTCATTGTAGTTCGAATGAATTCATATTTTCCCAATTTGAATTTTATCTATTAGTTAGCATGGACAAAGTGGACAAAAATAAAATGCGACCAATACAATCCCAGTATACAGCATTAGAGATTAATCATTTATTGAAATTATCCCATTAATTTTAAGATCACAGTAATATAAGAGATGAAATCAGTAGCTAGTGAAGTTATTTCTTTGCTACATATATTACAAATCTAGTGAGGTTAATGTCTGCCAGATAGATATTGTCCACACCCTGAGCTCAACCTCTACATGGTGTGCTCTTAGAATATAAATATCTGTATTAGTCATTAGCTGTGAGAAAACTAAGAATATTAATCACTATAAATGTTGTCTCATATTACACCATAACCAATGATATCTATATTAATTCAATAAGCAGTGTCTTATATTCATACATGAGCTTAATTAGCAGTTAATGCAACCCTTTTTGACTCACCAGAAAGCTTATCTGCAAAATTATTTCAATTTTACAACAAAAATATTCCGCAAAATCATTTCAATTTTACAAAAAAATCACATAACTAAAGAGTAATCCGACAAACAGACTTAAAACAAATCATACTAGCTGTCATACATTTCTGCATGTGAAACAATAAAGATAAACAATTTTGTTTTTAGCTGAAAAGGTAATTCTAACATCAAAACCCAAAATACAATTACAATAAATGCAATTCTTATAAAAAAAAAAAATCAAGTTTGTTTTTGAAAATGTACATGGGGGGTATGAACTGTAACACTTGATCCATGAAGTGACTGTTCATGAAAATTATGCCAGAGTGAAGCACTGCAGTTCATATCCTCATGTATTAATCTTAGAAAAAAATGAAATTTATTTTTATACTTTCATTTCTGTCAGAATTCCCAGTCATCAAAATAGACATGCTACATTTATCAAGATTCATATGCACATTGTTTTGTAACTGCAGCACATTCATTATGAAATGTTTGTAAAGATATCAAGATCAAAAACATATGAAATATAAATACATGTTCATTTCAAAATGAACAACACAACATGCAGACTTTTTGCTTGACATAAAGCATAATATTTCTAAATCAAAACTTAAGATATTTGAGTAAAATAATTCATAATACATCATAATTAAAAAATTTTGTGGAAAAAAAAATCTTAATGAAGACAATTCAATGCAAATTCATATTGCAGCATGTCGAGTAAAAAAGTGGAACTATCAAAAACTGATACAGCTAGTGCATGCATTAATTGTCAAAACGGCAACTCATAATTATACTGAACCAGTGTGGGGGGAGGGGGGAGATTCCATGCAGTGGACACTGAGACTAGCTCTAAATGTGTGATAGTGACAATATCATCATTACCAGTTATCTGGGACCACATTCTTTTATTCCAGATGCGTGCTGTTCAAGCTGTTCAGTATAATTATGGAATTCAGAGAGAGAAATCCCCTGGTGTAAAACTGCTTTAATTGGAAGCACGGGTCTCAGATTTGCCTAAATTTGGTATTTTTTTTTTTATGTAAAACCTCAGGCAAATGATCTCACTGAAATGCAATTGAATCGTTTATCATTTTGATATGTATGAGCATTGAAGAAATTGCATAATGTATGTAGTTGAAAAAATTTAGTGACTTTCCATATTGCTATGAGTAACATTAAAGGATGTATATGGGTATATCTATGATACAATAATATTTTGAAATTAAAAACTTTGAAATTTACTTTATTTAGTGGAAAAAATGCAGTTTTAGTACAAAGTATTCAGGAAAAATTGATATTCAAACTCAACATGATGCACTGGGGCACTGTCAGCTCTGCACTATATCTGTCAAAAGCAGCTGATATACTTTGGCATTAGTGCACAGAATATGAGCACTGTTCTATACGTATGGAACACAGTGCTTAATTTTGTACATATACCTAGTAGAGAATCTAATGTCTGCCATTTACGCAAGGAAATTACTTCTTTAAAATGATTTTATTCAAGGTATGATATGGCGTTTTACAATTTTAAAATAGGTTTTACAATTTCTTTGTCTTTTTCAAAGGGCTGATCTGAACAAGTATTAAGATTGGTGTTTCTGTGATGCTTGTCCCGGAAGCCCCAGACATCATTATTTCACTTTGAATACTTGTCTTTCAGTGTAATTATATCCTATTTGAGTATGTTCGTTAATCATTTGGTCTAATGGATATCATCATCACCCATCAAGCCATATAAAAATAAAATAATAGCTGATCAAATATCATACAAGCATGAAAACATTACAACTATTCATCCGAGTAAACACAAACACCAGCATATCACAATGAACGCCAAAGACATGGGACGTACCATCTGACAAAATTGGCAAATTCGCAATTATTTCATTCATTTTCAGAGCAAGTTAGACCAACAGTCTGGCAATGGTTCTGACCCTGAAATTCCTTTCTAATAAGCTTACAATAATTATGATAAATAAAACATTGAAACGAATCAAGCTATTTTTTTTATATAAAAAAAAATCAGCACTTAAAGAGAAAAAAAAAAACTGGTGATGGTCAAATGGTTGGTTGATCGTGCTGGCTAAATTGAAGACACTGAAGAAGTGGATGATGATGACATCACTTTGGAGGACTTGAAACACGGAATGCTGAATATATGGAGAAAAACATGATTAAGACGGATTTGTTGAGAGCATGTCTGAGAAGGAGATTCAAACCTAATTGATTTCTAAAGAAATTGTGTAGATCTGGTTTTTGTTCCTTTTCCCAAATTAATTTCATTTCAGTTTTGACAAACAATGAAAGTTGTTGATGTCTTATGCAGATAAAAAAAACTCAGTTGAATTACTATAAGGTCATGCATGTTGATCATTATAATTGTCTGATTTTTAAAAATCTGGCCTGTAAAGCTGCTTTAACTCACTATTATTTATATCCTCAAATCGCCTGCAATGGTAATTAAACTTTTAATTTAAACAATATTTTACATATTGTTGAAAACATAATTGGATTGAACAATAGGCAATGCCAATATAAGCCCTCTCCATTTAAGCATTTGCATTGAGTAATATATTAAATGAACCTACATTTAAACAACCAGAATATTGTGAATGTTTCCTGAATGCAAATAGAAGATTGTTTTCAGTATTTTCTTGTATATTTATTATATATACTTGGCAGTTTGGGCAATGCTTTATCCATCATTTAATTCCATTAGTATACTAATAGATACTCTTTCTGGTGATCCACAAAAAGATTTTTTAGCTTTAAATCCGATGCACAAAAAGATTCTTTAGCTTTAAATCCGATGCACAAAAAGATTCTTTAGCTTTAAATCTGATGCACAAAAAGATTCTTTAGCTTAAAATCTGATGCACAAAAAGATTCTTTAGCTTTAAATCTGATGCACAGAAAGATTCTTTATCTTTAAATTTGATGCACAAAAAGGTTCTTTAGCTTTAAATCTGATGCACAAAAAGATTCTTCAGCTTTAAATCTGATGCACAAAAAGATTCTTTAGCTTTAAATTTGATGCACAAAAAAGGTTCTTTAGCTTTAAATTTGACGCACAGAAGGATTCTTTATCTTTAAATTTGATGCACAAAAAGGTTCTTTAGCTTTAAATTTGACGCACAGAAGGATTCTTTATCTTTAAATTTGATGCACAAAAAGATTCTTTAGCTTTAAATTTGATGCACAAAAAGATTCTTTAGCTTTAAATTTGATGCACACAAAGATTCTTTAGCTTTAAATTTGATGCACACAAAGATTCTTTAGCTCTCTGTGAAAAAAAATTTCTGCAACAGTAGAGCAAATTGGAGAACATGATTTACATTGTTATAATAAATTCTAATGTTTATCTGCTCAGTATGTTTGTACATGAAAGAGGCACAAAAAGTGATATTTTCAGAGAGAAAAAAAACCCAGCACACAATAAAATATATAATGCTTCATTTCTGATGTCAATTCAATATAAGAACTGTTGGGGAACTATTTGTAAAATATCATCATGTTTTTGTTACATAAAAAATGAAGTTTGAAAATACTAATACATATGTCAATCTCAAAGAAATGTCATTTTTGGGGAGTCCTTATATGATATAGCTGTCTTATACGATATAGCTCTTTTAATTTTGCTAAATAATTTGCTGTGAATTCATGTATTCTAAAATAATCCTTGATTGAAATTTTATACAAACTTGTTATATATAACTCTACATTAATAAGTCTGTATATATAACTCTACATTTATAAGTCTGTTGTAATTTGTAAAACAAATATTTAAATAATTTGAAAAACAAAAGAAGTATAAGTACATAAAGATTTATCAGATTTTTTTGTTACATTACAAAACCAATGACATATTCAACGTATGGACACCAAATTTAGTTTTCGATGAATCAACCATCTGTTTGTCTACATCATTAGGGGAAAAACAATCAGTGTATA
The DNA here is from genome assembly GCA_024699665.1 of Ostrea denselamellosa. Taxonomy (NCBI): domain Eukaryota; kingdom Metazoa; phylum Mollusca; class Bivalvia; order Ostreida; family Ostreidae; genus Ostrea; species Ostrea denselamellosa. The sequence goes on along the minus strand of JAMZEH010000043.1, from coordinate 5,813,143 downwards.
ATATATTTACTTTAACTGTGAAAAGCCCCAAATCATAGTGTTTACTAACACTATGGCCAAATCAAGTTCATGATAATTATACACAAACAGCTGTAAACAGATATTACTTATTGACATGAAATACACTGGGGAATGGCAGATAACAATAACACAGACATGCAATATCGTTCTCAATGTAAACAACATTTTTCCCTACAGAGCCAGGGTGTTATGAGTCAGTCAGAATAAAATCTGTTGGCAGGGAGTTGGGGTTAGAACCCTACTTGATACTTCCCATAATGAATGTGTATTAATAATCAAAATTTTATGGAAATTCATAGGTCCCTCGTATGAGGCCTTAGAAATCATAGTTTAGTTCCATGGTAGGTATATCCGTATTTGTCAACTTGCATAATATTAATTAACTCTCACAGCAGCGCATAATATACATGTAAATGTCACAGTGTACTTTAAAATGCCAAGCTACCACGAGCCAACCACTGTACCTTCATATAAAATCTTAGAGACATAAATTGGCTATATACATAGATATAGATTTGATCACTTCATCAGCGGACTGGAGGCTATAGTAGAAGGGTATTCACTTCACAATTGTGAGGTCCAGACTCAATTCTTGATCATAGGCATGTATCAAATCTAGGATGTATAACACTGACCGTTCCTTTGTCAAGCACTCAGCATTAAAAGTGAAAGTCACAAATTGTTTTTATATTACTTTAGAAACAGTTGTGTCTGGGTAGAAATTGGCATGTTAAAGAACTTTCACTGACACTATAAAGCACCATGCATATATAAATTGTGTTGCACTTCACTTAAAGCAATGACATCTTACATGAATGAAAACTTGAATGGGACATAAAACCATACAAAAACACACACACACAAAAAAACCCAACAAAACAAACCCCCCAAAAACAAATAGAAAAAAATCATTCCAACATGATTTTGCATTTTGTTATAAAAAACTTCAATCATTTAACAACTCACAATGCCATATTAAGCAATAAATTAAATGTTCATATTGCATGGCCAATCCAACCGATCATGTGAAAGAAACCAACCATGGATATTCCATGGCTGTTCCAACTAGCTAAATGTCAAGCAGGGAAACTTCTAGAAGAAAATGGGATATTAACAATTATACTTCATAAACTTATATCTAAATTTAATGTAAATATAAGTACTACATCTGAAATATATGTATGGAACTATAATAACAATAATAATAATGATAATAATAATAATGATAATGTTGGTTTTTATTTAGCGCTTTTCCAGCATATGCTGCTCAAAGCACTTCACAATACATCATTACCCCAGCAGACCTTATACCATTCCAGAGCTTTCTCTGTGCAAGCTGCCGTTAAGGTGCTAGAGCACTAACATTCTAACGATATCTTTCACTGTCTATAGCCAGGTGCCCCTTTTACCCTTGGGTGGAGTGAGGAAATTCGTGTAAAGTGCCTTTCCCAAGGACACAATGTAGGTCCCACCTTGGCCAGGACTTGAACCCACAACCTTACCATTGAGAGTCTAACATCCCAACCACTAGGCCACCAACTACAGAAGAATATTGTACTGCAATTTTTCCAATCCCCACCCCCCCCCCCCACCCCAAATATTTTTTTAAAAATCTGCTGCAATATATAGTTCTTCCAAATATTATATCTTTAAGAAATAAATTTCGTTTTTGAAAATACACATGAAGGTATGAACTGCAATTCTACTTTAACCTGGCATACTATATGAAACATCTTAGAGCTTCATGACAAATATGCTGGTGTGAAACTTCGTATTTCATACCTAACTCTCATGTATTTTCAAAAATGAAATTTAGGTTTTAGATATACATCTTACTGTCTTTTCTGTTGGAATTCCCAACTGTTTGAAATTGGTTCATTATATTAATCAAGATTCACATGTGATTTGTTCACAACTGCAACACATTTATGAGGAAATAGCTATCATTATAATTTGTGAAGATATCAAAGGCAAAAACATTTGGAAATGTGAATATAATGCAATGAACTTAAAGTTTTATATTTGAAATGACACTATTAAGATATAAGTATAGAATTTTATGTTAAACCAAAATCATAATAAAATCTGAAATGTGCAAGTTGTTGTACAAACCTCAAAAACATATATGTCATATTATTAAAACTTTTTTTTCAATAATCTCACACAGACTAAAGAAAGTTAATATTGTACCAATCTCGATGGCCTATGTTGATATTTGCAAGTGGAGATGTGTACATGGAATAACATCTTGACATTTGATATCAAATTAAAAGTAATATATCAGCAATCTTGAACAGTCAAAATGTCATATCAAAAAGAAAACACTCACCTTTAACTGATTTCAGTTGGTTGCCAACCATCTGTTTAGCAATGAATGCTGCCATTTTGGGTTATAATTCTGCCCTCTTCTATGGCAACAATGGCAGATACTGTCTAAATCCTCTTTTCACATCAGCAGGAAATGATGTACTGAAATCAAATAAAATCTGTTTAACAGGACCTCTTCCTTGCGTCTCATTCCTACAGACAACACAACATGTCTTCTTATAAGAAATAAATAATGGAATCAATGAACTCCTAATTGATTTGGTGCTAATGACGAGATCTGTCGTATACACAATGTTAAGTATTAATGAAAATCATTTCGAGTCCATCAATAGGTTTTCCTGATCATCGCAAGTTAATATTCTGTTTATTACAATGGTGGTCATTCTGTGAAGGCAAGGGTTTTTAAATAAATACTGCTAATCACATATTCATCTTCATAGTCAAATTAGAAAGTATTGTAATTATGGTGATTTCAATACCTCATTTTATTTATACTGACTCCATACAAGGCCAAGCTTGTTTGCATCATCGTATATGTTTACGATAGCTTCTCTTATTTTTGTAGCTTATTGCGTAGTGTTAACATTGATACAGATGTGTGATTTTATGTCACACTGTCATTTGATTGTGTTTTATTGTTTCATTCTTCATCTTTACCTTTGTAAAGCACCTTAGAGTAATTTGTTTTATATAAGGCGCTATATAAAAATAAATTTATTTATCTATAACATTTACAATTTTGTTCTTTACATGTATGGACTGTACATACTTGTTATTTGAAATTTTTTTATCTCAATTCTGAAAATATATTTTTATTCTTCAGGGTGATGAATGAGGAAACCATGGCATAAAATACTATATACATGTATTTACATTCCACTGTATTTTTTTCATTAAGGAGAAATTACACACAATCATAATGGCTAACTTACATTTTAATTCATACATCAATTAAAATGTCAATATTAGTAGTACTTGTATATTCCTCTTAAATGTAATTGCCTAGCTGGGTAGCCCAGTTGGTCCACTTCCAATCTGCAAATCATGTGAGTCTAGCAGAAGTTTCATTATTTTTTTTAAAATTTCTTTCCACTAAAACCACTTTTTTTGGGTGTAAATAAAGTAATATTTCAAAGTATTCAGTTTCAAAATATCAATATACGTATCTTCCACCTTCCTCTATATCAGAATTAATTCTCTGGTGTGTTATTCTTCCTTAAACTGTATAACAAGCTTTGTGTTATATATATCCACATCATGAGGCTCAAGGGCCAAGAATCACTCAACTGTAGACTTACACAAACCAAATGGATAGAGTACATTAAGCAAGACGTGTACTTGTTTCGGCAGCAATCATATTTTAAAAGAGTTCCATTAGCTGTATTTATTTCATTAATCAATGCTTTAGTAATTATAAACAACACATAATGAATATTAAGCACACCCAATTAATGCAGTCCCAGCAGATATATTTACTCCCTCCACACAATTAATGCAGTCCCAGCTGATGTTATTTACTCCCTCCACACAATTAATGCAGTCCCAGCTGATATATTTACTCCATCCAATTTTTCTCATTGTTCTCTTCATGCTCACATTTTCACACTCTGTATTTGCTTACTATTCTTCATCATTCAGTCAATTTTCAATTTGCTTAGTCACATCTTCATGTTTACTCACTAATCATTTCAATTTTCAATCATTTCTCACTCCACACTGATTTACATTGTGCTCACTGATTTATATTGTGCCCACTAATTTACTTTGTGCCCATTTATTTACTTTGTGCTCACTGATTTACATTATGCTCATTTTCCTTTGTGCTAAATAATTCACATTGTGCTCACTAATTCACATTGTGCTCACTAATTTACATTGTACTCTCTGATTTACAATGTGCTCACTAATTTATATTGTACTCCCTAATTTGAATTGTGTTCACTTAATGACACTCTGGTATGTATTTTCTATAGGAATTGTGAGATTGAGTACTGTTTGTAATTTTAGCCTTTTTATTGTTCTTATTTACATTGTGCTCACTAACTTACATTGTGTTCAAATTTACATGTACATAGTACCCACTGATCTCCCGTGCTTACTACATCATTGTGCTCACTAATTTATACTGTTCTCAAAGATTTGTATTGTGTGAGACACTAATAATTTACATTTACATTGTGTGAGACACTGATAATTTACATTTACATTGTGTGGGACACTGATAATTTACATTTACATTGTGTGGGACACTGATAATTTACATTTGCACTGTGTGGGACACTAATAATTTACATTTACATTGTGTGAGACACTGATAATTTACATTTACATTGTGTGGGACACTGATAATTTACATTTGCACTGTGTGGGACACTGATAATTTACATTTACATTGTGTGAGACACTGATAATTTACATTTACATTGTGTGGGACACTGATAATTTACATTTGCACTGTGTGGGACACTGATAATTTACATTTGCACTGTGTGGGACACTGATAATTTACATTTACATTGTGTGAGACACTGATAATTTACATTTACATTGTGTGAGACACTGATAATTTACATTTACATTGTGTGGGACACTGATAATTTACATTGTGTGAAACACCGATAATTTACATTGTGTGAGACACAGATAATTTACATTGTGTGAGACAGATAATTTACATTGTGTGAGACACTGATAACTTACATTGTGTGAGATACAGAGATTTACATTGTGTGAGACATAGATAATTTACATTGTGCTCACCAAATTCTCATATCTGTTTATTTTTAATCTCCACATTTTACTATGAAACTTCTGAATGTAAGAACGATTTAAATATTATAAAGAAGTCGACTGTGAATTTCAAACTAAAAGGTAAAGAGAAATCTAAAAAAAAAAAAAAATCATTAACATCTCTCTTATGAGACTCCACAACTTACTTATTCAAGTCGAAATGGAAAACATGTCAACCCCATTTAAAGTTATGTTTGTTTTCTTTGTTGCAGTTAAACTTTGGGATTTTAATATTATTTGCTATTGCAGCAAATGCCTCCACACACAAATGAATTTTAATAGGAACTGTATGTATGTCCAGAGAGTTAAAAACCAGTGGAGCCCTGCAATTATTTGAAAACATACTTTAATTCTATACTTTCAGTGATGAACAAAGATTATTATCAATTCAAACAACACTTATTTATAGGAAGTAATACTATCCTGCTGATCAAATTTTCAAAACATTTGATATTTCCCAAGAGCATGAGAAGCAGGCCACTTTGACCCTACAGTTACAGCAAAATGCATATTTCATGAGAATTTATCCAATGGGTGCAAAATCATACTACATATTTGATTCTCCAGAGAAAGTAAACTATGAGTAGTTGGCATAACTAAGTTTCCATAATCAATTGATGGTTCTGTGGAAAGCTGTCAGGCCATATAAAGCATTAGAGAGACAGAACTTGGGGAAGGATCAATAAAATAAAGGGGGAAAATGTGAAGAGTCCAGACAAGTTGTTCAAACTAATTAAATGTAATGTTGCAATCAATACGCATTGGACACTTCGAAATGACATGCAGGATTTCCGTGTAACACTAAATCTGTTAAATTTGTGGAACTCCTAGCAGTTCATTGCTAATACCTTCTACACTAGATCAAACCTGTGACTGCCTTTGATGTACTTCCTGGAAAAATCTAGAGATGTACTTTTAATATATATCACAGATTGCAGAATTTTGGTGGACACTTAAACTATAGTAACTGGGGCATAGAATGATTTTTGGTTGATTGCAATTAACAGTTTTTGGTTATAGGAATGAAAACATTTTATAAATAAATGGATTAAAAATATTTTTACACATGATATACTTGTATTTACATAAATCTTAGCTCTCTAAATCATGTTTGTAAACACAGTGTTAATCTATATCTCGATCGAGTGTGACGAATGTGTGAGCATTTCATAGGACTGTAAATAAATGCTTGAATGTTAACCATGAGCGGGCATGAGAAACCAAGATTTCTAAAATATATGTCAAAAGCATGCAGCATTTTGACATAGATTATTGCTAAATCAATTGAGGAAGCAAGCACAAAGAAGTAAGAATTGACGATTTTCTTTGTGAAAGCTTTTTTCTCCGAAGCTGTCATCTTTTGCGCTATGTTGATATCATGTAACATGTAGATATAAACAGGGCTTAATTGTGCCTTGTTCTGAAAATGAAAAGCTTAGAAGTCTCAAATTTTTGTATCCATTTTTGAAATTTAGATTTGTTGCTGTTTTGTACACATCAAATACTACCATATTACTATTTAATATCCATGTACCCCCCCCCCCCCCCCCCCCCAAAAAAAATCATGTCCATGTCCCTAAAGTATACGACTAACTAAAAATTAACTAACCTTGTACCTGAATGTGAAATTTATACATTTATTTTTATAAGAACATATATTAAAAATTGAATTGATACTTCTCTCTTTCATTTAGACAGTGTATTTTCTCAATGACTATTTAGAATAGTCCAGAACCTATAAAATTTATGACAGGGTCATATATGCATAGTGCCAAAACTTCTTATTGGTAATGCAATCTTTTCAGTTATAATTTGTATTTAAATAGAAGTAACTCAATCTTCTATGCAATATCAAACAGCTATCAAACAATCTCTTACTGTGATTTTGTCTGAACTTTTTAAATTTTTAATTTAATTTTTAGGGGGGGGGGGGTGCTTTTTTTGTTGTTGAGAGGTCAAAGAGGTCCATCACATGCATTTGTCACCCAAGTCTCCCTGAGATTAAGAATCATTTCAAATCACTGATGGTGGTGACCCCACTCTGAACCAGAAACCATATGTTTCCACAAAATCTTACAACAACCTTAATTGTGCACTTCATGATGATGTTTGGAGATCATTTTGACAAATGCTAGACTTGATGTTCAGTTCTAAAAGTACTTAAATACCATTTTTCAAATAAGTTCCTACCATCCACACTTGAATGTACAGTACACATATTAGGATAGTATGCTGTATAGCTATATTACATAAGAAGTTTGCTGAAAATGTGGAAAGTTTAGAAGATATGCAAGACAGAGAATCCTGACAATTAATCACAGTAATGAATCCCAGTAAAACCATTCATTGTTCTGATTGCATTTGGATCCCAAGAGGATCCAGGTTAGAAAGGGTAAGCTTAAGTGGCACAATAAACATCCCTCCCCGATCAAAGGCTGTAAGTGCCAAGTATAGGCCTAAATTTTGCAGCCCTTCACCACCAATGATGACGTCTCCATACTAGTTAAAAAATTCTTGAGCGGGACATTAAACAATATACAACAAAGCAACCTAATTGTGTTTGGTAGTTTTTCCCTCCATGTTAATTGTTGCTGGCCCAGACTTGCAAATAAATCTATACATGTTAGCTAGAACATCTATTGAATTTGTGATGATCTTGGACTTTGTACTGAATGTTAAAAAGCAAATTAATAAGCAGTCGTTGGTAAAATTCCTATTCCTATGCTCTTGATATTAAGAGAGTGGATATCATCCTATGCTACTCAGGGTAATGATCTGTATACAAGAATGCATATTCATGATCCAATGTTACTGCTGCGGTTTGCTTATCAGCTCTGAACGTTCACCAAGTCTCCAATATGTGATGTTATGGTCGTCTCACAAATCAATAATGCTAATCAAATTGTTCTGGTTTTGGTTTGTTTGAAAATATGTGGCTGAACTATATGTTGGGGTTGGAGGAGGGGTTTTGATATTTCTAATGCCACTTTACAGGCACTGAAACTATGGTATCGAACTTCCATAAAATGCACTTCATTCAAGAGGTCATTGAGAGAAAATTGTATAACTGATAGCCTGAACCTACTTTTTGTAACAACTGAATATAGTTATACTGTAGTTAATACACATCCTACAAACTCAAAATAACGTGAAGTTACATAATATAGGTTTTACTGGAATACAAACTACATACATATGTGCAAGTTATAATGCAATCTTAGAATAAACTATTCTTCTGTGTATCAGTATTTTGAGATGAGGCATTTAATGTTTTAGTATTGAAAATAAAAGAGGGGCCATGATGAGGCTTAACATTTACATGAGTGTAACGCACTGCAACAAATCTTCATTTGAAAGCTCAATCAAACAAGGTTTTAATCATTTTGAAAAAATGAAATTATATGAAATTGTCCTTATGGCTTAGCTTTCCAAATTTAGTATTTTTAATGTCCAAGAGTAAAAAATATTTTCGAAAATTCATTTTCACTACTTCTCCATCGGGATCCATTAAAAAGCCTTACCCCTGGCACACAGGATATGGATTTAATGATCTCTGTTCTTCATAATCAATTAAATTAATTAATCAACATCTCTTACACTTCTGAGCACTGCCAAAGGGTGTCCAGTAATTAGCTGAACATCCTATAAGGAAATCTTTCAGTGGTGTAATTTCTACATGTATAATGATATAATAACAACAAATTGTACTAGAGCTTTTACTAATTGTCTCCCCTAGTTCAATTGTAATTGCGGTTTACCAGTATCGCTTTGACCATCATCACTCGCCATACTTACTAAGTCTGGCGAGAAACAATAGATGTGATTTGCACAATGACCTGTAACCACCTAATGATCAATTTAAATTCAATTACATCCAAGAAGTTTTTTACAGAATTTTAGGAAAGAATGAGAGCTATTCATTGGATATTGAAGTCATTGAGAGAAACCAAAGTTTCCATTATAAAATCGTATTTTCCAAAGCAGGCTTTCATGAGAAAGACTGATGATAGTTCTCTTGCTTATTACTTTATTCATTTACTGTTTCTATGACTTGCTGTAGAAGAAAATACTTCAACTGAAGAGATATGATTTACATTGGTAATTGAGAGAATGATACTGTTTCCAAATTAAAAGATCAATCACAGAAAATGGATGACCATAGCATTGCCAAGGAAACTATGACAACTGATATTTGCAGCAGTTATGACGAGTTCTAAAACAGGTTTTGATAAATGAAAAAACTTTCAAAAATCTGATGATCAAATCAATATACGTTTGCTGTAGTCGAATTGAAAACACTATAACTAAATGCAAAATTTTGTCCAATATGCAGCATGCCATATGATAACTAAAATGGACTCATTTTTTAAAAACAATAGTTGAAAAGTTGAATAAAATTGTTCAAAAATTAGTTCATGATATCAACATAACTATATAATTGTTTTAACTACAAGATAGGTATGTTAATATATTAATACATACCATATTCCCCTACCCATATATTAAGCATCCCCTGTGGATTTTTTCCCCAACTCTCCAAAATTAAAAGCAACTTCATTTATAAATACAGCATGACTTATTCCTTATACCGGTGATATCTACTGTATGTTTGTGCATTAATTTACTATGCTGTTTTGATCATTTGAAATAATAAATCAATATTAAAAAAACTGAGTTAGAATTTTTTTTTAACATAAATAAGATAATGGCACTTTCTATGGTACATCTTAAGTCCCATAACTCTGCAATAACAAAGTTGATAAATGTTTAATTCAAGTACTAATATTGACACTGTGTATAAAATTTATGAAAATTCTACCAACGGAATTTACATATGTAAGTTATTGTATGCAATGGAAAGTGCTGATGAACAATGGGAGACAGATGGACTGTATTGCGAATTTGAATCTTTGATTTTCATTGAATCTCTAGTTTTGTTTAACCCAAACACACAAATACTAAAAAGTATGTATATCTTATGACCCAATGACGTGTGTCCAAGAGTCTCCAATAATATTGAACTGGTATGTTACATTTATGCAAATACATAATCTGAATGTTTCTTTTGGCCATTGACTTTTCCAAAGATAATCAGTTACTCAGAACAAAAGAAAAAGAAAAAAGAAAACACTCTAACACAAAAACAAAAAGTTCTAAAAACCGTATTCACATGAACAAGCCTGTGTGACAAGGGAATCAGATTGTCTTCTAAGCATGCTTTTAATAGCAGGAGTTTAAGCCTGAGGTCTTCTATCATACATAGTATTAAGTCATTGACTTTGAAGGCCTATATAATTGTGATCCTACTCAGCATTGAGGAATTACAGAATATGCCATGGAAGAAAGCTAACAGAATATGACAAATTGGATGCCATTTTTTTTCATGCTCCTTGTGCATTTGATTGTCTGACTGGAGGCAATCAAATGATTTGCTAATTGTGTCAAAATCAATACACAATAATAATTGTCTATTACAGCGATGCTTACCCTCCGCATTGCTACCTGATAAAAACACTTAGGAGTATTGTCAGCTGTGTTTCAAACGCTTCTCTGATCTTGCAAATTGTGTTCATTTAGCCAACACAGACCACCTACTATGACTTTGATTCACAATTAGCAACTATCAACATTCCATGTGCATTTCAGACTCATTAACCACCACTGTCACATACATTACAAACAGGAGCAGGACATAATTAGACACATAGGAGCATATCCTCTTTAGTTTTAATCAAAATATTTACATATCAAATGTCCCTGTAAAGTCTATGATAAACTCTTCCCTTCAGTGTGTAAATGAATTGTCATTTACCAGGAAAACAATGAGAATTACAAATCACTGAAAGGTCTAAATTTGCTGTAACATTTCTGAAATAAAGAATAAATGTCTAAGACTAGTTTGTTTATATCAATGTGGAAGGGGAGAGGGCAGTAAATAAAACAAATCATTGCAACCATTTTAAATGCCTTGAGAGTGGGATTTTAACACAAGGCATGATAAGGCCCTTTGGTTTGTTTTCCAATCTCCATTACTTTGCATATATGTATAGTATTTAAGAAATAAATTCATTTTTGCAAAACAAATGAGGTTATAAATTGTGATGCTTCAGGTCATCATATAATGTCATGAAGCACATTAATACAGTAATCATACCCTCGTGTATTTTCAAAAATGAAGTTTATTTCTTATATTTACATTCTCCTTTCATTTCATTCACAACTTCAATACATTCATGAGGAAATATTTACATTCACTGAACCTTTTCTCTTGTATTTCTTTTGAAATTGACATTGCTTTCATCATAGACAATAAATACATGTTTGTTGCAAATTAGTTCTATCCGTTATTTTAATACCACCTGTTTACGTAAATATAAGAAATATTGAGCTTCACCACGGTCAAAGAAACAAACGGATCAAGGATATGATATTTTAGGACTTAAATCTAGATTATATTTTTAAAAAATAAATAAGAGTATAAATACAGTTATATAAACAATAAAATGTCTTTCTTGTGCGGATTTTTTCTGCAATGCTAGCTACCTTCATCACCCAATAAAACAACAAAGAAAGCAGTTTACAGTTTAAATGGCTATCATTATATAAGTAGAGAGATCACAGGTAAAGACAATGGGAATGTAAATATTGAAAAAAAAAATGGATTATTATGAAACAAACATTCTGTATGTATATTGCATAGCAAAACATGTCCTTACTAATCCCGTGTAATGAACTGTCAAGATGTCTGCGTAATATCCGGCTTGAATAATCTTTATTAAAGGTCAACAGTTCATGTATAACAAAATTAAAATTAAAAAACATAATAAAATAAAATTTGATAATTTAAGTCTATACAAACTGCTGGAACCATGTCCAGTTGATACTGCTTTTTACATTTCCTTTACCTGCTAACTTTCATATATTCAAAACATGCCAACGATCATCTGCAAACAAATTTAAAGTGTCTTTATTCCTTCTATATAATAAGCCCTGGAACCCTGTGAGAATCCGGGTTGTTAGAATAGATCCTCAGCACCCCTTGCTTGTCGTAAGAGGCGACTAAATGGGGCGGTCCTTCGGATGAGACTGCAAAAACCGAGGCCCCGTGTCACAGCAGGTGTGGCATGTTAAAGATCCCTCCCTGCTCAAAGGACAGAAGCACAGAGCATAGGCCTAAATTTTGCAGCCCTTCACCGGCAATGGTGACGTCTCCATATGGGTGAAAAATTCTCGAGCGGGATGTTAAGCAATATATAATCAATCAATCATAAGACCTGGAAGTTAAACCATGTTTCCCGCTTCTAGTTGTTTTTCATCAAAACAAATAATGATTGTATTTTGTAAAACTGTCATTTATTAATGACAAAAAGATTAGAGAGATCCTACTTTCCTAATAAATTGTGCATAGACGTGGTTTAAGATGTCTCAAAGTTACAAGGGAAGTTACAGTGTGATAATTATAATCACTAATATGAAAAATAAGGTGGCAGCACACAGTAGCTAGGCCACCAACTACATAAAAATGACAAAATATCTACATCAGGGTGATTGTAAGGGTGGGTGGTGATGGGTATTTTTTTCTTACAATTCACCTAAAAACAAACCAGACATTTGACCGTAAGTATCTATATTGATAATATCATGATGTAATCATGAGATATTTTTATCTAACGTCGCACATGTAATAATGCACTGATACATCACAAAGCTAGCAAAAATTACGTACTAGTGCATTAATAAATGCACAAAACATGTTATTACCATTAATATCACACAATCGTTGCTTCATTGGATATCCCCAGTCTTGAGATTGTATTGCTGTGTTATGTGTGTTACGAACAACCTCACCTCCAGTATTCTGAACAACGAGGTATATAAAGATCAGTTTTTTTTACTTCTACCTTGAGTTTTTAACATTCACAACTTTCTACCCACGTTTCTGTTGCCAAGTGATGTCTATAGATCTCTTGTGTGTTTAAACAAAAAGTCAAAAAATTTATAATTGGATATTTTAAGATGAAGAGGTGATATTATTTTCTAATACCATAAAATATCATAATTTTGATCTCTTGTGATGTGAAAAATCAAACAAATTCTATTAAAAATTGATTCTAGTATGTCATAAATTATATAGATTTTACACAATCAAAAAATAAAGAAAATTAGACATTGTTCAAGAATTAATTCATAGAACCATAAAGATTAAGGCTTACAATTTTTGTTTCGGTAATCAAAATTTAGTGAAAGTGTGTATCAATACTCATTTGATAACCACATATCAAATTTCTGATTCCAAAGCTAGAAAAAAAGTTCAGGAAAACTTATACATTTGGCACAAAATCCCAAAATCAGTCAACTGTGACAAACTTACCATGTAACCTGTAAACATACAGTAGTAAACCACATACTAAATTTCAGCTTCCTAAATCAAAGCATGCATGGTGAAAAAAAGTGTAGAAAACCAAGTAGGGCAGACGGACTGACGGACTAATGGTCAGCACGACAGACAGACACACAGACAGATGAAGAGGAAACATATATTGCCCTTCTGTTTAACTGCAGGGGACTAATAAATATTGTCTGAACAAATGAAATATGTAGATTTTAAAGTCACATTCAAATGTACGAAATTTCCTATATCCTATTACTTGCACTGCATGCTCAAAAATTTTATCGACTTTTGCTCTAAAATTGTCCTTGCTGCCCTTATAAGAATATTCAACGATATAAAAAAATACATACAATAATTATCATTTCATTTCTTAAGTAAACACATTCTTCATTCTTAAGAAATTCGTATTTTCTTAAATTTTAATATCTCTACATTATTTGCAAAATGAAGTTTTTTCATGACAACAGGTCGACAACCCTGGGAGGGGATTTTGAACCATAATGGATCCATTCTTTTCATACTGCTTCATCATGAGGAATAATTTTCTGAATGGCATTAACGTTCTTCATTTTTCTTAAAGAGTAACATTGATTGACTAATTGATTGTTGTTTTCCGCCACACTCAACAATTTTTCAGTTATCTGGTGACATCCAGTTTTTATTGGTGGAGGAGAGAACCCAGACACAATGCACCTGGGAAGAGACCACCGACCTTCCGAAAGCAAACTGGGAAACTTTCTCACATATATGAGCGCGAGCGAGATTTGAACCTGCACCGACTATAGGTGAGAGGCCTTGTGGTTTTGAGTGTGATGCTCTAACCACTCTGCCACAGAGGCCCCCTATAGAGTTACAGTATATAGTAAATCATTCTTGAGTGTATAAGGATATAATGGAGCAGTGAATTATAATCTTGTGCTCCAAATTAATATATAGGCTCCTCACATAACAATGAAATTGGCAGTTATTTCTTAAGTAACTGACTTTTATTTAAGATTATATATAGTTGTTGAATGGAGGTCGTAACATCTTTTTGGAAAGTTTTCTGTGATGTACGACAGATTTTGACCTCTAGGTGGTGACCTTGAGACCTTTTAATAGTGATCAAGGTTCCTTTATCATGCTAACACCTACCATGACCTGAGTTCATAATGATCTCATCTGAAAGACTACGGTTTTCACCTCAAACACGTATCATTTGATAAACAATAATCGTCCTTAACATTTTAAAGGTCTTGAATCCGGCATGGCTAGGATTCGAAATAATGACCTTCTGATATCAAAGTGAGTGTTCTACTGACAGAGCAATGTAATTCTCAGAAAATTCAAAGACCTATGCATTTTACCAGAATATGATATCTGTCCTGTGAATGGAAACACCAAAAGACAATGTACCTAAAATTATAATAACTTTTATGGCATGATGTTGAACCTTTTTCTGTTTCGGAGTCTGGGAAATTCTTGATCTGGATTCTATTGAGTTGGACCAATCATCTGTCAGTCTGGTGGACCTTAGACAGTTAGTCTTGACAGATGTGAAGATATTTTGTGATTCATCCTTGTTTAAAATCAATAAAACCAATAATCGGGCGCCTTCAAAAACATGCCATGACTACTTGCTGTGAAACTGTAGATTAATTATTTATTATTCGTTTCCATAATGATATTTAAACTGTCACATATGAAAGCAAATGAAGTTTACCGGTACATTTAATATTCTGAAAATCCTATTTGCTAGGTAAATTTTTGAAACTTAATTTCTTTGATATTTTGGGGTTTTTTGGCATCATGTGATTGTACAAAATATACTACATACAAACGTTATCCTCACCCAAAAAGGATGAGAAAGAAAATATCTGGGGAAAATATTGAACAAGGCCAGGTAATGGAGATCCAGAGAAATGTTTTCCATTTAAATATAATAGATCTTGGTAACAATAAAAGGTAATTGTGTGAACTAAATTTTCACTTTATGATTTAAAGGGGGAGGGGGGTGTCAGTATATGGCTTTAAAAAGTGATGCAAAATTACACTTACAATTCACAAGCTGATACTTAAGAGAATTAAATTAGACAAACAAAAGATTATGCTCACATTGGTACACATATTACTGACTTATCTACATGCATTGATCTCCACTTTAATTAATGTTAAAACAGTTTGATTTGAAAATATCAATATATAAAATTAATTATAAACATTTTACATTATTTTTGTTTTCTATCAATATGATCAAGTATTGCAATAAAGATTATATACATTCATTTCATTTAAGTTTCTCATAATTTTGATATAATCCACCACCATTCTTCAAATTTCTCGTCCTCCATGACACACTGTAAAGTCTTCCAAATCACAATAACAGAAGAATGTTAAATTACAAATATTAATACTTCACTAAATTGAAAAATAAAAACGTTATATACTTACTTGAATTTAAATGACAGCAATAATTCCCTAAAACATGAAATAAATTAGAGTGGATTGCTCAAAGTGTGTAACTAATGTAAAACTCAGTTTTGTGATCAATACACAATATTGCAAATACACTCAGGGGGCTGACAATCAATAGGCCCTCTGATAGTAGCTTACTTGGGACAGTGAAGGAAGCTGTTCTACACAATAGGAACCTCAAAAGCAATCAATTCACTGGATACAGTTTTATTTCATATTGCTTCATGCATCAGGAGCTTCTTTCCAAATCCATAAACACGTGTATCAAATGTTAACTTGTCATCTGCAGTCTCAGGTCCTTTAACACTGAATCAACATTAAATGATATGGTAATATGAAACTGTTTTCCTCTGTAAGTTTGAATGGATATTTATATATCTAACTGACAAAATATTAGCTATAACCTTTCCCCTCCAATTAGAAATACTAATTTTATTAATATTTTTTTTTGCATCCACAAGTTTTATACTAAGGCTGTCATGAACAAATTATGTGTTTAAAATCACCCACACAAAATAGGTTTTATTGGAATCACTGTTTTTATAATCAATTAAAATCAAGTTTTACTTTTGTGATAAAATGCAGGCCATTTATGCAGCATAGAATCAAAACGAAAATAATCAGTTGAAATTCTATCCTGGGAACGGTTTGATTTTGAATTATCTAAATGTCAAACACGAAATGGTTTTTATAAGTTGTTTTTAATTTCACTAAAAGGATGAACAAATAATAATAAAATAAATAATAATAATAAATAAAATAATAATTAATAAAAGATTTGTTTGAAATTTTAATTTTTTTCAAATATATTTTTCCTCTACCTCCCTTGTAGGTTTTGATTTTAGACCTGACATCATAATATAAAATAGATGATTTCTGGAAGCCTCAACTGTAAAGTAAAGAACATGGCTGGATATACACATATCTAAGAATTACTTTTGCTAAGGTAGTTGCTCTTTATCTAAATACCATTGAACTTTGATGTCTTGAACATCAATATCTCGAATACCATGGATATGTCTAAGTGAGTTGGAAGTCTCATCTACATTTTCTTTATGTATTAACATCAATATCTCAACTCCTCCCCCTAATTTTTAGTTTTTTGTTTTTGGCACCATCAAGTTTGAGATATGTTAGGTTTGAATGTAAATCAATTTGATTAAAAAATGGTAGCAGTTGCTAATAGAGTAATCATGGTTACAGAGCAGTGCATTCATCAACACTTTCTTTCCTCTCAGTCTCATTCCATTGGATAATTTGATATGAGTACAGGGATTTTTTTTTTATTTGTGGTCTATCTCTAACTAAAAATTCAATCAGAGGACATATTGCATATTATATATAGAATCCAGTTCATGAATTCTTTTCAGAGGAGTCCAGTTTTGAAACTTGTGCTTTTTTTTTTTTAATTGTTTTACTAGTGCTTAAAGGCAAGATTAGAGAAAACTGTGATTACGTCCATACAGTGCTTGGAATCAACAGATATCAGACTCACCCCCCCCCCCCCCCCCCCCTCCAATCCTAATTTTGTTAGTATTTAACAATTGTACGAAATAATTCTGATAAGAATGACAAATGGAGTAAGGCTTAAGCTGTTCTCAACGTAATTCTAAACTGAGTATATGAGACAAGAACTCAAGATTTATCTTTTTCTTACTAAGTGCCCAAATCCTTGATAACAAATGCTGCATAATACTCTTTAAATTGTTTTAAAATTAGCCAGCAAAAAGAGGAAAGAGTGGGGTTGTTGATGTTGAAAGATATACTGGTATTTCAAAGAAGAATTAACTTCACTCTTAAATGAAAATGGATAATAATTAAAAAAACAAACAAACAGTTTACAGGAGTATGGTGTGAATATGTATTGGTACTTAATAAAATCTATTTTAAGAATGTAGCACTCACTCACATCTGTTCATTTGATATACATATACATTAAGTATTCAATGTATGATTCCGTGCCTAATATATGCATTTATTTTTCATAAATCAATGGCGTTTCACAATATGATGAATATAATCAGACAGTTTAGTCAATAGTCACAAATTAACAGGAAGGAGCCTATGAACAAATGCAAGAGACAGCTGAATATTCTGGGCAAAGAATTCACCATTTCCATAGACTCTTAACATATTTTCAAAAACATAAAAACAAAAAACAACAACAAAAAAACGATCAAATAATACTACTTGCAGTACCAATCTCTTTGCTATGATAAATGCATTCACTGCGAACATTAAATCCAATCAGAAAGTATATATATAAGTGACCTACATTAATTGAGCATTAATGACACTGTTTCAGTAATACATATGTCAAGACAACACAACTTTAAGACACTGTATTCAAAACAAGACACATTGTAGATGAGGTAAAGAGCACGCTTGATGAAATATGCATAAGAGGGTAATGAATTAAAAATGTGCATGCATGAGCATGTAAAGGCCGGCCTCAGATGTGTCATACCCACCTGCAGTAGTCCTATACATAAGACATACGAAGACTTGCAGTTGCTTCGGATCACTCTAAGCATTGATCTTGAGTACTAATTAGTCCATTGATTTTACAGGCAGAAAGGCCACAGAAAAAGCCATCCCTCGCAGTGCTTCTCCAGTTTATCAATCATCAATAAAATCTTTTAATTACATTATGTTGTACATCAAGAATTGCAGTCTGTGTCATTTCATCATTCACTCCATTAAATCCCTGTCAGTGTTTATAACCATACTGCTTTTTCAGAAATACTCTCTAGCCTTACCATGGCAACCAAGTATTTCCCTGGAGACCTTTCCATAGTGTAAATTATTTATCAAATAGGTTTTCTATATCAGATTAACATGACATAAGTGTGGTCTAGTGCATATCATTGACAGTTTGTGTATCAATTAAATGAGATGATTACACCCAGTCTTTTATAGATTGAATAGATTCAGAATCTTACTTTGTTATATGATAACATTATCCAAACAATGAAGTGTGGTTTTGTTGCCTGATTATAGCACAGCATGCAGATTTTTTTTTTTTTTTTTTTTTTTACAATACTGGTCAACATCATCCCCAGTAATTGACAACAAAACACATTTCATTGAACACTGAATGAATGAACTGTAGAACACATTTTTTTTGGTCCATAAAATAACACATTTACAACCATGTTATGTAAAGTGAGAAAACTAAATGGAACAGCAAAAAACAGATGGTCACACAAGTTTTTGTTTGGAAGAAAAATCCAAAGTTGTTTTCCTTTGGCTTAGCTTTTTTGGTATATTTTTTTGCTTAAAATGGCAAAAAAATTAAAAAATTTTAGATCAAGGAAAACTGACACCTCATTCTCAATGTCTCAGCAGTCAACAAATGGTCCACCTGAATCATTTTTGTGGCATCGTGCCAAATACTGCCAACTGATTTATGCATCATTAATATGTGAAACTTGAAACTCAGCAAAAGAGTTGATATAGAAAACATCTGTTGTATGTAAATATATAGGATCATGTAAAGTCTTTGAGAGCATTGGTACCTAAGGGCCATTGGGAGCACTATACACTATCAGCCTCTAATGGATAAGGCAGAATGGGAGAAAACAGCATAAGGATAAGACCTACAAATTAGCGCACCCCCCCCCCCCCCCCCCCCCCCCCCCCCCACTAAATCAACTGCATTGCTATTAAATAATTGAAAACTTAAAAAAAAAATTTGATGTGGCTGACCTTAAATGTTTTGTTTTTCATTTTGCATGCCTTCAATTTATCAGCATTTTCAAACTCAAGACAATCAGTATAATCAGTCAAAACTGTTTCTTCCAATTCTAGATTCCTCTAAGAGGAAGTCGATTCGTAACAAGGTAATTGCTCTATAGGGAGATGAGCAAATGTACTTGTGATGATGAAAAAACATAACTTTCATTCCCTACAGCAAAATATCTTTTTTTTTGAAATTTTTGTTTCATTATTTCTTCCTTTTATTATAGCATTTAAAATCCAACATAGACTGCAGAGCAACTGCCCATGCAAGGAAAACTTGTGATAAAGTTTTACAGACCAACAATCAACAATTGCAGCTAATCAAAAGGTCTTGCAACAGGGAGAGTATTCATTTTTACTTTATTTGTTTGGGAGCTGAAGAAGTGACATTAATCAATATTCCACTAAAATTGCAATCATAGAAGACCCTCACATGACCTCAACATGGAGACAATCGGTATCTTTCTAATGGCTTCCTATGATTCTGTAGCTCTATAAATGTAGAATTATAATACTGTCTTTCTCACAAATCAAACTAACTGTCAGACCATTAGACATAAACAAAGGATTAGTATCAAACACCCAATACCCTGGCTTAAGCACAAGAAGAAAACGTGATAACTGATTACCTCTAGAAGTGTATCATATTATATGAAACTAAATACTTCCTAGCTTAACATTAAGTTTCACTTCTATTACAGTTGAATTATTCTAACTAAAATTATAAAACTTAGTCTCATGATTCAGTTCTTGTACTCTGTCTAGTTCTCAGTATTTATTTTTTCTTATTGTATGAGATCTGTATAATTTAAGACATACCAATTTGTAATCGCATCTGTCAGATTCACCACATCTATTAATTTACAAGAGATTGAAAGTATAATATTTTCTGGTATTAGAAAGTAATATCTGCCGGCTCATACAAATACACATGGTCTACATACAATGATATATTCCCTTAACTAAATAGGGGTCACTGATGGGGGACATGCATTGCTATTGCAATACTATCAAAAATGCTTGTTAGTACTGTTTTTCCTTTGTGATTGCCCTTGAAACTATGACCTTGACCTCTGACCTTAATAAGTAATAGGTGTCTTTCTCTCACCATGAGGAACATGATTATCCTATCCTTATTAGTCTCTTCCCAAACAGTGCTGATGGATACACAAACATGCGGACACACAGAAGCTTACTGCAACACACCATAAAACATTCCTTCTAAGATGGATGAACATGTATATTAAAAAATTAATTATCCTACACTTACTAGTACGGTTTCTATCTTGTTTTGTGGCTATAAAATTACTCTTCCTCTGTACATTTTACTCTGACCTTTGGTCTTGAAAAATGATGGGCTTCTTTCTCTAATCATGGGGAAAATATGTACCAGATTTGAGGACCCAAATCTTATAAATACTATCTGATCAACATGGTGCTGAATGACAGACAGAAGTGCTTATGTAAGTTTACAAGTTATGGATATAGCATATGTGAATTAACAAGTTATAGATATAACTTATGTAAAGTTACAAGTTATAGGCATAGCTTGTGTAAATTTACAAGTTATAGGCATAGCTTGTGTAAATTTATAAGTTATAGGCATAGCTTGTATAAATTTATAAGTTATAGGCATAGCTTGTGTAAATTTATAAGTTATAGGCATAGCTTGTGTAAATTTACAAGTTATAGGCATAGCTTGTGTAAATTTATAAGTTATAGGCATAGCTATTGAAAAGTTATAAGTTATAGGCATAGCTTATGAAAAGTTATAAGTTATAGGCATAGCTTGTGTAAATTTACAAGTTATAGGCATAGCTTGTGTAAATTTACAAGTTATAGGCATAGCTTGTGTAAATTTATAAGTTATAGGCATAGCTTGTGTAAATTTATAAGTTATAGGCATAGCTTGTGTAAATTTATAAGTTATAGGCATAGCTATTGAAAAGTTATAAGTTATAGGCATAGCTTGTGCAAATTTATAAGTTATAGGCATAGCTTGTGTAAATTTATAAGTTATAGGCATAGCTTGTGTAAATTTATAAGTTATAGGCATAGCTTGTGTAAATTTATAAGTTAAAGGCATAGCTTATGAAAAGTTATAAGTTATAGGCATAGCTTGTGTAAATTTACAAGTTATAGGCATAGCTTATGAAAAGTTATAAGTTATAGGCATAGCTTATATCAATTTACAAGTTATAGATATAGCAAATGTAAAGTTACAAGTTACAGGCATAGCTTGTATAAATTTACCAGTTCTGGAAACAGCTTACATAAATTTGCAAGATATAGGCAGAGCTTATATTTACAAGTTTTATCAGCTTTTCTCTAAAGCATCATATATAATATTTAGGTCAAGGAACAAAGGAACCAGCTGAGTCACAGTAAGTGTGCTGTTTAGACTGGTTCTCTGTCCTTGAATAATCATCTTCGCTAGCCAAGTGCTTACAATCCATTCCATCTATAGAATAGCAGAGTGATTCATAAAGCCATGGCTAGCAAAAATGTTGAGTAATTTGCATTGCAAATTTTAAAATATTGCATGTACATCAATTAATTATAGTAAAAAAGGACTATTAAACCTCAAACACAAATAATCATATAACTGGTAAAACCATGATTTTATATGAATTTCATGGATTTGTTTGTCTGTTTTGTGGTAAGTAAATAAATACACATTGGTTATCCTTAGTCTGTTGCTTACCTTCTTGACTCATTGATACTGCTGCCAGGCATTTCACATCCTCTTCTTTCCTTCAGCTCACCTACAATAGTTAAATGCAGGCTTGTGTTAGAAGACTATAACTGAATGAATGACATCAGAACTATTCCAACGCATGCAATATGTTAACACCCCAAAAAATTCACATTTTTATCACTGTATTTTTTTTCTATTATCAAATTTCAATATATCAATATAGAAGAAATTAGAAATACCTTTTTTGTCTATCTACAGTTCTTCACCTGTCTGGTTATCTCTGAAGACTCAGTCACAAGGTTGATTAATGTAAACTTTCGATTGTGCATTCAAGTTCTGCAGGGTTTAAAAAAAAAATTTCTACATAATATTACAACAAACTTACAAACTTTTGTTACATGAGGCAAAATTTAAAATTTCCAACAGCATATCATTAATTATTTCTATAAAAAATTCTATACATAATTCTTATTCATATCAATTTTGATACTGTAGAGTCCTATGCGAGTAATTAACATCACGAAATGACTTGTACAAGTAAATTCACAAGAACAAAAACTCACAAGTGCTCTTTTGATCAAGAGTTTTTACATGTATTTTAGCAATATAAAAATAAAAGTGAATAATTTTATTTCCTCTGCTCACGAGTGATGTTTCTCCCAAAATTACACAATAATAAATTCCTCCCGCATAATTAGGAATTTATTGTACTATCATAAATATGATTTATCATATATCTGTTTGGAAATAATATAGAATAATTTAAAATTTTCATGGATTGTTGCGATTTCACAGTTTCAATGTCATTTTCTGGATATGGTTTCTGTGCATTAAAACATATTATATGAATTGTGGATTTTGTTATTGTTTGAAATTTCAGGGTTGAAGGTACCCACAAAATCCATGAAATTTGAACCGCTACAAAACCTAATAACTCCACATTCCAATCAGAGAAAATATGTACCACTCAAATTTGAAATAAAAAACTTTGAAATTCACCTTACTGAATGAAACAAGAGACCCATGGACCTTAACAGCTACAAGATTAATATGCAACAATTATTCAATGAGCAGCTCAATTACACAAAGTGTGCTAATGATTTTAAGAAAATGAAATTGTTCTTAGCTTTCCAGAGTCTTTTTTTTTTTCAATGTCCATGGGTAAAAGAGCATTTGAAATAACTCATGAACTGTATTTTCAATGAGCATAGTTGCCACTCCTCAAAGCCTCAGTAATTGGTCTGGGGGTCAGGAATTTCACCAATCCATTTAAATTTTATCCTTTGATCCAGTCACCTAGTTCACTTCTACTAGGATCTAACAACAGCCCATTCAGAGTCACAACAGATTAACCTTTTTGTCAATCAGTAAAATTGCTACTGAAAAAAAATCTAAGCTGGTTGTTTTGAAATTGCAGCACTTAAGTTCATTACAAAATTATAATACCTTAAGGCACGGCAAAAATTTTGGAAGATGTTATGCTCTATGCAAAGTCCCAATTTTTTTCTTTTTACAAGCACAGAGGAAAAATCAGTAAGGGGATTACTCATCAAATCTTTTATTCTGAACCTGTACATGCTACACACATTTAATCTAAAGGTTAGAGAATCAAAGAAATAAAGGAAATATGGAAATATAAAACTCTTCTAAGAACCACTCAGTCAGAAAAGACAAAACTTATGTAGAAGTTTCCTTAATGAGTGAAAAATTAAAAAAAAATTCAAATCATGGCTCCTGGAGGTAGGGAAGAGTGACAACAGGGGATCAAAGTTTTACTTTGGGGTATATATTGAAAATCTCCCATCTCAAGAACACCAAATGTCATGATTAGTCATATCTCTGAATACGCAAGCATCCTTAGGTAGTGTAATTTCAAATTTGTTCAATTCAATGTGGCTCCCATGGGATGGTGGGGCCACAATGGGGAAAAAAATTATGGAAACACACAGGGAAAAAACTTAAAAAATATTTCTCTCAAGAGTAACACTGCCACAGTAAGTCATGTTAATATGCAAGTGAAAAAAAAATATGCAAGTGAAAATTCAGAATTGTTCAAACCATTACTGCTACAGAAAGAGTGGGGATATAGTAGGGGATAAAAGTTTTACATGAGGATATATAAGAAAAATCTTCACAAGAACAACAGGGCCATGATTAATTGCTATTAATATGTAGCCATACTTAGGTTAAGCAGATTCCATGGGATCAATGGGGGATCAAAGTTTTGCACGAGAATTTAAATACTCTTAGAAAATTTTCTTATCAAGAACTATTAATTATGAAGACATGCAATCATTCTAAAGTAGTGCAGATTCATATTTGACTGATGTTGAATTAAACAGAGAATCAAACAAAGTTTCACATGAGAATAATTAGAAATTTGAAACAAAATATTTCTAAGTTTTCATGGACCCTGGGGTTAGAATGGGGTTAACTTCTGGGGTCATATTTTACATACTACATGAATATTCAAGAAAAAAATCTTTTAATTTTTTTCCCCTCCCAGAACAGCATGCTCATGTTAATCATATTGATATTGAGACAACCCTATGCTGCATAGATTCTGGTTCACCTAAGTCATAACCCCATGGGATAAGATTGAGGTCATAGTATGATCAAAATTTGTAGGATTAAAGAAGCTAAATATCATTCAAATAGCTTCTGAAGATTGATTGATTATGTATTGTTTGACGTCCCGCTCGAGAATTTTTCATTCATATGGAGACCTCACCATTGCTAGTGAAGGGCTGCAAAATTTAGGCCTATGCTTGGTGCTTATGGCCTTCGAGTAGGGAGGGATCTTTATCTTGCCACACCTGCTGTGACACGGGACCTCGGTTTTTATAGTCTCTTCCAAAGGACCACCCCATTTAGTCGCCTCTTATGACAAACAAGGGGTACTGAGGATCTATTTTAACAACCTGGATCCCCAAGGGTCCCTTCTGAAGAAGGCCAGGGTGAAGGGACTCAGGTGAGTATTGCGGTCCATACATTTCTCATTATTGATGTCTGCAACATCTTGTAAATATAGTGGAAAACATCCTATTTCTCCAAATTTATACATGTGCAAACAAAATGTAAACAGGTTTTAAGCTCTCACAAGTTTTGAAATTTGCCATGCTGTGATTGGCTAAATCAGTCTCATGATTATTTATTATCTTAAGGAAAATCAGAACATGACCCTCAATGCAATGTTGTTAGATGTTAGTGCAGGAAGAAACATGTAAGTAGATCTTACATCTCAATCAGATTGGAATTACACATTCTTCATAATCATACATAAAATATTTTGTCATAATGCACTGAAGTAATAAAGAGGATGATATTAATAGAAAAAATTGTACTGTCACTCTTTTACTTAATTCAATTCTGCCTTAGAGCCAAAATTCCTGACTCAGAGCAAGTGAACTCTACAAATCTGGTGGAGGGCTGCATGCTCTTCATAACTATGCATAAAGTATTTTTTCATGATACACAAAAGTAGAAATAAAAAAGAAGATATCTAAAATTTAAATGCATTTTCACTAATATACATACAATGTACCCATTTGGGCTCAATCTAAAGCCTAAAACCTTGGCCCAGGAGTAAGACTTTCACATTTTTGATAGACAACTACCTGCTTTCTAGAACCATGTATACAGTATTTGTTGACAATACACAGAAGGAATGAAAAAGATATTCAAATATTAATCTCAGTTTTAAAGACTGCATTTATTATAAGGTTTTAACCTCCGGCCTCTGGAGTGCAGCAACCATGAAATTCATAAGTTTAGTTCCCCTTACCAATATGATGATCCATTTGAAATGAGGGGAAAAGGACATGTACTTACAAAGAAGAAATTGATTATGTTCAAATGTTATCGCATGATGGTCGGGGATACACAACTACCAATCTCAATAAATCATACAAGCGGAAAAGATAAAAACCCCAGTGAGACTACAACTCACAATCTACAAACTGGCAGTTCTGTGCATTATCTCACTGAACTAACCAGCTAGGCTATCAGAATTACAAGGAATAGATTATATTACTGATATATATTCTTTTTCCATTTGTATTTTTAAAAACGTCAGTCATATACAATAACGTGTTATTCATTCTTAAAGCAAAAATGTGTTTTTTTTTATTCACATGTCTCTGAATGTTCATCACCTGTTATAAAGTGTATTAGAAAAACAATCAATGCTCAAATATCCTTTGTCTTCCAAGCAAAGTCCTCCAAAGAATAGCAAATCCTCTTTACACCTACAACAGCATTATCAATTTAAAATAAGGACTTGTTACTGAAACACTATGCCCCTGCCTATAGTAGAGTTCTATTGTGTTAATCCGATTGATGTAGATCCCTGCCATCCCAATCCATACATGATGGAGCCTGTTGTTTCAATGTCCAAGGGGACTACTATTGTAACTGTTCAGACCACTAGGAATATAGGTACTGTGAGAACACAGTCAACAGTAACATGCCAAGGTAAGTCAACACAGTATTAACACTGACCTTGACATGACTTAAAGTTTGTCCTTGACCTTTCTGTTCACATAGTCCTCATATATACATGCATGTAGTTCAAACGTTTTCACAGCTAAATGCTAATGCAAAACAGATTCCTGAACAAACCAACCTAACAGGCAGACAAAACAATACTTGCCATCCTCATCTATGATCTCCTGGCTTAAACTGGCCCAATCTTTTGAACAAAAGGCCCAAAGGCCTTATTGGTCACCTGAGTATTAAGTTAATGGTACCACTAGCCCCTGGGGCTATGAAATCTAGATAAAAAATCCTGTTTTGAATATCTAAGCTAAATTCTAATATTCAGCAAAAGTATAAAAACAAGATGTGTTCTTAAAATTTATATGCCCTTGAAAGTGCCTATACTGATGAAATGTTTTACATAACATAACTCCCCGTGTGGATCTGGGTTGTTAGAACAGATCTTTAGTACCCTTTGCTTGTTGTAAGAGGTAACTAAATGGGGGAGGTCCTTCGGATAAGACCTGTGTCACAGGTGTGGCACGATAAAGATCCCTCCCTGCTCAAAGGCCATAAGTGCCGAGCATTGGCCTAATTTTGCAGCCCTTCACTAACAATGGTGAGGTCTCCATATGAGTGAAAAATTCTTGAGCAGGATATTAAACATTATATAATCAATCAACATAACATATGTAACATTAACACAGTATGTCTCATTTGGACCCATCCTGAGTCAAAACCCTGAGGTTGTGAAATTCACATTTTGGTACATCCTTTTTTGCTTTTCCTAAATATGCATTTAATTCTTATACTGTATCAGCAAACTTAAAGAAGTCCTTCAAATGATCAAGACAATAATCACTATAATAATTTTGGCTCCACCCTGGAACCAAATCTTTGCCCCCAAGGATCATGAAATTTACAATTTTAGTAAAGGACTACCTACTTCTTCTAAATGTCTATTTAGTTTCAATTTAGTATCAATAGCATTGAAGAAGACAGTGTTCCCTCATTATAATCCCCCCACTCCCATTATAATGTCACTCCAGCCACACTGTCACACTATATATGCCTAAAAATGCTAAAGAACATATTTCTCCCCATGTTAATACCCCTGTTATAATGCCAACCCCTTGCATTATGCCATATGCCACTGATTTTCACAAACAAATGGCCAAATTGTATAGCGTTTACCCTTGATAATGATGAACACACCTGTACTTTGAGAGCAGTATGGTGAAGTGTGACATGGTCTTCAGATGGTCAGGTTAATTACAAATAATTGCTGAATAAAACTCAAGATTATCTACATGTTCATACAGAATGCAGCCCAAATAAACTTGGTAACTGAATTTTTTTTTTTTACTCCTCAGTGAATTACCAGTACCAGTGAATTTGTTATATTGCCACTCCCACTTTATGGCCCAAACTAGTCTTGAACAAAAGTTGGCAATATATTGAAGGAGCACTGTATATTACTTAATTGTTTTACACATTCACACTATATATGCCAAGTTTGGCCCCGCCTTGGAGTCAGTACCACTATCCTGGGAATAATGGAATTTACAATTTTGGTAAAGGTCTTCCTGCTCTACATTACTATACATTTAGTTTTTTCTTAGAAAAGCGCAGTTGTAGAGAAGAAGATTTTTGAAAATTGGTAAAATATTGACAGTTTTTGCCCTGCCCCTAAATACCCAAGGGTGCAGGAGTCCTGAAATTTAGAATGTATGTCACCCTTGTCATTAAGCTGCTTCATACCAAATTTTAAAAGAAATGGAATGGTGGTTATCAAAAAGTTAAAGATGTCCAATTGTTAATACATAATGGACAACGCATGATGACAACAGCACACCAATTGCAATTAGTCACCTGAGTTTATTCAGGTGACCTAAAAATATTAAGTTCCTTCAATGTCATTTATGTATATGGCTGTATGTATTTCACATTGTGAATCCCTAGATTGTTGGTGATAATATATCTTCTTAATGAACAGATATCAGTATATTTTCATCTTAAAAGAACATACTGTTTGATTTGACATTATAGGTTCCAGCTAGGCAAAAAAATAAAAAATAAAAAAATAATTCATAACATTTTCATGCAGTGCTGCCATATTATATGGTGAATGGTGTCATATATGGTATATTACACCATTCACCCTCTTTTAACTAGAGTAATACCCTACCCGTCAGATGAAGGATAATAGCGGTACAATACTTTATCAAGATGATTGAAGTAAATTATAGGCTATCATGGAAAGGAATAATTTATTGCTAATAATGTTGCATACTAATAACACAGACTGAGCCAGTGTTTCTAATCAATATAATCAATCGGGCCTACTATGTTTTAATGGTCCTGCCAATGTGCATTACCGTCTGGAGCCTTAATCAAGAATGGTCATCATTTCAGTGGATGCTCAAACATGTGCTCTTTGTAAATCAGAGATCAGATCCCCCCTCTCTAAGATATTTTTCTGTGTATATACTATACATAATGATATCATAGCTTTACCCTTATCTTATACACTAAAATGCTCACTGCAATCCCTGATAGCCTCACATACACCCGCAATTCAAATCAATACAACATTCTTCTCCAAATAAGAACATTAATTATTGATTGTTTGCATGAAAATATTCATTTTCATACTTTTCTTATTTGATTTTTGTAATTACGATATTCCTTAAAGTTTGATAATCAGAGTCCCATAACTTCAAAATGACACATTGAAAATAAAATTGTCACAAGACGATACTAATGTACGCAAATCTTTACATAAAAGTATTAGTCACTATAATTGTTTTATTTACAATAAAATCATTACAACGAAATGCCACATATATTACTGAAATGATTTTAAGTTCCAACTAATTTTCTTTTTTTCCCCTTTGATTAAGATGATGGTTGCCACGAAATTGCTAATAATGAAATTTCGCTTACAACAAAGTCAAATCTAAGTCCGGTTTGTATAAATGCATGCCATTGGTTAAAACAAAATCTGTTATTATAATGTTTTCTCGCACATTTCTAAAAACAAAACTAAGCATAGCAACATTCAATTGTAGCTTTGAGCTTCAATTTAATGGCCCTGTGGGGATCCGGGTTGTTAGAATAGATCCTCAGTGCCCCTTGCTTGTCGTAAGAGGCGACTAAATGGGGCGGTCCTTTGGATGAGACCGCAAAAAACGAGGTCCCGTGTCACAGCAGGTGTGGCACATAAAAGATCCCTCCCTGTTCAAAGGCCATAAGCGCCGAGCATAGGCCTAAATTTGCAGCCCTTCACCGGCAATGGTGACGTCTCCATATGAGTGAAAGATTCTCGAGCGGGACGTTAAACAATATTTAATCAATCAATTTGATGAAGGACCCTGATCTACATCAGTCACATAGCAACCACCTTGACCTATCTGATCAATAAGTTTACAGTCTTTATTGCATATTGCAAAAGCTATGCCAAAAAAGCTAAAATTTTATACAAAGAATACACAGAATAAACCAAAAACAATATGACCTTGAACTTCAATCTTAAAGGACAAAACAAATGTCACTGCTGTATTGTAGGGAAATCAAAAATCATGGATGGATGAACAGCTAAAGTAAAAACTATAAAGATCCCTCATCTTCAAAGTATAAAATGTTAAAATTTGACATATAAGATGCCTAGTTGTTGAAAATTTTATTTTCAGGATGTTGAATTTTGAAAACACTTATAACCATACAGTATTTAAAAATTAACTTTTAAATATATGCTCACAATTTGTGAACTTCTTCCTTGCTCCCTCCTGTCCACAATCAAAAATTTGTTGATCAGATTAGGAGATTTTTTTTTTTTTATCTTGTTTGTCTCTCAGTTTCCTTTTGCCCTCAGTGTTAATGCCCTGGAGATGTATGCACAGAAAGTTACTGCTTAATTTCCTTAATTTCATCCAATGATCAACTGCAAGTCAACCTACAAAGAGAAAGTTACATTGTCGTAAGTCTTCACTGTGTATCTAGGTAACTGTTTATAGCTCAAGTCAACCTACAAAGAGAAAGTTACAATGTCGTAAGTCTTCACTGTGTATCTAGGTAACTGTTTATAGCTCAAGTCAACCTACAAAGAGAAAGTTACAATGTCGTAAGTCTTCACTGTGTATCTAGGTAACTGTTTATAGCTCTTGTCTTGTACTGCTTAAGTCTTCTACATTAGCATATGATGCTCTGAAAAGAAAGATAACTCTTCCAGTAAGCTACAATTGTTGTGTATACTGATGCACTTAAAAAATACAATAGTGGACAATTCTGTTATTTTTTTATTTAATAAATATCATTTTATTTATGAACAAATATCTGTGATATATAATCTTTCATGATGAAATTATAAACATCATTGCCCCTCCCCCCCTCCCCCGGGCTTGATTTCACAATTAATTGTTTATAAATGCAGTATGGTCTTATTCTTCTTCTCTACTGTTAATTTTGTATTTGCTATCACCAATAGAATTGTTTTATCAACAAAACTCCCTATTACATTTTCATTACTTTTGAAAAGTGCCCCAAAACGTTTGTACAATGCTACTCACACCATGTGAATAATGACTGAGGGTACTGCAGACAATGATATATGATGAGTGAGGTTTGCAATAAGTATTTTAAAAAATTTCATAAAAAAAATTTTATGTAAAAAAAAAAAAATGTTTTGTGTATTTAAAGTTTATCAGAATATTTACACTGTGAAACTTGGACCTTTCAGCAGGTGTCTTCTAAAATAACACTACATTTTCAGGAAATAGACAAAGAAAAAGTAATCAATTTTTGTATGATAATGAGAAACTTTTCAGGAAAAAGTTCAAATATCTTATCACAATATTTTCCTGGAAGGTCAGTTTTCATTAGAATAAAACTTATTTGTGCAGCAAGCTGGAATATTTATATTCACAACATTTTCATTATCTAAATCCATGCTATATATAATGTAAAGACTTTTCCATTAAGCTTGTTGTTGTTCCTATAGTGAAAACGTGTTGAACAAAAACCTTAAAATCAAATCTAGTGATCTGAGATTGTGTCATTTATTGACCAAATAAATGAAAAAGAAATAACAAAAGGACATACAGTATTTTTTGTGTATCAAAATTAACAGCAGGGATAAGGTCATATAATAAAGAATCAAAATTTAAAAACATTAAGTTGCAAATTAGTGCTTATCCCAGTTATTATTATATAATGGTTAAAAATTTGTGCAACAAGAAGTTAATGTAAGAAAAAAGGTTCAACTGCATAAACTAGACTAAAATAAGTAAACATAGCAAGGTAAAAAGGCGACAAAACAAAGTACTACAATATGTAACTCGTAAAACTACTGAAATTCCTGATAACGAATACCAAATTTCAAACTGGAGGAGGAAAGGAGATGGTGGTTAAGATTCTCTGATCCACATGGAAAATAAACTGGTTTGCATTGGTTATAAATCATAAGGAATTCTGAGCCCACTCCATATCGAGCCCAAATAATAATTATGTGAATAAGAGTTACATTTGGAAAAAATACATTTACCTGTTTACCAGTCGTCAATGATTATGGTTAATGTTACTGTATACAAAACTATCGTAATAGCACATTTTTACAACAAAATAAAGGAACGCTTCTATGTAAAAATATTGTTGATCTAAAGGGCTGGTATTAATATTTGTCTTTACAAAAAGCTTATTGATTTCTGTTCCGGTCAATGACTTTAGGCCACATGCGTGTAGTTATTTGTTTCTCATGCATTCTTTAGTTCTAGTCAATACACGTAACTTGTAGAGATAGAAGAAACTATTTCACAGTTGTTATCTGAGCAGCATGAATTGTGGACACATTTTTAGTTCCTTATCTTAGAATTTCATTTTATATTTCTTTTCTGGTTTTAACAATGCAATTACTTCATATACATTTACTTACAACTCATTTCTCTGGAAATAATATTTAAAAAAGTCAATGGTGTAAGAAATACAAATTATGAAAATGAAATTCAAGAAATTAACTGTCGTTACTGAAATTAGCCCTACAGCTTAAATACCTGATCCAGGTATAGAGTATTGTCTTCAAGGTATACAATTTTTAAATGTAATTTTAATACATTTAGCATCAACTGTGTATTCATCTGAATCCCCCCTCAGTATTTACAGATAGATCCTTTGTATGAGGGTTCCTTGGCTGATGCCTGGATAATGGCAATG
The DNA here is from genome assembly GCA_024699665.1 of Ostrea denselamellosa. Taxonomy (NCBI): domain Eukaryota; kingdom Metazoa; phylum Mollusca; class Bivalvia; order Ostreida; family Ostreidae; genus Ostrea; species Ostrea denselamellosa. Next base: position 5,780,036 of record JAMZEH010000043.1, on the reverse strand, counting down.
GGGACACAAAGCCTTAACTGACCCAATCCCACTCTTTTCTAATCTGTAAACCTTCCTCCTGTATTTTTGGCATAAAATATTACCAATGCACACATTTTTCCTGAGGAATGAACTGCATCAACTCTGCAGTATCTCTTCTACAACAGTACTATTTCCCAGTGATGTTCTTGAAAGGCAAATGCAGCAATTTTTGCTCTGCGTGATTTTTTTTTTTTTTTATGACACTTGTATCAAGTAACACAAAATGAATGATTCTTGTCCTTGAACAAATTGTGCTTACATTGTATAGTTCCGGTTGATTGCTTTTAGTTACGGAGAATTTATGATCTGCATTCTCATAAATGTCTTTTATATCAAGAGCAAACATGCATTTAAAGACGAAAATATTGAAATAAAATACATAAGCCTGTATATAAAAAAAATTAAAATGATGTTTACACAGGTAAAAATTTTAAAACAGTAAAAGTGTGCCAACAGGTGGATTTGAACCAGGACACTAAAACTAAAAATGTTGATTGTGAGTGTCTGCATTCTAACTACCTTAGCTATACTAACTATGAATATACACAGTATGAATATGAACCACGATGATAGAAATAGGTGTTTGCATTTTTTTGGTAGGTTTTTTGTAAATTTCGACCCCCGTGCAGGGGTGCCCTAAAAAATCCTAATTTAAATTACTCCTTAGATTAAAACCTACCAAAATACCATAGTTTTTATTATGGACAGGCCTGCCCTGAAGGACTTTTAGGCCAATATTCATGCAAAATTGGCATTTTTACTGAGAAAATGCTGTTTTAGCCAACTTTGAAGGTTAATTCAAAAATTGCTAAAATGAAATTTTAGGTTTAAAATGCGAATTTGAAATTTTTTTTAGAAATATATGCGGTAAAAAATGAACATTGATTTTCAAAAGTGAATTTTTCTGGGAAATTGTTTTCTCCTATAAGTCAATTCTCTTAATTAGGGTCAGGAAATAATTATGGGTTGGAGATAATGACAGCAAAACATTAAGTCATACTTCCTTAATAACCACAATGACTAGTAGACTTGTATAGAACTATTCCCATGGGGATCCAGGTTAGAATAGATTCTCAGCACCCTTTGCTTGTTGTAAGAGGTGACTAAATGGGGCAGTCCTTTGGATGAGACTGTAAAAACTGAGGCCCAGTGTCATAGCAGGTGTGGCATATTAAAGATCCCTCCCTGCTCAAAGGCCATAAGCGCCGAGCATAGGCGTAAATTTTGCAGCCCTTCACTGGCAATGGTGACATCTTCATATGAGTAAAAAATCCTCAATCGGGACGTTAAACAATATATAATCAATCAATCAATCTATAGAACTATGCATTTGTAAACAAAAATGTCCGCAAATGGGTGGATCCAAAAAAAAGGGGGGGGGGGGAGTATTTCTATCTATTTGGACTGATTGATTGATACCAAATAATGGGAATATGAGGAATGTTACAACATTAAAAGAAGAGGCAAGGTTAAGGTAGAAACTAAACTTTCACCCTAAATTTACCCTATTTTCATTTTTTTAAATCATAGATATGAAAGTAAAAAACCTTAAATCTTTTATTGAATAAATAATCAGCAGCTTCTATTAAAATTATTCTTTACTTGCACATCTATATTTATCATGTATACTTTCAATGTTTTAAGGAGGGATCCCATGGTGAAAAAGGACTCATAAATTACTTAGTATATATTTTCTTGAAAACTGAATGAGCAATTTCTCTAATATTTCACACAATCATTAAATACAACAAATTTCTTTAATAATAAACAACATTCAGGGGAGGGGGGGGGGGAATGCTTGCTTTACATATCGTTAGTTGATGAACTGTATAATTGTATACATTCCCAAGGTGAAACAGTATAAAGAAGGACCCATGAGAGAAAGATCCGACTTTTTCGCAATCTAAACGGCCAATCTCCATCATATTTATCATAATCAATTGTTGAGAAAAATGCAAGTTAATTATAAAAAGACAAATTGAGGGTGGGTGTTGTACGTTTGAAACCTTTTTCACCCTTTAGGTTGGCAACTATATAACCCTTCTTACGTACATATCATCGAATTTAAAATACGCCTTTTATGCTAATTTTATGCATATGGTGTCCTCTACAGTAATCATTTGTCAGTTGTTGCTGCATGCACTACAGCAAATAATGAACCATTCTTGGATAAACATACGGTTTTATATTGTACGGAAATAAATATGCCGTTTGATTTATATATGCAAGTATGATATAAGAAACACTGCAATGCTTAATGTTTACATTTTCTATCTTTAGCTCAGTTTACCTTACACAATTCAAAAACTCAAAGTGGGAAATTCCAAACAGAAAGTAAAAGAGAAAATAAATTCGGGGAAGCTAAGGAAAAACGAATGTAAAGGGAGTACAGGAGTATCAACAGCAGCAACTTCGTTTAGTCGGAATGGAAAGGTAATCACGTTATTTATATATTAAAAACGACTTAAGCGTATCTAAAAATAAAATTTCTATCAGTACTTTTAGATAAAACGTAAGCTGATCACTTCCTAAAATAGGACACACGCCAGGGAATCCCTCAAAATCATATATATAATCAATGGTTTACAACCCGGGAATTTTGTTTTTGTCATTATTCTGAATAGCTTGTAAGTGAGTATTTTCAATTTTTTAAACATAAACCGGTACCTATACTAATAGTATTGTATTTTTATATGCAAGTATGACCCGCACAAGGTATAGTAGTGACATTTAACAATTCTGTGTATGAGCATTTCCGCAAATCATCATTCATTGCAAATGAAAAAACGAAGTCAAGCTTATTCTATTTACTTCCGTGCACTCGTGCACTTTCATTTCATAACATTAAGATTAATACCCACTTACCAGTTATAGATATATATATATATATATATATATATATAACGTAGTTGTACTCAACAAAATAATAATGCACACGTGAGCTGAAGCTCATTTTTCCATCAATATTATTCAGTGATTTAGGCTCGCTCGATAGATTTCAAGAGGTATCATCCAAATATATGTGAAACTTTAACACACACACACACAGACACACATACAATAGTGTGTGAATATGCATGTATATTTAAATGTGTTTTTCTTTAACTTGTAGCAGATACCAGACAATGGCATTGACACCCAAGAAATTAGAAAGCAAAGAAGAGATATACAATAGCCTAGAAACGGACTGTCCTTACCAAACGCACAGTGTGTTTCGAGAAGATTCTGGATTTTACTCTGGCCCTTACAAAAATAGTCTGCGTGACGGAGCAGATGAGACCAGTCACCTTAAGAAAGTCAAGGAACTGGAAGAAAAAATGGATTCTCTTGAAGTTGAGGAAAAGATGGAATGTGCAAGTGTTGATGACTACGTTGACAGTTTGGAAATGACTAAATCCAAAGGGAAAACATATTTTGTCAAAACTGTTCTGTCTATTTTAGAACAGGACAAAGATGGGGACACACAGCTTCATTTGGCAATTATCCAAGAATCGACCAAAGTTGCGATGGTCATGATTTTCCTTGTGTCTAATCTCGACTCTGAATTGTTAGATATCCCCAATATGTTGTTACAGACTCCTTTACATCTAGCAGTTCTCCTAAGATCTGTGGAACTTGTTGAAATTCTTATTCACTGTGGCGCCGATTACGAATGTCGCGATCTCCATGGAAACACACCTTTACATATTGCTTGTTACCATGGTTATGACGAAATCGTGATGTGTTTTTTGAAGTTTGCTAATGGTTCATCGACTACACCCAGTTCAGTTCGAGGGATAAATGACCGAAACTACGATGGTCAAACATGTCTCCATCTATCAACAGTTAATACCAGTCTCCCCGTTATCAAACTACTAAAGGTGTACGGAGCAGACGTTAATGCACGTGACGGAAAGAGCGGGAAAACCATACTGCACTATGCTGCAGAAACTGGAAACACCATTTTACTGGATTATATTTTACAATTACCGGGTGTTAACGTCAACAGCCGATCATACGCAGGTCAGACTCCCACAACGCTTGCACGAGGAAGGGGTTATCTCGATATCTTAAAAGCTCTGAAGAAGTATGGCGGGAAAGAATTTGAAGACTATGAAGACATTAAATGAAGATATCGTAAATAAAGAGACAGAAACTTTAAAGAGGCATTATAGTTTAAGAACATGTATGCAACGCATAATATGTGAAATATAATGCACATCGAAACGGAATAATGCAGATACCAGATTGTAACATTAATGCTCTGCATATACCCTATTCTGAAAGATTACACGGTGACGGGAATTTGATTCTTGAAATACATGTGCTACCCACTATCCCATAATTCACCCGGACGTAAAATGTCTGCAAATTGTCAGTATGCTAATACGTGATTTGAAGTAGGAAGTGTATGTAAAATAAAAGTTTATTTATTTCTAAATGTGTAATATTTATTCCGAATCCCTCTGTGTTTACTAAACTAGAAGTGGTGAAAGAATTACATAGGTTGTATTAGGATTATATATAATGGTTTCAGCTGAAAAATTTGTAACAACGTTGTCTTCGTTTGTACGGTTCATAAATAGAACTTGGTTTTAATTCCACATTCCTAACTCAACTTATACTCTAAACCTTGGCTTTAATTCCACACTTGATAGTCCTAATTATATTTTAAGTTCCCTTTCAAAGTATGAAAATCACTCCTCGTGATAAATAAAGAGTAGACTTTTTGACACCATAGATAGCTAAAAATGGAACGAGGAAATACCTTTTGATTAGTCATCGAAAAGATTACTTTCTTAAAAACCTTTCAGATTCTACGCAGAAGTACACTGAAGTTTACATTAAAGAGATGCTAGAATTCCTCATGGATAGTATCTAAGCAGTGTTTGGAGGTTAGGTCAGTCTGTTGAAATTCTCATGGGCACCAATTGTGTTCCTTTACTAGCTGACCTGTTTTGTATTCTTATGAGGCAGAATTTATTAAAAATCTTCAACACGAGATTTAAAAATCTCTTGCCGAGGCCTTTCAACTCTATATTTGGTTACATTGACGATGTCTTAATTACGATAAAGGGCTCGGGGCGGATGTCACCAGTCAACGAAGAATGTTTACTCTTCTAAGACCCCTGATCATTCTTCTGGTGTGTCCGTGGTTCCGTGATTGTCCCAGTCTGAGTACAGCTCTATGCGATAGCGTAAATAGAGCCCTGGCTTTTGTCAGATTGCCAACTCTAATTTCTTGTCTTCTTTATAGGATTCGCAAGCTGATCACTGATCGTTATCTCATTTTTTTCACGATTCTTTTAAGTATTTTTGCAACATCGCCAGAGACGATTTTAGTAAAATTTTTGAATACCAAAATAATGGCCTGGACAAGCATTTTTGAATTTTATCACTGACCTTAGTCTTGGTCCAATCATAATAAAGTCCAGTATTGGTGACATTATCTTATACCCTATGCTGCGGATATTATGATATCATATATCTTGTGCAGCTGATAGTGCAATATCATCTGGTACCTTGTACAAGTGATATTGGTAATATCATCTGGTATATAGCTGATATCATATTGTTTAATATTTTGTACAGCTAATATTGGTAATATCAGCTTATATATTGTATAGCTGATATCATTATTTGATATCTTGTACAGCTGCTATTGGTAATATCATCTGATATTTTGTACCGCTGATATTGATAGCATCATATAATATATTGTACAGCTGGTATATTATAACCTCGTACAGCTGACATTTCCAATTCTACTATGAAACAAGAAACAAACTGTTAAAAACATGTGTAATTACGAAGTGATTGTCATAACTCTTGAAGATTGAAAATAAAAGCGGATGAGTTATTTTCGGCATTCTGATTTTTCTTTATTATACTACTACTTGTGTGGTTATTTATCTATTTTGAGTGAGAATATATATATATATATATTTATATATATATATATATATATATATATATATATATATATATATATATACACCAAACACGTACACGTAAATGACTTCTAAATGCAGTGCAGCTATAAAGATAAGGTAAAGAATCAAATACGTGCTGGCTTAACCGGATACGGTGTAGAGAAAATCAAACTGCATGGTTAAGCAGTTACGATTACGGACTTATCTTCCTATTTCTAATGTCTATTTATAGTGTTGCTTGTGTAAAGATTGTATTAGGTATTCCCATCATCATATAAAGGGAAACATATCTCATGTGCCATACATTACTTGTTTTCAATGAATAGTCACGTATTTTTACAGAACCGTATGTTTAAATAAAATCAGAAAGGTATTTGAGATTGAGGTAAAGGTAGAACTATTTAAGTAGATATATTTTATGAAGCATTATTGAACATGCCGCTAATAAAACAGACAAAATAAGATATTCACAATATTTAGATATCCATTCTTGGCTCACTTAATTTTCTAACGATATATCGAAATGATGATTATTATTACATAGTTTATTATTGATTGTTTATCGCCAAAGCGAAATTCGAATTCCAAATTGTACGCACAAACTCAGAGCAGGTAATACGTTTTTGTAGAACACATTTCAATAGTTTACTGCGATGTAGAATTTCAAGTTGTGTAAAGTAGTTGGCAGTACTTGGGACGATGCCAAACCACAATGTCGACTGCCGAAACATTTAAAACCCAACGATTTGTTTGTTGTTTTAAGCAGAAACTAAGAGCTGACTGTAAATTTCAAAGATATTTTCCGGGTAGCACAAACCTCAAGGAAACAAACTATGGCGTTTTCCTCCAATCAGAATATCATGTGACCACTGTTTATTATGTCCTATTTAGCATACTCACTATATGCAACATGGTTGTATATCGTAAATCCTAAAATGCGTTTTACAGTCATCGGTTGTGGTGGGTTAGTGGTTATATCGTTCAATTCGTGATTTGGAGGTCATAGGTTCGAGCTCCACTCGTGTATATCCAACACGTAATTTAAATAAGATCAAAGCAAATTCAACACGTAAAAATTTGTAGTGATTGCTCATTCGCCAAACGTTCCACATTTAAAAGTGAGAGTTGTGGGTCTTTCGGATGATACCTTAAAAACTGAGGTCCCGTGCTGTGGCAGGCGTTGACACGATAAAGACCCTTCACTGCATTAGCGCCGTCTATGCGTCTTGCCACTTCAGCTTACCGCTGATGATGTCTCTATATAAGTGAAAAATCCTCTAAGAGACATAAAATAAACATACAAACAAAACATACAAAACATTTTCAGTCAATTTAGTTGGTGTCGATATAAATGGAAACAATGAAATGTGTGTTTGTTGACATTACTGGGGGAATATCTGACATCAGCATTGCACGAAAATTTGCATGATGAACTTAGAGATCGTCTTATTCCCATCAATAACACGAGCAGGGTGCTTTCCTTAAGTCATGAGTTGTAGAAGTTTAACAAGGTAAAATCAGCAATTATCAAGCTGTGAATACTTTCTTTTATACCGTATGAATAAAAGGTCCTAGGTTAAATTCTGTGACAGGAGATATATGTAGACAGACAAACCAAGAATTCTGTGTGCACCCCCACCCCCCAAAAAACTGTCTTTACGGCCTTTGAGCAGAGAGGGATTTTTATTGTGCCACACCTGCTGTGACACAGGGCTTCGGTTTTTGCGACCGTATCCGAAAGACTTTCCCATTTAGTCGCCTCTTACGACAAGCAAAGGTTACTGAGGACCTATTCTAACCAAAGAGAATGGTGATAAGGTGATACATATCAAGAAATAGAAACATACAGTACAACACATTTATTTTAAGACATGAGGAATACTCAATAATTGATTTATTGATGACATAAAATAATGCAAACGCAGAGTTAATAATCAAAGTATCACAACCACTAATGATAATTACAGTCATGAACAGTTCAAGGTCGCCCAAGTTCAATACCTAGTGTCTTCCTCCCACGACACCAATGACTGCTTGACAAGGTCTTCCCATGGGAACAATCATGTCTCTAAAAACTGTCTAAGGATGTTGTTCCATTCTAACTGCAGAGCTTGGGCCAGTTGTTGCAGAGTATGAGACTGCGGTTGTCATTGGCGGATGCGCCTATCCATTTCATTGTCTGCCTGCTCTATGACGATCATTTGTTGAACCATGCTGGTAAATGAATAATCTGTAGTCAAAATCAATATGTAAAGAACGATTCAACAATTGGAATGAAACACATCAGACAGCATTTGACCCAGAGATAACTTGTATTTGAAAATTATATCATTTTAACGACTATAGAATTTGCAAAATGTTACCTTTAAACGAGAACAACCCCTGAATTAAGCCAAGTTCCTGCTTTGTTAAAAACAGGGTCAGGAAATAATTATGGGTTGGAGATAATGACAGCAAAACATTAAGTCATACTTCCTTAATAACCACAATGACTAGTAGACTTGTATAGAACTATTCCCATGGGGATCCAGGTTAGAATAGATTCTCAGCACCCTTTGCTTGTTGTAAGAGGTGACTAAATGGGGCAGTCCTTTGGATGAGACTGTAAAAACTGAGGCCCCGTGTCATAGCAGGTGTGGCATATTAAAGATCCCTCCCTGCTCAAAGGCCATAAGCGCCGAGCATAGGCGTAAATTTTGCAGCCCTTCACTGGCAATGGTGACATCTTCATATGAGTAAAAAATCCTCAATCGGGACGTTAAACAATATATAATCAATCAATCAATCTATAGAACTATGCATTTGTAAACAAAAATGTCCGCAAATGGGTGGATCCAAAAAACAGGGGGGGGGGGGGGGAGTATTTCTATCTATTTGGACTATTTGATTGATACCAAATAATGGGAATAGGAGGAAATACAGAAGGAATGTTACAACATTAAAAGAAGAGGCAAGGTTAAGGTAGAAACTAAACTTTCACCCTAAACTTACCCTATTTTCATTTTTTTAAATCATAGATATGAAAGTAAAAAACCTTAAATCTTTTATTGAATAAATAATCAGCAGCTTCTATTAAAATTATTCTTTACTTGCACATCTATATTTATCATGTATACATTCAATGTTTTAAGGAGGGATTCCATGGTGAAAAAGGACTGAAACCCCTGTAGCATCAACTTATTTGTCAGTAGTCTGCCTCGATTTAAAAAAATGATCATAAACAGAAGATGCTCTTGCTTATCGAATAATGTAAGATACATAACATGATTTATGGAAAACACATCAACATTTCTTGAATATCAATCAAGATTTATCGTACATACATCAAGATCATGAAAGTATGGTTACGAACAGTATTCAAACTTGCAATTCCTATAGAAAATGCAAAACAGAGAGATGGGCAAACACAGACCCCTGGATATACCAGAGGTGTGATCAAGTGCCTAGGAGGAGTAACCATCCCCTGTCGACTGGTCACACCCGCCTTTAACCCTTAATCTTGATCAGGTAAACAGGATAATCAGTTAGAATCAGTGTGCCTAACAATTGATATGATTTATTGATATTTTGTTGTTTCCGCCACACTCAACAATTTTTCAGTTATTTGGTGGCGTCCAGTTTTTTATTGGTGGAGGAGAGAACGCAGATACAATGTACCCGGGAAAAGACCGCCGATCTTCCGAAAAGTAACTGGCAAAGATTCTCACATATATCGTCGCGAGCGAGAATCAAACCCTCGCCGACTAGAGGTGAGAGGCCCTGTGATTTTGAGCGCGATGTTCTAAACACTCGGCCGTGTAGGCCCCCCACAACTGGTATAAAACACGTCAGACAGCATTTGACCTAAAGGAAGATTATTCTGGCAAACTAGATCGTTATATGGTCATAGAATTTGCGAAATGCTGACCTTAGACAAGACTGTACAAAACCCTGTAACATCAACTTGTTTGTCAGTAGCCTGCCTATAAATCAAGAGTTATCAAAAATATATCAAGATTTTTCGAACATACATCTGGAGCTTTGCTGCTGCTTTTTTACTCTGTCTTTTCTGTTCAAGAATTCTTGGATTGCCCTTCCTACGAAACCAACAATCGAGCGACACATGGAGATTTTCCTTTTGCGTCATGAACTCGATCAATAAATTTCTCTATGACGGCTATCTCATTCCAGTTCTAACTACATATAATTCCTGTTTAATGTTTCTCATCAAAATATTTACATAATTTGGCGAGAGACAAAAAATAAATAAATAATTGGATTGTACTTTGTCGGCAGATATATATATATAAATATATGAATATTACAATATATGCATGTTCTAGTATAAATATACAACACAGAGCATTTGCCGTTATTGGAACGTCTCAGAATTTTAAACGTCTTTACAGGCTGAGAATTAAAATGACCTTCGAAAGATTTGTCAGCATAACGTTATTATGCTAGTATTTTCATAAGTAATACATATAATCTTAAGATACCTGTGTTTCTTGGTGCTAAAGTCATCGTTAGACTCCATACTGTGTTAAATCTGATATAAGTTGAAGATAAATTCGACTTTGTTCATAAAGAACTGCTAGTCACAATGAAGATATTGTACATGCTGTTGGTGCTGCTGACTTTTACAAGGAATGTGTTTTCTTCTCTCTCAGACTCAGGTATATCTTATATGTTTTAGTGTTCGGTGGGTTTAAAAGTTTTATATATGAACATCGAGATTCATGCTAGGTCTTTCCTTTTTTGAGGTTGATATTCTATTTGTGATCATTTTAAAAAGAAAGTATCTGTGATCTTATTGTTCTTGCATCTACCAATGTACGTCAGGTAACATTATATAGTTATTGAATGGGTCCGAGGACAACAGTTATTTAGTTTGACCCGAGAGCGGATCTGTTGCCCGAAGTCGGAGAACAGATCCGATCGAGGATCAAACAAAACAGCTGTTGTCTGAGGACACAACCTATGACTGCATTGTTATACACCTTGAACTTTTAACATTGTGTACATTAATCAACGTATCTACTAGTTTAAAAGAAAACATGCCCAATGTTCTAATTTATAATCAATAAATACATTTTCGTGTTTGTGCTCTGCGTTTCATCTACTAAATTCTGTATTTCAGCATCGATCAAATCAGTGAACCGTGCCATTACGTAAACAAAGCAACAGACCGAGAATCACGTGACTTGCGTAGCCAATAGAAATAGGGTAGACTATTGCCTGGTCACCAGTTCTTGAATTGTTGACCGATCAATAGACTACGAGTGTGAGAGTTGTTATAACAGTTAAAATATTGGTTCTAAATGGTATATAACAATATAATAAAGATTATGATCGCTGTATTACGAACCTTATTACCGTCAAATATGTCGGATATGTTACAGTGTGTCGATGTTATGTCAAGAACATGGCACGGTGTGCTGTTTATGTTCAGCTGATAAATTCAAATCAATTTTCCATTGGTGTTGCAGTCTGTAAGTCGTCATTATGGGGCGGTATTACGGAAACCATGATCAGAACATCTAACCCAACATCAAGAGACGTCATGAACTCCAAGCTTGATTGTTGTCCTGGTGAGTATTACGTGCAAAAAGACCCTGCGGTCCAGTAGTGGGAGTCCTCGCGTATGTTTCATACTCAAACCTCCGGTTAACGTAAGTACTGTTTTCGTCGTCAAACGACAGGGATTAGATTTAAAAGTCACATGTCTTTCGGATATGATGTTAGACATACAGTCCCGTGTCGCGATAGACATTGATACGATAAAGCCTCCTCACAGCAACAGCCGTAAATACCATGCATCAATCAAAATTTGTGTCGCTTCACTTTAAAGTAAAGCTGGTAACGTCTCTACACGCATTAATAATTCTTGAATGGTATATAAACCAACAAATAAAAACTTGCAAGAAATGTTCATGGGATTGAGTGGATACGATCGATATACTGATCTTTTCAAATAGTTTTTTTTTAAATACTTTTTTTGATCTCGAATGAATCGCCCGATTACCCCTTGTAACATTTAGTGATTTAACGGTATTGTTTACTGGATAGATATTCTGTAGATTTTGAGGACAATAAAACATATCGTCACATAATCTTACAATTGATCTCTATAACTCTAGTTTGTTTCAAGTTCATAAAACCGGTCGCGGTAGCTCAGTGGTTAGAGCAGTCGCTTCGTAACCGGGAGGTCGTGAGCTCGAGCCAAGCTCGTGACATGGCCTCTTGAAACCTAAGACGAAAAAAGGTAGTGATTGCTCCATCGCCAAATGCTCGGCATTTAGAAGTGAGAATCACGGGTCTTTCGGATATGACCTTAAAAATGGAGGTCCCGTGTCATGGTAGGCGTTGGCACGTTAAAGAACCCTCATTGCTACGGCCCTGAGCACTAAGCATAGGTCTAAATTTGTTGTACTTCACCTACAGCTGGTGACGTCTCAATATGAGTGAAAAATTCTCGATGGGACGTAAAACAATAAATCAATCATACATCAGTAGTCTATTAATTACATGGATTCTCTATATTTGATTACAATATCTTTATATATTTGACAACTTTTGAGAAAATGACGCGTCTTAATGATATACAATGCATCTAGATGACCGGTAATTGGTGTGTCAGTTTGCAGTTGCAAGAGTTTTCAATGTTACACAAAGAACGATATGCCTTAGGAACAGATATCAACAATATGGTTCAACAAGGAAGACCACGCGTGATGTAAGCAGCGCAAAGTCGCTTCATTCGATTGCGTTATCTTTTTCGTCAACGATTCTCAAAAGCGTCAACTACAGCATCTGTCATTTCTGGGAGGTGCAGAATAGCAGATGTTTGCAATTGCCAACGGGATGCTGTGCTAGAGTCCGCAGACCTGTCCGTGACATTGTTCTGACTCCGCCACATCGCCGGAACCGAATGCAGAGGTCTCAGATTCATATAGTATGGCCGCAGCAAGGCTGGCAGACAGTATCGTTCAACGATGAATCTCTGTTCTTACAGCACAGGCCTTATAAAACAGCCAGAGTGTATAGACGCCAAAAGGAACGTTTTGCTTAAAATTGTATTCAGGATGCTGACTGGTTTGGAGGGTGTAGTGTTATAATTTGGGCAGAAATATTCTATACAGACAGTACATCATTGGTTCATATGCAGGGTACTTTGACGATGGAAGGTATTTTGATGAAAAGGCTAAGATAACGAACAGTATTCAATCTACCGAAAATAAAAATCAGAGAGATGGGCCAACGCGGACCCCTAGACATACCAGAGGTTGGATCAGGTGCCTAGGAGGAGTGAGCATCCCCTGTTGACCGGTCACACCCGCCTTGAGCCCTTTATCTTGATCTGGTAAACGGAGTAATCCGCAGTCAGAATCAGTGTGCAAAGAACGGCCTAACAATTGGTATGAAACACGTCAGACAGCATTTGACCTAATGGAAGGTTGTGCTGGCAAACGTAGATCGTTATAACGACCATAGAATTTACGAAATACTTACTATATATGAGACTGAAGAAACTCCAGCAACATCAACTTCTTTGTCAATAGCCTGTCTCGATTTCGAAACTGATCATATGCAGAACGATATTTCAATAAAATATCTAAGTACTAAGCACATATGGAAGACTCTATGGTGTCTGTTATTTCAAGTTCACTGGGATATATCGAATCGACATATGGATGAAAATGATCATCGTTAAAAGATGAAACGTCGTCGATAGATCTAAACGTTGAATTGAAAGTCACAGCAGGAATTTGGTTTTTCTCATGTAAAAGCTTTGAATGAGTTCTGCCTCATAAGATAAAATCATGTCAGATAATAAAGGAGCACAATTCATGCCCAGAGGAATTTCAACAAACTGTTGAAATGCGCACCAAAAACTACGAATATATTATCAATTAGGAACTCTATCATCTTTTTGATATTAACTTTAGAGTACTTGTGCGTGGAGTCAGAGTGGATGAAGTAATACAGTCACACGTGGTTCCAACAATGCAGCATCCAGTATTCCAACATGACAATGCTAGACCACATACTGTTCGTCTAACACTTGATTTTCTGCAAAGACACAATATCCTTGACCATCCAAATCTCCAGATATGAAACCTATCAATCATGTATGGGAAGAAGTGGATAGGTGCATTCATCAAATACAACCCCAGCCTGACTCTGCAACAACTGGCTCAAGCTCTGCAGTTACAGTGGGACAACATCTCTTGACAGATTTTAAGACTTAATTACGCTTATGAGAAAGCTGTTATCAGGCTTTCATTGATGCTTGTGGGAGGCACAATAGATCCTCAGTACCCATTGCTTGTCGTAAAGGGCGACTAAATGGGGAAGCCCTTCGGATGAGACCGCAAAAACCGAGGCCCCGAGTCACAGCAGGTGTGGCACGATAAAGATCCTTCCCTGCTCAAAGGCCCTAAGCGCCGAGCATAGGCCTAAATTTTGCAGCTGTTCATCGGCAATGATGACGTCTATATATGAGTGAAATATTCTCGAGCGGGACGTTAAACAATATATAATCAATTAATCACTTTTACTACGCAATTTAGCATATCGAATGGCGAAGTAAACAATGTGTAAATCGTAATCATAAATCCCCAAGACATATACTAGTTCGAGTGTAGGGCAACACGGACCTCCGACAAAGTGAAGGCATGGAGGAGTAAACATCCTCTGCTCACCGGTCACACCCGCCGTGAGCCCTTAATCGAAAATAGGTATACGGGATTAAAGTTAGTATGAAAAATTACAGTCTAACAAAGGGTATGAAACAAATCATTCAACATATATTCCAGACACACTTTGTAATCGCAAACAAGGTCATTATAGCAACCGTAAAAGCGAAATGATGAATTCAAACGAGATTCGTTATAACCCTGCAACGTCAACTTTTTTGTCAGTAGTTGACCTCGACATACTTTGTCTTTGGCTTTGCATTTACGTAATTAGTTTCGATCAATATAAATAAATACCTCCTTGGGCTGGTTCGTGTTTTTATATTGAAGATGTACTATAAATGAAATGTTGCCCATGCTTTTCCATCCTTGTGATATATCACGACGGTCAACAGGGACTCCTTCTGGGCACCTGATGCCACCTCTTGTGTTCGTGTTTGCCCGAGTTTTAATTTTGTATTTTTTATAGGATTTATGAGATTGATAACTGTTCCTTATCGTAACTTATCAATCTCAAGCAAATTGTTTACTTTTCTGCTACTGATAAAAATAACATTTTCAATAAAATACAGATATAATGACTAATTATGAAGGTTAAGAGGATGGGTGATGAAAAGACATGTAATAGATATTGACAACCCACTAACACTGTCCATTATTACGTCATTAAACGTTTTGAAATTGATTTATTTGTTCAAAACTGCAATGCATTTTTTTAAATTCATATTCATGTTTTCATTTCTATTGGAAGCTCCAGCCGTTAGAATAGACATACTATATTTATCAAGATTAATATGCGCATTGTTCACAAAATTTTACATCGCATTTATGAGAAAATGGCCGTCATTACAGTTGGTAACGATGTCAAAGGCAAAAACATTGGAAATGTAAATATGAAATATCTCTTAAAATGACGTCTTCTATTGTTTTGGATCTATGAATAAAAGAAAACTTAATGAAATTCTTAATTCTTGATGAAATGCTTATAGGTAGAGATACAGGTAACCTGTCGTTAGATTCACATTGGACTGTTGCAGTGTTTTAATGTTACCTTGGTAACCTGTCGTTAGATTCACAATGGAATATAACGGCCCCATATTAGTCTCAAAAATATCTTATATTCAAGTATGAAATATCTCAAAAATGACATTTCACGTTATCTGAATGTAGACAATCAAAACGCTTAGTGGCCTAACTCTTGACGAAATACTTATAGGTAGAGATAAAGGAGGGTGGTGTGGTGATACACACAGATCTAACGCCCATTGGATTGAGGTGGACTTCGACCAAGGCGTAGGAATACGCGGTCTCGTTATACAGAAACCTGAGGAGGATCAACGTGGTTATGTAAAGTCTATATCAATTGAGTTCATGTTGAAGGGATCAACGTCTTGGCAATATTTTTCTACAGATCCCAGCAAACCACAGGTAAATTGCAACCGATATAATAACATATTTTGGTAATTTTTGGAGGAGTTTTACATAATAATGCTGCATCGTATTTTGAATATGCCTCTGTTAACAAATCCCCATTCAATCACCATGGATAAAGTACTGATGGGAGGATGGGTTTGGAAGGCAGTATGATAACTATTAATTTTCTTTGTTGTAGGCAATGTAAACGCTCAGTTCAGTGTAAGATATATCCATTTGTAGTTGACTCTCTCTCTCTCTCTCTGAAGAAATTATATAAAGCACCAAAATGCCCAAACGACGAGAATGAGAAATGTCAAAATTTTCGGGACAACCCGCCCCTTTCTCCGGACAAAGAAGCTAACTGCATGTATGGTAACTAATGTAATAAACAAAAGCAGCACAATTTCTAAGCTAAACTAACTAAAGGTAGTTTCTACAATATACTACATGGTTGTTTTTTGTTGTTTGGTTTTTTTTTGGGGGGGGGGGGTTGTTTGTTTTGTTTTGTGTTTTTTTTGTTTTGTTTGTTTGTTGGTTTTTTTTTGCATAATTGATCGAGCCTGATAAAACACGATCAGTCGGAAATATTACTTGCAATGTGATTTCCAAATATCCGGACCTTCTTGAGGAGCAAATTGAATTTACATGTTATTTGTCAACATTGGGTGTATACGAATTCCTATTTTTCCTTTCAGCCATAACTGGATCCACAAATAATTTTCAAAGCAATTATTTTCAAAATCTCAATACCTCTAACAATATGTGGTGTTATTCGGAATACGGTTTTTAAGTTTATTATCATGTCATCAAAGAATGCCTAGCTTTCTATCCGCTGATATCCAACCAAACTAGAATAAAGAGAATTTTATGTTAACATCGACCTGAAATGATTTGGGAGGTTTGACTGTAAACAAAGGTGGTAAATGTGGTATCGTGGTATAGCCGTCAGAAGCCAGTTTCAGGATTTTAGATTAATCAGACAGTAATTACTTGCATTTTGTCGGGTCAATGTCGTATACATACATAGGATATATATTTGTTGTAGATGATGAAAGAACATATTGTGACATTATTCTGAGTGTATAATTTTGTAGGCAATGGAAACTCTCGGACAAAATGTAGGTTCTACATCAATTTCTTTAACTCCTGGAATTGCAGTCTCTAAACTGAAAATCAACATCCTTCAATACCAGAGAAGTCCATGTTTACGATTTGACTTGCTGGGGTGCACGAATTACGAGGGTAAATTCTTTGTTTTTATTTTTACAATATTGGACCTGCTAAATATTTACTAATGTAAAGAATACAATGACTCATTTTCTGATTTCCAGACCTTTGTCCCAACGCTTGTTTGAATGGAGGACAGTGTATCGCAGAAAATAGATGTTCATGCTCCAACAATTACAACGGAAACAGATGCGAAAACCGAAGTAAAGCTATAATAGCTAATATTCTACCATAACTTTATCCACGATAGCCTATAAAGTTTATTCACCCTGTTGTTAGCATATGTACATGCATGATGCATTTGTCGAGTTGAAACATTTTGTAAAACTCAGCAATCAAACATACATTTCTATGTTAAATATCTGAGTAATTTCTCTCTTTATTTACATTTTGATTTGCATATTCCGAATTCATCACTATTTCAGTTTCAAATCCTGGTGAGTATTCTAACAGTTCGTTATTTTTTCAATCAAGAAACGTTACCGTGACGTTCTTCAACAATTGGAATAGTCAATTTTAGCATATTAAGAATAAATTGCGGGGGGAAATAAAAGAAGTGACAATTTTTACAGTATGTGACACAGCACTTGGGCTGGAAAGCGGGACTATAACAGACGGAATGATATCCGCGTCATCATCCACCTCAGGCAGCCCAAAGCAGAAGGTCCGATACAACTGTTGTACAGGTAGCTTTAAAGTATGAATCATCTAATATGTTTTACGATCTGACGGTTGAGATGAGCAAAGACCTTTACCATCTTGCAATGCGACTTTAGACATTTTTCCGCCTATTCATTTGACGCGGGAAATATTTATATAACACAGTCGATGTTAACGCAGTATGTGACACTGCACTTGGGCTGGAGAGTGAGACTATAACAGACAGAATGATATCCGTGTCTTCATATACAACAGGCAATCCAAAGCAGAAGTCCGATACAACTGTTGTACAGGTAGCTTAATGCCCCAGTCACACCAACCTACAACCGATTTTTTTTAGGAATCGTGGGCAAATCGTCAAAGTCATGGTTGATCGCAAGACCAAAATTAGTCGCAGCAAGGTCGATGATCATATCAAATCCCAGTTACAACGAGCCAACGACCTGGGTACGACTTAGATACGACCGAATTTGATTTGGAGTCGTGGAAAAGTCGTGCGGACACCGCACGACTGATCGCCAAAGTTCTGGGTGATCGCACGAGCAATATCGGTCGCAGAAAGGTTTTTGATCATGTTCAAAACTTTGAACCGACCGTCTGCGACTAACTGTCTCAGACAGGTCTTGTATAGTCGTGCTACCAGTCGTCCTTTGACGCACCACCAATTGTGCAGGATCGTGCGTGAAACTGTCGCTCGATTGATCGTACAACTGGACGATTGATGGTTACACCTATCGCACAACCTCACGATCAGTAGTGCAACTACTTGCAACTGAAACAGACTGGTTGCACAACCTTACGTTTGGTGGCATCACTAATCTAGCATGAATTCAGAGAGTATCTTGAATGCACGCTTCTGGGGTTTTGCATCATTTTACTCGATGTTTGTACATTGTTATAGCGGTACCAGTGCTGCCATCAAGACTAGATATAATATCGATTTGATTATGGATTCAGCAACAGCATCAGGGTGCTATTGCTGGAATTTTATATCTCAGACGACAAAACTATCGGCAGCAAAGAAAACGGCGACAATTCTGAATGCGTCCCTAGATCGAAAGCTGACATTCTACGACAACTATGACAACTTGATGCAGAAACTGGAAAGGGAGTCTCAGGGCGATTTCACAAACTACATGCGCATGGAACCGAATGTGATACGCGAACATCGTTTGCTAGTGACACCCCGACTGACAAAACGAGACACCAACTACCGACGTTCTCTGGAACCTGGGCTAAAGCTTGCCATCGCCTTACGATATATGGCTACTGGGAACAGCTATCGCAGTCTATCTTATTCCTTCCGTGTACCCCACAACACCATATCCTGCATGATCAAAGAAGTGTGTGCTGCCATTGTGGTTGAATACGAAGGCGAAGTGTTTGACTTTCCGACCACTCCACAAAGGGAGTGTCAGGTAATATTGTTATATTCTATTATTGTGTTAAATTATATTTCAATACATTATACTACAAACATTTTACTACTATATTTCTGTCTTGTGGTTTGTAGATTGCCGGGCAATTTGGGGAGCGATGGAATTTCCACAATGCGTGTGGGGCACTTGATGTTAAACACTTTGCATTCAAGGCTCCAAAGAATTCTGGCACCTTGTTTTGTAACTGCTAGGGATTCTTTTCCATTGTACTTCTTGGCCTCGTTGATTCACATTGGTGGACATCGGCAGTAATGGGTCCTCTTCAGACAGTGGAATCTTCAACGCTTCTTGTTTCAAGGCCTTCCTTGAATCGGGTGACATTGGATTTCGCATTCCCAACCATTCCTAACGACGACCGTGAAATTACCATATTTCTTCACTGATGACGACGCGTTTTCCTTGAGGAAATGGATGATGAAACCTATTGGACATAGGAACACTTATATTTAATTTATTCTCCTCTGCTCGCAGAGGTGTGGAGAATGCTTTTGACATACTTGCAAATCGTTGTTAATGCTTTCTCACTACCATGCAACAGGAAAATGATACAATAAAGGAAATCTTAAGTGCGTGACTTTATCTGCATAACATGATGCGAATGAGATACCCTGGCGGAAATATTGCAACAAGGGTCGCCAAGACTATATAGGACCTGCTTTTTTGAATGCGTGTTGCAAATAATTATATTCCAGTTTCTTAGATGTGCATCATTACGGTTTAAGTTTTGCACGATTCATTTACTGTGATGTGTTCTGCTATAATAAACGAACTTTAAAACGAAAAATAATCAACCACATATCTTAATATATCATCATGTAAATATGCACTTCAATGTATGAAACAAAGTCCATATATGTAATACTAGTTTTAATCCTTCACTCATCCAAGTGGTCATCTCCGTGGAGAATATCGCTGCCCAATACTAACTGGGTTCCAATTTCGGAAGAACAGAATTCAACAGGAGTTGCAGTCAAAATATTTGTACCGCTACTTGTTTGTGATACCTAGGGTATACTTAGTCCTGAAAGGCCCTGGAACGACAACATCGTGGGTGGCTGCAGCAATGCTGTGGTCTGGTATGTCTGCACCTGAAGCTATTCCTGGGTCACTGAATGAGTAGCTATCTGGACAGCCTGTGGGATCAAGACAAGACATCGGATGGTAGATGGTCGGGGTGCCCGTACACTGCTGAATGGCGCTTGGCACAGTGAGGTCGCTTGTGTCTCCGCCACCATCCATTGACTGAACAAGACACGAGAGTTTCGGTTCGAGTGCAATAGTTCATCAACTTCCCTGCAGAGTTGTTTGCTCTTGATGCGTGCTCTACTAGCTTCAAAATGGTGTCATCAACTGCAGTTGTTGACTAGCGTTTCCGTTTATGAACTTGTATTGATCGTGATGGGGCTTGTGAGCTAGGACCAGGCTGGTAAGATTCACCTGCAATGGAGAGGACGGCTGGGTCGTAATCTGAAGCTGCCCCGTCTTCCTCTTCCGGCGCAGGACACGGAACCTTTTGGTAGAGAATAAACGTAAATAGTAATGCAATGCAAGTCATATAAGATGTAAAAGGAAACAAATAAATGGACCATGAACTGCAATGAGTGGAATGAAAATTTTCAAATGCTACCTTCCCTAACTATCTGGAAGCTGTGCGGACAGTGATGTGCGACTTGAGGAAGCTGAAGTTCCTCAAGTTCCATTTCTGACCTTCGGTCAACCGCGCCGCAGCCTGACCACTCTTTTTTTCAGCAGTCGCCCATACATAGTCCTCTGTGACTTCCACCACACCGCCAGCTGTTCACCTGTAATTTCAATAAACAAAAAAAAAATGAAACCAACCACAGCTGTGAAAATTTCAAAAGTGCTACAGTTCCATGTGATTTACAATACTTAATATATTAGTGTACCTGTCGTGTTAAGTTCCTTTGCTTTTTGGTTTGGGAGACAATCTTTTCTCTCCCTGTTTTTAAGATTTACGTTGCTCAGATCATAAAAGAGTGGATTATCCAAAAACCATTCACACATACCCTTTTCATCCTCCGCACTAAACTCCTGAACTTTGTTTCTCCTTGCACCCATTTCATCTTCTGTAGAGTCGTTAATGTCATGTTCTTCAATTCCTACGCGGTCAGCTTGTGTGGCCGGTACTTCGAGGGCATCTCTCTCTGTGTATCAAAAATGTCTTCTTCTGGCTGTGTTCTCTTACCCTTTCTCTTTTGGGAGGCATGCTGCATACTGTGTTTACTGTTCGAGAACTAAATTGCAACTGATGTGTACGCACGATGGCATATCTATCGAACGATCACCTTACAACTGCTGTTAACGGTTTCGCGAACCGTCGTAGCTGGCCCTGATTAGTCGCTGATCGCTACCACTTGTGGTACGATTACTCTTTGCTGATCGTGCGATCAATCTTTTCTAATTTTATTTGATCTTTTGACCATGCGTACCACCAGTTGTACATTCATGTACAACCTATCGCACGATGAATTTTCAACAAATCGCAATATGCGATTCCAAGTGAAGATCGTGCCACCTGATCGTATCTCGGTAATTTGTCACGGATCGTACGGATTGAAAAGCGTGCGATCCGGTGTGTCTGGGACTTATAAGTATATTTCATCTATTACATATACTGGCAATCGTTAGGTCGAATGCTTTCTGACGTATTTCAAACCAATTGATAGACTGTTCTTTACACACTGATTTTGATTACCGATTACTACCTTTGCCTGTTTAAGATAAGAGACTCACGGTGGTTGTAACCGGTCAATAGGGGATGCTTACTCCTTCTGATCCCATATCTGGTATTTTAAAGGGTTTGCCTTTCTATTAATTCTGAATATTTTATAGGATTTATGAGATTGGTCACTCTTCGTCATATTCACTTGTTCATTTAATATTTCCAATAAAAATTAAAGATCAACATTTATACTATGGATCCATAATTTTCAGGCGAAGACAACGGTGCATGGTGTCCTTTATCCAATGATCCACGTCCTTGGCTTGAGGTTACACTGGCTAAACCAATGGCTGTGTCTGGATTGAATTTTCAACATCCTAGTCAGAAGGATTCACACACTTATCCAAGCAAATTCATGAAGACGTTTCAGCTTAAATTTATTTCAGCTCTGGACCCTTTAAGAGAATGGAGAAGCTTTAATGAGGTATCTGATTGGAATTCAATTGAGGAAACTTCTTTCATATTGTTATAGGATATGCAATGTTAGAAATAAATGTTTATGTGATTGTTTCAGCACATACCATCAATTTACAACTCCACATTGTATTACAATATTGGTTTAAATCCCTATATTGTCACGGATGCTATTCGAATCTATCCTGAAACTTATTCAACAGCGGCATGCTTTAGAATGGAAGTTATTGGTTGCGATCCAACAGGTAACTATACTCCAGAGAATGATTATTGAAATTTCTTGTTCTGTGCTTTTTAAACATATAAGTAAATGTAAATACTGAATAATTCCCTGCTTTCTGATTGACTGAAATCCAAAAAAGTAAATTTTTCACCTTCATGGACAAAACGTAAATTTGAAATTTTTCAAATTGACACGGTTTAATAAAATTGAACGTTGGGTCTCTACTCACTATAACAAAGACGATCGATCAGCCTGGTAAATACTAGTACGACGGTTTCGAATTTTGAAATTATTAACGTCGAGAATAAACAATAATATTCTCGTCTCTTATCACTTTCCACTAATACTTCCACTACTACCTGTAAACAAAGAGCCCCGTGGGGATCCGAGTTGGAATAGGTAATCACTACCCCTTGCTTGTCGTTAGAGGCGACTAAATTGGGCGGTCCTTCGAATGTAGGTGTTGCACGATGAAGATCATCTCCCTGCTCAAAGGCCGTAAGCGCCGAGCATAGGCTTAAAATTTGCAGCCTTTCACCGGCAATGGTGAGGTCTCCATCTGAGTAAAAAATTCTCAAGCAGGACGTAAAACAATATACAATCAATCAATCAATCATGTAAACGTACTTGTACATAGATATTTTATTGAAAATATATGTTAACTAACAACTCAACTTTGTGACATACAGGATGATTTCAGTTTCCCATATTCATGAAGAAATATTCCATTATCACATGCATATGGTGTTTATATCTCTCGATTGATTCAATACACAAAAGTTTGTTCTGCGTATGATCAGTTTTTAAATGGAGGAAGGCTACTGAAATACAAGTTGATGTTACAGTGGTTTCAACGGTCTCGTTTGAAGTTAGTATTTCGCAAATTCTATGGTTGTAATAACACTTTAGTGCGCCAATACAACCTTTCATTGGGTAAAATGCTCTGTGACGTTTTTCATATGAATTAGTAGGTCGTTCTGACTGCGGAAGATCAAGATACAGGGCTGACGGCGGGTGTGACCGGTCGACAGGGGATGCTTACTCCCCCTAGACAACTAATCCTACCTCCGGTATATCCAGGGTGTAGTGTATGCCCAACTTTCTCTTTTGTATTCCTTATAGGCGTTATGAGATTGATCACTGTTCGTTATCGTCACCTTCTCTAATATCCAATTGGATGACTAAGATAATTGAATCATGTAATAAAACAATTATTGACATTTTTGCTGTCAATACGATGCTAACCTCGAAATTAAGTATTTGCCTTGTACTCAGGACTTGGTGATTGTTGTATTCCTTAGGTAATATCGAATGGTGAAGTTAACAATGTGTTAATCGTAATCGTAAATCCCAAAGACATATACAAGTTCGAGTGTAGGGCAACACGGACCTCCGACAAAGCGAAGGTAGGATCAGGTGCCATGGAAGAGTAAACATCCATTGCTGACCGGTCACACCTGCCGTGAGCCCTTAATCGAAATTAGGTATACGGGATTACGTTAGTTAGTATGAAAAATGAGTCTAACAATGGGTATGAAACAAATCATTCAACACATGTCCCAGAGACACTTTGTAATCGCAAACAAGGTCATTATAGCGACCGTAAAATTTGCGAAATGATGACTTCAAACGAGATTCGTTATAACCCTGCAACATCAACTTTTTTGTCAGTAGTTGACCTCGCTTTAAAAACTTCTTACACGCATGGCATGCTTCTCGCGAATCGAATTAACTAGGAGATATATACACCATAAGCAGGCGAAAGTGGTATATTACTACATAGATATGGAAAGTTTATGAGTGCAAAGTCATCACGCTTGTCATATAATGTAGTTGTCAGTCTGCCATTATAGTCAATATTAAGTAAAATATCCAAATTATGAAGCAGACACGTCGGATTATGTAGTGTCCTTTATTTCGAGTTCATCGGGATATATCAAATGGACATAATTATGAAAATTATGATTGTTGATTGATAAGACGTCATCGATATATCTATATGTATGGCTGAAGGACACGGCAAGTTTTTTGTTTTTATCCTGTAGCAGTTTCTGAACAAATTCCGCTTCATATGAATATAAAAATAAGTCTACCAATAAGGGAGTACAATTAGTGCCCATGGGAATGGCAATGGATTGTTGGAAGACTTGGTCTCCAAACACTACGTAACTGTTATCTACAAGAAAGCCAAGCATACTCTTAACGTCTGTTTCAGAGTACTCTTGCGGGCTATCGGAGTGGTGTCTAACAAAATATGTACCTTGTTTTCCAATCACTAGAAATTTGTATTTTCAAGTGTCATTTTTGTTCAAAAAGCAATTATCTATTATCTGAGAAAGTCTAGATTTTAATTTATCGTGAGGAATTGTTGTATAAAGTGTGGAGAAATCATACGTTTTGATGCTGCTAATTTTAGAAAAATCCTGAGACTTTAGATTTTCCAAAAATACCTTCGAGTTTTTGAGAATCCACATCTGATTGACACCACTTCTGGAATATGTAGTAGAACAGTATCTCTGAAGTGACTCTTTAATAGTTGTTAGCAGTTAGTTAGTAATAAAGATAAAGGCTTGGTAGAACACTTACTGGAACCAGCAATGTATCTTTGTAAGGATTTTTATGTAATTTTGGAATCCAGTAAAGGTACGGTAATTCAAATTGATCCTGATTCATAGGAATGTCGAAAGTATTTAAAACTGAAAGATGATTATGAAGAATTTCATCCTTTGTAAAATTGCTTCGAGTATAAGTAGGATTCCAAGATGCTGAAGTAAATCCCAGTTCATTTAAAAGACATTTATAATAGTAATGTTGTTACTTACTTTATCTGCTGGGACTAGCGCAAAGTTTTCATGTAGTCTTCGTAACTCATCCGTCACATCAGCTTTCTTAAAAACAGGAGGATAAATAGTGCGCATTTCCCCACATCAAATGGTGAGTGAGGGATTTAAAACAATTTTCGAATACTAAAGTAACTAAAGTATCCTATCTGCCTCAAAATGTAAATAATTATATAACATAGCAAAATGTTCGAATCATTAATTTCAAAATATAATAAGAAAAGTATGTAATTTACATCTATTAGTTATAGATCTTAAGGACAAACTAATAACTTTATTACAAACAGGATGATATCAGCATATCCATCGTCAACTTCCCTTATTTATGTAGCAATATTCCACTATCACCAGCATATGGTGTTTATATATCTCAACTGATTCGTTGTTCTGCGTATGATCATGTTTTTTATATCGCTGCAAGCTACTGGCATATAAGTTGATGTTACAAGGGTTTCAACAGTGTCGTCTAATGTTAGCATTTCGCAAATTCTTTGTTGTTATAACGATCTAATTTCCAAATACAACCTGTCGTTACATCGAGTGCTGTCTAACGTGTTCATAGCAATCGTTTTTAAAACTGAATTTGACTGCAGATTACACCGTTTACCTGAGCAAGATACAGGATGTAGGGATGCTTACTCCTCATAGGCACCTGATCACAACTCTTGTATTTTTAGGGGTCCGTGGTTGACCTTTCTTCATTCGTCATATGATATTTTAGAATGATTAATGTTCATTATCTTCACTTTTGCAACTACGGATAGGAATCTGAAGGTACAAAATCCTTCTTGAAATCACACAATGAGCAATGTAAATTAAGATCAGTTACAATTTTTCTATCCAAATGAGAATTTAACAGAATCCATATTTTTTATTCTAAAATCAATAAATTCACCTTCAACTCTTATGACGCGAAACAGAGTTAATACAAATGCCAAATGACTTTAGTGCACTACATTGTATCAGGGTTCTCTCATCCACCAATAAAAAACTGGACGCCACCAGATAACTGAAAAAGTGTTGAGTGTGGCGGAAAACAACAATCAATCAATTAATCAATCAATAACTACATCACGTCATATGTTGACGTCACACGGACTGTAACTAAATTATTTTAGTTTAAAACGGTCTAGCGCAAGTGCATGCCCTCATAATGTTTCTCTGATTCTTTCATAAAGGAAGGTGGATTTAACATACAGCAGATATCGATTTTATGGCTGCGCAATTTCTGCCCATTGTCTCGTTCGATCGAAAGTTTAAAACGATAAAACGCGCAGCGCATTTTGCTGATAATTACAGTTGTTACATTTGAATTATCATTTATGTGATCAAATGATAAAATTTGCCCAACATCAGCGATAATCTGCATATTCTTGTAGTACTAATATTGTTGCAATTTATCTAATGTATGCCCTTGCACGAAAGCCGTTGTATGGATATTGTTTGTTTTCATCTTTAAGCTATACGTAATTGACGTCATAGTCATACCTACACAATAGATATCACATGCAGCCAATACTTACATGGATATGCTCAAAATATGCACAAGGAAAGTGTTAATAATTTTTTTCATGAATATTATGCATTTTTTATTTGCATATAATATCTTATTTAGTCTTAACTCATATGCGATATGATGTAATAATTTTGATAAAATTTATCATTTATCATACCTTCCTTTAACCCTTTCAGTTCTTTGTCAATATAACTTCTGTAAAAATGGAGGAACATGTATGGGTCCTGATGTCTGTAAATGTCCAAAAGGTTTCTATGGCAACAGTTGTGATCAAACAGGTAAGATTGAACAGTCTCTGTTTCATAAAAACATTTGACGATATATCAACATTTACATCAAAATCATCTGAAATGGTTGTTGTACGTTTTTCATTTGTAATTCCTAACATATTCTTATATCAACAGCTTCGACGATGGTACACCTGACTTTGGGATTTTCAGAAATAATTGAACACGTCATTCACACAACCGTAAACACAAACTTTAATATTCATGGTGCTGTAACCCTGGTAACTAGTCACAATGAAAAAGCAATAAATCTGACAGGAAACAGCTACATAACAGTTGACAACACGGGATTCAATGCTTGTCTTAAGGACATAGACACGTGCTCTTCCGGATTTACTCTAACCATCAATGTAAATCTACATCAACTCACAGATAACACCTACATTATATCCAGTGGTGGAGACTTACAAAACCATAAAGGAATAGCTTTATTTTACAGCAATCACCAGTTACATTTCGTTGTTACAACAACATCCCAGCGATGGGTGATTGTCGTACAGAATAGTCTTTCGTTGAATGTCTGGCACAAGATTGAGCTCTCCTGGAGTAAAATATTAGGGTCCTCACTTGTTATTGATAATAATTTCGCCGGTTCCATTATTCAGACAATGCCAGTTGTCGCTACACAAGTCAAACCACTCACAATTGGATTCGGCTACCATCATCAAGTACCCATTTCGATGACCATTAATGGTTTGCAGACGTTCGATTCCCACAGGGAGAACTTGATAGTTAATGGACTGGTCACAAGTGAGCTTATACTAATTTCTATTCCATCGTAATGTTCCTATTCTTGTGACAGTATAATATACATCTTCGTTTATTTTCAACCCCTACATTAACACCAATACTACAAACAACACCTAACGCTTCTCATGCTTCAGACACATATAAAACACTAAAAAGCAATTCATAATCTACAAATGCTTCCTGGATTTATTTCTGTTAGTCATAAAAACTCTGTATGTTCTTTTACGTGCAGAATTATAAACAAAAATGTAAAATTACCCCTAGCCAGGATATTCCTATGTCGATATTCCATGTTGTAATTTAAATACTTATTTTGCTCACAATCAAGGGTACATATATATGCTATAAACAAATAATTTAATGTGTAGAGGGGTGTACATTTCTTGTTATAATAAGTTAAAAATACCATGAATAGAAAATGCTTGGAATTCAATGAAAAGTAGGTTGTAATCAAAATCGTGTTTTATGCAGTTTTTTCATACAACTAGAAAATATAATTGTATTGTATAAAAGGGGATGAATGTGTATTCATAATATACATTATGTACATATATAAGCAACTGTTGGTATCATGTATTCATAAATATAAACCGCTTTACTATATTGAACAGTTTAAATAAACCTTTATATGCTCGTTTCAGCTTCAAAACCAACAACTGCAGCGACAACAACACGAATTCCTGTTACTACAGTTGCTGCATCGAGTAAGAATTGATCTGGTTCTTATATATTTAAAACAGATTATATCTTCTATTGTGATTCCCATTCAATTACTCAATTCACACAAAAATATTATAAATTGACTGTCTTTTAGAACATATAAAGTACGATAAGGTGATGTCCTGCGTTGAAACCAGTCGCGGTAGCTCAGTGGTATAAATATTAAAATATAGATAAAACGAATACTTGCCATAGCCGCTTCAAACCTGAGTGTAGAAATTAAAGTTATGGACATGAATTCAACGGATAAATGATACATATTTTCAAGTGGAGGGGATCAGGTTGGAGCAAGTCGTCTGGCACGGTGACATCTACTGCACAACAAAGAAGGGTAAATGGATGTGGACTGCGAAACGTACACTTGATGTCAGAGCTGGAGAATGGCACACCTACCAAGTTTCTTGGAACAAGAAAGCCGGGTTTATCGTTTATTTGGATGGAAAGGAGATCATGTCCCATTCAGTTAAATTGGCAAATCCAGATTACCCTACGATATACCCACTACATATTGCGAGTGCTCCAAACATAACCTATTCATCCACACTTATGGATATTAGAAATTTATACACGTGGTCTGCATCACGTGATTCTCTTATCGCACAAGGCTGCATTAAGCATTGAACAATCACTGCCTTTATCTTTAGGATAGATTTGGCTTTTAGATTGTTTTTGTTTTTACTCCATATAGAATGACAGAGTATCTTGCTTGCAATAATACATTAATTACAGAATACAGCACTGCTCGTCAGATGACCAGAAAATCAACAACAACAAACTCTGTAACAACATCAATACGAACTTCAACAATACCAATGACAACAGTAGATAAAAGTAAGTTATTTTTAGTACGTGTGCCACATTGTCTGCAAGGAAACAAGATTGCATTCCAAGCTCACATAATACCTGACATGATATATACACTGCATCGCATTATAACGTATGATATGTAAAGAAATTATTGATATCTAGTGATCAGTCATTGAAAAAAATACTTTGTTAAACACCAGTCTGATTTTACGTACAAGTACTCCAAAGATGAGATTACAAAAATGCTGGAGTTCCTCATTGACAATATCGTCGTTGTCTTTGGTGATCAAGTCTTCCAACAGTATGTAGGAATTCCCATGCGCACGAATTGTGGCGCTTTATTAGCTGAATAGGCTTTGTATTCCTACGAGATAGAATTTATTAAAAAGCTTCTCCACGGGAAAAAATATTTTGGCATGGCCTTCAACTCGACAATTAGATATATATGCCAACGTTTTATCTATTAACAATAATCATTTTCATTCATATGTCCATTCGATATATTCCAGTGAACTCAAAATAAAAGACACCACAGAGTTTTTCACATCTGCTTCATAATTAGACATTATTGAACCTAGATGTTAATGGCAAACTAAAAACCTCAACTGTATGACAAATGGGATGACTACAACTTCTCCATCTTCAACTTCCCACATTGATGTAGCACTATTCCACTATCGCCTGCATATGGTGTTCTGAACTGATTCGAAACGCAAGAGGTTGTTCTGCGCATGATCAGTTTTTAAATCATGGCGGACTACTGACAAACACAACAGTACTTTGACATTATAGGGGTTTCAACAGAATCGATTAAAGTCAGCATTTCGCAAATTCTGTGGTCGGTATAACGATCTAATTTAACAATACAACCTGTCATTGGGTAAAATGCTGTCTGAACTGTTTCATACCGGTTGTTAGGCCGTTCTTTACACACTGATCTTGGCAACGGATTACTCCGTTTACCTGATCAAGATATAGGCTGACGGCAAGTGTGACCGGTTGACATGGTATGTTTATTCCTCCTAGACACCTGATCTCACACCACCTCTGGTATGTCAAAGGTTCCGTGTATGTCCTATTGTTAATTATGAATGTTCATAGGAGTTCTGAGATTGTTCGTTATCTTCACCTTTTCCTTTAAATTTGAATGATCTTCGCATGATTCTTCGGATCGCATATTATATAACTTAAATTATTCCTAGGTACAGTAGAGATTTCAACGTTACTGACGGAGTATATGCAACCCTTGAGCGTGGTTACTTCGTACAACCCACAGTCATATTACAGTAAGTATTTGTACAGTATGTTCCTGTACGTTTACACAGGATATTATGTACATGTAAATGAGAATTTGGAGGAAGAAGTTGAAATATATAATTCTATATATTTGAAATATTTTCTTCATACAATGCATATCCATACGAGATACTATACCCTTTGATACAAATTTTTATTTGTCTATTCTTGATAAATATGGAATGGTATGAATGACTACGTTTTATGCAATTTCAGTGGTACACATGTGCCAATACGGTATAATCAATGATTAGTTGTTGGATATACGATTTAATTCAAGTGTGAAAAAGGATTTTTTAAAATATATTTTCATGAGTGAAAATATTAAACAAATCCTCTCACTCGTTAAATAAATTCTATACCTAACAACTAAACAACGCATTTTCTATTTTTTACATTTTCACGGTTTTTTTTTTTATCTAACTGTTAGTTCTTGTTGACATTTAAAAATATAGTACCTTAAGAAAGATGCAAAAGATATAAAAATCAATATTTGATTAATAAAACAATTTATATATATATATATATATATATATATATATATATATATATATATATATATGTATATAAGAAACGAAATTAATCATATATAATTATCTCGGATGAATAGTCCAGCAACTCATTGTGGAAAAAACAACTGTGAAAATATTAAATGGAGAAATTGCAATATTACACTGTTTAAAATGTAATAAATGTATTTATGACATTTTCCACCTTTATCCTATATCTCTTCTCACCTGCTTTTTTCTATCGCTTTATACATATACCAGTACAATTTGCGCGAATCGCGAAATTCCGCCTTTTTGGAGAGATCTGCGATGGGACATGTTTGGTAAGAACTTTCCTTTCACAAACTGTATGTTTATATCCATATTAATATAACATACATTTTTGATAAATTTATTTATAACATGCATTCATAATGGCTACAATCTTTATTATGCAGATACTTGAGCTTCGTTTAACAATTTGTATTGTAATAGATATATGTATTTGTATTGATTTCAGATTCATTTCCACCGACAGGCATACGATAGTTGCGGTTCATAGCTAAGTTTTCGAAGGCTTTATATTTCAGGGGTTACTCTACCCATGTAAATACATTGTATCAGCGGTAAGTTTGTAAGCGTAATAACTCTACCTTCGTGAGATGTAATACAACCATTAGCTGGTATCCCAGTTTTCAAGAATGCAATATCTATATTTTTCTTGATACAATTTCAAAGAAATGTCTATTATTACAGGCATCCATTTATTGATAAAGATGAGTAATACAATATGTAATATAAATTATTATATGTTGTTACTTTCCATTGTTACTTACAAGCTTTTCTACATGTGCTTCATCTATTTTCATTTTACCTGTATTTTTTTTTTATATAATTTTTTTTTCGTTTGGTTGAATGCAATGGTGATGTGTTTCTGTTTTATTTTTCTGTTTTCATGTCTCCATCAACTGATATCTTATATTGTATCATTGTATCTTTTTTTTATAAAAATGAAAAAGTATGCAACTTCAATGCATAATTTCTATTTCAGAGGATACTGTATCTTCCCCAGAACATAATATTTTGCATTGCAAAATCCTTTCAATGATATATAATATGAGATATTCATATTAAGAGCAATGCTTTTGATTATTCCATGTAATTGTCATATAACTGAAAATCTTATAATTACTTTTCACTGAGATGCTTGAAATTCAGTGTACTATTTATATAACTTACCTCGCTTGGTCTAATCATAGTGTATGGATTTTCATGAAGGACAAATGTAAGCAAATAGACATACGGAACTTTTCGTCATGGTCAATGAAACGCAGAGAGTTCAAATAAAATTAGCTTCCGTTCATTAATGAAAAAGCCATAATTTGATGGTAAAATATTAGTGACATACTCGACACAGTTATTCTTTTGAATAATATGTCAAAATGTGTTTTGATAGATTGTATTTTCTTTTTCCTCACGTAGAGACGTCGTCAGCTGAAGTGACATATATTTTCACCTTTTCATGGCTCTCGAGGGTGCAGCAGTGAGGGTTCTTTATCCTGCCAACGCCTACCGTGACATCGGACCTCCGTTTTATGGTCATACCTGAAAGACCCATGACTTTCACCTCTGATGTCGTGTCCCTGTCGAAGGAACAGTTCCTAGGTTGATGTACGTCGGGATCTTAAACGAATCGAATCTGTGCCTCACAGCTGCTAAGACAGCGCCTTAACCACTGGGATCTCGATGGTGGAGTTGAGTGCATTATGCCGATATCTGTATTAGCATCAGACGTGAAGTTGACCATTTTTATGTTTAACCTGAATGTATCTAAATAAAGTTATTCCATGGAATTTGCAATTATTTCCTGCATGTTCTGATATGATCAATTCATTTGCATATATTCTAAACGAATGACAGTGGAATAACCAGAATTTCTGTGATGTTTTGCATGTATTCTAAACGAATGACAGTGGAATAACCAGAATTTCTGTGATGTTTTGCATATATTAAAATTGTACTGTAAATGTTATGCCTGCTTTATTATTACACGTAGAATGAAATTCTTTAAAGAGGTACAATTTAATGGGTTTTTGTTTTTAGTTTTCCTGTTACTTTGATGTAGACAAATCCATGAATGAAAAAAGTAACGAACATTGTAAAACCGGTCGACAGGAGATAGTTACTCCTCCTAGGCACCTGATCCCACCTATGGTATGACCAGAAGTCCGTGTTTGCCCATCTCTCTGACTTGTATTTTCTATAGGAATTATGAGATTGAATACTGTTAGTTATCTTGGCCTTTTCTTCTTATTTCGGAGGAGTAAGCATATCCTGTCGACCGGTAACACCCGCCGTGAGCCTACATTCCGATCAGGTAAACGGGGCAATCCGTATTCAGAATCAGTGTGCCAAGAACGGCCTAACAAGTACTTCATCATATTTTCAACTACGGATACGAACAACGTTTTGTGGCTATCGGTTCATCATATGCACGATAAACGACCAATGATTAAACATTAAGTCCGAAGAATAGGTAACCATGAAGAAAGCTAAAGCTCGATCGTGTTAATATTCAGTCAAACAATGGACTCCATGGCGGTGGAGAACTGTGTCGACTTGCACGTAAACTCCAACCTGTACAATGAAAAGTGACACTTCATTGTAGCTCATCATTGGTTAACCATTTTCTGAGGCTTTCTACATTTGTGGTACTTCAATTGCAGCTGGTGATATCTCATTATGAGTGAAAACTTCTTCTGTAACGAGCTTGATATATCGACAACGATTTATTTATTAACAATACTCAAATACTGATTGCCATTCATATGTCGATACGATATATACCTTTGCACATCTTCCACATCTGTTTCATATTTGGATATTTTATTGAACATCGATTTTAACGGCAAACTAACAACTCAAGTTTATGACAAACAGGATAACTTCAGTTTCCCCATCAACTTTCCAAATATAGAAATATCCCATTATTACCTCCACATGGGGTTTATGTCTCTCTGCTGATTCGATACGCGGGAGGATGTTCAGCGTACTACGCAGTTTTTAAGTCGAGGTAGGCTACTGGAAAAGAAGTTGATATTACAGGGATTTCAACAGTCTCGTTTAAAGTCAGATTTTGCAAATTTATGGTCGTTATAATAACAATCTTATCTAAAATACAATCTGTCATTAGATCGAATGCTGTCTGGCGTGTTTAATGCTTATTGTGAGGTTGTTCTTGCCTTACTCTTAATTTTGTTAATTTTGAGACTGATCACTTTTTGTTACCTTATCTTTTTCATAAAGGTCTAAATTCCAAGTAATCCGTTATTTTTCCGATGGATTGGTATTACCACTACTAGTAACACGCATCAGTGCACAGAACATTTTGTGAATCAATTTTTTGTTGTAAATGGAAAAGTTACCCATTATATACTCGCTGTCTTATTCAGTAACTTAATGTGAGCCAAAGTAATTGAAGGAATTGATATCATAGTAAGCAGACGTTTTCCTGAAAATGTAGCTTTCCGATTTTCCAATAAAATATGTATTTTGTATGGGAGATTATCATTGTGTGACAGACTCGTGTGACATATGTATTAAAGAAATAAATATTTATTTTTATTTGCATCACTCTTCTACAGATGAATTAAATATTTATTCAATCTACCTGTAGTTTAGTGTATTGATTTGTAAACAGTCATTTTCTAGAAAGGTCCAGAGTTAGCCCTAGAGAAAACATACGACAAAATAAATCACCAATGAAATCAAACGATACAAAATAACTATGACCAGAATATAATTAGAGCCCTGGGGCTAACTCTGGAACTCTGTATGAGGAATTCTTGCACACATCAATTCTTTTAAAGATAGCGACAATTCAATCAAAAAACCATTAATTTAATTGTGGATATGTTGAATTGAAGATATTTCCAGTTATATAGCTGCTCGCTCTAAAAGTATTATTGCGCGCATCAATTAAATTAATGATATCATTAATTCAATTGAATATAGGAATAATTGAATTGTTAATATTGCTTGTATTAATTGATTTGTTGCGTGCATTGATTGAATTATTTCTCCCTTCAATTGAATGGTAGCGCGCAGCAATTCAAATTGTTTACATCAGTAATTCATTTGAAGAGGGCAACAATTCAATTTATAGCGTTCATCAATTCATCAAAATAATTAAATCTATCAACAATTCAATTAATGCGCACATTAATTTAAAATTGAAGACATCATTAATTATCTTAAAGGATCTTCTATCGAAATATGCGCATCAAATGAATTGATGATATCTTCAAATGATTAAAGATAACTTCAATTAATTGAGTTTATGTTAATTTGACGCTACATAAACGATCGGTTATATATTTCTAAAAGGTAGTAGAAAAAAAAACCCCCCAAAAAAACCAAACCTACTCATGGGTTATTCTGCAACATACCTGGAAACACGAAGTTTATTTCTATTTCTTAATCAGCGTAACTGTTACCTCTATATCTAAATTTGTCAGTTTGTTTTATCCATTTCAAAGAACTGTCCCTGCTACTCTGTACGTACAGCTTTTTCCGCAGCGTACTTGGTCGACTTCACATTGGTATTGTTGAGTGAGTTATGACGTGATCGTGCTGATTATCACCATTGTGATGTCCTGCTAATGTTGTCGAGATTTTTTTTTCAACACACTCCATACTTTTTGAAGTAATAAAAATATTTTGAATTGTTCGTAGTTTGATATACTGAATGAAAGAAAGACCTTTGTCCTATAGCTCATCAAAAGAACCCCCAAATTCATTATTACATGTAATATACAATAGGAAATGCTTTATGTTGAATACACACTCCCATGAAAAAAGAATCGGGGGAAAATTAATGCCAAAGATAACCATAGAGTACTGAAGATGTATTGACATTTGCATACAGTTATGAAATGGGAATGGGGGGAAATGGCAAATTTATGGTCCCCCGGGACAAAAAAGCTATTTTCCCAAAAGCGGCAAAACATTTTGCTATTTCTCGAATTACCCATTCTATATCTGTTTTATTATACCAAATCAGTTGATAGAGACACAGTTGTTTATCCGACTCCAGTTTTAACACTGATCATATCTGTTACACTTATTGAATTCCTTTCACACAGATAAATTCCAAGTAAATTTTTCGCTGTCTTAATCGCTGCCTCGGTGTTAAAACTTGGATTTACTGTAGATCTTGTTCAAACTTCCATTCCTCCATCAGTATTTGATCTATTGTGATGTCTGCTAAAACACTTATATCACAGATTGCACGATTCTTGGAACGCTTGGAACATTTTGATTGGTTAAAAATATTGCTGACTTTGCAGGGAGTAGTCCTTAGATGGGGAGAATATTACTTTTTTAGGGAAGTAAAAGTTTTATCGTATTATTTTACAGAGAAAATTGGTAAAAAAATAAAATAAAAAATTGATTAGCTGTCATTATAAAACTGAACATGTATACAACGCTCAGAAACAAAGTGTACTTATAGACTGAGAAAAATGTGACATAGGCATGTCTCTTGTCTCTTTTTATCACAAGCGCCCTCTAGAAACAAACCTCACACACAGTTTCAAGGGTTATACCTCTTTTAAAAAATAACTTAATTACAGACAGAACATATTTATTGTACCCATCTATAACTCAGTAACGACTACTTATGTCATCCTGATTACCTCTATCACAAAAATGCAGGACCCAAGTGATATAGAGAAATAATTGACAACCACGATTATCTTTACCATGTTCTCAGAAATAAAACGACCTGTGATGAGTAGCTGAAGAGAATGTAGAATGCTTACTCTCTGTTGTTGAAACATAAAACTTCATACAAATTGTTCACTTAACATATGTGATAAATACGTTTTCTTTATATGATATTGCTGTAAATCAGTCTTACGACACTTTGTTGTTACGGAGGTCATCTAAATTGTCATTGACAGAGGTTACATGCCCCTCAGTAACAATCTTAACGTCGTTTATAATTTTGTTGGTGTATTAAGTTTATAGATGATAAACCCCTACCCCAGGGATCATGAAATTTACAATTTTGGTAAATGTATACCAGCTCATTTTAAATGTATATTTAGTTTTAGTTTAGTTTCAACAGCATTTAAGAAGATGTGTTTTGTGTGTTTTACACATAAATACTTAATAGAGTGGGGCCCGAATGATCAGTGACTAAGTGTGGTAACAACTAAACACTTTTAACTTCCTCGTGATAACTATGATTCCAATTTCTTTTCAGATTGGGTATGATACATCTTTTGGACAATGGGGAAATAAATTGTAAATACCAAGACTCCTGCACCTCTGGGGTCTTAATGGCGTGGCAAAAACTGTCAAAAATTGACCAATTTTCATCTCTACAACTGCATATGTGTAAGAAAAATTGAATGCATAGTGACGTAGCACAGGATAACATCTATCAAAATTGTAAATTTCATGATTCCAGAAGAAGAGGTGCTGACTCCAGGGCGGGGCTAGACTTGATATTTATAGCTTATATGTGTAAAGTATTTAAATGATATCACCTTTTATGCTATTGATAATGAATTGATACTAAATAGATATTTAGAAGGAGTCAGTAGTCCTGTACCACATTTGTAAATGTCATGATCCTAGGAGGTGAGGTTAGAATTCTGGGTGGGGCTAGATTATTGCTTTTATCGTTTGAAAGATTTCTTGAAGTTTGCTGATACGGTATAAAAACCATAAGCATATTTAGGAAAAGCAGGCAAGGATGTACCGATATTTCGCAAATCCCAGGATTTTAACTCTAGGACATGTCGAAAATTAATTATTTTCCGTTAATATTGCATGCATTATAAAATGTAAACCCTTTCATCAGCATAAGCACTTTCGAGGGCATTTAAGGTTTTAGAACACATCTTGTTTTAATATTGTACTTTTACTGAATATTGGAATTTAGCTTAGATTCAGAACAGGAATTTTTTCCTATATTTTGTAGCCCTTAGGACTAATCATACTTTTAACTAAGGTGACCTATAAGGCTGTGGGCCTCTTGTTTGTACTGACCGTGGCTGAGTGGTTAGAGCATCGGGCTCAAAATCACAAAGCCTCTCACCTCTGTCGGCGCGTGTTCGAATCTCGGCCGCGGCGTTATGTGAGCAAGTTTGCCAGTGTACTTGCGGAAGGTCGGTGGTCTCTTCCCAGGTACATTGTATCTGGGTTCTCTCCTCCACCAACAAAAACTGGACGCCACCAGATAACTGAAAAATTGTTGAGTGTGGCTGAAAACAATAAATAACCAATCAATCGTGTTTGTACTGTGGAATAATACTCGCCTCCATTAAGATCGATTTTCATTACGCTTTTATCTATGTTTTGTATGAAAAGGTGAAGAGAACGAACAACAATCAATCTCATAACTCCTATATGGAATACAAAATTAAGAGTTGGGCAAACGCGGGTCCCTGGACATACCAGAAGTGGGATCTGGTGTCTAGGAGGAGTAAGCATCCCCTGTCGACTGGTCACACCAGTCGTGAGCCCAATATCTTGATCAGGCAAACGGGGTAATCAGTATTCAAACTTAGTGTGCAAAGAACGGTCTAACAATTTGTATCAAACATGTCAGACAGTATTTGACATAATGACAGGTTGTATTGGCAAACTAGATCGTTACGTTTTGTCTATATGCACTATATGCAAGTGATAGTGGAATAATGCTACATAAATAGCGGAAGTTAAAGATGAAGCTAAAGTCATCCCGTTTGTCATAAAGTTGAGTTGTTAGTTTGTTATTAACATGTTCACCTATGTTGAATAAAATAAATACTAATAATAAAATAAATATGAAGCAGATGCGGGAGACTCTGTGGCGTTCACTAGAATATATCATATCGATATATGAATGAAGGTGAGTAGTTTAGTGTTGTTAATAGATAAAACGTCGTCGCTATATCAAGCTTGCTACATAAATACTTATTCTACAATGTAGAAAGCCGCAGAAAAAAGTTTAGCAATGATGAGCTACAATGAAGAACAACTTTTTATTGAATCTCTCCTGATTTTTCCCCGTGTAATACGAGAAAACTGTGTTGTAAACATTAATTATTTCCTAATTATTTCCTAAACTAATCCAATACGATTTAGAACCAACATTTTAACTGTACCAACTCTCACATTCGGCCAACATTTTACGAACTGTTGATCAGGCAACAGTCTGCCGTTTTTCTATTGGCTACACAAGTCACGTGATTCTCGGTCCCTCGGCGAGGTTCACAGATTTGACTGATGATGAAATGCAGAAATTTTCAGATCAAATGTAGAGCAGAAATACGAAAAATGTAATCATTAATTAATATAGCATAATTAGTATATTGGGTACAATATCTTTTTTAAATTAGGTAGCGTATACGGTGATGAATGTACGCAATCGCACCGTCCTGTTAAAAGTTCAGAGTCAAAAAACCATGTGCATCTCGTAAAATCAACCTAACTATGAAGGTCTATAAAAAGCAGTTACGACTGTGTCCTCGGACAACAGCTGTTTTGTTAGCGATCGAGTGGATCTGTTGTCCTCAGCATATGGCATCGAGCAACAAATCCCTTCGAGAGTCAATCAGTCAATAACTGTATTATTTCCCTGAAAATGAGCCCCGTGGGGATCCGCGTTAGTGAAGATCTTCAGTGCCCCTTTCTTGTCGTAAGAGGCGAGTACATGGAGTGGTCCTTCGAATGAGACCCAAAAAACCAAAGCCCCATGTTACAGCATGTGTGGCACGATAAAGATACTTCCCTGCTCAAAGGCCATAAGCGCAAAGCATAGACCTAAATTTTGTTGCCCTTTGCCGGCAATGGTCACGTCTCTATATGAGTGAAAGATTCTCGGAAGGGACGTTAAACAATATACAACCAGACAATGATAACCCTGAAAATGCGCTACCCCCATCTAAAGACTACATCCTGCAAAATCAGTGCTACTTCTTGGGACTACTCCCTCATTAATATTCATCAATACGTTTAACCAATCAAAGTATTTGGTAGGCACAAGAATCCTGAGGTGTGTGACGTAATTTTATTAGCAGACGCCATAATAGAATACATTTAATGACTGGGACAACAGCTGTTTTGTTGTACCAGAAAACGGATCTGTCGCCCGGAGCCGAACACTGAGGGCAATAAATCCATTCGACGGTCAATCAAAACAGCTGTTATCAAAGGTCTCAGTTTATAACTGTTTAGTTGTATATTTAGATTGTTCTTTCTAGATGTACATGGCTTGTTGACTTTGAACTTTTAATTAATAAGAGAACGAGATTGCGTACATTTATCAACGTATCAACTAGGTTAAAAGAAAATATACCCAATATCCTAATAATTGATAATTACATTTTTTGTGCCTCTGCTCTGCGTTTCACCTAATACTAGTAAATTATGTATTTCATCATCCGTCAAATCGGTGAACCTCACCGTTTCGTAAACAAAGCTGTGGGACCGAGAATCACGTGACGTGCGTAGCCAAAAGAAATAGGTTGGACTATTGCCCGGTCAACAGTCCGTAATCTATTGGTTTTAAATTGTATTAGCTTTATATAGGTAAAAAAAAAATGAAGGTGAATAATGACAGCAGGCGGGAGGTTTGGTGTTCCCACTGAAAAAGAACTACATTCAATTATCAACAATAAATCAAGTCTTATCGTCAAAGAGCAGTGATTTAAGACGGCGAACTTCTCTCAATAAACGGAATTCATTAAGTATGAAGAATTTGGCCAATGTTAAAATGATTTCTGATATATACAGGACGGGTAACTTGGGAAATAGCAAATTAATGGTCCCCTCGGCAAAAAATCTAAAATAGATGCTTTTGTTTTTCCTCTTTCCCGTTTTGTTTTAATTGGTTACAAATTTAAACTTGCTATTTCACTCACACCCATTCCATAACTGTATATATCTTAACTGTGTGTTGCTGTCTGATGAATACTGATTATTGAAGACAATAACTACATGTGATTTTCGAACTTGCTGATTTCCAGCACAAATTTGTCAAATAAATCAGTCAATAGTCTCTGTATGTTGATAGGTCTGCACTGAAATGTAGGAAAATATAGGTATAGAACACTAATTTTCCCTAATATCATATGTAATGTATAAGCGCAATTATTTAGATTTATCACATTGCTTTCATTGCAATTTAAACCGTTAAACGACGACACAGAGAACATTTCTAAATAGAAGTTTCAAGTTTCTGCAACTTGTAAATCACATTTTCTCTTCTATAAAAATGAGTTCTGGAATAAATATATCTAAACACATAACTTTTTTGTTCCTTCTTCCCCTTTGTTCTGAATTCATTTCAACAATCATCGATATGCCCATCACGCTATCTCACCGCAAAATGTATTGTACAACTGGTAGAGATCGGGGAACGATTAAGGAATTTAGGATCAAATAAAAATAAATCTTATGATGCCGAACCGCCACAGCCATTTCCTAAATCATTCTATTTAATCTTTTTTTCTTTATCTCAAATGACACAAATACGCTGTCGTAGTTTATGACAACATCTTAGGTAATTAAATCGTATGAGCCAAAACTAATTTCTCGTATTTACAACATTAGGATAAAACATGTTTAATATATTTTAATTTGTTTGTAAATCACGCGTGCCGCGAAACACTTTCTCAAACCGAAAAGCTTAGAAAGGTATTTACATTCCACCCGTTAATGAAATTGTACATACTTCTAGTAATATCAGGATTTCCTTGTTAAAATTTAATCAGTTTCAAATTATTATTAGATTTATACATGACCGTAGTAAGCGGGGGGTGGGTGGGGTGGGGGGGGGGGGGGGGGGGGCAATATATTTCCCAAAAAAATTCATATAGTAAAATTCACATATAGTGTAATGTATAATTATTTTTAAGCAGAAAGTTCATTTAATTCAATGCGACTCAGAGTCAGTGTGACTGTCCATTAGCTTAAATAAAAAAGAAATATTATGAAAAGCACTTAATGACTTAACATTTCTTAGGGCATCATCCAAAAGGTCGTAATCATGAGGTAATGGTTCGGTTCTCGTTCCCAGCTCTGCATCTAGCATCAAACCTATGATATGTAGTAACTGTTCCTTTGCCAAGTACCAGGCACTAGGAGTGAAAGTGAAGGATATTTCGGATATGACCTTAAACTGTGTCGCGAAAGGTGTTGGCACGGTAAAGTACCAGCACTGTTCAAGAGTCGTTTAAAATCCTTTATCGGTATTTGTGACGACTCATACGAGTGAAAAAATCCTCGCAAGGGACAACTGATCAAAAGGTATCTTATATGTGTGACCTTGACTAACTTTCAAGGTTTAATAATTGATTAGATAGCTTGTTCATAGACACTTCGCCTTGATACAAAAATACCTATGCCCAACTGCCCTAATATCATATCAACGTTTGTATATATTTAAAAATTTTTTTATAAAACTGATATGATGAATTGTTGACTTTTTTATCATCACAGTTTTTATGGTAAAGGTAAACCCGATAATGTGGGAATACTATTTATTAGTGACGTAACACCCCAATGTGACGTAGGTCATGACGTGTAACAACTTTTTCAAAGCTTGTAAAATCTCAGGCTGTCAAGAACTGTTT
The DNA here is from genome assembly GCA_024699665.1 of Ostrea denselamellosa. Lineage (NCBI taxonomy): Eukaryota > Metazoa > Mollusca > Bivalvia > Ostreida > Ostreidae > Ostrea > Ostrea denselamellosa. Next base: position 5,736,969 of record JAMZEH010000043.1, on the reverse strand, counting down.
CATTCTTGGTCCAAGAGTATACACTATCGTATCAGTGTAAGATCAACCTTCCGCAAAGTTTTAATGAATGCCTAGACGGACTAAAGAAAGGCATTTTTCGAAAAAGTGCGCGAAGAAGCAAAGAATGCAGGAAAAAAAGAATTAGGAGCACTAAGTTTTCTTGTTAGAGTCACGGGCCAAAGTTTTAAGAAATATCCTCTTCCAACAAGCATACCTAATATCCTAACTTCGAATATTCGAAAAGATGCTGTTTCCTCAAAGCCTCATCCAAATTATGCTCCTTCTGAGCTTATATGGTGATGGGAATTGTTTATTCAGAACTCTCTCTTTTTGTGTTTGGACATGAGGACAATTTTAAGGAAATGAGGGTACGAATTGTGTTTGAACTTGTTTCAAACCTGAAGAGCTACACGAATGAAAACACTTTTGTGACCATGTCCACAAACAAAAGTTCACTTCAATATGTCTTTGAAAGTTCCCTGTCAAAAGAGTTTTTAATTACTGGTGATTTGATTGCTTTGTTACAAAAGGAAACAATAACAACAACCCAGAACGGTTATTATCCAAGCCTTTTGCATATGTTAGTAGCTTCTAACGTTTTGCAGAAACAAATAATGTCGATTTTCCCCGAGGTGCAAAACCTGGTGTAAACAGACAAGATCATAATTAGCTTATTGTTCCTCTTGACCGTGCTGATGCTAAAGAATATCAGGGTGCTATCCACATCATGTAGAATCAAACAATTGCTACAAAAATAGATGGTTGGACACCTAATCATTTTGTTGCCTGTATTCACAAGCATGAGGAACCTCCTTCAAAGCGTTCAAGGTTATCCTTCGAGGATTTTGAACCTCATCGCTCATTTGAACTAAAACAATCACAAGATAGTCCTTCCCCACTCTTGGAGTCTAACACAGATGGGGAGTTAATTGAAACAGGTAAATTGGGGAAACTGCAAACAAAGAAACAGACAAACATGTTAAGGTTGCTTCCTTCATTGATTCTTCTTCTTCTTCAGAAGATGATATCTCAGAAATACCCGTTCAAAAGGCCCAGGTTGTACATGAAAAATGGCATACACCAGAGATCGGTAGTACCCCAAATCAGCCACGGAATATTTTCTTTCCAACAAACAAGTTTGGTAAAAAGAGATCTTTCACTGCCTCCTGGTTTGATCGGTGGTTTTAGTTACAATATGTAGAAATCAAAGATGTTGTATTCTGTTTTCCTTGCATAAAATCATTTCAGAAGAAGACTCTCGGTTGTCTCAAGAAAGATAAAGCTTTCATATCAAGTGGTTTTAAAAACTGGAAAAAAGCAGCCACAAAATTCGCTGCACACGAGAAAAGTGATTGCTATAAAGAGGCAATGGAAAGGGAATTTACGATAAGGGAGGAGGTTAAAGATGATGGAGAATGTCTTTCAAAGTCGCACGAAGTCGAGAAGAAGTCTAACAGAGAGAATTTGTTTAAAATCACAAACATTGTGAAGTTTCTTGCTCGACAAGGAATTGTTTTTCGGGGTGACAAAGACGAGAAAAACTCGAACTTTAATCAATTTCTCATGCTAGAGACTAAACGCGATCCCCAGCTTCAGGAATGGCTACAACGCAAGACAAAATAAGTATGTTGCTCCAGATATACAAAATGAACTTTTGCAGGTGATGGGGTTGCAGGTTTTGCGACAAATTGTTGCTTTCATCAAATCGTCTGAATTCTTTTCAGTAATGGCAGGCGAAACACGAGATATTTCCAACAAAGAGCAACTTGCTTTATGCATTCAATGGGTTGATCAAATTTTACCGCTCATGAAGATTTATCAGGGATCTACTGTCTTTCTGACATTGGGGCTAATTCAATAACCCTAGTAATTAAAAATGCCCTTTTGAGGTTCGATCTGCCTATCAACAAAGTACGAGGCCAGTGTTATGTCTTGCCTGCTTCTATGGCTGGTTCAAAGACAGGTGTTGCAACACAAATTCATGCACTTGAACCCAGAGCCCTTTACATACACTGTTATGGTCATGTTTTTAACCTAACTGGCAGTGATTCTATTAAGGGATGTAAGTTGCTTAGAGGAAGTTTTACGAGGAAGTTGTTGAAAAAGCAAAACAGATGAACATCGATGATCCTGTTCTTCCAAGAAAACGCAACATTCCTTGTATACTTGATGGGTCAGCAGCATATACTTTCTCATCGTGTGCAGAAATGTATAGGAAAGATTTCTACGAGGCATTAGATCTGCGTTTAGCTGGCATAAAATCTAGATTTGACCAACCAGGTTACAAAGCTTATGTTAATCTTGAAAACCTCGTAATTAAGGCTTGCACAGGTCAAACGTTTGAAGAAGAATTCAATTTTGTCACGACCCTATATGATATAGATTTGAAGCCAAAGGATCTTCACTGTCAGCTTATAATGTTAAAGTCTGTTTTATCAAAAGACTTTACGCCAGATATACCAAGTGTGGTTGAATTTTTCAGACATTCAAATGAAAATATCTGTTTGCTAAGATCCTCAAAATTCTCAGACTAATTTTGGTACTTTCTGCAACTAACACTACCAGTGAGCGCTCATTCAGCGCCTTGAAAAGATCGAAAACATCACTAAGATCAACAATGAGCCAAATACGAACAAAGAATTTGCTTTTATTGCATGTTCATAAAAATGAGACTGATGAACTGAATCCAGAAAAAAATAGTTGAGGAGTTCGTAAGTGAAAGTGAACACAGACTGGCGATTTTTGGAAAGTTTACCCAGTACTGAATACCTTATGACTCGGAAATGACAAAGATATACACAAACACAAAAAAGATTTTTAAAAATCCTTAACACCCCCCCCCCCCCCAAAACCCTTAAAATTAAAGTTGAGGGGTTTTCTGGGAAACTAATTAGCTTCTCTGTACATAATTAGATTTGTGTGCATGACGTACGCTCAATGCTTGCACATATTTATGCAGTTATCTTTCTACTAATGGTTTTGTCGATATCACTTTTTTGTCGTAAATTACTTTGGTGTGGTCCCCCCCCCCACCCCCACACAAAGTGAAATTGCTTCCTACGGGCCTGTTATATAAATATTTCTGTTATTCATATCGTTTTATCAAAATGAGGACCAAGCTATATAGTATTCTTAAATTTAATCCTTTTCTTACTTCAAGTACTAATTTTGTACCGGAGGGAAATACTGCTTATTTAACAGTTGACAGGTTTATATTTGATATCTTACTAGTAGAAGCTCCTGTTAAATAGACATTATGTGATTATGATAAGTATGTATATTTTGTATCAATCTTTTGTTTTCCTAGTTTGATAAGAACCTATCAGTATGCCTTAACTTATATAAGGTAACTATTGGAGTTAGCCATAACTGAATAATAATACAAGGCAGTCTGTTAAAGTCTTGCACACCATAGAGACCTGAAAATAAATATTATCACGTGATAACTATCGCATGATAATCAGAATCATATTTCTCATTTAACTTGCTACAATTTGACTCCAATTTTAAAATGACATTTTCCCCATGTCTGTTGCAACATAAGGTAAATATCGTAAGCTTATTTGTAACACTAATCGCATCTCGGGTATAGACTGCATTACAGGACCCAGTCAGACATCAGGTCTGATAAACACACTGGAAACGGGCACCCAACGGAGAAAAACAAATATACGCACCTGCATGTTCAATGCAATCGTTTGAATTAGTCATATATTTAAGAAGCATTATGATGGAATTTTTTATTATTATCATTATTTTGTTGTTGTTGTTTGTTTGGGGTTCTTTTGTTTGATTTTTTGTTTGTTTGTTTGTTTTTTGTTTGTTTGTTTGTTTTTGTTTGGTTTTTTTTGTTTGTTTGTTTGTTGTTGTGTTTTTTTTATATTTTATTTTGTTGTTGTTGTTGTTTGGGGGTTTTTTTGTTTTGTTTTTTTGGTTTGTTTTTTTTTACTATTATTATTTTGTTTGTTGCCGATTTTCACAAGGTTTATATGATTTTATATGAACTGCTCAAAATTAGCTTGGTTATATTACGGTCTTTACTTCGGATCTTCATTAACCTGTTTGTAAATGCTTTGTTACTATTTTTAATTAATTATCTTGCTCAACAAACACAGATTACATGCTTATTTCATGACAAATACACTAAGAAGAGTATATGTCTGGTAAAAGCAGCACTAGTAAATACGTGTACTGTTTATAGAGACGATCATAGATAAATAAAATACATCAAATCAAATTGGTAAAGCTGGACACAATAACGTACTTGACGTGTATTCTTTAAAATACAATTGTTTATTTTCCCTGAATGTAAATAGGAGGCAAATAAACACATCATGTTAGTGTACAGATCCTTGTCAAATCAAAGGAATCAAAAATTTATTCTCCTCGGGTCGCCGTGAGACGACCTTGCCCAGCCATATCTCTCTCACAGGACGAAATCCGCCCACACTTAGCATACTAGGTAACATGCCAAAATTTAAATCTGCCGGATCTTCAAAAGATAATCTATGAAATTTGGTGACAATGTTGGACCCCTCAACCAAAGCACTGTGTAAACGTAGGGGGTTGCTGACAAAAGGAATTTGTTGCTATAAATAATCTGGGTGGGGACGTTTGGTAGAGCGTATTTAATATCTGAACCATTCGATCTCTGGTGCAAAAAGGACCGTGGTTTTCGAAGGTACAGAGCAGGTAATGTTAACATAAGAGCTGGTTTTTAAACATTATCTTAAAAAATAATAAACGTTCACAAATTGAACATGAATAAATACAGTGTGATTAGACAACGGATAATCATTTAGAAAAAAAATGAAGAAATTGAGTAAGCAGCATTGATACTAGGAAAGGAAAAACGCCAAGAAGATGCAGCTTAATTTACGAAACTATATCGTTTTAATGAAAAAAAAGGTAGATAAAAAGCTGTTTGTGAGAATCCATCTTAATTCTAAGAGTAAATATATTTTCCCCTTCTACTCATAGAATGTATTTCGCGGTTTTCGGTGTGCTGCTGGTGAGTTTGTCATCACACGGAATTTCTGCTTCTTTGTCGGAGAATGGTGAGTCTCTTAGTCTTTTAAGTAGAATTTATACCTTATATGTCTATTTCTTGAACATTTGAATCTATAGCCGCCGGTCTTATATCGTACATGTGTGATAGATATGTCTTAAAGGAATTGTGTGAAAGATTTTTCGTGTACGCATCTGTTACCATCACAGAAGTTTTGTATTTATTATTAATTTCAAAGTTTCAAAATGTTTCTTTAAATAAATGAATCTGATTCATAAGGCTATAGGGAAATGTTACGTTTCTTTGACTGTCCAGAAGATAAAGCAAAAAAAAGTACTTTTGTTTTCCAAAACAGTACGATATATTGTACAATATCATGTTCATATAACACAAACATTGTTAATCAAATAAAAACTTTAATGTTCCATTTTCCTTTGTGTAGGTTGTACTCAATAGTATAATAGTATACACAATTGCATCTGCGCAGAAAAGTGAATCTTTGGAGCATTGCTAAGGTTCTGTTCCCCCCTTTGATTGAAAATTTTCAACATCAAATGAAAAATATTATTCTCATATTTTGGGGATCTGCAAACTCCATTTTGGGGCTTAAATGGGGCCATCTTGGAGTGTACCCATCTTATCTGAGGATTCTCTGCACTTACCACTGCTAAAGCATGACCTGAACACTGCGGGCTTTGTTAGGCTTGGTGATTTCAAAACCATGATTTAAACCGGAAAAAGAGGCATTTATCATTGATGAAAGCGAAATACAAACTATAACATCATATTAAATGTACATATAACAAACTCTTATCTGCAAAAAATATCTGCACAGATAAACTTATTTAACCCTTCCCTGTGTCATTTGTCTCGTACGCAAATCGTCAAGAGAATCTGTATCAAAAGCAAAGAATTTTGCATATATATATATATATATATATATATATATATATATATATATATTCAAAACTTGATGGGATGGTTGATAATAGTTATTCATCACTAAGGCTGGAGTGTGTGGCTTCATCTTTCTCCCTTCAAACGCCATGCACATCGAATATTCAAATATCTATCTATATAGGTGTACATGTATGTAGTATTTTTGGGGATGACCTATTCCGTCATAAGGATGATGGAATATTTACATAGAAATAAATTCTAAATAAAATGAAATTGAAAGAAATGCAAACTATGACTAAAACTAAACTACAGAGGTGGAGATAAAACTGGAAACTTCTATCTCATTTGATATAATTTGTTTAGTAATCTGACAATCATTAATTGGTTTTTTTAATTATTTGTTTGGATTTCTTTTGTTTATATTGTGTCTCTTACGTTTGTTGCTTATGACTGATCACCCATTGTTGTAGACATGGAAGATTACATTTCTTCCATCAATAAAACGTGTACACCCTTAGTACATAGGTTCACCTTAAATGCTATTTGTATTGGTTTTGCTTTTGTTTTGTTCATTTTTCTTTATTTCAAAACGTTTGCCGTACATATTAAAACACGTAGATCAAATTCTTATCTCTAATGAACGAGTCTGTGATTTACTTTTTTTAATGCAATAAACATTTTTTAAACTAATGGTAATTTTACAAAAAAGATAGATATTTTGATATTTTATGTAGTCTTTGATTTTAAGGAAATTGCGTGTTCTCACAAAGCTCGCGTTCGTTTGCATTCTAAATAGGTTCTAGAAGTTTCCATGATGCATGCAACCGTAAAAGGTACATCGTGGAAATATCATGATACCACAGATCGAACGTAAACAATCTATTAAAATAGTAAAACTTGTTTTGTTTTTGTTTGTTTTTTTTGTTGTTTTTTTTTTGTTTTTTTTTTTTTGTTTTGCTTTTTTTGTTGTTTTTTTGGTTTTTTTTGATTTTTTGGGGGTTTTTTTTGATTTTTTTTTAATCCTTACATTTGAATGTCATGCAACTAGAAAAATGAAAAGAAGTTTTTAAAAAATACATGCAGTGAATTTTGCAGGAATCCGGTGAAAAGGGGGAGACAATGGAAACTCCATATAAAGGAAGTAATGAAAAGTCAGACCAAACAAAAACCGACTTATGACAACAGTGTTATACCAGTGAAGTGTTTATTACCGTTTTACGTCCACATAGTAGTTGTTATTTTACTCCTGAATACACAGGAGATCTTTTTAAAGGAAAAAAAATACATTGTTTTAAAGCTGTACTTCCAAGGACATTTAGGTATGTCATGCGTAATGAAGAATTAATCATGAGAAAATGAATAGTGTTACAAAAGTGAATTACCCAAGACTTACAGTTAAATTTATATACAATCAAGTATATGGTTTATTACAAATCTGTTTCGGTAGACTGTCAGAGTGTTTTTCTTGCCCTTGCCTAGAGTTAAAAAACGGTTAATAATTCAGTGTGTGTGGGGGGGGGGGGGGTGTTTGTTTGGTTTTTTTGTTGGTTTTTTTTTTGTTTTTTTTTTGTTTTTTTTTGTTGTTGTTTTTTTTTTTGTTTTTTTTTTATTTGTTTTTTTTTTTTTTTTTTTTTTTTTTTTTATTTGTTTTTCTTTTTTTTTTTTTTTAAGAGTGCTGATCAGTCAATGTTACAATGAAAGACGTCTTATTTTCACAAAAGCAAAATTTGTGTCTGTTTTGGGAAGGGAGGATTCTAATATTCATAATGCAATTATTATAAAAAAAAAAAAAAAAAGAAAGAAAGAAAAAAGATGTTATGTATGTTCTGCAGTCCAAATGGTCATTAACATAAGAAAACAATGTTACACAGAATAATCCATCTCTTCTCTGACTATCAACGTCTGACAACCATCAACAGACTTGCATCCTTATGGATTGTCTGAGGGACTGTGTCTTGCCATTCTTCACCTGAATACTTTAGAAGACTCCATTCATTAATTAAGCATGAAATAAGTAGAATGACCGTGAAACCCGCTCAGTTGTGATTCAAAACTCCCGAAATCCGGTCAATGTTACATCACATCATTTACAATATGTTTGTGCAAAAATAAATAAAAATACCCCCCCCCCAAAACCCTCCCAAAAAACAAAGGAAAACAAACAAAACGAAAAACAAAACAAAAACAAAATTAGAAAAAATACACCCCCTCAAAAACAAACAAACAAAGGAAAAAACAAACAAAAACAAAACAACAACAAAAAATAGCATACACGTAAAAAAAAATGAATATAGTTCTATAGTATGTAATCAATGGAGATATCTTACATACTGTATGAATAAACTAAATTCCCTTTGACGAAATCATATAAAATGAAAATAGTTTTAAAAATTTAAAAGTATCGATACACACACACACACACACACACACACACACACACATATATATATATATATATATAGAGAGAGAGAGAGAGAGAGAGAGAGAGAGAGAGAGAGAAGAACTTCGGAACAAATTTAAAGTAATACTTAAAATCCATATTATTTTCATCTTCTGTGTGATTTGGGAACAACAAAAGGGGAAAAAAGGATAGCATTACTGTGTTCATGCATATCTCCATTTCTTGGTGTCTTACGCACAAAATTACGCACCAAGTAAATTCTGCACTTTAAAAAAAAAGATACTCCCGCCCACATATGTTGATATAGCAAAAGAGAATTTTGATAAATCTGTGCGAACAATGAAAAAAGTCATACATTTTTCGAACTTAGCCATTTATTTACTCTGCTCATTCCGCAAATACGTAAAAATTTTATCAAAAATCAAATTATATCTTACGATTATCGTCATAGCTGGCGACAAACCCAGATAAACTTTCGTGCACCCAGTGGTTACTTGTTGTGAGTATGACTTGAACAACCAGGTCGTTTTGCTACATACATACTTTTTCTTTATCTAGTGCTTTTGTGTACTAAGTGTCACCTTATATTAATTCTGTAATGAAAATCGCAATTCAACTTTCAGTTCTGTTTTTGTATAGAAGATTTATCGGTAGTTAGGGACTTGTATTCATTAATAAAATTCTTTCGTCGCCATTCTGTAAATTTCCGTGTGTTTTATCTATTTATCAGTACAGCAATATATTTGTATTTTACAAACAATATAAAGTTACATTTTGATGATCAGCAAAAAGGAAAACGCTTTACGATCTTAAAGATATTTTTACGTACGAATTACGTACTGTTTCACAGATGTGAAGGACATTTTTAGAAATTCTAATAAATCGGAATCCATCTGAAAGTGCCCAAAACCATACAATATACATCTTTATCTCACACACTTACAAATTTCCAAATATACCTTTGAGTCACATTTAAACAGTTTTGAAAGCTCATAATCTCGTCGGCCAATACCATCTGACCACTTATCACCGCGACCTTGCAATTTCATACCTACAGTCTCGTTATCGTGAACTTCTAGAATTAATGACGCTCGTTTAAATTCGATTTTTGACAAATTATATATCATTTACGGTTTAGGAGAAACTATGCAGAAGACATCCCACCCCTGATGCCTCTGTCTATCCCCACAGATGAATGTAGACTCTTGTAATGAGTTTAAAGGGTCAGACCGAGGTATAAGTCTATATCATTTATCAAATAAAATGTGTGATTTAGTTACTATCAATGTTATGACGTAGACGTGTCAAAAATGATAATGGCAATAGCAAGAATGTTACCATACATATTGTGTTTTAAATTAAGACGTGTGTCCTGCGCATGTAAAAAATAAAAATGAAAAAAATAAAAATAAAAAAATAAAACAAACAAAAAACGCATATTTTCCTATTCAAAGAAATAAGGAGTAGAATTAATTGGATAAGGGGCACGTAAAGTAACCTTTCAGCCATTCGTTTTATATATTTTATATCTATGAGCAAAACATTTTGTAACAACATTTTGATATGCCATTTGTGATTCGTGTGTTGTTCAGAGCTGGTTTAGTAATTGTAATGATAATATAGAAGTATGGCATTGTCTTTTTCATGTTCCACGGATATTATGCAAGAACAATCACGTGAAATGATTAAATATTCCACCAAATTTTAAAATCTCTTAATCATTTTTTACACTTTAATTATCAATTTAGTGATCAATTCAAGATGATCTTGATTTGGGATCCCTGGTATTGGTGAATGTTTGATTAACTTAAAACTTCATATTCATATGTAATGGTAAAAAATGTGTCGACTAAAATATCGTACAATATAAATCACATTACAAAGAACAAATGAGTTTTGACACTGTGCTAAAGTTAATTATAATCGAAATACGTGCATGTAGTCGAGAAAATTTCGGGGGGAAAGTGGATAATAAACACTGACATGCCACGTACAACATTTATATAATAGGCAGTGTCTGGCTGTCTACGACCAGACATGTTTCAACTACGAGTCTTTCCGTCAAAACATGTGATACAAAAGCTGTTTGTTTTATTGGTGTTTCAGTCTGCAAGTCGTCACTATGGAGCGGTATTACGGAAACCATGATCAAAACATCTAACCCAACATGGAAAGACGTCATGAATTCCAAGCTTGATTGTTGTCCGGGTGAGTATTGCTTACAAGAAATCTTCATGTGAATGATTGGGTACAATATGATCTCTATTTTTACTACACAAATTACTATACAAATTAGCCAGGGGCGTATTTAACGTACGTTCAGATTCCCAAGCTTTCCACACCCATTTGCAAAAAAGGTTGGTTTTTTTTAAAAAATCAATAGAATTAAATCGTATTCACTGCACCTCAATCAAATCATTTCTCAAATAAAAACAAACAGCAAATACAGTTTGCTGACAGCCCGCCAAGGTAACTAGAAAATACAGAGATAGGTGGCTCAGAAAGCAGTTTGATGTAATTTTCAATAATATATAATTAATATTATTATGTTTTAAGTTCATAATACTTTATATATGAATAATACTATAAACTTAGACACTTGGAAACAGACGAACGGCTCTCAGCTGAGTCTTCCACGTCAACATTTTTACTAGTTTCGCTCTTCCAGGGACCATGCCGTTTCCAACATCTATCATTATTAAGTGCGGCTGAATTTGCAGCACTAGTGGCGCCACCTGCACGCATTGAATGCAAACCAAAATTTAAATTATTTACGATTAGTTTCAACTTAGATATAATGCTTGTTTTAGCTGCAAGCTAACTCAATTTCTTGATTTTGTAAATCAACCCACATTTGTCTTTTGATCTGTAAATAGCTTTTAACAAAAAATGATCAGACGATAAAGCAATGTGCGCAATATCTATATACTTTTTGAGTATAGTAACAGGAAATGCTATTGTCTCGCCACAAGCAATGAAAACTTCATGTCCTTTTCTATATTGGTCTGTTTTACTCTTTCTAATGCTCAAAGAAATATATTTATCACACAGTTTCACATCATTACAAATCAACTAACTATTTTCGTCATATCTCAAAAACCAGCAAAAGAGAGCAATGTCATGTACAAATGGCGAACGACGAGAAATCATTGTTAGATTCGAACATTTCGCACAAACGGATCAAAATATCAGGCGTAACTGGATCTTTCTTTGTTTTCGCGGGCGAAAACAGCATTTGGTCGATTCATGTAGGTCTCTTACGAAAGCGTTGCACGTCGGGTCGGCAAAACCGTTAAGATCTTGAGCCCACTTGATGGAGAATACTGCCACATTAACAACACTACATGAAGCACCGGAATCCAGAAGATGTGATACAAACAAAGCGACATGCACAGGACTACCCGGTAATGCTGGAAAACCTTGAGCTGTGATGAATATTTCCAAACGCTTGAGTGCTCTAAGATACACTTTATTGGTATTTTCACAGCGCGAATTCACCATGTGCAAAGACAAACTGTTTGATAATGAATGTACATAATTAACAACGCCACTGAACTGAACGTTGGATACCTGAAACAATGTGCAAGATTAAAATACGATTCTCAAGGCTACAAAATCGAAGCTTTGCGATTTTTTTTTTACCAAAGATGCCATTTCCCCCTTGCTTTATGGGTAATATTCAATCCATTGAAATATCTGTAATTTGTTTTATTGACTGATTGTTGTTTTCCGCCACATTCAACAATTTTTCAGTTACCTGGTGGCGTCCAGTTTTCATTGGTGGAGGAGAAAACTCGGATACAATGTACCCGGGAAGAAACCATCGACCTTCCGACAGTAAACTGGCAAACTTTCTCACATATATCAGCGCGGGCGAGAATTGAACCCGCTTCGACTACAGGTGAGAGGCCTTTGTGATTTTGAGCGCGATGCTCTAACCAATCGGCCACGGAGGTTCCCCTGTAATTTGTAATAAATGGCTTATACGCATCATTTCACATATCAATGGCCAATAAGCAGCTGATTTCCAAATCGGTATAACGAAAGTACACATAGCCTTTTCTCTCTTGATTTTTGTGACTACTTTTGATATCAAAGATGGTGGAGTTTGAAATGCCGATTTTAAGTCGAAAACGAACAAAAAACCACCTTCTTTAAAGAAAATATTTACTATTTCGCTATTTTCAGATTTGAATTTAAATTGAAAAAGGTGTTTGTCAATATGCCTATAATAGAGCACAAGTCTGAGTTTGCCTGTTTTATTCTTGGCTACTGTGAGCGGGTTAACAACCTTAGGTGTCATTGATACAACCCTTTCTGTTCTGTGCAAGATTCTGAGAAACTTGAACAAGTACAGTTATTTGCAGCTAGAATTGTCATTGGACTTCCTATCTTTGCATCTAGGGAAACCATTTATTCTGAAACAGGCTGGCAAACTTTACAAAGTAGACGCTATATTGCAAAAATGACAACTATGTTCAAAGTTCGCAAAGCGTCCCAAATTACTTAAATGATATTTTTTCAAATACATATGAAAATGTAGAAGCCAGAGAAGCCATCTCAATCAATTTATTCCGCAAAAATATAAAAACAGAAATCAAAAGTCCACCATCATATTTTTCGTTTGGGACATGATTTATAAACATTATTCATACTAAACTAAGACACAACTGTATTCTTCAGTATGATCTTTATAAACGTAATATTACAAATTCTCCTTTTTGTACATGTGGACATAACGAAGATGTATATCATTTCTTTTTTGCTTGTAAAAATACTCTAAAGCTAGAAATGATGTATTTAATCGCCTTTTTATGTTTGATGTGGTTAATATTGATATAAGTCTGATATTGTATGGTGATATGATTTTTCCTTTGCAGACTATTATAAATATCTTTTCAACTGTTCAAAAATTTATAGATGAAACTTGTAGATTCAATTAATCATTGTACATTTCTACCTGTCATTTATTATCTTGCATGCCATTTTGTATTTATAATACTTTAGGAGAGGGACTAGTAAGTTGTTAGAGCTTGTTCCTAATCCTTTTGATTTGATCAATAAAATATGTTCAAAATAAACCCTTTTCTAACAACTTAAATATTTCTTCCGTCACGAAAGACGGACTATTCAATGCTGAAAGATTATTTGGTAACACTACTGACTCTGGTTCTGATTTCAATGGCATTTTATAACCACTCTCTATAACCTTCAAAACATAATCACTTGCCCCAATATCCCTCCAATGGGACAAACAAGAATATAACCTGCCAACTGATGTTACAATATTTACCTTATTCACGCTCAAGTGATAAATGATCATTTTGATGTGTCTATTCGAACACTACTTGATTCTTGTATGATTTGCAACAATATTTACCTGTTCACGCTCGAGTAACTACTTTTACTATCTGCTGTGTTAGCCTGAACATATCTCATTGAACTATAACACACCTTGATTTCTGTATCATGCAGATGCATAGACTTACTAAAATAAGTAAATTTTCTTAACTTTTTAGCATTTTGCTCATTTCGGTAATCTTTTTCCAGTGACCCTTCTCGCCGATCAGAAACATCTGCCAGGCTGCAGTTCGACGACTCAGTTCCGCTAGCTTGGTCTTTTACTTGGTGTGTGTAGGGATTATAGTGAAGGTTGAAATCCTTATGCTTAGCCTTTTCAGCCTTGATGTTTCGTTCAGCTCTATACGGGGCCTATTGAATCTTTTTTCTCGTTGTCAGAATCTTCTGCTAAAGGATTCGCTTCATGTTCTTGTACAACCCGCCACACGGTCTCATGCGAATTAGCCATTCTGATGAGCTTTTGTCGATGTGAATACCTTTGGCAATTTTATTTCTGCATTCGTTTATATTATTTTCTGCTAAATTTCGTCTGCCAAAGATTTATCAGCCTCCTGCATTTTCGTAATCAGCTTGCCATTGTGTTTAAATTGTTCTTCATTGCCATTCTTCTTAAATGTATACAAGTCGCCAATCGTCTCCTTTATTTTGCAAAGTTGGGTTTCGGCAGGACTAACATTACGATTCTACAGTTTACCCATCTTTTTTCGTGATTAAACTTCGTATTTCTGTCATAAGCGTGTTTTGCGAGTCTATCATTGCATCTTGGACGTCTGCGCGAATTTGTGACTGTAAACTTGCGTCCATTTTTCAACGTGTTTGGCTTGGCTGACGGCTAGAGAATGACCACGTTCTATACTATCCATCAAACCATTCATGGATAATGAACTGATTGGCTTGTTCAGTCACGCTTGACAAACATATATAGAAAATATTGACACGGATCCGTTAATACCATATATTTCCGCTTTACTATCGAACCGCGGAAAAAAAATTTAATTATCCATTCTGATAATAGCGGTATGTGTAGCGACGCAATATCACCAGAGCGGATCAAAGATATGTTTTTCATTAGATTGTATAAAAATGAACTAAAGAAAAGGAAGAGAAAAGAAAAAGATGAATAAAGATGGAGTCATTACAGAATTTGTTTCACAGAAAGAACGGCGTGTGTCCTTATACTTTCCTGTGTCCTGATTGTCAGTGTTCTCAAAAATATCAAGAAAATTCAACAAAAAATGCATGAATTGTCTTCATGTTTATAATTTCTACGACAGTATAATTTTTTATAGTATAAAAATCATCTTGGCAAAATATAAATTTCATGTCCTCTCGGAGGCGCTTAATCTCCATGTCAAGATGCCATGAATCCACAGGCGTCCGGTGGTTTTGGACCACACCAAGACATCGCCATGAATCCACCCCCTGTCTACTATTTGTTAACATCTCTTTAAAAAAAAACCTAGTTACACCCCAGTTAGCAGCCAGTGTATCACCTGGTATGTTGCAGTGTTTTAATTTTACCTTGGTAATCTGTCGTTAGATTCACATTGGAATATTGCAGTGTTTTAATTTTACCTTGATAACCTGTCGTTAGATTCACATTGGAATATTGCAGTGTTTTAAATTTTGCCTTCGTAACATGTCGTTAGATTCACATTGGAATATTGCAGTGTTTTAATTTTACCTTGATAACCTGTCGTTAGATTCACATTGGAATATTGCAGTGTTTTAATTTTACCTTGGTAATCTGTCGTTAGAGTCACATTGGAATATTGCAGTGTTTTAATTTTACCTTGGTAACCTGTCGTTAGATTCACAATGGAATATAACGGCCCCATATTGGTCTCAAATAAATCTTATATTCAAGTATGAAATATCTCAAAAATGACATTTTACGTTATCTGAATGTAGAAAATCAAAAAGCTTAGTGGGCCTAACTCTTGACGAAATACTTATAGGTAGAGATAAAGGAGGGTGGTGTGGTGATACACACAGATCTAACGCCCATTGGATTGAGGTGGACTTCGACCAAGGCGTAGGAATACGCGGTCTCGTTATACAGAAACCTGAGGAGGATCAACGTGGTTATGTAAAGTCTATATCAATTGAGTTCATGTTGAAGGGATCAACGTCTTGGCAATATTTTTCTACAGATCCCAGCAAACCACAGGTAAATTGCACTCGATATAACATATTTTGTTAAATATTTCGACAGTTTTACAACAAATTGTCACGTAATTTCCATGCATTTTGAATACATTTTTGTAGGCAATGGAAACTCTAGGACAAAATGTAGGTTCTACCTCAATATCTTTAACTCCTGGAATCATAGTCTCTAAACTGAAAATCAACATCCTCCAATACCAGAAAAGTCCATGTTTACGATTTGACTTGCTGGGGTGTACGAATTACGAGGGTAAATTCTTTGTTTTTATTTTTACAATATTGGACCTGCTAAATATTTACTAATGTAAAGAATACAATGACTCATTTTCTGATTTCCAGACCTTTGTCCCAACGCTTGTTTGAATGGAGGACAGTGTATCGCAGAAAATGAATGTTCATGCTCCAACAACTACAACGGAAACAGATGCGAAAACCGAAGTAAAGCTATAATAGCTAATATTCTACCATAACTTTATCCACGATAGCCTATAAAGTTTATTCACCATGTAGTTAGCATATCTGTGATAAATTTCTCGAGTTGAAATATTTTATAATATTCAGTATTCACACATAAAATTCTATATGAAATCTTGGGGGCCTCCGTGGCCGAGTGATTAGAGCATTGCGCTCAAAATCACAAGGCCTCTATGAAATCTTCGGGGCCTCCGTGGCCGAGTGGTTAGAGCATTGCGCTCAAAATCACAAGGACTCTCACCTGTAGTCGGCGCGGGTTCGATTCTCTATATCTGAGAAAGTTTGCCAGTTTACTTTCGGAAGGTCGGTGGTCTCTTCTCGGATACATTGTATCTGGGTTCCCTCCTCCAAGTACAAAAACTGGACGCCACCAGATAACTGAAAAATTGTTGAATGTTGAGGAAAACAACAAACAATCAATCATATATGAAATCTTGAAAATTTCTCTTCTTATATATATTTTCTTTTAATTCCGAAATCATCACTATTTCAGTTTCAAATGCTGGTGAGTATTCTAACAGTTCGTTATTTTTCAAGCAAGTAACGTTACCTTGACGTTCTTCAACAATTGGAATAGTCAATTTTAGCATATTAAGAATAAATTGCGGGGGAAAATAAAAACAGTGACAATTTTTTACAGTATGTGACACAGCACTTGGGCTGGAAAGCGGGACTATAACAGACGGAATGATATCCGCGTCATCATCCACCTCAGGCAACCCAAAGCAGAAGGTCCGATACAACTGTTGTACAGGTAGCGTTAAAGTATAAATCATCTAATATGTTTTACGATCTGACGGTTGAGATGAGCAAAGACCTTTACCATCTTGCAATGCGACTTTAGACATTTTATTCATTTAACGCGGGAAATATTTATATAGGCAGTAGATGTAAACAGGGCATTATTTTGTGACGTAATGTTAGCTGCTATATTCTTTTTTTTTTCAAACCAAGCAATTATCAATAATATCAAAATGTACGAAGGTATGAGAAAGCTTGTGTAGAATTTAAAAACGTTTACGGCACTTTCCCAACAATTTATTTCATCTCCGGGGTTATCAGTGAACCCCATGATATATACCGGAATGATGGCGACATTGTTTCAGAGCAATATGGGTAATCCTCATCATTATTTTCAGCTGATGAAAAGCAAATCACGTGACTAAAATGTGTAATTAATGGAGCGAGCTCGTCGCATCGTATCGCTCGATATAACTTCCGGGTCTTTATAAGTTCATTGTTACTTAGTTGGAAACCCAATGAGGGGAGATTTTGTCGCTCGCTATTATATACATAAACATATACGAGGGCGAGTCAATAAGTAACCAACCTAACTTATTTCCGGTTGAGATCCACCTCTTCTTTTCGATGTAATTGTCTTCTAATGTGATGCACTGAGACCAACGGTGTTCAAGTGCCATCAGCTCAGAACTGAAAAAATCAGGGTCCTTTCCATTGACCCACTTCTCAACTGCCGTCTCAACTTCTTCGTCAGACCGAAAATGGCGTCCACCAATATCCTTTTTCAACTTTGGGAATAAGAAGAAGTCGCTAGTAGCTAGGTCAGGCGAATAGGCAGGATGTCATATTAATTCATGCTCGTTTCGCTCTACAGCACCCATTTCAAGTTTGCATGTGTGGACTCTCGCGTTGTCCTGTCGCATCAAAACATCTTTAAAGAGTTGACCTCGGCGTTTCTCACGGATGGCGGTTCTCAGCTGGCCTAGCAAGTTTGTATAGTACACTCCAGTTATCGTACTTCTCTTGGGTAAAAAGCCCAGCATAATAACACCTTTTGCGTCCCAAAATACTGTGGTCATCACCTTCCCATGAACTTCTATGGCCTCGGGGATCACGGCCCTACCCACTGACGACTCTGAGCTTTATTCTGTGGCTCATAATAATGAACCCAAGTCTAATTTATAGTCACCAGACGCAAAAGAAAATCATCTTTGACCTAATATGCTTCAACAAGGCGCTGCATACTATTGCTTCGGTTGCCATTTGTTTATCGCTAAGGCATTTGGGGACCTAACGGACTGTTAGCTTCCGCATACCTAAACGTTCATGTAAGATAGTTGAAACGCTACCATGTGAAATACCTAATGCCTGCGCTATTTTCCCCACTGAATTCGCCTATCAGAGTTTACCAGATCCCGAACGTTGTTACACATTTCTTCTTCGGTGGCATCCAGTGGGCGTCCAGGATTTATGAGATTCATCACTATTAGTTATCTTCACTTCATTTAATATTTCCAATAATAATTGTATAAAAACATTTATACTATAGATCCATAATTTTTAGGTGAAGACAACGGTGCATGGTGCCCTTTGGCCAATGATCCACAACCTTGGTTTGAGGTTACACTGGCTAAACCAATGGCTGTGTCTGGACTAAATTTTCAACATCCTAGTCAGAAGGATTCACATACTTATCCGAGCAAATTCATGAAGACGTTTCAGCTTAAATTTATTTCAGCCCTAGACCCTTTAAGAGAATGGAGAAGCTTTAATGAGGTATCTGATAAGAATTCAATTGAGGAAACCTCTTTCATATTGCTATAGGAAATGAAATGTTATAAATGAAACGTTTTGTGATTGTTTCAGCACATACCATCAATTTACAACTCCACATTGTATTACAATATCGGTTTAAATCCCTACATTGTCACGGATACTGTTCGAATCTATCCTGAAACTTATTCAACAGCGGCATGCTTTAGGATGGAAGTTATTGGTTGTGATCCAACAGGTAACTATACTGTAGAGAACGATTATTTAAGTTTCTGTACTTTGCTTTTAAAATCAGAACTCCTATCACATATTTATTATATCATTGAATAATTCCATGCTTTCTGATTGGCTGAGATCCCATAAATTAAGTTTTCACCTCCACAATCCAAATATAAATTGGGAATTTTCAAATTGATGTGATATTATTTTTGGTCGTCAACTAAACGGTTGGGTC
Organism: Ostrea denselamellosa; assembly: GCA_024699665.1. Lineage (NCBI taxonomy): Eukaryota > Metazoa > Mollusca > Bivalvia > Ostreida > Ostreidae > Ostrea > Ostrea denselamellosa. The sequence goes on along the minus strand of JAMZEH010000043.1, from coordinate 5,717,691 downwards.
TAAAATCACTTTCATAGATGTAATATAGAGGATGATCAACCAAATATCGAGGTTTTTTGTTCTAATACTAAGTGTGGATGATTTAGATCAATGAATGATATAATAAAGCAATTTTTGCGGTCAGTGCGATGCCTTAACTACCCTTGAAATTAAGGATTTACCTCGTATTCCTACTCCTGACTTGGTGAATGCTGTACTTATCATATCGGTATCAAAATATCTATAATTCTATAATGTAACAAAACTTTTGATAAGCAAATACTTTGATGTTACAAAGTTTCATCAGTCTCATTTAAAGCCAGCATTTCGCAAATTCTGTGGTTATTATAATGATTTGCAAATACAACCTGTAATTGGGTCGAATGCTGTCTAATGTGTTTCGTACCAATTGTGAGGCCGCTTTTAAATACTGATTTTGACTACGGATTACTCCGTTTATCTGAGCAATATATAGGGCTCACGGCGAGTGTGATCGGTCAACAGGGGACACTTACTCCTCCTAGGTGCCTAATCCCATCTCTGGTGTGTTTACCCTACTCTTTATAGTATTTCTTTCCACGCTGATTTTAACTACAGATTAATCCGTTTACCCGATCAAGATATAGGGCCCACGGCCATTGTAACTAGTCAAAAGGGGATGCTTACACCTCCTAAGCGCCTGATGCCATCTCTGGTGTGTTTGCCCTACTCTTTTTTTAAATTCTTTATAGGATTTTTGAGATCGGTCACTGTTTGCTATTTATGGATAGGAATGCAAAGGTACAAAACAACTTCTTTCTTTAAATTCTCTTGTAAATTAAGACTGGTTACAGTCTTATCTATGCAAATGAAAATCAAAAACACAAAACACATATTTTTTATTCTAAAATCAATAAATTCACACTCAACTCTTATGACGCGAAGCAGAGTTAACACAGATGCCAAAGGACTTTAAAATACGCTGCATCACGTCATATGATGATATCACATGGACTGTGACCATTGAATCGATTTAGAGCAATGGTATGCACTCGGAATTGTTTGGTAATTCTTTCATAAGGGAAGGCGAAATTTAATGTACAGCATGTGTCGATGTTATATCTGAGCAAATTCTACCCAAGGCCTTGTCCGATCGTCATTTTAAAACGATGATACTGGTGTGTTCATTTTGTCAATAATTACACTTCAATCATCATATCCATATTGAATTGATAACAATTGCGCAGCAACAGCGATATTTTGGAAAATAATTCTGCATATTCTTCTAGTACTAATATTGTGTGAATTTACTTAGAGTGCGCCCTTCAACGAAAACAGTTTTGTGAATGTTTGTTTTCTTCCGTTGTAAGCAATGCATAATCCGACGTCCTAGTCGTACCTACACAGTGCATGTCACATGCAGCCAAAACCTTCCCGGACATGCTCAGAATATGCACAAGAAAAGTGTTTATAAATACTATGCATACGTTTCAATTATTTTATTTGCATAGAATCATTTATTTTAACCCTAATCTACATTCGTGGCCGAGTGGTTAGAGCATTGCCCTCACAATCACAAGGCATCTCACCTGTAGTCGGCGCGGGTTCGATTCTGGCTCGCGCCGATATATGTGAGAAAGTTTGCCAGTTTACTTTCGGAAGGTCAGTGGTCTCTTCCTGGGTACATTGTATCTGGATTCACTTCTCCACCTACAAAAACTGGACGCCACCAGATAACTGAAAAATTGTAAAGTGTGGCCGAAAACAACAATCAATAATCTACATGCAATATAATATAATTGATTTTGATAAAATTCATCAAATTTTATCTTCACCTTTTCAAACATTCTTTTACACTTTTCAGTTCTTTGCCCAAAGGACTTCTGTAAAAATGGAGGAGCATGCATGGGTCCTAATGTCTGTAAATGTCCAAAAGGTTTCTATGGCAACAGTTGTGATCAAACAGGCAAGCATCGGACAGTTTCCCTTTCATATAAACATTTGACGAAATATCAATCTTTATATGAAAATCATCTGAAAATTTCTCGTTCATTCATCATCTATAATTCCTAACATATTCTTATATCAACAGCTTCGACGATGGTACACCTAACTTTGGGATTTTCAGAAATAATTGAACACGTCATTCACACAACCGTAAACATAAACTTTAATATCCATGGTGCTGTAACCCTGGTAACTAGTCATAATGAAAAAGCAATAAATCTGACAGGAAACAGCTACATAACAGTTGACAACACGGGATTCAATGCTTGTCTTAAGGACATAGACACGTGCTCTTCCGGATTTACTCTAACCATCAATGTAAATCTACATCAACTCACAGATAACACCTACATTATATCCAGTGGTGGAGACTTACAAAACCATAAAGGAATAGCTTTATTTTACAGCAATCACCAGTTGCATTTCGTTGTTACAACAACATCCCAGCAATGGGTGATTGTCGTACAGAATAGTCTTTCGTTGAATGTCTGGCACAAGATTGAGCTCTCCTGGAGTAAAACATCAGGATCTTCACTTGTTATTGACAATAATCTCGCCGGTTCCGTTATTCAGACAATACCAGTTGTCGCTACACAAGTCAAACCACTCACAATTGGATTCGGCTACCATCATCAAGTGTCCATTTCGATGACCATTAATGGTTTGCAGACGTTCGATTCCCACAGGGAGAACTTGATAGTTAATGGACTAGTTACAAGTGCGTGTATATATTAATTTCAATTATATTGTAAAGTTGCTATTGTTATCGCAGTGTAATATAAATATTCGATTGTTTTCAGCCCCTGCACCAACACCAACACAACAAACAACATTTACCGCTTCTCCTGCTTCAGACACAAGTAAGATTTTAAAAAGCAATTCATAATCTAAAAATCTTCCTGGATTTATTTTCTGTTAAAGATGCTAACCCTGTATGTTCTGCTACAAACAAAATATGCTAAATTATATCAAACTAGGTCATATCGATATTACATATTGTTTATTTTACTCATAATTAAGCACACAAGCAAATGATTCAATGTTGAGAGGGGTGTACATTATTTCAGTCATATGGAGACGTCACCATTGCCGGTGAATGACTGCAAAATTAAGGCCTATGCGCGGCAGGAAGGAATCTTTATCGTGCCACACCTTCTGTGACACAGGGACTTCGGTTTTTACGGTCTTACCGAAGGACCACCTCATTTTGTCGCCTCTTACGATAAGCAAGGGGTACTGGGGACCAATTCTAATCCAGAACCCCATGGGATTACACAGTTTGTCGTACAATTATAAAATAAAAGTTGTATTTCATAAAAGGGCATGAATTTGAAGTCATTCATAATATACGTAAATAGGAAATTGTTGGTAACATGTATTCATAATTTAAACCCCTTTCCTATGTTGACAGTTTAAATAAACCTTTTTATGCTCGCTCGCTTCAGCTTTAAGCCCAACAACTGCAGCGATAACAGATTCAACAACAACTCCTTCCTGTGATCAACAAACCTTGGATTTTAGTTTCAATAAAATTCAAGATAACATTCTTATTACACCATCTTACAATTTCACCGTCTTTGGTAAACCAACTTTAACACCAAAGCAAAACGGAAAAGCAATTTTGGAACTCAACAAAGATGGAGATTATGTTGAACTGCCGAATTATGGATTGGAATGCATACAGGATATGACGAAATGTGAAAATGGCTTCACATTGAGTGCAGAAATTAAACTTAAGGACATGAATTCCACGGACAAACGATACATATTTTCAAGTGGAGGGGATCAGGTTGGAGCAAGTGGTCTAGCTTTATATCTTTGGCACGGTGAACTTTACTGCGCAACAAAGAAGGATAATTTGATGTGGACTGCGAAACGTAAACTTGACGTCAAAGCTGGAGAATGGCACACCTATCAGGTTTCTTGGAACAAGAAAACTGGGTTTATCGTTTATTTGGATGGAAAGGAGTTCATGTCCCATTCAATTAAATTGCCAAATCCCGAACAACCTACCATATACCCACTTTATATTGCGAATGCTCCGAACACCACTTATTCATCCACACTGATGCATGTTAGAAATTTGTATACGTGGTCTGCATCACGTGATTCTCTTATCGGACAAGGCTGCATTACAGGTATTGAAATTTATTTTTAGGATTGGCTTTAATTTCAGATTTTTTACTCCATATAGAATAAGAGAGCATTTTGCATTGAATAATAAAAGTTGTTGCTTTTACAGAATACAGCACTGATCCTCAGACGACTACAGAACCAACAACAACAACCCTTGCAACAACATCAACAACATCAACAACAATACAAACTTCAACAATACAATCAACAACAACAGACAAAAGTAAGTTATATCATAGTGGTTGCGCTATACTGTTTTCTATGAAACAAGCTGCGTTACGAACTCTCATAAAATCTAGCATGATATTTATCACCTTACATATGTATGTAATAATGCTTGCCTCGCTGGTATGATTGGTATGATTTGGGATTTTAATATATTTTGTGATGGTATAGTACGTGAATTTTAGATAATGATTCATCTACTATTGAATTATAAAAGAAAACATCTATATTAAAAGGCCTAAAGCTTTCTATGAACATTTGTGTAAATATAAAAACAAATAAAGGTAATCCTTACTAAATGCTGTTTGTAATTGTTTAGCAACAGGTGCAAACCAAGAAGTAACTTTGAACTACAATTTTCTTGGTATTAATGGAAATATACTACAAACACCAGCGCAGAATTTCTCTGTTTATGGTCATCCATTAATTGTACAAGATGGAAATAAACAGGCTCTAGTTTTGAATAAAACGGGGCAGTATATTGAATTGCAACAGACAAGTACCAATAACTGTATCGGTGACATCAAGCGGTGCTCTTCTGGATTTAAGTTTGAAGTGAAGCTAAAATTCATTGAGATCACAACAACTAGCAAAATGTACGTCCTTTCTAGCTTACAGCAAGGGCATGCCGGTATCGAATTGTATTATTTGAATGGAACGTACCACCTTACGGTTGTGTCTAGTAAAGCTTCATGGAACCTCGCCGTTGAATATGAAGTTAAACTTAAGATTTGGCATACTTACCTCATTGAGTGGAGCCCAAACTTTGGTCTCGCCCTGTATGTGGACAATTGTCAGGTTGGAAAAACCTTTACTGCCACCCAGACAGACGTAAATCTACAATCAAATTCATTAATTATTGGATCGTCCTCTTTGATACACTTTTCGTACTCAACGCACATGTTGATTACAGGAATGAAAGAAATAATTAAAACGGAAAATGGTAATCTTTTTTAATAATTGAAAATAAATGCACTCTGATGCTATCGGATCTCAAATAATGTAGAACTACATGATCTGAATTATTATATCTTGTAAAGACTAAAATACAGTGTGTAATTTTGAATGACTATTGTATAAATGGAATGAATAATGATGGCAAATTTAGTGTAAAGACTACAATTATAGTAGGAGTTCATCTATTGTACTTTTCTCAACAGATTCCAAAGCGCATGCACAGCATACTGTGGAGCTGAATTACAACTTTATTAGCATACATGCCAATCAGTTGTATACTCCAGCGCATAACTTCACCCTGCATGGACATCCACCGCTCGTAGACAGCGCACATAACAATAAAACAGCCATAGTTTTTAACCAAACGGGACAATTTTTAGAATTTTCTAGCCACGCGAATTTACATAGCTGCATTAGTGATATTTTGCACTGCATGGCAGGATTTTCGTTGTCATTTGAACTGAAATTTTTGAATGCGCCATCACTTACAGCGAAAACTTATATATTATCGAGCTCTGGCCCCCTTCATCCCGGGATAGAATTGTACCATCTCAACCACACATTCTATCTTAGTGTACTGACGACAAAGCTTTGGTCACTGAAATTTCCATTCGCTTTTATCGTACAAAAATGGCATACATATCGAATTGTTTGGAATGCGATTGAGGGACTTATTTTATATATTGATGGAATGAATGTAGATTCCAAAACCCCATCAGCCACAAATGTGTCAGTGACGTCACAGTCATACACTCTTTTAATTGGTTCTTCATATAATAATCAAGCTAATTACAACGCAAATATTATGATATCCGGGATGACGGAAATCGTATATGCTGCTGGTAAGAGTCATTGACTCTCATAACACATATTATGTATACTATAAAAATGTTCAGAAGTTATTCATTCGCAAAAATAATTTCTTCATTAAACTATTAACAGTATCTTTGTTTACTAATAAATAAAAATGAAATATTCTTTTTCTAAAATATAGATTTCAATATATATTCGATCATTTATAATCATTATTGTCATCATCATTATAACTGTTGTAGAAACAACAACGACTACTGGACCAACGAAACCGACAATCCCTCAGTATCACTTCGACTTGATTGCAGTATCGACTAATACGACGACATTAACATCTAACAATGTCCACATGAATCTGGTCGGAACTCCTTCCATCGATGCATCCAAAAATGCGACTTGTTCTGTGGAAATATCCAATGCAAAGCAGTACCTCGATCTAGGTATCCACAAAGATTTATGCTTCGGGAACATTGGGCTTTGTTTCCAAGGACTTACAATACAGATTATTGTTAAATTCAAACAATTGGATGAAGGAACAGTTGTATTATCAAGTGGTGGTAGCAACCTGTTAGGAACAGGAATGGCAATTATCTACCAATTTGGGCGTCTACAATTCGCCGTATCTAATAACACTTATTCATGGTTCACTAGCGTTGGACGTGATAAAATTCCTTTGGACATTTACTTGAAAATAATTTTCTCTTGGTCTCCAAAAGAAGGTATTCAAGTGGTAATCGATAACCATGTAGTGGCAGTATCGACGACGTCTATTCTACATCCCACTGTAAGCACGAGCAATGAGCACCTGTACATAGGAAACCTTCCATCTTCGACCACTTCGTCTGTCAATTTGTGCATACAGTCTGTCATTATATACCATGCTTGGATAGGAGACTGTATCGCCGGCGGAATTATTCCTCCTCCTAGTAAGAACAATGATTGTTTGGGGTTTTATGCCGAGTTGGCAATATTTCGGCCATTTTACGGCAATAGTAAGAACAAAAATAATTTTTTTATTTGAAAAGTAAATTCTAAATGTGTGGTAAAGTTTGAAAACATATTAGTCCTCGATCTGTAGTCAAGTAACTGTCTTCCTTGTAGTCACTACACCATCTCCAACGAAAACCACCCAGGCTATAACTACACCATTTACTACTGATTTTTGTCCCTCTGGACAATATATCTGCAAAGGTAGGCTGAAGTTTGATAATATACTTTTCACAAGATCAGTTTCCAATAATTGATAATGGTGGTGTAAATAGTTTTGTTTCAAATTTGATCTTTGCTTTCCTGAAGTATATAATATAGGTCGAGGCACATACGTACGTGTAATTCTGTTGTTTTACCATAGATTTATCAACAACACGCCGTACAACTACCGCTCAGCCTACGACAACCGCCAAACCAACAACTACTAGTCAGCCAACAATCACTGCTCGGCCGACAACCACTGCAAATCCGACAACAACTCCGACTCCAACAACTCCATCGACAACAACGACTCCAACAACAACAACGACTCCAACAACAACAACGACTCCAACAACAACAACGACACCAACGACAACAACGACACCAACGACAACAACGACTACCAGACCAAGGCCGACTATCCCTTCCTATACCAACAAGCCCGTCCTGAAACCTTCTGTCGATAACAAATGTTCAGCTTATTTGACCTGTTCATTCCAGAAGGCATTTGAGGATAATGTAGAGTTCATTGTTTGTTTGAATATTGGCAATAGAAAATGTGTGCTTAGAAATATTGTTCCCGGTAGAACGAGCCAGTATCAATTTTCTGTAACTCAAATCAACGAGAATCTATACAAAGAGAAGGTATGTATCATGATTTTTATGCTATAACAGCGTTCATTTTATTTCCTTCTTCTTTAATTGTTTAAACTCTGAAGGGATTAACCGTTATGCAATCAATAGTAATTATAACTTTATTTTCAGTTAACGTGTTCCATACAAGCCAAGTTCAGTGATCAAACGGCACTGACTCCAGTATTTACAAGTACTGAATTTGAACCTACAATTCAGGTATATCAATTTATGTCCAATGGTCATCTCAATCAATGTTTTAGTGTCTGTTTATTTCATTTCCCAAAAAAATCGTTCTTTTCAGATAACTTCAGGCAAACACTTACAAATAACGGAGGGAACAGTCTTTCCTATTCCACATATTTTAATCAAAGTAAACGCGCCACCTCAGTTCTTTTGTTGCACCGGATGTAGAGGACGCTGTGAATTTAAATTGACCGCAATGCTAGACTATCATCGCATCATCAGATCCTGTCCTGGGGGTAGATCAGTTATTCCCCAAGCATTGATTGGATGGGCTGGAGAAAAACAATCGAGCACCCCCGAGACCTGTGGTACAGTGGTTAACTGTCACAACTGGGAAAACCCTATAAACTTACCGGTGTATGCTACAGTGGACGGAAAGTATGACCGTGACCAGACCGTCAACTACAATGTCCAAGCTAACATACTGAATGTCCAGTCAGGGTCAGTGACCACTACACCACACACTTTGAACATCGGAAAAGTAACAGTACGTCTGATGTATTCTCAGTAGTTTATTTAGTAATTTAAAGGAATTAAGGTTCAAGAAGTTTGAATTTAGTGTTTGCACTGATGATGTTTACTTATAATTGCATAAAATGTTACCATTTAGGTAACAACCAAAGACAATGACCACAAATCTGTGTGTAGTTCGGTTAACGACCCTCATATGACAACATTTGATGGCAGGTACGTTAACGTCTTTTGTCATATTTCTATTATGGGGTAGAAAAAAGTGATTGTGATATGTTAAAGAAGGTCTTGGGAAAGACTTTGTTACCTTCTACAACTACATTATTATTATTATTATCAGATTCCCCCTTATTGTTTTGAATATTATTTGGGTTTTGGTTTTTTTTCAGACGTTACAATAATTTCCTGACTGGAGATTTCGTACTGTATCAACACAATTCTCTACCATTTGAGGTTTGGTCTCCTAACCTTTCTTCAAAATATATACTAACATATCGTCCTCAAATTAAATGTAATATAGGTATGACTTACTGATGGATAATTGTTGTTTCATCGTTATAGGTGCATGCTAGATACGCTAAATGCAGCTCAAGGTCACGCGCTACATGTAACTGTGCCGTTGCCATAAAATCTGGTGATGATGTCATTACATTTACTGGATGCAATGGTGGTGGAACAACATCAACATCGCATGGTCACAACATTTTTGATCTTCTATTCCATCGTCACCATGATCATCATCATAATTCTGGTCATACGGCACCAATAACTCTTGCCTTGTACAAGAATGGTCCGCTCACACCTGGTACTTATATCAGAAGATATGGCTGTGGTCAGAAGTACGAGGTAATCATTGATAAACTATTGGCTTAGACTAGAATAACCACTTTAGACAAAAGTGGTTATTGTTATTGCTATTTTATATATATATATATATATATATATATATATATATATATATATATATATATATATTTCAAAATCCGCGAATATAAACATATCAAATCTTGAGTAAGAAACGTTAATATGTTTCAGTTGCCTGCATTTTACTGTTAATGACCATTTAGCATACTGTTGTTTTTTCTCTGTTATCAAGGTTCTGCTACCTACGGGCACGCTTATAACAATACAGACAAGTTCGAGGAACTTCATCAACATCTGGATCAAACCATCAAGTGTAGATCGCAATAAAGTTACAGGTACTGATATTATAAACTGTAACGACAATATTGTAAATTCGGTGTGTTGTGGACAGCAGGTTACGGTTGACGGGATTTCTGAAAAATATATTTACATTTCGAATGTTTTTTCTTGTTTTTGTTTTTGATACCTCGACAAATTGTAATAATAGCCATTTCCTCATGAATGCATTGCAGTTGTATACAATGCTCGTATGAATACAGATAAATATAGTGTGTGTCTATTTCAATGACTGTGAATTACGACAGAAATGAGATTAGAACTTAAATTTACGAAATAAACTTCATTTTTAAAAGTACATGACGGTATGAACAGTACCGCTTCACGCTTTTCATGGAGCGCTAACGTGTTTAACGAAGGTATGCCGGTATGACGCGTCACAGTTCACACCTTTACACATGTATATATTTTCAAAACTGAAAATTATTTCTTAAATGATTCAAATCTGCATGGTTGATTCATCAATAGATATCTTTGCCCGTTTGTTCGAGATGTCTCACAGAGATGTCCCTTCAATCGAAAATGTATGTATGCAAACATTAATGATTTTCAGATGAATGCAATGGAAGATTTTGTACCTAAAGCAGTCATGTAGTACCATAACGCCACAACGCTTATTTGTACAAAAATATCACATTTTTCTAAACTTTGACCCTGCAAATTTGATAATTGTGAAAGAAAACTGGAAATTCGTTCAACATTTATTAGATTAAATATAAAAAATTTAATTGATATACATAAAGCAAACCATGAAATGGGATATTAAAAGGGTTTGGGTAGTTTTGTCGATTTAAAACAAAAAACAAACTCACGCTTGAGCAAGTGTAAATTATCCAAAACTACTTGATACATGCAAGTCTATAGCAAGGTTTGCAACTTGACTTCTTAATGATAAAAGCACCATAACAAAACGTAAAGATACCGAACAGTGATCAACTTCGTAACTCCTATAAGGAATACAAAATATAGAAATGGGCAAAGACGGACCCTGGAAATACCAGAGGTAGAATCGGATGCCTAGGAGTAAGCATCCCCTGTCGAAATTGTTTAAACTTTATGAAACACTAATTTGAATTAGGCCTTTGTTTTGATTTTTAAATTCATATTTCCAGGTCTCTGTGGAAATTATGATGGTAACTCTGGTAACGATGTCCCTGGAAGAGATACGTACCCCAATGAATTCTGTAACAGTCACAGGTAAAATATTTCTTGTCCTGTTAGTACAAATAATAAATGATGAATATGTTATCTAATAAGTAACAAAATTGAAGAAGAGATTAATATTTACTGTAAATCAATTACAGGCCAACAGAAGGTATTTTTACTGGTGTGAAACCCGGAAGTCTACCCGGAATAACAACATGGTGTAGCTGTGTGAAGAACAAAACCCCATACTGTTCTCCCGGATATGGTATCTTTATCTGCGAGAGAAACAGTATGTAAACATTTCTATTTTCATTTTCATTTTTCCCTGATAAAGAAAGTCGAGTTTTCTTTAATCAAAGGGTTGTTTTGTTTTTAAGGATATGACATCACATCTACAATTGTAAATCAGGCATTGGTACCTCGACCGTCTACCCATCGAATGAGACGACAAGCAGAAAATGAAAATGTGATTCCAGATTTAGAAGAAGTATGTAGTTAACAAATTAAAAAATTTTAACCATGCATGCTTAACTATATTTAACTAAGAGATGACCAATAGATAACTAACATATTAGTACTTTGTCACTTGTGTAGGATGGTACATACTCACAAGAAGCCGCTGTGAAATACTGCGAAGAATACATATCTAACAACACAGCCTCAAAAAGCTGCATGGCCGTACTAGACGCCAAGAACTATACCAGCCAAATTGAGAGTTGTGCTGAAGATTTGAGGGTACACAAACAGTGTTGTTTGCCATAATTTTTCACATCCTGAATCGGATTTTTGTGTCAAAAGAATAATAAAGAATACAAACACATTTACAGATTACGGGGGATCCTGAGTGGGCCAAAGACCATGTGAGTGATATTGTAACCAACTGCCTGATAGAAGTGGACAAACAGCAACCGGCAGAGAACGAAACAACAGAACCAGCATTTAATGTCACAGAAGTCACATCAAACCTTTGTCAGCTGGACTGTGGACAGAATGGCCATTGTTCCGAGGGTAATGTATCCATCCGCTTGTCATCCATATATATGTGAATGTACTATCACAGAGTATACATTGCGACTGCTTGGAGTACCAATACGCAAAAGAGTGTACATCATAAAATTCAGAATTCATTTAGAGCATTGAGTATTTTGTCTTGATTTTTGGAATTTTTTCTAGATTAGGCGGCGATATTTTCTATGTCACTAAAAGAAGCTTAACACTAATATTTAAGGAAGAGTATCTACCTGACAAGAGAGACAATATTGATAATCAATTACTTTCCTTCAAAAAATATATCATTTTCAATATAGCCTTCTCCCGTAGTTAAACTGAAATGATATGCATGAATCGCTAGTTGTTGGTTTGTTGTTTTACGTCACTTCGAGAATTTTTCACTCATATTAAGTCGTCACCAGCTGTAGGTGAAGTAATCCATGGTTGTAGTGGTGATGGTTCTTTAACGTGCTAATGCCTTCCGCGACCTCCGTTTTGAAGGTAATATCGAACGACCCGTGATTCTCATAAATGTAAATAAATATAAATGCCAAACGTTTGGCGAAGAAGCAATCACTACTTATGTTTATGCCTTAGGCCTAACGCAGCTATGGCACAAGGGAGCTCGAACTCACGACCTCCCGGTTATAAAACGAACTCTCCACCAGTGAGCTTTCGGGACAGGTGCAATTGTTCAAATGGACATTATGCCTTAAGTCTAAGCAATCGAGCAACTTTTGAGAAAATTCACCACCTGTTTTTCTTCTCACAATTTAGGTGTCTGTCAGTGTGATGAAGGATATTCAGGTACCCAGTGCAGTATTTACAAATCCACACAGCCCTTCGTCATGAAAACCCTGTTCAACGGCACCAGCTGCGACACGTGTGGATGCGACACACAACAAACTGAAGACTGTAGCGCAGCTACAATATATGGAACTAATTTTGTAGATTCCTCTACTTTAACTTGTCATTACCAATTCGTCAAGGTAAGGTTTTGCAGGAAAGATGATAAGAGTCATTCTTAACAAATTAAGTCATTTTTACGGACTCGAAATACTCACCTGTTGTGAGCGCTTATCTACCGGGATTAGTAGCAGGTTTCAAAATATAAATACGTGCGTATAAGACTAAAAAGTATCTGTAAAATAAAATAATTAAAATATAGTTACAAATGTAGCAATAAGACAAATTACAGGTGATCGCTGAAAAGATACTTCAAATATACTGCATTAAGTCATAAGAATTTCTTAGTACCCACTGGCACAGTAACCATTATATAGTGCGAATCTTACTTTTAACCATGCATAAATTTTCCACAGATTGAGAAGGAAGTTGTAACCATTACAGAGAAGAGAACTGTACAAGGAGATTTCATTAACATGAATCAAATCTCTTGCAAACTCCCAGAATCTCGAGGAGGTGCCCTTATTCAAGTCAGCAACGACGGGCAAACCCTCAGTAGCAATAGCTACCTTCATTTAGTGTACGATTCCAGGTGTTTTGATTGTTCCATCACAGACGACATCATGAAGTCCAACTGCAAACTCAGAGTACGTGTTGTTGGTTTGTTTGCTGTTTCACATTTATATTCATAGAAATTAAGCGTGCATTCCTGTAGAGAATTTTACCCTTAATATAATGCATACATTGCAGGAAAACACCTGTCTTATAAATGGACAGTGCCATACCTTGAATGAAGAGAAAGACACAAACCACTGTAAACGTTGCGACCCGTCATTGAGCACATCGGCATGGTCAGACAGCGACAGTATGTACTCGGAAGATATTCATTTGAAATAATTGAAATCGTATCTGAACATCATTTTTTCACAAATCATTAATCAGTTTCAACGCCAAAAGGCTGTTTCCATTTATTTGAATCCAACCATGTATATTGAGTATGCAGAACTGAATTCCGTATATATGTGTCTCCAATAAAATTGAGACATCAACGCATTTGAATAATTATGTTTCATCGGCATCAGATGGACGAAGTCTAATCCTATGTATCCTCGTTGTTATCGACGCAAAATGAATTTTAATCACGTGAAATATTAACACGTGACATGCCTTTTTGCATTATAGCCAAGCAGTGTAGACAGGAATTGGCAGCTGTTCAGCTGTCGAAGACAAAGTCAGATGGCGGTTACAGCAGCGAGCTTGTCACCATTCTGGCTGTGACCTGCGGTTTCGTCGGCTTCCTTCTTCTCCTAACTGTATTCTACATATGTAAACAAAAGTAAGTTTTTCAAAGCAGCTAATTTGCATGTTCACATTATATTTGTGTTAATGCTGATGTGCAATTTATTCCAAGTTTTACTGCAAAATCCTTAATTTTCGTAGAGGTGTGATATTCGATGGTTTCAAAGAAAGAATTATGAATTACAATAGAACGACACAGAGAAATTACCCAACACCTGGTCCTAACATTTCTTCTGAAACACAAAACCCCAGAAAAATGAATTAATGAATTGTGGTTCATATTCAATGATTTTTCAAATATTTTAGGTTTTTTTTTATTTAGATAAAAATTTGTTGAACCAACATAAAACTTGTGAAAATCACAATACATTTAGAAAGTGTCTCTTGTCAGAATGCTATCCCCTTCATGTTCAGTTTGTAACCTAATTTCATCCCCGACTCTTCTTTTTCCATGTTCTTTACGCCGTCCAATGCCACACCCTGTCTATTCGGACATAAAATAAGCATCTTGTAGTATGTCAGATTAGAAAATCTTCACTGCAATTACAGCAAATAGAGCCCCGCCACAAGCCGGAAGCCCCTGAGTGGTCAGTGTGTGCATCTGTGGGTGTGTCCGCCCAGGCACTGATAGTTTTCTAGACCTTTTCGTCTACCCCTTCAGTTATTCATTTGCATTTATACATGAACTTATCCCAATGAATTACAGATCATTTTTGAGTTTGGGCTGTTGTAACCTGTTTTAAAGAGTTATGAACCTTGAATTTACATATGTAGTAAACAATGCCACAAAGCTAGGCCCTTTTGTGATGTTTTCTATCACAGTAATATATGAATCTGGTTGTATAGTTGGGTCTAACCTATGTATGTCCACTAGTACTAGATTTTCAATGGTTATGATTTTATACGTGTTTGTGTTTTCTGTACATGTAGAGAGAGACTGCAGAAAAGAAAGGAAAATGACAAGTACAAGTTCCTATACCAAGAATCCATGTCACGTGATACTTCACACATCTCCATGGTGAAGGAGATGGAGATCCAGCATGCTGTTGATAACCCAGTGTTTGAAGAGGACAAATCTCGACTGTGATTGGTGTATGGATCTGTGAATTTCGTATTCTAAACTATGTATCAAAGTGTATCAAAGACCGGTCCTGCGGGCAGGGAATAGGGACACTAAAATTGTTGGGTATATCAAAAAGTGGCATTATTACCAAAAACTCTGTTCTTGATTACTTTGTACATATAGACATCTGATTTCATATTCGTTCAGTTGTGAATTTCTGACTTTTTTTTTAAGTTAATAAAACTCTTGATATTATTGATAATTGTCTGATTTTTATTTTGATTTAGAATAGTGTATATCATCATTATTTCAGTGTTATATCCATGTAAGTTTCGTATGATAAACTAACAGTACATTAAAAAATCTTACGCAAGATATTGCGTGAGTACTATAATGGCAGTTTGTCGTGTTTTTTAATAAGTCAAAATAAAGGCTTCGGGAAAAAATTTAGACCACTAGCTTTTGTTTTCTCTTGTTTCCTGTTGATTGTAACTAACATTAGCAAATGAGCAAGAGTGGTGAATACAGTGCTTTCTTGTTTAGCTAATTGGTGGTCAATGAAAAAATGAAGAGCCCGCTACGAAGGCGGGAAGCTACAGTGTGTACTGGAATGACTATGTCGTCTATATTTCTGTACACAAAAGGTTAAAGACGGCGTCTATGTCGCTCCTCACCATACCGCCAGTGGAATTCAAAACCGACATGCTCATATAACATATCTAAATATATATACCTCTTCCAACTCGTGATCCAGATGCAACATCTGAGAGAGAGAGAGTACAGGCCACGAGTATTCCCCGTCGCACGATGGGAAAGGCATGGTGTAAAATGTTCTGTGTTACACCGTACCACTCCGTGTGCACCATGTATATGTATTTCGAATACACAAGAAGTCCGCCTTTTCTTAAAAGTTAGTCCCTAATACCCTCCGAGTCTACAGAAGATGCTTCAATTTCAAAGCGTATGAAAGAAGATGTGGTTTGAGATAATGAAACCTGGATTTTATGTTAAATGATGTAAATAAATCATTCGGCGGTATTCTTAAATACAAAATTTTCGATGAAGTAATAGTGGTTGTTAAAAAGTTAAAATCAGAGATGCCACAGGTTTTGTAAATTAACATTTTTTGTCGACTTTTCCTGTATACAAAAAGAGCTTTTTTTGCCAAATTATAATTTTTGAACTGTCAGTAAACGATGCATGCCCCCCACTCCCCCCCCCCCACACACACAGCCAGTGTTGACTGCAACCACGTGAGCCTGATAACTGACTACCTCATTAAAAAGTCACCAAAAAGACAGCTAAGAGTGTATTACATGATTAAGTGATACGATCACATCTTAGAATGCCACTAGTGTGGGCTCCCTTGTCAGGTGTTCCGGCCACTCGTTCCTGGCTGTCCATGCGCTACACTCACTCACTCCGCACTCCCTGCATACACACACTGGATATACATTCTGTAGCAGGACAACCACAGGAAGGGAACGTCGGAAAAGCTGGACCATATTATGAATTATATCTACCCCATTTATAGAATTTTGCCGAGCAAAATACTCTAAAATGGTAACATGCCGAGTCCTTCCTGCTAGACTGCCGTGTCCAAACTGAATTCAGCACGGACTGGTGGTTTAGAGTCCAGTGAACGTAGATTTCAATATAATGATCGTAAAATGAGGCGCCAAACAGGAGTTGGAGTGCGTTCGATATATACAAAATGGAGAGCATATATATTTACAATATATCATGAAATTAAGGGGAATTTAATGTGAAAAATACCTCTCTTTTTGAGGAAGTACGAAGTACTTTAACAACACATTAAAATCCAATGTCATATAAAAGAAATCTGAATGATATGTATATAATACAGTATTTACAAACGACTTAAATAACCCGCATCTACATTATATCCTTGCCCTTAATAGCTTGGATTCTAAACCTGCACGACAGTAGACTGTGAGTCCGTCGCCTCGGTCTCGGATTTGTGACCTCTGATTTGTTCAAATACACCAGCGGACTATGGTCCATCTCCAATACAAACTGATTACCGTAAAAAATACTTCGGAAACTTCTGGATTGCCCATACAATAGCTACACACTCTTTCACCAGTGTTGTATACTTGCACTCGCACTCTTTCAACTATCTACTTGTATATGCAAAGAGTAGTCTCTACCCTTGCTACATTTCGATGAAGAATGGTTCCAAAACCTCTGTAAGAAGCATCAGTTTGAAGTACAAATACTCCCTTGATATCTAGCAGTTTCAGAATGGGATATTGTGTCAAGGATGCTTCGAGTGCCTTAAAGTTAATTCATGACACTGATCCCAAACAAGTTTAGTTCTTTGTTAAGTCGGTTAGTGATAACGCAGTATGCGCAAAGTTTGATACAAACTTGCGGTAAAAACCAAGACGAAAGAATAACCGTAATTGTGTTTTTGGTAATAGGTCTTTGTCTGATATGTCTTCATATGAGTGAGATATTCTCGAGCGTCCCGTTAAACAATATACAATCAATCAATCTTTGTCTGATAGCTGTGACCACCTCAAAATCTGGATTTAGTTGTTCATCGCCGATAAAGTGACCTAAGCAATTCAAGCTGTAATGGGCAATTGAACATTTACCTGTTTAGCTGTTGAACCAGCTTCACACAAGCGTCTAAAATCGTCCTTGAGAACTACAAAATGATGGTCCAATGTCCTTGTAGAGTAGAATATCATGAAATTATCTACATTTTCTAGTCCACACAAAACTTTCCTCATCAGCCTGGAGAACGTAGCAAGGGACGTCGCTAAGCCGTAAGGCATTACCCTGAATTGAGACAACCCCTCACCCGTTCTGAAAGCTGTTTTTGGTTTAACAGAATCAATTAATTGATCTTGCCATTAACCTTTAGATAGATCGATTTTGGAAAACACAGGGGGGATTATGGTGTCCCGAGTAAAATTAACAAGTAATAACAGCATATTAATTTTAAAGCAAAGTTCTTCCAAGCGTCGCATATTTTACTAATAATCGTTTGTCAATATATCAACAAATACCGTGCCATGTAGGAAAACCTCTCGCTGAACCATTACGTCATCACACAAGTGACGTAGAGCTATTTTCATCTTTTAGACTTTCATTTATTAATCGCTTTGATATATGTGGAACATGCACTCAGATCACTTGCATTGGGCTTGATATATCGATATTGATACAATAAAATCAAAAATTGCTCCGGACCGGAACAATATCCTCTCGTACTTAACAATTTCCATAATCTTTATCAAAATGTAGGTTAGTTCCCATGTTCATCGCCAAATCTTATTTAAACGAGACAAAAAATCCTACCTCCGTATCACAATCCTGTATCTGCAGCTAGTTAACTTCTGGAATATGACTTGATTGAAAGAAACTATAGTCATGTCATCTTTCACATGTACCATCGCGTTTAATATTGCTACATCAACTTTTACTTCCCATATTGGTCACAATGTAATATAAAACTGACTGTAGCGCATACTAAATATAAAAATGGGAGATTTATATATTATGAAAGAAAACTTTTCAAAAATCATTTGAAAAGCATTTGACACGCAGATTTACACATATATAGCTTGAACATTTGATATCAATAGCGGGGCCTCCGTGGCCGAGTGGTCAGAGCATTGCACTCAAAATCACAAAGCCTCTCACCTCTAGTCGGCGCGGATTCGATTCTCGCTCGCGCCGATATATGTGAGAAAGTTTGCAAACATAACATGTAACCAATTTTGACGTTGAGTCAGATGCTGTCTTGCCCGTTGCAATCTGTACCGTCGGTGATGCAGTTTAAGCTGTAGCCTCTTATAAGGTCTTCTGCAGCGAATCCCATGGCGTTTCAAAATTCTGGAAACGGTTCTACGATAAATAGACCTTCCATGACGTCCAATGATTACTCTCGCCGTGGTCGTAACGGCCGTAAATCTATTGCGCAGGTGACGTTGCTGTATGAACGCTTGTTGCCGTGGCCTTGTCACAAACGGTTGAACAGGTCTTGGGCGATCATATAGGGATCCTTTCTTATGGAATCGTGACAACAACCGGCTAACTGTACAAGGATGGACATTAAAACGTCTTACAACCTCACGCTGACTAACGCCTGCTTGCAGCATATCAAGTGCCTGATTGCGCATTTCATTGCTTAAGCGCGACATAGTCTTGGTTTTGATTTTTTTTCTGTTAGTGGTGTCTATGCTTTCACCAACAAAGTTGTTTTATCGCGAAAAAATCCTCTATTACCATTTTTTTTTTTTTTTTTTTTTTTGAAAAAAAAAAGCCCTGAAAATTTCGTGCGATGCTGCTCACAACGCGCAATCAACGAACACAGATGAATCGAGAGATGGGTTTTAAAAATCAATGTGATTTTTGTTGGGTAAATTTTGCAATAAAAGTTTTATATGTAATGTTTTCGTGTGTTGCGTTTTTAAAGTCCGTCAGTATACCTTACTCAGCAAATCGCTGATAACAAGACAATCACGTGACACCACATTCATTCATACGATGACAATACATGGTAAACAGATGAATGAATAAATGAAAGTGAATTCAAAACATACTGAAATGAATAAAATACATAATAATATCTGGTAATCAATTAATTGTCACCCCGTTGCAAACCTTTTACATATACTATACTGGTGATGACGATGACCCCCGGGGCACTTACCCATCAGAATACTCAGTGCATTTTGATATGTGCAGCAGGACCTCGGTTGTTTTGATTCTAGTTCAACAAATATGAAATAGGGTTTCGGATCACCCCAGGACACTTGCCCAACAGAATACTCAATGCAGCACGAATATATATGGTATAGTGTATGATATATAGTATAGTGTATGATATATGGTATAGTGCATGATATATGGTATAGTGTATGATATATGGTATAGTGTATGATATGTGGTAACTATTGTGGCTACCTTGCTAATTACACAAGTGCAACTGAGAGAATATATAAAAATTTGCATAGGGATATTATGTTTGTCCAAAATGTTTATCAAAGCGCGGACGCGTTATTTACCTGCAATTTACTGCAACACAGATATATATGCGTACGTTGAATCGGAAATATTACATTATATATTACATTTATTGATAAAATGATCAGAATAACGAATGAATCGTGTATTTATTGTTGGCCTGATCAATGATCAGATATCTGTATATCAACTGCTCTACAAACAGTGCATCATCATTATGTTTTCATGAATGGAACAAGTCCAAAATCTAACATATGTTTATGCATCTGAATGTATTAGCGTAAGTTCTATATTGTGAATTTCAATCATTTTAGAGAGAGGGGGATGAAGGGAGAGATTTGTAACTTGTGAATTTTAATGATTTCATGTAGATCATATGGAGAGGGGATTAAGGTATTTAAAATTTGGCATTGTTTAGTATTTTTCATTTAGAAGTTTACAAGTGTATATATACACCGTGAACATTAATTGAGTTGTCGTTACTCTTAGTCGCGCCATAT